>ML994618.1:2074747-2752966 GCA_010093925.1 Zopfia rhizophila CBS 207.26
TACGCTGTCTTTCTTACGCTACTTCTTTTACACTGCCTCTCAGGCTACTTCTCTATATCTACTCTTTCACGTAGCTTTTCTTACACTACAGTAGAAACTCCTTTGCGCGATACTCTTTTGGGCGATATTTCCAATTAGCCGATACTAGTGCCATGTCAGAATTGTCACACCTGCAAAATTTTTACTTACGCCGATTTACGATAAATCGGCTGCCTTACCTCAATTATCGCACAATCGAGTCAACACTTATGCCGCCAAAGGCTATATCCGACGTAGAAAGGCAGGCCCTACGCGCTTATTACTTCTCCCAGAAGCCGCAGCGAAAGCAGAAGGATATTATCGCTTGGTTTGAGCAGCAATATGGCCGTAAACTTGGGCAGGCTACTATCTCTGACTCGCTTAAGGATTGCTATAAACATCTTGATAATGCGCCTGCCGCCAGCTCTATAAGCTTCCGTCAGCGCTCTGGCAAGTGAGAACTACTTGAAAAGATACTCTTCTCATGGCAGCAGCAGCTTGAGGCCCGCGGGCAGCTTGTCTCTGGTGAAGTTCTGCAGGCGAAGGCGAAAGATCTATGGGTTATCCTCCCTGAATACGCTGGCAAACCAATACCTGAGTTCTCACCCGGCTGGCTGGGCGGGTTCAAGAAGCGATTTGGCATAAAGCAATACACTTAGCATGGCGAGCTTGCCTCTGTCCCTGTGGCTGCTCACGCTGAGATGGCTCTTGTACGGCAGACCTGCCTGCTTTTCCTCGCACCCTACATGTACAATATGGACGAAATTGGCTGCTCCTGAAGATGATGATCCAGAGCCTACGCCGTCTCTGGGAGAGGCTCTTAAGGCTCTCACAATTGTGCAACACTTTGTGGAGCACCAAAAGGACGCCTCCATCGAGGATACTACACTACTCCACCGTTTGGAGCGGCAATTGGACCTTCAGCAAGCAGGACTAGCAAGCAGGACTTGCAAGCAGAGCACTCTAGATAGGTGGATAATTGGCGCTGAAGGCTCTTTAGATAGTTCTTAGTCAGCTTCTCTTTGTGCGATAATTCGATAGTACGATAGAAATCACCTGGAAAAATTATATCGTGCAAAAGAGTTTCTACTGTACTTGTTGCTGAGCGTAGCGAAGCCCTCTAACATTAATATTAGCTTTAGTATTTTACTATTTAAGAAATAACTAATAAACTATTAACTAGGTAGTAAAAAAACTTAGTAGGCATAAACTAGTTACATAACTTTATTAAGTATACTATAGAGCTTAAAATAAAGTATAATTAAAAGCTAAACTACTAGTATTATAAATAGAAAAAACTAGTAATTATATAAACTTAGTTTAACTTTATACATAATATAAAGGCTAAATATAGTATATAAAATAAAAATAAGTACAACTTTAATAAATTTAGCTTTTAAATAAATATAATAATTTAGTAAAACGTTATTATAAGTTTTAAAAAATAGTATTAACTAAAAGCTATTTAGTTAAATAACTAAAAGTAAGTTATAGTAATTTAAGGTATTAAAATATTAAAGTATATACTTTTACTTTTTATTATTTATAAAAGTAAAAACAATTTTTTTATTTAGTACTAAAAAGTTAACATACTATTCTAATAAATATTTAGAGTTTCTAATAATAACTAAATAATAAATAAGCTTAGTTTTTAGTAATTAAAGTACTTTAATATATATATAAAAGAGCATACTATAAGTATATACTATCTATTAATTTTAAATAGCTATAAAAGCTATAACTTACTAAAATTTACTAAATACTATAAAAAAAACTATTTTATATATATTACTATATTTGTTACATATTTTATAGCTACTAAATATTAGTTGTTTTTTATTATTAAAAATATTATATAGGTACTAAGTTAAAAAGCTAATATATAACTAGTTTAATTATATTATAAAAATAAAGTTTTTACTAGCTTTTTAAAACGTATTTAATACGTTTATTACTAAAAAGAATATTTAAGAAAGTTTTTAAGGTGCTAGTCTAATTTTATTTAATTTAAATAAAGTAATATTAAAGCTTAATATTTAATTACATATGTTTATACTTCTTACTATATAAAATACTTTATAGTAGTTAAAAACTCTTAGTAACTACTTTAAATTCAGGTTATAATTAAAGCTAATTAGTAATAAATTAAATAGCTTACTATTTTTTTTAAAAAAAAAAGTTTAATTAGTTTATTAAAAGTACTTTTTTAATAGCTTATTAAATAGTATTATAACATAATTAAATTACTAAGCTTAAAGTAGCTAATAAGGTTATAAACTAATAGAAATAGTGTAAAAGAAAGTATATTTAGTAAAAAAAGTTCTTATTTTTAAAGCTAGTTTATAGTTAGTTACTAAAATCTTTGCTACTATAACTTCTAGTAGTTAAAAAATTAAAGTAATACTAAAGTAAATAGAGTTAAACTAACTTAAAAATAATATAAAAACTATAATAAAACTAGATATAATACTTAAATATACTAAATTAATAAAGAATCTACTATAGAATTTAGTAGTAATAAAAAATTAAATATAAATTATAGTAAAGTAAAGTAGTTTATTATATAGTTTATTATATTTAGTATAGTTTTAATAAACTAATTAGTTTACTTATTTAACTAACTTGCTTATAAAATATATTAGTTTATAAATTCGTAAATTTAATATTTATAAAGTTTTACTTATTTACAAAGTTTTACTTATTTAAATACTTTTTAATTTTTAATTTATATAATAAGTAAAAGCGTTTTTATTTTATTATATTTATTTTAATTATTTTTTAACATGTTTTATAGTTTTAAAATATATTACTTTTTATATAATTAATATATATTACTTTTTATATAATTAATATATATTACTTTTTATATAATTATATATATTACTTTTTATATAATTAATATATATTACTTTTTATATAATTAATATATATTTTTCTAAATTTTTATTAAAAACTTAAATATTTTTTTAAAGCTATTATATTATAGTATTACTACATTTTAAAACTACTTTTTATTTTTATTAAAAATTTTCAACTATAATTTTTTAGTATTAAAATTTAAAAAAATTTTATATACTTATTTACTTTATAAATTTAGTATACACTTCTATTAGTTACTATTAAATAATTATTATTATAATTTTAAAAGCTTTATATATTTAAGTTTTAATATTAAGTTCTACTTTAATAAATAGTATTTTAGCTTTAAAACTTACTACTTTATACTATTTTTTATAACTATTTCTAGTATTTTGTTTATACTTTTATTAATAAGTATACTTTTTACTTTTTAATAATATATAGTATAGTTCTATATATAGTAACTACTATTTCTATAAATTTAATATTTATTACTACTAAGTTTTATACTAAAAGTTTTAGTAGTAAGTTTTTTTAACTTTTGTTAATTTTAACTTATAGTTTTCTTCTTAATTATTACAATTTTTTTTAGTATAATTTTTTATAAAATGTTTAATGCTTTTATATTTTAAACATTTTTTTTAAGTTAGTTTTTATATTTTTAAGTTATATGTAATTTTTTTAACTTAATTTTTTTTATTTAAACTCTATTAATGTTAATATTTATAAAGTTACGTACTTAACTTTATTATATTAATTTTTTTTATATTTAAGTTTTTTTTTATACTACTAATTATTAATTCTAACTATAGCTTTTATAAGTTTTTATAAACTTTTTAACTAGTTTCTTTTAATTAACTTATTTTTAACTTAATTTTTAAAGTTAGTATAATAAGCTATTATTAATAGTACTTTATTTTAATTAATTTTTACTTATAGTTATTAAAATTTAGCTATATAAATAAATACTAATTTGCTTTATTTTAAATTTTAAATTTTTATTATTATTATTTTTTAAAATAGCTATAATTTGTTTTTTTAAAGTTAATATAACTTTTAAAAACTATTTTAGTTTTATTTATTATTTTTCTTATTTATGTAATTTTTAACTAAAAGCTTAAACTAATTTATAACTCTATTTTTTATATTTATGTTAATTACTAGAATTTTATTTTAATTTTTAAAAAAAGTTTTTTTATTAAACTAAGTATATATTTCTATTTTTATAAAAAAAATTAAAGTATTTTCTAATACTATTAAACTTTTTAAGTAGTTATATTTTAGTACTTAATACATATATTTAAAAGTTAATTTTACTTTTTTAATTTTTAAATTATTTAATAAAGTTTTAAAGTTTATACTTATTATTACTATATAATTTAAACTATAAATAAAGCTAGTACTAAATTTATACTACTTAAATTTATTATTACTTATATAACTTATATAACTTATAAATGCTTATTATTTTATAGATTAATTAAACTTTTTTTTATTTATTTTTTATATAATAAAATTACATAAACTTAACTATATACCATAATAAATAAAGTATAAATTTTTTTAAAAAAAATAAGTTTATTATTATATTATATTAAATACTTTAGTAGCTATATATATTATATAGTTATATTAACATAAATAGTATTAAAAATATAAAAATATAATAAATAATAATTTAACTAATTTCTTATATAACTTATTTTCAAAGATATTAAAAAAAAAAAGTATAAAAAACTAACTATAAAAACTTAAAAAAGTTCTTTTTTATATAGTAGTTATTTTTACTTATAATTTGTTTAGTACTTAAGTTTATTATAACTACTTAACTTTTAGTAGTTTTAATTATTTTCATTATATTATGTAATTTATTATATAAAACATTATATATTTTCTTTATTATTAACTTTAATAATTATTTTAATAATATTAGCTAGTAACTTTACTTTATATTTACTATTTTAAAGTATTTATTTTACTATTTACCTAGTATTTATTTTCTTAACATACTTTTTAGCTAGCAGCTAGTAATTAATTTTTAAACTATTTACTATATTTTAGTTATTACTATTAGTAATAGCTTTTTACTTATTATTATTTATAATATATTTTTATTACTTTTTACTATTTTTATTACTTACTACTATTTCTATTATTTTTTATTGTTTTTGTTACTTTTTACCGTTTTTATTACTTTTTACTATATTTGTTATTTTTTATTATTTACGTTACTTTTTATTGTTTTCGTTAACTACTACTATATTATAGTATAGAGTATTAAGTTACTATTTTAAAAAATACTATAAAGTACTATTTAGTAAAAGTAAATAAGAAATTTACAACTAATATAAAAAGCTATAAACATAAACAAAAAGCAACATAACAATAAATTAAAAAATAAAGGTAAAGTTCTATATATACTATACTTTTCTTTCAAAGTAAAAGCTAATAGTAAAAACAATAATAATAGTATTAACTTTATAAGTGCTAGCCTATTATATTATAAGCTTTTGCCCATTATGTTATTATAGCTAACTAACGAGAGAAATTTACATGATTAGAACATAACACCTAGTAATATATTAAGGCAACCAATTCATTTTGTAGTGCACCACCACTTCTTCCCATTTATTTTACTTTTTTACCTACTTCTTCCACCTTCCTACATTTTACGCGATTAGACGTCTACTAGCGTAGAAGGAACAAGAAGCATCTAATTAGGTGGGAGACTAGAGAGGCAGGAAAAAGAGAAGGACCTGTTACTATAGAAATTAGGGGAAGCATCTAATCACGTGGAAAATGTCGTGTTGATAGATGAATATAGCTTCCTTCTTTGAAAAAAAAAAAAAAAATTAATTAAATTTGTGAATTTAATTTATTTACATTTTATAAATATTTTATCTTAAAATTAGGGTGATCCATACCCTTAATTTTAGACAGATTTTGACCCTAAATCAGGGGGATAGGCTACCGTAGTGTGCTCTCCTTTAAATATCTCTTTTCTCTCGACCCTCTTAACCGCGGCCGCGGCCCCTTCCACAAAAAAGTGCGGCGAAACTGCTCATTGGTTCGCATCTGTAGTTCTGTCCTACGATGGTCGCACCTATGTGCCACCACCTCCGACACATCCCGCGACCCGGGCGGAACCCGGGCTGAGCCTGAGAGCTATCGGCGTCTTAGAAACAGGGTCACAGTTTGCGTCTCTCTTTCTAGCTCTGGCGCATTGTTGGACGTTTCTTTAGGACAGGTGAGGAATCCTGTCGGGACACTGGGCGTACTTGTAGGTGGCTGATTCGCACATGTTGTTGAGTTGTTCCTAAGTTAATATCTAAGTTTGATGGCTGCGTATGTAATGGTCTTTGCGTGTTGGCGTATATGTAAGTTGTCGATACCTAGTTGTATATACTTGTCGTTATTTGTTGGTCATAGATGCTGATTGTTGGTTGTTGATCGCGTTTAGGGGTACCATCAGGGGTGTTTATATAGGGTACCAATGACACGGCGCCAGAGATTTGCAGAGATAATTAACATCTTCGAGATGCTCTCATGCTCGTTAATATCATTCCATGAAATCTTGATGGAATGTTGAAATGTGGAATACTTGAATGAGGAATGCCTTGAACCTTGAAGACTTGAATGTAGAACCTTGAAACGTAGAGGATTTGAAAAAGGAATATTTGAGTGTAGAAGATTGAAATGTAGGGGACTTGAATGCGGAGTACTGGGATGGTGAAGACTTCATTGTGAAGGTTTTGAATCTGCCGTTATACCTGCATTAGTAGACGTGAAGAAACCCAAAATGCGATTGGAAGAAAGTATCATCCTCTCTTGATGCCATTTTCATTACACTAGTTCCCTTGGGGATTGAACTAGTTGATGGATACGTATTATAGTCACCCTACATGCCATATACAGATGTAGTACATCACATTCTCATTTCATGCAATTGTATCAAAGCAAATAAAATGTAACACCACCAAAACAATCAAACATCTTCACGGCGCCCCTTCTATCACCCGTCTTTCATCCCAAAAACCTATCCAACCATCTTCACATATAAACCTTCACCAGCCCTACCCCGTACCCAATCTCTTCGATCCCCCTCACCACATAATCCACCCCAATCAAAAACAAATCAAAAGAAAAGAAAAGAAAAATGCAATAAAACAAGTACGCTAGACTCGAACCTACGATGGTGCAGGCCCTAATGTTTGTCACACCGCCTTTACGGCAGAATTACCCGGCAGAATCAAAGGACTGAGAATATACTACAATTACTATTCTAATACTTTGTAAACTTGCCATTTGCATCAATTACAGCTTGCATATGCCCTGGCATGCTCTTGATTAGCTCTCGTAATAGTCCAGGTGTAACTACTACGTTCCACGTCTCCGTAATCTTTTCTTTTTGTTCCTCATAGCTCTTAAACTTGTAATCCCCCCACTTTGATTGTAAATACTCCTTTATATACTTCTATAATGTCTTAATCGGGTTAAGATCAGGGGAAAAGGGAGGCCAGTTGATAGTAATAATCGCAAGAGAAGTAAGGAGTGCCTTAGTCTCCTTAGTAGCGTGCCCCGGCGCGTTATCTTGTATAAACTGAAGCTCTCTTTCCATCCCTCTTAAGCCAGCAATATCACAAAGATATTGAGCTATTATAGGGACCGTATGCTTGTAATACGTCTTTGCTCTAATCTTCCCCCAGTCCTTCTCCCAAAAGAAACCAGGTCCTTTTATATTGCCGTGAAAACAGCCCCACCATATCTATCCTTTCTTCCGTTGTACCTTCTCTTCCACACACGTCTCATCCCACTTCTCTCCAGGTCTACGGAGTACTCGCGTCCTCTTATGCCTCCCGTCTGTCACTCATGTCTCGTCAGACCATAAGATCGTACACCAATCACGAAAGGTCCAGTTCTTATGCTTGTGTGTGAAATCTAATCGTAACCTCCTATTCTTCTCGGATATTGGAGGCTTTCGCATAGCCCAACGGAGGTGAAAGCCTTCCTGATTAAGAGCAGCCTTAATTGCCTTATTCCCAGCTTCCTAATAGCTAAACTCAGCTGCCAATTCCTTATACGACAGCCGCCGGTTTTTTTTTGATTCGGAAACAAACTCGACAAGGTGTACGCGCTGCTCGGCGTCTAGAATCGGAGGTCTCCCAGTCGATTTCTTTGGTGTAGTAGGAGTATCAAGTGCGTAAAGAACTTGTCGATGAGTAAGATCAAGCATTTGCATAATCTGCTCGGTAGTCATACCACAGCGGTCGGCCATTTTAACGTCGCGTTTTTGGTCTCGGGAGGCAGTAGCGTTCTTACGCCTACGTACGGGCGTACGGGGATGAATCTGGAAGGGAGGGATCCCTGAGGAAGGGTCCCATTGGAAAGAAACATCTCGATTACGAATTGAATCCATAATTGTCACATAGTGCTAAGCAATTAAGCCTGAACTGTGACGCGCCTGGAATCGACACGCGATTTTGACGTTCTGCCCAAAGGCGGTGTGACAAACATTAGGGCCTGCACCATCGTAGAATCTCTCGCTCTGCCGACCTTGATCATATCTAACGTATCCCGCTAGGATTTGAGCACGGTCACTACCCCAGTTCGGGGAGTGGTTTTCTCTAGGATCATTACTCGCCCAACTCGGGGAGCGTCATGCCGTAGGAGGCGAGCGCCTTACCATTAGGCCACGTACCCCGTTTTTGTTATGAGATTTGAGAATTAAGTTGTATACATAGCAAAAGAAAAAGGGGGGAGATCATTGGTGGACTGACGGGATAACGTTACGTAGTAAGAGGAGAACGCTGAGAGAGGGAGAGAAGATAAGTGAGAGTTTACGGTAAAATAGTTTTAATATCTATTTTGCATCCAAAATGCCAATAATGAGTAAGGCCTCTGGGCCATATATCTACGTTTCCAAAATATACGCTCGCCCAATCGTCTAGTCGATGCATACAATCGTAAACCAGACCATCTAGAACTCCATCTAGTGCTCGATGCTTCGCTCAAACTGTGCTTCAAAATCCATGGCCACCAGTCACGTCATCCTCACCCCCTAGCACACTCCCCATCAAACCTCCCGTCAACCCTTTCATCCGCCGCCCAAGCAAATCATCCTCACTCCCCAAACTAACAAGACTACCTCTCCTGCCGTCCTTCCAACCCCTCTTACCTCTCCCTCTTCCCCTTCCCCTACCCAGCGCTCCGCTCTCTCCCTCTCCAACTTGCGAAGATCCAGCCTGTGGTCCTTTCTGTGCTTGCGACGAGTTGTTAGCCGGCACTGGTTTCGCCTTCCCTTTCGAGACACTCGAGTGCCGTAGAACCGTCATCTCCAACGGCCTATCTTCATCCACCGAGGACATGGTATCTGATCTCCTATGATGCCTCGATAGCCCATTCACCGCCTCCGCCAACCCCACCGTAGCACCGGAGCCAAGATAATCGCTTGCCGCTCTGCCACGATGGCGATTCTTGTCCACGCCCATCCCGCTGTTTGCGGTAAAGGAGCCATTCATTAATCCCTCACGGAACCGCTCTGCCTGCTCAGCACAGATAAAAGCTTCGTTCATCCATCGCGAGCACCGCATAATGTATTTCCAGCCCTCGGGAAACACGCTCACGAACTGCAAGAACCCGTGCGAGATACCCGGAATCAAGTCCACGTTCACCACATCCTCTTCCCTGAATTCGGTGCCCCTGGCCCAATCTAACCCCATGTCTTTTGCAAACATCCACTCCGCACGCTTCGCCTGTCGCAAACGTCCTGCAAAGATGACGGTATCGTCGACCAATGGGTCTCGCTCGCCTGTCAGCATCCACGTTCTGGGAAACTTTGCGAGCAGGGAGTCTGGGGCGAGGAGAGGCGAGAGAAGGAAGTCGGTGGAGAAGTCTGGACGGTTGTGCGGGCCGATGTATAGGATGATCATTGCTCGCATCATTTCCGGAGTTAGGATGCGGTCGTTGAAATAGGATATCATGCTCGACATTGCAAGACGAGTTTTAATGGCAGGGGCAGGTGCTGCTGGAGCGGGTTGTGTAGAAGCCGGGATACCCGGGGTCATGGGAATAGCTGGGATGAGTGGGGTTGCGGCAGTGGAAGTTTGGGGAGGAATGTCGTGTCTTGTGAGGTGATTGATATTGGTGTTTAAGCGAGGGAGACTAGATTTACTGTCTTTACCTGTGTGTGCGGCGGAGAGCCGGATCATGGTTTGGGGCGATGGGAGTACTGATGAGCTCGTAGATGTTCGACGGGATAGGCCGGGGTTGATTGGCGCGGTTGGGGTATCGTCGTCGTCGCTGTCTTCATCATCAGATACTCGTGGGGTATTGGGGGCGAGATGGCGGTAATCATCACTCTTGCGGCGCAGGATGCCTTGATTTGTTTTGCGGACGCGGCGGTCTCGGATTAAGGCCATTTGTTCGTCAGTCATCCAGTTGCCGATGTTCATGTCAAGAGCTGGATATATTAGAACAACGCCTGCTGGGGGTGGTAATTCGCGTTCGCCTTGCCAGCGTCGGGTGTCTGTTGAGCCAGATTGGAGGATCATGAGGATCATGCCTACTGCTAAGTTGCCGCCTGCCGAGTCTCCTGAAACCACAATCTTCGGCACTTGCTCGCCTGACAAGCCTATACATCGACCTCGGGTGGCAATAATGGTGTGATAGACGTCGTAGCATTCGTTCAACGCGTAGGGATACGGATGTTCGGGTGCTTTCTTGTAGTCTAGGCTCAGAACTGGAAGTCCCGACTTCCCAGCCCATCCCATAAGCTTGTCATCATGATTCCTGGGGTCCATTGCTACAAATCCTCCACCAGGGATATCCAAGGTCACCTGGTTATGTTTCTTCAACGCGGATATCGGCCCATTGAAATACAACCACCCGTGCACCGGCTCTTTATACGAACTCTCCTTCGGTCTAGGAATCCTGATTGCCCTTGGTGGATACCTCATGAGTCTCGGCCGCATCAAACTCGTCAGAGCCGCCAAGTACGGCGTCGTACCCTTATTCCAGCTGACCCTCAAATGATCCACAGTTAACGTGGCCCTAATCTTCCTCACCTTCTCGTCCGCTTGCTCCGCACAAATCATATAGTAAATGCTGAACACCATAGACAAGAAATCTCTCAGCCACCTCCGCCGTATGCGCATAGCTGACCAGAAGCCAGCGTCTAGCGCGGTTGTGACCCATGTTGCGCGGAAGTATGAGCGGGAGTAGAGGTTTGCGAGGGGTTCGGGGCATTCAAGTCCAAGGAGTTTGCCAAAGTTGCGGGCAGAGTAGAGGTAGAGGAGGGTTATGACGAGCGTTTGCCAGGCCGTAAGCCTTTTGGAGAGGTAGGCGGAGATTTTGCGGAGGATTGGGGGACCATGGCGGTCGCCTCTTTGAGATTGTCAGTAATTTCGGAGGTATGGGGCTTTGATAAAAAGTACTCAAACGCACCGGGAGAGGTAGAAAGTCCAGAAAGATACTACAGCCAATACCTGTATCTTCCGGAACTTGACAGAGGGTCTGCCGAGGACATGATCTAGTTTGGCGTTTTAGCTTTCATTCTTGTGCGAGAACCCTCTCGGAGCATACCAATCATGTTCACAAAATGGTTATTCCAGAGATTCCTCCACGATATTCAACGTAGCGAGGCATATAGAGTAAGTAGAGGTCGTCAGGAATCCGCTAGGCGTGCTCAACATGGAGGGACGAGAAGTTGAACAGTAAACAATGGGTGAAGAGGACAAGAAAAGAGAGAATGGAGGTCAGCCGTAGTCTTTCATGGTGAAGATACGGTCTAGGAACAAGCACCTGGCAGTCAGAGCCAAAGACTGAGTGGTGGTTGGCTGTGCTGCGGCCGAAAACTGGCATGTGATGACGTTCCATGTGAATGCCGGCGGGCGTCGGCTTTGTTTTGCAGCTTGACTTGGCGGCCTGTGCCACATCCAGCCACACCGCTTTTAGCATTCACTCCTCAAACGCCGCCCTCATCGCACCAACTGTATTTTTGGATCCCATCCCCCCGATAGATCCAACCTCATTTCGTTCACAGAGCCAATCAACCCTCGTACTACGTTGTATACAACCCGACGCCCGTGACTTTCCGACTGGTCAGCAACTCAGGACGCCTAGGTTCCGCAAAGCCGCACGGTCAAGGGGAAATGGTCGTCGCAGTAAAGAGAACCAGACATGATATTTGCTTTAAAACTCCCACCCCTCTCCCGCCACGATATACTGCCAGCAGCGACTGTCAACCTTATATAATCTCCAAAGGCCCCAAAAGTCGAACAAAGGAGGTAACAATTAGCAGAACCCTGCTTCTCACTCTCTGAAAAGCTGTACCAGCACCCTTCAGATCCGAACAGTGACAAAACATCAACCACTCTTTCCTCCAATACCGCGAATCCACTCACTAACCTCAAATCCCACTCTCCTCAACGCACTATCCTCAAACCGCCCTCCCTTCTCCCTTCTGACAGTCAGACACCTGACCTCCTCATTCAGCTCCACCAGCTTTCCTCCCAGACCCTCCTTTCCTTCAACATTGTTGACATATATAGTCAGGTCTGGGCCCACCGTACCCCGCCAAAGGGTAGCCATCCACTGCCAATGATCCGTTGGACTATATGCGTCTGTAATGGGGATGCGGCTGGTGTAAGTATTTGAAGCGTGAAGTTGGTAGGTTGGAAGGATAATGACCGGTTTGGATGAGGTTTCAGAAGAGGGAGGTGATGATTTATCTTTGTCCTTGCCCTTGTCCCTGTCCGAATCTGAGGTGACTGGTACGGTGATGAACTGGATCATCTCCTTGCTCCTGCCATGCCAATCCTTAATCAAATTCAAGTAGTTCTCGAACGCCACCTCTTCCTGATCCTCGCCCGGGCCTTTTGGAGGTTGTGCAATGCGAGGATGGTAGTCTGTGTCCTTGGCGAGAAAGTCTTTGAGCCAGTCGGCGAGTTCCTGCACGGCAGACGTATCATCGCCTTCGATAGCCAATATCGCTCCGCGTACCCTAACGGCAGGACTGGTCGGGCCAGGATCTTTGAGAGGTGGTGTTATGCGGCCCAGAACCTTGACCTTGACCTGGTATGGGACCGACATGACCATTGCTTCCACGCTTCTGCTCTGATCGTGTTGACCAGGCACCAGCAAACCCAGGTCAGTGGAAGGTCTGCGGGGAGTGCGTGGTGGTGGCATGGTAGCTGTGTTCGGAGGTGATTGGCGCATCGGAGGGAGAGACTCGCGCTGGGCATGGGTATAGTAAGGACCGTCGGCTCTGCGTCCATTGCTCGTTGTAGAGTAGTTGTAACGACGCCTTTTAGAGTCTGGGGAAGAGGGACTGTACATCGCTGTATCTGGCGAAGTGGAGGGGCCTTGGATATTGCCCAGGTTCGAAAGCCCAAGGCCTCGACGACGGACGGTGTGCGAATCCAGACTGAGGTTGTTCATCATGGGTAAATAACGAGTCGTTGGAGTCAACTCGCCGGAGATATTAGGAAGAGGCAAGGTAGGTGTACCTGAAACCGACGGAAAGGGACTTGTGGGAGTTTTGATGCTGCGTCCACCACACCGGCTACACCGGTACTTATCGACTGTGGTGTGTTGTACTAATGGAAGTAAAGGTTTACCTTGACGGCGAGGCTGATAGCGATAGTCAGGATACTGTTCATGATGTCTGGCCTTTTCTTCCTGAAGATGGTGTCAGAATTCACTCGGGGGCTGAAGAGCAAGCGAGGGTGCCACCTACGATTGCTAGGTCTTGCCAAACCTTCTTCTCCTGGTCGCTCTCAGCTTTCCACTGCTCGCCTATAATCTTGGAGATCTCGGGGTTTGCGAGCCCAGGGTTGCGGGCGACGATGGCATGCTGGTGATGCTGGCGATAAAGAATAAATGCTACAAAGAATCAGCGGCTAATGAATAACTATCCGCAGACAAAGACCCTTTCTCTGTTCCGGATGACAAGCATCCATTCCAGAGTGTCGACACCGAAGACAAAGAAAGCATCGAACTTACCGTTCCTCGGGCGGGGAATTTTGGGTTCAGGCTGACAGAGACAAACATGTTCTGACAGCTCTTCAGAGCCGGTCAACGAAGCACTCTGGATATTCCTTGGGTCTGTAGGGCTGTCTGCATCGACAGAATCATTGCCATTTACCCCATCGTTAAGAGATGCGGCTCTCTTCCTCGTCACCCGCGTTGGGTATTCTTGAGCAGGTGAGGGGGCTCGAGGTTCCTTGGTGCGACTTGGAGTAGCTGCCGCCCGGGACAGGTTAGTTCTGCTGCTCTCTCTCAGGTCTCTAGAAGGCTTTTCGTCCTCCATAGGAGATTGATGAGCATCATCACCGACCTGCATATTTGACTTGACGTATCTCCTGGGAATGTTGAAGAAAGCAGCAACAGGGGGTGGGGGGGACCGAATAATCGGCGGCAGCACTCGACTGGCCAACATTTTGGATGAATCTGCTGGCTGCTGGAATAGTGAGCTTCTTTGAGGGAGATTTTCATTGCACCATGAATGGGAATGAATGATGAGTACCACGGATCTCCGCAATTCGCCAGCTTCTTTGTAGTTATTATGTGCACCCCTCAGTGCCATTTCGCTTTATTCGCTGCTCGGAGGCAATCCACTAATACGATTGTCTAAGACACTTGCGGGAACCATGCATGTTCGCGAGATCTTTCTTTGTTCTCGGGCAACCTCAAAGCGGCCAAGACAGCCGTGGCCGACTAGTGAGACATTCCAGCACACCGCGATGCAAGGAGGCGACAATGCCATGGCGCCCACAATGTCCACAAACAATCATGAATGCGCTCTGGGGTGACGATGCTATAAATTGCACAGGAATACAACCCTACTTGGGCGAAGTCCGCGCCGGGCCGTCGAGCGGGCCAAAGCTTGGCTAAGTATTAGACAACGCCTCGAGCACGGCCTATTAATATCCAGGAGGAAATTTTAGGTTAAAACCTGCTGAGTTGTCTTTTTCGTCTTTCTGGCTCGTGGCTGAACCCTGCTTTGCTCGTTCCCGAGCGTCGATGTTGACAGTGCTATTTCCACGCACCAAACGAGCGGCATCTCTTCCTATTAGCTTATGTGCGGGCCCACTGAGGTGCATGCCGTCCCTGTTCCTTGGATTAGGCTGAGAAAATGCGTTTGTGCGTATGATTGACTTACCAAAATAGGTGACGGCCTGGTTCGAAGCATTTCTCCACGTCGGCTGCTTGCAGGTCATCCGCATCTTCCGTGTTCATTGGCACACAAGGTTGCTCGACATCGTCGAAGAGCGGCATCTGTTTTCCAAAGCCGGATGCGTCGGAAATGTGCTTCGAGTAAAGCTGTTTTGCTCGAACTTGGTTCATGACGATGCCGTTCAGGTCTGGCATAAAGATATCCCCGTTGCCCCACTCAACTGCCGCCTGGGACAGTGCAGTATTCCAGTACGTCCACAAAAACACAGATTGGTGCTGATCTTGTGCGAAGACACTAGTCGACTCATTCTTCCTCATTTGGAAACGTGGGAGAAATGTGACATCCATAAGCTTGGGAATGACAACCTTGATAGGGGTGTCAGTGTGCTCCCTAAGAATATCGAGATTGTGAAACAGCTCCTCGATGCTGCGGTCGATTGCATGAATACCCTTCGCTTTATCCAACACAGAGTACTCCCAAAGGTCCCAGATTCCGAAGAAGATGGTGAAAATAGTCCACTCGTTTTTGCTGAGGCGCCCCGGCATGAGTCGTTTCTGCTTCTCAAAGTTGATGAACTGTTGCACTTGTGTGTGAAAGTCGAACACAGCAAGAGCTTCGGTCCCTCTGTCAGCCGTCGCGTTGGCGAAGATTTTACTATCTACCACTGAACCAACAGTAGCAATCTCCATGTTAGAGGGCATAGAGCGCGCAAAATTGTCAATGAAATCGCAGATCAGCTATCCTGGTGTCAGTTGTTATACCTATTGCGGAAAATGGTAAACCTACCTCTCTGCAGAGAACTTCAGTCCACAATTCACCTCGATCGGGGTCGCGGTGTTGGATGGAGGTCCTTGGGGGTGGAGAGACACGATATTCGCCAACATCGGACCAATCATCCCCAAATACCACAAGTCGATACGAGGAGCCTCTCCATACTTTCTGGATCTGGGCTTTAATATGTAACGAGGGCAGTACCCAGCTAAAATATAGTATAGCGATGATTGCCACCCCAACCAAAGCATGTAGCCTTGTGAGGAACCTCATAATGCTGTTAGATAAGCTTGCGTTCCCACGATTGTATCAATATCCTGGATATGCTCGGGTGTGTGCGGAGAAAAGAAAGGAAAACGTGACGTCTTAAAGGTCAAAGCAAGGTCGTAATTGAAGGCGTGACGGGTACTAGTAAAAGTAATTGCATGGAGAGGAAGGAGAAAAGTTTGTTTGATTCAGAAGTTAGAGAGGAGAGACGGACCCAAAGACATGTTTGTGAAGACTGAAAGACTTGCAATCAGAAGTCTTGGGCGTAACTTGCCCAATAACAACAATACATGACGACGCCAATATGCGAGCGCGGCTCCCATACCGGCCCAAAATCTCGCTCCGGGTGGGCAGCTTGAGTATGCAAAGGTACGCTATGCACTGGCGTCCTCTGTCATTTGCCCTAATCAGAGAGCCTCGGAAGTGTTCCACGCCGCTACTGTCTCCGCTATTGCGTACGCAATTTTAATTGTAGCAGCCAAGCGCCCTGCTAGCCTCTCCCGTTGGAACATGTTTCAATCCCTATTCGCAGCGGAGCATCTCCCTGGTTTTCCATGGATCAAGAGGTCGGTAGACGACGTGGGTGCTAAAGGAGGGTGAGAAGGCTGACGAAGCCAAGCAGATGTTACAGATTTCGAACCAGACGCCACGCGAAAAGCTTGATTCAAGGCGAGCCAATGCCGATTTCCGAGCGCTTTTCCCCGCCGGCCAACCGCGATGGATTCGGGTGCATGCAGTGATCCTACCTGCGATGGGGTTCACATGAATTTTTGCAACCTGCAAGCGGGCATGGGAAACCCGGAAAGAGTCTCAGGATTAATTGATGTGTGCAACGAGCCTTCAAGGTTTGGAAAGGATTTTAATCAATGCAAGTGTTTCGGATTCTATTCCTCCAGCTAGTGAATATTCTTGATCAACGCCTGAGAACTTTCCACCGGGTACTAAAAACCTCCTATTATAAGATAGAATGGAATCACTTCAAAGTTCATGTATACTGATCGCCATTCAACTCCACAGATAACCTCCATACCAACCCAAAAGGCGCCGCCAAGATGGTGCTCTTCTGGAACCATTCGCTACTGTTAAGAACCGCTCGCAGATGGACCACCAAAGATGCTCTGAAAAGGCTGTTTAAAAGGCTGGACTGCTGATTCTGGGGAGAATATCGTTGGAGTTTGCGGGTTGGGTGATCGAACAGCGCCCGAGCGTCTGATCACCAACATATCTTTATCTTCATCTTTCTTTTGTGGCTTGCCTTGCCGTGGTCGCTTCTTTGCTTTCTCCGGGCTCCCTTTTCCCAGACCGGCGTCTGCATGGCCATACTTCTGATACTTCTCGCGGCCAGGACGCCCAAAAATCTGCTGCGGTGTCTCTAGTGAAGCAAGCTGAGAAAACCCCTTGCCTTCATCTGGTTCAATGGGAATCACCTTGGCATTCTGGATGATGTCGATGATCTTGTCATCGTCTTCCAGGGTCTTCACGTGGAGATGCTCATTTCTCGACATCTTCTTTGCTCGGTTGAATATGGCTTCCTCGATAGTTCCTTCGAGTACTAGTGTCTCCACTAGGACCTCTCTCATCTGTCCAATGCGATGAGCCCGTTTGATGGCTTGCGCTTCGATGCCTGGTCGATTGATAGGATTGACGATGAGCACCACACTTGCAACATTGAGATTCAGCCCTAGTGCACCACAAGCGACATCAATGAGCAGTACTCGGATATCAGGATCCTCGTTGAATAGTGAAACATATTTCGACCGCGTCTTGTTGTCTAATGTCCTCGCATAGATACGATGGTTGATGTATAGTATTTCCAGACACTGCGCAATATAAAAAGCCGCATTGTCACCATCGTAGAATATGATGATCTTCTCTTCAGCTTGGTGCTTCATGACCTTCTCCATGAGGTAGGTGAGCTTGGCAGATGTAGTGCCAATCACACGGGTGTTCCGCAGCGGAGAATCTTCAGGCAATTCTGCCGTTTCATCCGCCATCGTTAGTCTTCTTTTTTTTGGGCGGTTAGGGGAGGCGGGTGCATCGGCTTCTTTGGATCCATCGGGTATATCTGTTGGCTCTGGTATTGTGACAGGTGGCTTAGGTTTCTTAGGAGACGCCTTGGTGGGGAGAATAGATGCCCTTCGACTTGTGACAGGTTGGCCCCCGACGCACGATGAAGGCACTCCAGCTTTCGGGAAGGGGGGTCCTCCTGAATCTAGCTTTTTTGTCGTTTTTAATGCCTTCTCTGCTTCTTCCATCGCGGCGATTTTTGCTTTTGCTGCTTGTCCAACGGCATTGAGACCCTCGGACGGATCTTCGGATAATATTTGACCGTCCACATAAGACTGTCCTTCCAATAACTGGGTCATACCGATCATTGCGGGTTTGTTGGGATATGCAAGAGCAAACGATTCTTCCGAATTCTCTGGCCAATCCCGAACGAACATACCAACTTCATGAGCTTTACTGAGAGAAATCCAGCCGTCGGACTGGAGAAGACTAGAGATAATCTGACTGCTTTCGAGTAACGAGTTAGCGTCCTCGATAGAACAATTCTTATCCTCCTTGCTGAGATATTTACTGCTGGTTTCAAGGGTACTGGCGACGTCTTCAAGACTAAAACCTGTCCAGGTAAAGTTCGACTGACGCAAGTTTGCTATGAGACTACGTCGAGCTTTGAGACTATTCTTATGAAACAGGTAATCGACATCCGTCCTCTCACTAGTGATAGCATTCGCTCTCAGAACCTGAATGAAAAGGTTTGCCGTCATCTTATCGAACCAGCAGGGCTTTAGATATACCACGTTGTGCTTCATAGGGGGAAGAGTGATATCTTTCTCAACGTCTTCCGGTCGGGTTTTGACCACGAGTCCTTCTAACGTCCTGAGGAAGCAGGTGGAGAAGGCCGAATACGTTTTTCGAAAATGATGTTCGTGTCGATAGATGTAGTCATCCCACTCAAGCTTCCCCTCAGTGTCTGAGTCGCACCAAGGACGTACCATTAAAAAGTTGGACGCTAAGGCACCCAAACTCTTTGCGGCACCAGTCCGGTCCTCTTTAGCGTTGAAATTCTTCCTCTGTTCAACTGTTAATTCTCTGACCAGCGAGGGGTCAGTGTCATCTGCATCCATAGTTGAGAGGTCTACCTCCACGCCCACCAAATCTTTAGCAGGAGTACCGGAGACTACCCAACGCCTCTCGGCTTGAAGTTGCTTTGCGACAAGAACTGCGTTGGAGTCTACTGAAGAGAAAGCGTGGCCTTCATCAATGATAATGCGCAACCAGTGAAGCTTCTTCAGAGGGGATTCGTAGATTCCGCTTTCCATCATGCATCGACAATCACGAACTCGAGACGCACCAATGTATGGGCATTGGCATACTAGGGGCGCCCCGGCAGAAAATCGGCGACCCACTTCGTCTGCTCCATCCTGGATCTCTTGTTCAAACCGATTGCGAGTGAACAAGACAATATCATACAGCATAAGATCTGTGGTAGATGGCAGCTCAGCGCGGAATTCCATGTTGTCTGCTTCTTCTATATGCAGGGTTTTGTCCCTCGTATTCTTCTTTGACTTTGAGTCCACAATAAGGATCTTGAGGCTTCCTTTAGTCACATGTTTCCGGATTTCTGCTTGCCATTGATGGAGTAGGTTCCTTGGGACGACGATGATCGTACCGTTACACATGACCAACTTCTTCGGGGGGGAGACTCGCGTAGTTCGATTCATCCGAGGCGGCTCGACGGGGATCTCATAATGAGGTACGTTGTTATCCAGAAACCGCTTGCAGAAACTCAGATTAATGCCTTCTTCATATTCAAGGCGCTCCAGGTGGGCCTTCCCTGGAATCGCATGGCGACCAAGCGTTGCTGCGGCCACATCTGAGAGGGGGGCGACGCGCTCACGGATTCGTGCGCTCGATTGATATGCGGGAGGTATATGGGGAATGTGGCCCCTTGTGGCCAGGATCACCGCCAGACAGATAATTGTTTTCCCCAGGCCCTAAACCATTAGCGTCGTAAATGAGAGATAAATGGACATACCATAGTCTCGGCTAAAATGCCACCACGGTTTGTTTCATAGTAACGAGGTTCTTGAAGGAAAGACCCATCCTTACCCCCAAAGTAGAAAGTCTCGCCATTTGGTGACTGCCTGAGCTCCAGTCGTGGATCGAGCTGTAGCTGTGGCGCTGCTTCTCGCTGGATCATCAAGGCTGCCGATCTTGCTTGGTAAGGATAAAGCTTTGTCTTCAACCCGATTAAGGGCTCATCGTAATCTTCCCATGCTGATGGCGAAGCGGAACTGAGCAGCTCTTCCACCGCCCTTCTAGTATACCGACTCTTGATTTTCTCGGGTGAAGGCGCCGGGGAGGGAAGCTTATTGAAAAGATAGAAAAGTGAATAGTTTTCGGGGCTTGCCCATGGGTCAAAATAATGAGGCTCGGTTTCCGCGTGATTTCCAGACCAGGCTTCTGGAGATACATCAACGCGATGAAGGAGGTTCCGTAGAGCTAATTTCAGGGTTTTACTTTCGCGATCGATAAAACGTCGTCCCACATCATGGGGAAGTAAATAGACCCTTACAAGTCTACCACCTGCAGGTGCAGAGATGTTTGGGCGATGGGCGAAGAGACGAATCCAACCAGCATGAAGCAGCTTGGCCTCTTCACTTCCAATGGCTGTGCTTATATCGCCAGCTAGGTTTGCATACATAAGTTCGGCCCACTCCGAGTAAGTTGAAAGAGCATCGATGTCAATCCGAAGTGACGGGTTACACCGAAGACATCCCAATGCGATGTATTTCTTGATATCTCCGAGCTTGGTATCGCTCTCTGACTGAGATTCTGAATACGAGGTCATCGGAGTGGTTGCTGGCGTCGGGGAATTCGATATAGGACGTGAATCCGATGAGAGATCATCAGCTCGACCTTCATTGAGCAAAGGGTCGAATGCTTCTGGCGCCTTCAAGGCGATAGATGGATGCATGCCTCCTTCACAAAATTCTACGTCATGGAATGACCTGGATAGGTCATCATGGCAAGAACCAGCGCTCATAGTGAGATTGACAGCTCATGGCTGTTGACGGAACAAACATGGACTGAAAATGGAGGATGGTAAAGAATTGAAGGAGTGAATGATGACGGCGACTCGAGGCAACCGCAATGCAGGGGTCCGACGGAGACTAGCGTCTTGGCGTCGATCTCCGAACTTCAGTTCACCTTCCACCGTTCACCGTTCACTATTCATCTCCTACCTCCACTTCCTACATTAATAACAGCAATAATGGATGCATAACAGCATAAGCTAGTTCCCATTTCGACTGATCAGAGGTCATTTGTATTACTGCTATCCAATGTTCTGCGACTGTAAGATGACATTACATTGCCAAAAGCCTTAACTAACATACTTCACTGCCAATATAGCGCGCAGAGGAGACGCTCGCTATCACATTCGTACACATCCATTATTGGAACCGGTTCTCCTAAGGTGCATCTCAAACAGTAATTTCAAAGCTCGATCATCATGTCGGTCCTCTTGAGTCTGACGTTACTTCGATATTGACAGCTCTTCTCTCACTAGACGGTCGCCACATTAACTCTCGCATTCAAAAGCACCCGAAGCTGGCCGCCCCTTTGATGAGCTTATTCCCGCATCATGGTGTATTGCACAGACCAAACAATCAACCGCTGAACCACTGACCGAGTCCTCGGGCAAGTACAGTGCTTTATATTCAACGCTCATCCCAGCTAAGTTCATGCTGCTCCAGGTCCTGAAGTTCGATTTGAGGAAGGAGTTACCACTTGACTATCTTTGTAGCTACCTCAATCACACAACTGGAAAACTCAGCCGTATAAATCATGGCTGGAGAGGGGACGTCAGATTACGACAAGTCTTCCACTTGGACGAAGGTTAAATACTAGTCTGTGAATCTAATGGATACGAGAATTTGCAAAACTTGCAGACTGAAAACCCTGAGAGCGTGTTGCAATGCTAACTTTGCCCTTCACTGCCATTCGAGAGCGGTCACGGCGGCCTGTCTATCAAACCTACTTTGAGCACGGCTTCAATCTTACCTTGAACTTGGATACATGGGTGCAGGATATTACTGACGGAAAAGTTCCTATCAAGGACATTAAGCAAACACTGGAAACATTCAAGCAGGCAAATTGCTTGGAGGATACCCCCTGCCCGTAAAAAATGCATTGCCAATCATTGTACCGGTACCCGTATTCTTTCACTGTCAATTCCACTCAATGACAAGTTTTCACCACTTTATTAAATTTCACTGTCTCCATTAAGTGATGTTTCCGTATGCTTGTCTACTGTGGTTATAGCGCTAAAATTTACGACAATGAGGGCCTGCAATTACAGCATCCATCCAGCTCCGGTGGGACACATCGGGGCACATCTTCGACTTCACTCTGCATCCCACCCTACATTTCCGGCCGTATCTAGAATCCTTTTGTCTAGACACCTAGATATAGCTCCATAAAGCCCCCTATAGCCATAATCACAGGATGCGTAGAGTCGGAGTAGGAGTGTTGGAGATGTAGTCTGGGCTGTCCCAACGGGATGGAACGAGGTCGTACAGTATTCCTCTAATCGCCAGCGAAGAGGCACTTTCATTGCGATGAATAGAATTTGGCGCCAAATTCACATCTTCCTAGTAGCTCGCTAAGAGCTCGTTCTTGGATATAGTGCGCGAGAAATCGAGACTGAATGCTATATGGAGTTGTCAATGAGCCGATCCTACTGGCATATCTGAAGCTAAGAGCTGTAGGTATGAAGTCATCCGATCCGATGTCGGAGTTTGTGTCGTTGAACAAACGCAAAGACCTTATCGATAAGGCCGCAGGCTAGAAATTTTGGGAGTCATGCCAGCCGAGCAGCTTCCTTCCTGATGATACCCCAAAAATAACATCACCCAAGTTTGCCTCTGGCTTTGAGCAGAATAATGGCATTGCGACTCTCCTCGAGGCGGCTTTCGACCGCTCTACGAGCTCCGCGGGTCAATTGCCACTCGACTCGATATGCATCCTCTGTTTCGGCCCCGTTGAAAGACTCAACCCTCCCGCAAGATGTGCAGAACTCAATTGCCGTACGCACGTCTCTAGTACCATGTTAACTTATTTGCGAACCATCAGGAGCTCTTGACTAACTCTGAACAGCGAGAATTCTCTCTACCAAACGCTGATCCACCCTCGTCCTCTAAGACTGCTGGGCTCGTAAACTCACAGCTCCCATACATGGTCCCTACGTATGTCCGTCCACCGCCAATGTTCGAGAAGGGGAAAGGATGCTACATGTGGGATGTGGAAAATAGAAAGTATCTAGATTTTACGGCCGGCATAGCCGTGAATGCGTTGGGTCATTGCGATGAAGGGATGGGGGATGTGATTACACAGCAGGTATGCTTGGATTTCCTCTTTCTTCGAACTTTAAGTCTTTATAGAACCAGCAATTAGTATAATCGATATACAGACACCTGGCTAATTGATGTGAAAACAGGCCCGACATCTCATCCACACCTCCAACCTCTACCACAACCCACACACCGGCCTCCTCTCCAAACAGCTTATCCAGCTTACACATGCCACCGGCGGCATGAGCACCGCAACCCGCACCTTCGTTTGTAACAGTGGCTCTGAAGCAAACGAAGCTGCCCTAAAATTCGCTCGAAAAGTCGGCAAATCAGTCTCCCCAGATAAGCCCAAGCATGACATTGTATCTTTCCACAATTCATTCCATGGCAGGACGATGGGTAGTTTGAGTGCCACGCCAAATCCGAAATACCAGGCCCCATTTTCGCCCATGGTACCAGGGTTCAAGTATGGCACATTCAACGATGTGGATGCTGTGAACGACCTAGTAACCGAGGAAACGTGTGGAGTCATTGTGGAACCGATTCAAGGTGAGGGCGGTGTGAATGTTGCAACACCGGAATTTCTCCTCGCCCTTCGAAAACGCTGCACTGAAGTCGGTGCGGTCCTCATCTTTGATGAAATTCAGTGCGGGCTGGGTAGAACAGGAACATTCTGGGCACATGCAGAATATCCCAAGGAGTGTCATCCTGACATTCTGACTACAGCCAAAGCTCTTGGAAATGGATTCCCGATTGGTGCGACAATAGTCAATGATTTTGTCTGCAACCACATCAAAATTGGTGACCACGGCACCACTTTCGGCGGCAATCCTCTTGGGTCACGTGTAGCTTCCTACATCCTCTCCCGTCTTTCTTCTCCCGAAATCCTCGGATCCATACCCCCAAAGGAGCAAGCCTTCCGAGCCCACTTCTCTCGCCTACAATCAGCTTTCCCAGATCAGATTGCGGAGGTTAGAGGTAAAGGCTTGATTTTGGGCCTCCAGTTGAATGCTGATCCGACGCCTGTAGTCACTGCGGCTAGAGAGCGGGGATTGTTAGTCATCACATGTGGAAAGGACACCTTGAGGTTTGTGCCACCGCTTGTGGTGTCTGAGGCGGAAATTGAGGAGGGAATGGGAATTCTGGCGGCGGCTATGGAAAGTGTCTGGGGAAAAGATGATAAGTTGGAGGGAACAAAGGGATAACATGAGATGTAGTGAAGGAGTTAAGGTTGGATGCGTTTCGGCAAGGTGCCTTTGGAGTTCGGCTGCATTTTAGGATTTTAGGGAAAGCATTTCGTTTTCTGTGATAACATCGTAAAGATGCATACTAAGTTTAGGACTTTTTGCACACATCCGGAGTCAAGAGTTTTCACCAATGACATTTCCTCCTTGGCCGAAGATTGAATTGCCATTGGTATCTAATACTTGCCATGTGCTCTCTCCTCACAGATCAAGTCCTGCAGAGTCTCCATCCTCACCTATCTCCTCAATGCCTCTTCGAATCTCTCTCCTTCACCTTTGCCCGAATCAGCCCATCCAGCCTCTTGAAGCTAGTAATACCCTCAACAAAACAACTCCCAACCCAGTACCACCAGACTCTAGAAAACAACACCACCGAATGCCTCTGCAACTTCTTCAACATCAACATTGTCTCAAATGCATGAATAGATACCATGATCAGAAATAAAAATGGCTGAATCGTGATACAGAATTGGGTAAAACGTGGGAAATTCACCAGTAAGTAGTCGTGCAGAAGTGAGCCAGGGAGGAAGTTGCCTTTACGGCTAAAAGCGAGGTAAGTCAGGAAGCAGACGCTGAAGTTTGCCAGATGGAGAGGGTGGACTGTGGGTGGAATAAAAGTATTGATAGTGATAGAGTCTCGTCCTAAGGCTTGAAGGGCGTCTTTGTCCATTTGCACGAGGCGCTCGCGGGCATCGCGGAGAGACTTCATTGGCGGTTGGAATGGGATGACGATGCGTCTTGAACCACAGACGATCTTCATCCTGTCGAGATCGATGTCAGTCATCTGAGCATTACGGGCCGTATATGATGAGATTCCGAAACCGTGTTCGATGTACCGACGAACCTAGAAATTGTCAATATCAAAATTCGCTTGAGGTTGTTTGATATGATGAATTTGGCTGTACCGAGTCTTGGTGATCGGCGTTCATGTGCTTTATTATGCGGTCCTTGGCCGCCTGATCCTGGGCTTCTGTGGATGCCATCGCTTCAGTCCAGTCCTGTTCTTTGGTCGTAGTTGGGTTTTGGTGTTCAGTTTGGCGGGGGTAAACGTTCGAGGTTATTTTTGGTTAGCCGGGATCGGGACGGGAAACCGTTCCGAAATCGGTTGGTCTGTGCTTCTTCCATTATTGTCTTCTCCCCTCGAACCTTCAAACTTCATCTCCGCGTCTTTGATATTTGTTCTTAACGGACCTCAAGGTAAATGGTTTTGATCATGTGCAGAGTTCAGAGTTAACCGGAACTTTCAAGAAGCCGTTCCGTTCAACCCTCAAGCCGAGCCATCACTTCCAGCCCTCTGCCATCTCGATCAACCGCATGTCAGACCAGCACAACTCCAAAAAGAGCTGAAAAGATGGCAATTTACATCATCCAAGTTTCCTAAACGGTCAATCTCAAGCGCGAACGTCTCAAGCCCTGCATATCCCATGGGACGCTGAAGCTGGCCGCGTGAAACGAGCGCCAATGACGAAAAGGTCAATCGTTAATGTTGGAAAATTGGAGTGAACTGGGCAGAGATAGGCGCATGACGAGAACTTACCCAGCCCATGATTCCGCGACTTGATGTGTACAAGGATACGGACAAGTTTTAGCTGACGCCTTATGGGAATTCTGGTGGGGTGCAACGTGGTGTGCCACCTGTTGCGTCAGAGTGCATGACGGGTGGCTCGTGTGAGCAGGGTGGTCAACTACCTCTCTTTTCAAACCGGTTCGTGTCTGTCACTTTTTATCTTGACATTTTGCACTTGTCTTTCCAATTCCCACACATCTCTCAACAGCTTCACTGCGCTTCGTACTTTCTCATAGCATCATACCCATTACTATTTGAACCACATACTACAACATGGCGGACACAGTCGACGAGACCAAGCAATCAATCGCTGGAGAGGGACAGGCAAATGCCAACGCATCGCTCGGAGGAAAGGGCAACGCAGAGAGTTCGAGTAAGAAAACCACCGAGAAAAAGGCCCCAAAGAAGTTGGGCAATAAGAAGCCTCAACAACAGCCCACTCCCGAACCCACTCCCGGCCCCGAAAGTGAAGGTGAAGGAGAGGCTGAAGCGGAGTCTACAGAGAGAAAAGAAGTCAACGGCAACGCCGACGACTCTGAGCCCGAGCCCGAGCCTCAACCCCAGAAATCGCAATCAAGACACCGCCAGTCTCGTGGTCGAGGCCGACGAAATGTCCTTGAATCCGACACGGAATCCGTTGCGCGGTCCGATGTTTCTGCTGCCGGTGGCCGACGCAATCGCCAGCGCCAAAAGAAGCAGCAACAAAGCAGAAACCAATTAGGCGGTATCACGGAGGGCCTCCCTGGAGGAGAGCTCGTCAATGGTGCTGGCGAAATGGTTCAAAACACCGCTGGTAATGCAGTCAACCAAGTCGGCGACACTACCGGAAAGGCCGTGGGAGGCCTCACTGGTGGTGAGAAGGAGGACGACGGAGACAAGGGCGAACAGCTCCGCTTGCGACTGGAGCTCAACCTCGACATTGAAGTTCAGCTGAAGGCCAAAATCCACGGTGACCTTACTCTAGGATTGCTGTAAGTTTTTGCTTCCAAAGAAATGATTGATGACATGCGCTGATTTTGAACAGTAACTGAGCGGTGCACGAAAGGCAGCCAACTTGTACGCACGACATTGCGGGGCTTTTTCTTCTCATCACCGATTGCACAATGTTTGGAGCTTCCTAATCAAGGTGGTTTCTTCTTGGGACGGCGTTTGGATATCATATTGTAATTACTACCACTGCTGCATTGTCCATAGAAAAAGCCATGTCTCCTGAGTACCTCAACTCGATGTTTGTGTGAAGAGTGTGCACTATCTTCAAGCCTCAGTACTCTGTGCTTTCTAGCTCAGAATTTTTTGGAGCTGCAGCCGGAGCTCTGCTGCGCGAGTATGGTAGCCTCCCTCCTCTGCCAACGTTTTGCCCCATTTTGCCCCATTTTGCCTCATTTGTGTAACACGTAATTTCTTTTCGCAGGATGAAATCACCATGGTTGATCTCGAAACGGTGTCTTGCCGGCGCTGCAGCTCATCGAGCTCCCGGAAACCAATTGTGGTAGCTGTCAGCCACTCGTCTTGCTGTGACGTCAGTCATCGACGATCCGGTTTGGAGGGGCTGGCGGGGCTGGCAGGGATGTCTCCCATACGGCGGTCGTGCATGCATGCGCCGCCAGCTAGTGGCCACCCTCTACGTCAGTCTTTGTTTTTGGACTGGCTACTGGCCTGGACCCAGTACCTCTTCTCTCTACTTCCACTCTTCTCTGTCCAAAACCCTCCCAATCTTCACCTTATTCAATTCCAAAAGTCTCTCCATACCATCTCCGTACCACACCACTCAAGCCAGCCTTCGCTCATTCAACCGCCATCATGTCTGACTCCGACTCCAAACCCCATGCTCGCACCATGATGCAGCAGCAGAAGCTGGAGAACGCGAAGAAACAGCAAAAACGAGAGGCTGGTCTCCAATCCGCGCGATCCAGGTCCCAATCCCGAAGGGCTCGGCGACAGCGTATTCAGAAGGGCATCGAGGAGGGTAAATACATGAAGACGGCGTCGCTGGAAGCACTCGAGGAAGCTGACGCCAACGGCGAACTCAACTCGATGCAAGCATTCGAGCGTATCGGACCCGACAGCACTTCCATGGACGGCCCCGTCACGAAAGCAAGAGCAATGCGAGGTGAGATACCGATGCGTGGAACCGATCCGAATCAGCCCTACCGGGTAGAACCGCAGAAGGGCAAGAGTGAGCTGGATGAGCAGGACGGGTTGAAGCTGAAGCTGGAAGCGAATCTGGAGGTGGAGATTGAGCTCAAGGCCTCTATCAGGGGTGATCTTACCTTGTCATTATTGTAAGTGATGACGATTTGCTTCCTTTTCATCGGCCTGTTCCGGCTGATTACTTATTGCAGAGAGTAACAGGCAATAGTGCATGACCGTTTTGCCGACGACCACTTCACGACTGGAATTAGATGCTCTAATGAGAGGGATGCCTGATGCCTCGCTCGCCGAGAGCCCTGTTCTTGTCCCTGTATGAGTTTCGCACCTTTTCGGGCGTTGGGAGTTGAGTGCTTTTTGAGTTACATGGCATCTTGGGTAAATAATTTAAGACAAAAGATCATGGTAATGCCATTATCCGTCCCACCTTTCCATATTGCTGTCATTGGCTTTGTGTTGGTGCCATGTTGTTGAGATTAGTTTGGGTTTGGAGAGATTAAGACTAGCCGTTGTGGTGCTCTTGATGTTCTTTCAACTCCAAGGTCTTGCCGACATATGGTTTTTGCACATACCAAGGAATTATGTTTTTGTATGCAGGGATATATGTTGGTGTGAAAGAAGACATGCCTTTCACAACTGGTATTTTCTATCAGATAATCGTCTGCAGCTCTGCGCTGGTGGAACGCGAAATCAGAGTGTTTTCAAGGCTAAGACGCAGGTGGCATTGAATGATGCTCATGCTCACAGTGCATTTCCACAATGGAAATCTAGGCTTTAAGCTGTTCCCCCAACGTTTTTGATTCGCACCCTTCATTGCACTCTCCTAACTCTCGAGCCTCTACATTGATCTTCATTGGCTCTCATCTTCAATTCAATCGCTTTGCAGTAGCTTTCAAGCCAGTCTTCTTTCACTTCAGAATTTGGTTTTACTGGCGAAAATGTCCATGATTGCTGGAGAAACCGCATCTACCGCCCGCGCGGCCTCTGAGGACATGCAAGAATCTGAAGGCCGATTTGGCTCTTCGACCAACTGGCTCGATTCGAATTCCTCACATGGGCAACGACACTCTGCAGCTTGCCCTGTTACTGCATCTAAGCTTCTGCGGAAAACTTCTCAGAGAAAAGGACTCTCGATTCCGAGCTTACTCGCCGCAGCAAGAAAATCCACAATTCCCTCCTTCACAAACTCCAAAGCAGCGGTTAATTCTGGTTATGAAGCCCAGGTCCGATTAGTCGACACAGACATCAAATCTCGAGTTAGCGAGATTTCGCCGCACGCTACACAGGTCGACAGTAATTTTTCAAGGCGCGGGTCGCCTTATGGGAGCTATTCAACCGCCCTGGAGTCTCCAGAAGCTCATGAAAAGAAAGCAGATCCGCAACCACAAGACGGTGGTTCTCTTCAAGAAATCTCCACCCTTCCATCCAACGAGCCCTCAACTGAGGGTCCATCGACTCAATCATCTCAATCGCCTCTGCTACCTGAGGATACATACGGAGACATCCAACCAAGCACAGCCTGCAAAGGTACCACTCCCCAGCCTCACGGTCGTCTCATAAGCCCAAATCGCCATTCTGGCCGGGACCAGATCGCTCACGACGCCTCGCAACCTACCAGCGCCGTAGACTTGGGTCTCTATCAGCAAGCCTCCTCGGATCGCGACCCTGGGAACGTCTCATCCGCATTTTCAGATGTTACGGAGACGAAGATGTGTGGGTTGGTCCGCAGAACTGGGCGAAAACTCAAGAGGGGGGTGGGTCGGATTATTTGCCTTCCCATCTTCTGTAGAGGCGAAGGCGTCAAGCGCGTCAAACTGCGGCAGCCGATTGACTCGGAGATGACAGAGCCGACTCCAGTTGGGAAACCGGCCCGGGCGGAGGATGCCAGGAATGTGGAGGAGCAGGTGCAAGTAGCACCAGATTTTGAGCCATCGCAAGGGTCTCCTTGTGGTATAACAATGGGGACCCTTCAAAGCATACCCTTCGAAGATGGTGTTAAGCTGATCCAGCAGCGACCAGAGGCCGGTAGGATGATTTTCAGTCCGAAGCCTCAGGATGTTAGCATGTTCGCTCTCAACGGGACTTGGATGGATAAGGGAAGCTATCTTGCCATCACAGGTAGGATTTCTTACTCATTGCCACGCTTTCCCGGGTTGTTCTGAATAACTTGCAGATTCTCTCAGGCGAATAAACAGACGAAATACCTTAAACATTGTGTCCGGAATAACACAGTCCGAGAGAAAGTTCTCTGAGGTCCCCAATCACAGCGATCTTTACATCATTCACAGCGACGGGCATCAAACATTTCTACATGAACTGGAGAGTGAAGTGGAGTATATCCAGGTAGTATATCCTCCGATAAAATTGCACATGCCAAAGCGTGTGCCACTTCCGAGACTCAAAGATAGAGTCAAGCAGCTGACCTCAGAAAGCAAGGTGGAGGTGTACTTGCCTTCAGACTTTACTACTTCTTTCACAATTCGAGAGAGGTGTGCTGACGCTCCGTATTCTTCTGGCGCTCTTCCAGTCGAGCGAGAAGGACCCGCATCTTTAGCTTCGCCATCGTCTACAAATGCCGTGGTTGGGAAGTATGTACCTACATTGTACACCGATGAAAAGGGGCTCGTTCCAAGTGAGGCAGCGCCAGAAGTACGGCAACAGAATCTTGAATCCATAGCCGCTTCCCACACACCCGATGTGACTGATGTGCTGTCCGAACTCCTGTCTTTGCGTTCCAAGGAGACTGTCGATACTCCCACTCTCCACAAGAGGATTGTACAGTTCCGCTCAACCAAGCTCATCGAAAATTACAACCCATTGAAACATCCCCTGGTCACCATCAGTAACCTCCTCGCCGCTCAAAACGACATCTGCCGCTTGTTCGAGCTGTGGAAAGACGCAACTGTTGAGCTACGGGATGTGACAAGCGTACTGCGGGAAGGCTGTCACGTGTTCCCTGAGCAGGAGACACAAGCAGAGAGGCATGTTCTGGCATTAGGTTCGCTGATGAGAAAAGCCATCAGGAAATGCAGGCAGTATGGCGAAGAAGCGGAGATGCTACACCAGGCAGCCTTGCTTCGACCACGAAAGGGCAAGGAGAAGGCTACTGAAGACCTTTGGGGGCACAGTGAATACACCTATGTAGGTTGGGGAGACTTCAACGGCGACATTCCGAAAGGACCAGACCTTGACCATCTTTGGGGCGAATTTGAAATCACTGACAGGTGTATTCAGATGCTGAGGAAGGCCAGAAAGAGGCAGCAAAATAAAAAGGAAGGCGAGGACGGTGTCGCGGACGCTGAGATCGTTAATCCATTCTGGGAACCAAATTTTGCTCCGGTCTGCGATAGATGTCTCTCGTGAAACTGAGGATTTGTCCTTATTCCCTGTACCATCCCCATTTAAGAAGAGGCACGCTCAACGGAGACTAGGCCTTCCCGATAGCTAGCGCAGTGACTCTCCGTCCTCATCCCAGACACCCGGCTTGCCGAACCATTCAGACCGAGCTGGTCCAGTGGGCGTAATTCAGGGCTGTTTGGTGCAACTGCCAAAAGAAGATGCGCGGGGTCCTCCTCCCGATTCAAATGAGGGTGACAAAGATAAGTGGACAGGTAGTTTTCATCCGGTTTCTCAGAGCTCAGAGCCTACAGAAGCGCAAATTTTACCGAGGAAGGAGAATGGTTCTCCCAAAGCAGTTTTGCATTTTAAACCAAGCACGGAATCCTTTTCGTCTGCGCCCAACTACCCGAAATACACTCCCCAAATTATCTCCACAAACCATTACTGGGAATCAGACCTTCTACACAGAACAAAAGAGGATGAGTCTCTCTAATGTGCCCTATACCGTCCCAAGGCCATCCCCAATAAACCTTTTTCCTAAGCCTTCCTCCTCATCTTCCTCTTACACGACCCAACAACAAATCTCGAATCCTCGTTTATCTTCAAGGAACCGTCTTTCTCAGCCGGCTTCCCCACCTCCCTCCTCCACACCCCCAGACTACCCCCAGGTACCCGTTCGCTTCCCCCATCTGCCTCCTTAATGCTACCCAGGTCACCTTCACGGACTCATTCCCCTAAATCTTCCTCGTCATTCCTCTCTTCCACTGCTCATAAAGAAAAATTACAGCCTCAATCGTCTGCACACTCTGGTCCCTCCACATTTCTCAGATCATCCCAGAGAACCCGTCCGGAGTCGGTGGTTGGAAGCTCGAGCGCCAAAAATCCTGCACCGAAACGGGGTAGTGGCTTGTATCATTCTATATGAACAAGGAGTAGTAGAGCCCCTAACGCGGTATCGGAAAAAATTATGGGCAAGTTCACACTGAACCGAGGAGTAGACTGAAGAGTATCCTTCGCGAGATGAATACAGAAGCAGGACCGTCAAATGCAGCGCCCAAGCCCGGTATACCTCCAAGAAGCGCTAATCGTGATTCTCAAATCATGACGGAGCTAACGAGATAGTCCTCGCAGTCCCGATCTCACATGTCGCACTTGGTTGAGTCGTCAAAGACATCAACTGTGAGTGGGACTGGAGGGGATGGGCTATCAATGCCTGTCGTATCTCGGCCTGATTCCAAGCTGCCTCCGGTATTTGAAAAGCTCTCTGCAGTCCGTAGCTAGCCTTTCCCGACCGGAACTAAGAAAATTCCTGCTGCTGGCTTTTGAAGACTTCAGGACACAGACGGGAATCTACGAGGCAGTCTACGGTCAGTTTCTTCCCGATTGGGATCTGAGAGACAGTCAGTATCTACTTTCCCTAAATCTGGAGCCTCCAAGCCGTCAAATCAAGTCGAAAAGTTTTCTGCATTCCCAGGTCTGGTTCTGGTACTTGTACCACAAGTAAACCTGGTGAGACTGGCTGTGATATGAATAGTGTCGGTATTGAAGCGAATCGAGGTAATGTGTAGGAAAGTGCCTCAGAGGAGCTCCCGGACCTGAAAATAAGAAGAGTGGCGGAAGCGTTGAGAGCTTCTTCGATGCAGAACAAGAGAAACGAATTACCGTTAGAGATGTTTGAGAAAGCCAGTTTCGATTGAAGTCCAAAATTCTTGTGGTGTTAAGGTGTTCTGGATTTGGGTGATGGGAGGGGTAGCCGATCTTTGGCGTGTTGGTATAGGGTTGCTTTGTCGTTTTGAACATTTTGTACGTCGTATTTCTCGGTCTAGTTATGGCGTATTGGGTTTCTGGTTTCGCTTTATTTCTCTATCTCTCTCCTCAAACCGATACAGTTGCTAGCAAGCATTAAAGGCGATAGGCGTGAGGGAAGGAGGCAGTCGATGTGAGTAGAAAGAAGACATTTTTGGAGATCTCGAAGAAAATCAGGAAGACCAAACCGAAGATAGTTTCGAAAAACTTATTTTGCTTTTGTCGCTATTCAATCACCGCAAGTTCTCAATTCTGATGGGCACCGAGTCCGAAATCCTAGCCTTGGCCTATTCTTGAAAACTAGACGAGGCTGCAGTTCCGTTACGACAGTTGGCCTTTTTCGGTCTTAGAATAAGGATACGTTAACATAATTTTCGGAATAGCAGATTCAAACACCAGTCTATGAAACTTCATAATAATAGTTTGATGCTGACCATTATCGACCGTTGAGTCATTCAGGTGAAGGTCAGAACTCATGCAACGTCAGGGGCATGACGGAATGAAAGGAAGGAAGGCCAGTATGCCAAACCATAAAGGTGAGCAGCACGTTGATTGAGCCCAGCGAGACTGAGTACATTGCATTAGGTGAGATAAAGGTGTCAGGAAGTGTTGAAACACGATGGAGGGTGTATGGGAAGGGAGTGCTATGCGTGCGGGCCCGCACAAATTTTGACCGGGATGGCGATGCAACTAGGCTCATCTGTCTCGTTCAGCACACGCTAGGGTTAGGAGCCAACGGAAGGGCGAGCGAGGCAGTCGGCATGGAGCCGTGCCTTCCTCGTTCACGGACTACATGCGTGATACATCGTACAGCGATTTCCAGGACTATAAACCCCCCTTCCTGCCAGCAGATATCTCAGCTCTTGAGCGAGTGAAAATCGAAGGCTCGCCTCATCACTTTCATCAATGCCCGAGTGTTGGCCGAGCAGCACACTTTCACATAGCATTAATCATGCAAGAATTTATGTGCTTAGTTATAGACCATGCGATTTTGGGGGGAAATTCACCGATTTCATGCTTGTCTTTCTAGACTCATTACTGGCAACCCGCGTATAAATATCCCCAGTCACCAGCATGTACCTTCAGGGACAGATCCAGACTCATTCCCAAAAGTCAAGCCTTCTTGGCATCATCTCCATCAGTTCGCATGACCGTCTCGTTCTCACGTTGGGATTGTTCGACATTGCATTCCATGCTTGCCACCTCTAACTTCATCTCTCCATCGTTTGTGTTGTGTGCTACGATTCCGCCCCAAAATTGCTCCTTCCCATGTATGTAGATGATTGAACCGTTTGGACGTGTATAAAAGCCTGGAGGAACATTCCAGGGAATACAGGGCGGGTAAGACGTCGTTACTGACTAGTTAGCTGGCCGCGTCGGATCAAAGTAGGAGATGGAATATATGTTGGTTTAAATTTTCAGATGGAGTGGCTTACTATTTCCTAAGGAATTTGATAGAAGATTCTCGATGTTGGAATTCGAAGACGCAGTGGAGTTTGAGGCCATGACTTTACAGTGGAGCCAGCGAATAACTGAAGTTTGATGAAGTTGATAATCGACTCAGGAATGAAGTTGGTTTGAATTGGCTTCTGAAATTCCAAAATCCCAAGCAGAATGATTGAATCTATATACTAAAAATCGGTTTGAGGCCACTAAAGAAGTCCATATTGGAGACAGGTCATGAGAAGCCGTCTCAGCCATGTGAGTGGAAAGACTGGCGAGTCTGTGGAGGGCTCATCGGGAGCGCGAGGGTGTTTTACCATGTCCTGGATCACATCAAGGGCCTCAGCAATCTTGGGGGTAGTTCTTTTGGCACTAAGCGTGGGCCTCATTGTCCTGCAAGGCTCTGCATCGAATATCCGATGTTAGAAATATCGGGGGCTCAAAACATCGAAGAACGTTTTGGTGCGGAGTTGTGGCCTCATTTGCCCATTGTGAGTAAAGTTAATATCTAATATACATTTGATAGGTTCAAGACGAAGGCCTCAAATGTTTGAGGAGGCTGAGAAGAGGCTGAACGTGGCAGATTGTGCCTTATTGCCTTGTGACGTGATGTTGCAGCAAATCCGTAAAATGATTGGTCCCCAGACGACTACCTCAAAAGAGGCGTCTGGTCAGCCGTGCCGACGCCCTCACCCAACGACATATTCTTGATGGCATAGAGAAATGGAAGAAAGGTATGAGGATGAGCATTAGACGATACCTGCAATGTTGCGATGAAAACTTGACGCTAGCGGAACAAAAGTGTCCGTACTAATGTATAGTAATGGACGTTCTTGGTCTACCTGCTGTCCCAAAATGCAAGGAAGCCCCTACGAACCGATGCTGACGTTGGGTACATATCTCGCAACCGTCCGTCCCAACTATTGGTCACAGTTGGCACAATGAGGCCGCAGTTCAAGAGCCAATCGTTCTGATTCAGCCTTCCCCAACCTTTCACATAAGAGCAGGCCATTCCCCCGGTTGCTTGAGAATTTGGAGTCACTAGTGCAGGTCTCGGCCTTGTGCCGAGAGCGAGGGAGAAGCAGCTCATTCTCGAAGGAATATCTCGGCGGTACAAATACGAAACGATAAAAGACTCACATCCCAAACTGCGGCTCTAGTCCATCGCATCCGCAAACTCACCAAACCTAAAAAGCCGAAGGCTAATTCGTTCGGTTGCTGAAGCGCCACATTCAAGTGTGGTCATTTGGCACGTATGTTTGCTCTCAAGGAATCCTTGTCCCCCTCTGTACAATCTTCTTGCTAACAGCCTTCAAAGACTCATTCAAGCTCATTAGGAAGTGACGTAGCGCGAGGCTCAGGTCTCGCGCTTTCACCATCCCAGAGCAATACCATGATCATCTAAACACTAATCAAGAGCCCCTCTTATCACAGGAGGAATGGCTGCTCGACTTCTCTGGCCGGGGCGAATGGTTACCAACGGAGACAATCGAAGACAACGCGTGGTTGAGTATTGTTCCCTGTGGATCAGGATTCGAAACTCAAATCAATTCGTTTGCTATTCCTTCTCCCCTTTTTGAAAATACGTTGCAAGCCGATGCGTCATCGAGCAATAGCACGACTGAAAATAATACGTTCTGCTACAATGAATTGTGGCCTAACTCTTCTGTCGATGTTGGTTCATGCAACCCGAACATCGTGTTTAGCGACTCTTTGCTATTACTCAACGATATCAGCTCCGGATATTCCTCTTCTTCGCTGTCCCTAACCGGCGCTCTCGATAATGCTAGTGATCTGGTGGCTGAACCCTCAACTCGACCTCGGTCACCTGATCAACCGACCATACTTGCATCATCGGAAATGCCATCCTCTCCTCTTGCGTGCGCTTCCCAATACAACCGTCCTGCTGCGCCCACCGTTTCCTCGTCAAACCGTCCATCGCGTGCAATAGAACGCGCCGTGCTACGCTTCGCATGCCCGAAATGCTCGGCGCGGTTCGATATGGATCGACAACTGCGGTACGTTTTTTTTTTTCTTTTCATGGCTCCTAATGGGGAGATATGAAGTCAAGAAACTCCAAGGATTCTTAATGAGGGCTTGGTTGTCCCCGTATTGTACATACTTTGGGGCTTCGAATGCTAACAAGACCATAGCAACCATAACCGTAATGTCCACCAAAAGTACGCCTGTGATGTCGATGGTTGTGCAGCGGAATATCCACATCGTAAGACACTGTGGGAACATCAGCAAGCAAAACACAAAGGTGTCAAGCACTCTTGTGACAGATGTCCATACCGCTGTAGCAAGAAATCAAACCTGACGCGACATAAGAGGGACAAGCATGGATGATTCCCTCCAGCGCATTAACGATGAGAATGTTCTTCCTCACGTGCATGCTTTAATTCATACCAAGGAGGAGCCGGAAAGATGACGACGCTGAGTTCGTATATTCGCAAATCTTCCAAAGAAATCCTAGATTCGTTTAGCTCGAGCAGTCACCCTCTGTCGTGGTAGGCAGACTTGCCACAAGCGGGTAACATGTACAGGCTGCCCCCCTCCCCTTTCCCTTCCCTGTCAAGCCACGATTTCTCTCTGGCAGGGAGGATTAGGAGAAGGAGAAAGAGGGCAGCCCGTACAAGTTACCCGCTTGTGGCAAGTCTGGTAATAGGGGTATTCAGATAGTTGCGATAATCACCTGGGGCCCTTTGTATCTTGGTTTCACGACTTACTACTATATTGTTAAGTAGCATGGAGCTGAAGTCTTTGGTTCCCCCCTGTATTTGTGCTTATACTTTCTTTCTGAGGGTTTTGTAGTTTTGTTCACTTGGATGAGTGTCTTTCTGCGTTTGTCACCGAGTGCAGAGGATCGAGGTAGAAGCCACCGTGTGGTGGAATTGAGGGTTGCAAGAGGGAGCCCTGAACGGGTCAACACGCCTGTGCATCTTCTCTTAGAAGATCCGTTGATTTCTATGGAAAAATGCGCTGACGTGCATGACCCGTTTAGGGCTCCATCGGCGTATCCGCGATAAGGACGTTCTTCCTTACCTACAAGTCAAGGTCCAAGACTTCTCCCTCCTGTTTGTAAGGCGTTATCGGAGTTTCTTCTGCTTTGTTATGCGGTTCAAACGGATCAAAAACACTACGAGATTATGACCATATTATGCAATTCCTCCCAGTTAATACAAAAGTGAGAAGCTAACCTAACAACGGGTACATATAGTGAAGATCCGAACGGACATTCGTCCAGGGGCTCCTGCCCTTGCCAAGTTGAGAACTGGAAGTGTGGGCGCATTTGCGATTGATGAAACTGCCTTTTGGCGCCCATAAATCGGGATGGGGAATAGGCCGCTGATTGGTCCTCGTGAGTACATCTCAAAACACATCCAGTCAGACATGGAGTATCTTTGAAGGGTTCTATAGGCGCAGAGAAGTGCAAAACCAAGCCTGAAGTCGTCAAAGCCTGAGCCCTTACCTGAACGCCAATCACCACATGCCCAGTTTCAGCGTCGCATGCAGACCAAGGGACGTATAAAGCTACTAGTGTCTCCAAATAGTTTAAAGATGGAGGATCTCATACGCATCTGACGGCCCCCGCGCCGGGGGCTAAACATCTAACAAACTCAGTGAGGAATTTTCAACGATTAAGTGGAGATTCAAAGCTTCCACTTCGAGAATCAGGTGTTACTGTCCAACGCTATCGGCTTGAAGCATCGGATTTCGAAGTAATTCGTGTACAAGGTACGCTTACCTTTTTCAAGCTCCCTAGGCTGCTATGTAGTCCTGTATCTCACTCCATCGGATAGACTTTAGTACGTTTCTCTAGATGGGAAGTTAGCGTGAGGCTACTGGCTTCGCGCTTGCGCCATCCAAGAGCAGTACCATGATCAAAATAAATCGTATGATCGAAAAGAGCTGGTTACTACTCAGGCAATACCCACAATTAGCCCTGCCTCTCGTTTCCTCACCCAACCCTCCTCTTCGCACGAAGCAGTTGTATCTTCGCTTTGCCTGCCCACTCATCTCATTGAACGTGTTATGCTACAGTTCGCGTGTCTGGATTGCCCAGCGCGTTTTCATGGAGCATCAACAATTGCGGTAAGTAGTTCGGAAACTATGTTCGCTCCTTAGTCTGGTGTGGGCTCAGGAGACACAAGGTGAACAAACACCAGCCGTACACCTGCACTGCCGACGGATGTAATGCAGGATATCGACACCCTAAGTCCCCTTTGGCAGCATCAGCAAGAAAAGCACAAAAATGTCCGATACCAATGCGATTAGTGTCGATATGGCAGTGGAAGAGAATAGAACTTGAAGCGGCACAAGGACAAGAAACACTAGTACTCAATAACTTGAACGGCACCTTTCTAGAATCGCTGAAGCTTTCCGTCGTGGATTTGCTCAATTGAGAAGGGAAATACTTGGCTCTTATGATTGGTCACTTAGCGGTACCGTGTCTGATTTATCCTTCTCTTTTTCCTACATTGCATGGGGAGGTGTCGTCTGGGAATTCTCAATGGATTACCCGAAATTCTTAGCCAAGTATTTTCCTAGTTGAAGTGGCCGTCTCCTTTTGTGGTAAACAGGGCGTTCAGGTAGTTGCGATGATCATTCCATGACATAGAGAGATCGGACCACGCCGATTCTAGTCTGGCATCAGAGTCGGGAGGAGCTGATTCCCTGATATCTTCTGGTGCGGGCAGTGGAAATATCGTCCTTGAAGAATGCTGGTATTTTAGTTTTATCTATGTGCTCCTTAGGTCTTGTGATGCCGGCATAAATTTTCTACCGCTATCCTCCGTATTCCCAATGATCATAACAGACACTTTGCCAAGCAGAACATGCTACCATCCGGCCACCTAAAATAGAACATTCGCCTTTGATGAAATCTCTAGACTTGAAATTCGAATTTTCTGCTATTGCCCTAGTCTTCTGCTACCCCAGACACGTGTCATTTTTCTTGGACGGTCCATTGGAATAGGTAAGGCTGAAGCTTTAAGAACCAGATCGAGGGTTTGGGCCTGACGTAAATGTTCAATTAGACAACTAGTCTGCCAATCAGCGACATCCACTCTGAACCTGATTCAGGCAACATCACTCATACTCTTTAAACATCTCTCTCCCGTCGCCCAGATGGAACTCCAAACTTCGATGATTTGCCATCATGATGGTAAGCAGACTAATAACTTTGTCCATGCTGGGTACGCGCGGAAGATGCATAAAAGATAACATTCCAAAATCCACTTCCATATTTCAACGAACCAATTCTCTGTATCCTCCCACACTATCTTTTAGTTCATTCCTTCTCCTCCATACTCTCTTCAAACCGTCTCTCAAATCTTGCGGTATAAAAGCGTTGTCCGGCACCATGCTAAGGAGTGAAGATAGGAATCTCTTCCTCCGAGAATGAATCAAAAACGTCAGTTGTAGTAGGGGGACTCGTCACCACGACCTTAATGACAGCTTCCACTGTATCATCTCCGGTCAGATCCAATACCATACCAGCACTACGGTCTTTTCATCGAAGAAAGGGCTTCGTTCGTAGAAGCTGATCCCGTCGATGACAACAAAACAGCGTTAAACCCCAACAAAGGTGACGTACCAGCCAGGAAGAGCGCATAATTAGTTTCATATCACCCTTCTCGAGGAGCGTGGTACTAATTTCCCGTCGATATGGCCCAAGTTGAAGACGTTTTGACGGAGAATCTGGGCAGTGACGCTCTTGATAAGTCCACGACCACCAGTATAAGAGTCATCGGAGTCTAAGTGTCGGTTGCAAAAGAAGACAATGCTGCGGAACTGCTCCATTTTCTTCGGTTTCTCGATAAAATTGGAGCAGAATAGGGATATGGCAGAGACGTGGAGAATGCCTTTCATTTTGCCGTGAATGAGGAGCCCTCGTGAGTTTGGTGCAATGATCCATTCTTCGAATTGAGGATATGATAGTAATTCGTCGGCGAGAACTTGATCATCTTTGCGAAGTAGAAGTTTCAATTAAGAAATGTGAGCCAAGTCTATATCTTCTAGTTGTGGGGCATCGATAAGGTCAAGCAAGAATTGGGCGTTGGTAAACATGTGAGTCGACGGAGACGTTGTGCGTGCTCCATAATACATGACTTTGGACGTGAGATAGGCGTTCTTTTTCTTGAGTCTTTCCATCTCCCCTAGAACATATTAGATCTGCATCACTAATTTAATTCTGAACTAATAGTATCTTACATTTGAGTCGCCTTTCGTTCTTGTCCCTTTTTCCAAGCTCGATCTGTAGGTGACGGGAATGCTCGTTGAACAGTTTTAGAGAGTTGTTCTGGCATTCGAGTATCTGCTCAGTCCTCAAATGAGTCAAGTAGGCTGCTATGATATGGCTGTTATTCGCTTGGTAGATGAGCTTCTGACTAGTGCTGCTGATTGTCTGTAGGCTCTCTGTGAGCGTCGTCTGGTAGTCATCGCCCAGGAAGAATGCTTTTATTCCCTTAACCCTAATAACAAACCGTCGTGAGCACTGCAACCATTTTACGCTTGGATATGCACTTACCATGTGCGCAATAGAATATCCAATTACCTCCTCAAGCGCTTTAAGAATTGCAACGAGCAAGTTAAACGATGCATCAGCGACGTTCGTCTGCATTGTGAAAAGAGCAACATAAACTTCTACATCCGCCAGCTTCGTACTCGGCCCTTTCAGGCTAGTCTCTACGCCTTGCCGTATTTTGCTTGTCATTTTCGCTGCCTTCGTTGAAGTTCGAAGCAGAACTACCAGCTGTTTGAGACGGGAGTTCAACTTACATCTAAGATAATATTTAAGAGACCAAGGATCGGTGAAGTGTACTCCATGTTCAGAACAAGGCCAATGTTCGCTCGGTTGGCTCTATGCTACCATCCCTCTCATATAAAGCTTTCTTCAAGACACCACCCACGCCGGTATAGGTATAGTATTTGATTCGAGCAGACCTTACGAGATGGAGGGTATCACCCCAATTGACACAGTCTCGAAAGCTATATCCGGTTTCCACTCAACCCTTTGGCTCTGGATATTGACTTTTGAAATATTGCATGGCTTGGGGGAACATAACGACCCAAAACAGTGATTGAATGGGGGCTTGCACTGAACCCAACGGGGTCTGTTGAAGGTCCGTTCATGCCAGACTTTGTAAAAGGCATGTAGCGCCCCAGAACAGGATCAAGTCTTGTCACGGGGTTAGTAAAAGCCTGATGGTATGTAGGAAGCCGATTATCAATGAAGTCCACTGAGGGTGGTTGCTGTTGAATTCTTCCGGTGACACTCGTTTGATTTGACATAAAAGCAAAGGCGGGAATGATCATTGGTGGTGAGGGTACTGATTCTTAGGTTAATTCGAGGGTTTTAAATATAACAAGCTCTCACAACTCTTTTCTGTGCAATAGCGGTGAGTAGAAAGTATCCAGCGCCGTAAATTGTCAGAATTCGAGGCTCATAGTCCGCGCGATCGGCTGTATATATCGGAATTGATAAAGGCAACAAGCCGGTGAGATCAGATTCAGGCTCCGCTCTGTAGAAATAATACTCATCCCTGCGCGTGCCTTGATTCTCATCAAGTTGCCTTCGGGCTAAGCGCTTGTACAGGGGTGAATCTGTGGATGTCGCAGAAGCTAGAGAAACTTCCATTTTCTCATCCCAAAACGCTATAAATGACTCACTTTACCAAAGAAGAGTTTCTTTGACTCCCAGAATGGGTGTGGATCCGATCCCCAACCTCTCGGAGGCTGGAATTCAAGACAAAAGCAAGGCCAACGGACTGGCTAAACCTTGATTTGCATCCAAGCCGCCTGGTGCTGCGTACAATGGATCAATCGCCTATCACTAAAACGGTCCATAAGTCCTCTGGAGCTCAATACTTTCGGTCATGCAGTCTGCACACATCTCATCTACCTACTATGGTGGAATAAACCACTTGGTATTGAAGAGCGCATTGTCATCCAAGGGGACAATGTCCATGAAAAAACAGCGTTACTTTTAGTTATTGCCATTGATTCTACTTTTGAGCGTCAGTCACAAACACACGAACCTCTTCGACGCTATTTCGAAATAAATCACATTCTCAAGGAGTGTTGCGCCCTGGCCCGCGATTGCCTCCTTTGGCGTCAAGTCACACTCTTTTTCATGATAACAAAGGGCTTAATAATCTATACATATCTTCTCTTACCTTCTCTTACATAGCAAACATGCTCTTTAGATCGAAGTTGCGCCTGGGATCAAAGCTCCGCTTGCCAGGGTCATCGATCTGAATGATACGGAGACAGCCTGCCTGCAAACAGCGTTGAATGAACTCGAGCGACAAGGTGTCTCTAGCCGTTAATGGAGCCGGGACTATCTTGCTTCCAGACTCAGTAACTAGCCATCCGATCATGCCATTGGTAGATAGATGAGTTTCGGCTCTATTTTTGCTGGAATTGCTTATGGGTCTCTTCATCTCACTGTTTGGAATGCTCCAATTCCTACTGGAACGCAAGGCTTGCTTTAGAAACTTTCATATCTCACTTTGGCCGTTTCTGGACCATTCTTACTGTTTTCTTGGTTTATAAGCGTCTTGCTAAAAGCAGGCCTTTTAAGAAACTATTTCAGGGTAATATACTTTGGATCATAGGTTGAGAGTAGAGTCGTCTTTTCTATATGGGGTTTTCTGCAGTTATATTTCACTTTTTACGTATTTTCTCGGGTGTTCCTCGTAGTGGAGTACTTCGTTACAATGGAACATCCTCCGGACACAGTTTCGCAGGTACCACAATGGTCTCAATATTTTCTACATATCACTTAAGCCTAGAAAGCATCGGCAACAACATCCCTTGGTATGTGGCCTAGCAAATTAGCCAGCTTATTCGAAGAGTAATATGAACAGCAAATATATGGAATTCGTTTTTTCAGTTCTTTTGATTTCCAAGGTCATGCACCCTGAAAGGAGATAACTAAAGTAACATATTTCACCCGATTGCGCATCATACGAGACAGCCATCATTATTGAATATCTCTTCTTCTGTTATTGATTACAAATGAGGAGACTACCAAAAGAATAGTCCATTCGTGAAGATGACACGTTCCCACCACGCTGTCATGCTGTGCTATGACTGCTGCCTAAACCACGCCCCAAACTACAAACACCCCACCCAGCGCCCGCCGCCCTTCCAAAGTTCCAGACTGCTCCGTCGGACTTCGCTACACTAAATTGAATTGTACTCCAAATATTGTATCAGTTCGCATCCTGTACGAAGACCACGTTAGAACTTTCCCAATCAAGGTAAGTCTAGCGCGGAACAGGTGCATCAGCCCAAGGCAGACACTCTCGGGTTGAGAGATTTTCGCGGCGCGGAGGGTCAGATGGTGAGGCTGTTACTGCCGATATGGCGAATAGGATTGGCGCGGTTGGTAAAATGAGATGGCAGGTGAGGACACATGAAGGATGGATGAGGTTTGGTGCCTTGGTATATAAGGCGACTATCTGACTACATAACGATCACCATTTGACTTCCCATGGTACTGTCTTTGCCAATTTCTTTGTGTAGAAAGATGGAGATGGTCTATTCCATACTCATACCCAAATGATTCCACCAATCCAGATTCCAATAAATCCAACCTAGGTATCCATTGCCCAAGATGCAATTTAATACAGCACCAGAAACCCAAAATTAAGCTCAACAGAAACCCAAACGCTATCAAGATGTGTCCAAACTCCAGGGATGCCGTCATGTCCTCGTAAGCAAATTAATGAACGTCCTTCCAATTCTAACGTCCAAAATTCCGAAATGAGAATTAGCTGCAGAAAAGGTGCAGAAGAACAAAAGGGAAAATTCGGATTGAGTGGCCAAGTTCCTTGTTCGAAGCGAGAAGCAAATGAAATGGGGCGTGGCATGCATGCAGGATGCCAGCCAGTATGGCAGTTCCCGAATCGGTTCACCGGTCGGGGCGGAAAGAATGCAATTTCGTGGTATCGTCACATGGACTCGTGGGTTCGTGTGTCACTGCGCTTCCTTCGGCTTTGGGGGAGCGGGGAGATGTCTAACAGAAGGTTACGATGAAACCCCTCCATACGGACGTCTCATGCCAATGTGTTGGTGTCGCTGGCCCCTCCCCTCTCGTCCTCCCCTCCCACGCCTCCCGTTTGTCTCGGTGAAGTTCGACGGCGGACGAGTAAGATTATGATTTCCACCCTTTAGCTCCTTCAGGTCCTGGTCGTCAATCAACCGTTTCTGCCACAGGTGCTGGAAAAGATGAAAATCAGGTCGACTGGTTCGCAAGGTATGTCCAAGCAAGTGATGGGATGCAACATGTTCCATTCTATAGTTCCACGAAGTCCACCCGTTGTCACATGTGTATTGAAACTCCTCGCATAGGGGACATCGCACAGACTTGGGAGGTTCCTCTCCCCGAAAATGACTTAAACAGTGTGTCTGCCACTCCTCCAGGTCGTAGGATATGTATGAACAGCTCAGAAACCAGAACGAACACTCGAAAGCAGGGCGTCTGATCTGGTTCGGTCGTCGTTCAAGGACCCCATCCACTTCCTCCAGCAGAGGCACACCAGATAAGCGGCTTGCTAGCCCAGTACTTATGGACGATTCGGTAGGTGTAGCCTCAGAGTAGTAGTAGAGGGACGGCGGATGGGTCGAGGCGTTGGACGTTTGGTGGAGACAGGCGCGTGCCATGGAGGAGTTGCTGCGATGGGATCGAGGGTTCTGACCTGAACTGAACGAGCCAGGCGCCGGGCCTTCGGAAGACGAAGAGAAGTTAACCAAACGAGAGTGTATGTCTCTAGTGGGCGAGGATAGCCATTCGCTAATCGGGGAATGGGTGACGGAATTTTCGAGGACAGCGGCCAACGATGCGCTGGTGGGGTTGTCCACTGTGGCGCATGCGTCAGCCTCATTTCATTCTTCCAGCCTTATATGAAGGCAGACACTTTTGGGCGAATCAGGGGTAGCTTACTGGTGCAGTCACGGGAAACCTCTTTCACGCGTCGTTGTTCGTCTTCAATGGCTTGGGAGGGTGTTGAGGAAGGATTTAGTGTCCGTGAGTCGAGATGTTTCGTTTCGTCATACTGTTTCGGATGGCTTCAAACCGTCCTTCACGCGTTCGTCGATGAGTGACGCGATTTCTTTATATCCACCATCCCTCCACCACCGTAGCTCATCAAGTACCCTGATCGGACACAGCAGGATGCGGCTCTGCGAAATCGCGACACCCCATTTAATAGCTCCCGTTCCCTCCGGCTGACAATTCACTTCCCAAGACGCCAATCCATCAGCATGGGACACGACGCTTGCCGGAACACCTCAAATTTCATGGTTTATTCATCCTCTCGATACACTCCCAACACTGCCCTCGCCGGGTCAGGCATCAATTCATTGGCTCTTGAGACCCACATACGTCGTCTTCTCGCAGTGAAAATAGAGTAAGCGGGGTGGTAGAACGAACTACTACCGGCAAGCGTCCTGCAGACCCTCGACAGCATTGATGAACGCAACACTTATCACGGACTCGCCGACCGCTCTTGTATGCAGTGGTTTGAGATGCTGCTATGGCGATCTGTCGGTGTGGAATTCCCTTCTTCCGGGATCGATGAAGCACTCGTTACTTTTTCCTAGACGACTAATGCATCCATCGGCGAATTCATGTAGTGCTAGCAAAGCCGTTACAATACTCAGCGACCAACGCGTCTTCTGTCAAGTCTCTTGATCAGATTCTTTGTCTCGCTAAAGAGTTTGTAGAACAGAGCTGCATGCAACCTGCGTCAAAGGTGCGTCGGCAAGCTGCGGCTGTGATGCAACTGACCTATTTCAAGACCTTTACCCTCTCGGGAGTTTGGGACAGCCCAAACGCGGGATGGCGCAATTGCAAGTACAGAGAGATCCCCGCACGACATCATATTGCCCGTATCAGCCCAACCTGGAGATCTCTTTTCATGGCATATTTTAAAAGACTCCACTTACTCCGAAGACCGAACGTTAAACCGAAGCTTCCCCAAGGTGAATCCTAAGTAACTATAGCATTGATTTCTTTTTTATTATAAAAGAACCGTAGACAGGATATAGCTGCATATGCCATCGTCCATCAACGATTGGATATGCCCTCCTAGACGAAACTGGTTGGTTGGACAGAGTGTTAGGTATCACGGAGCTGTCACTCCGGCTGGTCCGAAGGTTATTCTCACGGGCCGCCAGTCGACAGCGAATTCATTGCCAATGAGCTGCAGGCCATAATCCCATGTTCTTCCAGTTCCCTCCCTTACTGCAAGCCACAGCCATTTGGTTATTGCATGACCTTACGACGTTCATTTGGTATTTGCGTTTACTTTGTCTCGCAGAATATTTCCTCTTTAGTCTTTCCAGGATCTCTGTCATTCTGCGCAAATGGTCATTTCTTTCTCGCCTTGTGCACAATCAATTTAGGTTTCATTTGAGTTCATACGCCAAAACAGCCTCGGGAACGCTAACCTCAACCAGATTGGATAACCAGAAACATCACGGCATCGCTCATGGATCAAGTAAACATCTCCGCAACTCAATATATCCTGCAATCAATTTTCCGGGGATCACATCGTTCACATGCCCAAACAAGCTCGGATTATTGGACGTTTGACGCAATTCAGGGCCCAGAGCCCTCAAAATTCTCAGTATTTCTTACTCTCACCAGTGAATCTAAGTACTTGCAACAACGCAAAGGTTGCGAGACATGGCTTTCACGTGCTTATAGGGTTATAGCTACTTCTCTCGGTCTAAATATTGAGTTCATATGCACCATGGACGTGATATCCAAGTCAAGCTATCCCCAAGCGAACTATCGGCAACACCCTGATCGCCCAGCAGGGCATAACCCCAGATGGAGGAAGTCTATAAGAACATCAATTCATCCCTAAAAGCAGAACCTTGAGAGCTATCCACTAATCCCATACATTTCTCAAAATGCTGTCTCTCCCCATTCTTCTCCTCTCTTTCATCCCGTCTGCAATCGCAGCACCACCGACATCCGACACCTTCAACATCCTCTCCTTCAACGTCGCCGGTCTCCCCGCCATCCTCAACTCGAACGATGTCCCCGGCGACAAAACTACTAACACTGCTACCATTGGGCAAAAATTCTCCCAGTATAATTTCTCCGTGATTCATGTACAGGAAGATTTCAACTACCATGCAACCCTGTACGCTAATGACGATCATCCCTATCGGACTGCGACGTCTGGAGGGGTGCCATTTGGAAGTGGATTGAATACTCTGAGTAATTTTGACTGGATTGATTTCGAGAGGATTAAGTGGGATGTTTGTAGTGATGCGAGCTCGAGTGATTGCTTGACGCCGAAGGGGTTTACGTTTATGAGGGTGAAGGTTAGTGAGGGGGTTTTGGTGGATTTTTATAATTTGCATGCTGATGCTGGGTGAGTACTTTGTTTCTATTCTATCATACTGAGAGCTTTTAATTCCGATTCATGTCTAGCATATCTCTTCGCCAGCGCGTTCTTTCGAGATCACGCGCTTTTTTTACGACACGCATCTATAATATTCTCATCGATCTATACCGTGAATATCTCCAGGAAAATCCTGATCCCAAAATTATCTTTTCTCTCAAAATGTCTCTCAGTCTAACACTTCCCCCAGCACTGAACCCCAAGACATAACAGCCCGCGCCTCCAACCTCCAACAGGTCAGCACCTACATCTCCCAGTTTTCCACCGGGAACCCCGTCCTAGTTTTCGGAGACACAAACTCGCGCTACACCCGCACAGGCGACATCCCGCAAATCTTCAGCAGTCAAAACCAAATGACGGATCCCTGGGTCCAACTCTCCCTCGCCGGCGTCGCCCCAACTCCCGGCACCGACGCCTTACTCTGCGACAATCCATCAACCACCACGGCCTGTGAAACCGTGGATAAAGTATGGTACCGCGGGTCTCCGGCCCTGACCCTCACCGCAACACGCTTCCAATATGCCGGAAACATGTTCCTCCAGGCCAACGGCAGTATTTTGTCCGATCATAACCCCGTCCTCGTCAATTTTGAATGGAGTTCGAGTGAGAAGTTACGGGTTTCGGATCCCTACGGCGGTCCGCACGGCACATATTTCAACGACTTGCCTTCCCTCTCAACGGTTTCCTCTCCCACGGTATCTTCGATCACGCTTCGAGGCGGCAATAGACTAGATGCTGTTTCTCTTACCTTATCTACTGGCCAGACCTTCTCACATGGTGGAACAGGCGGCACAGCCTCAACCCTAACTCTTAATTCTGGAGAAAAGTTAGTCGAAGCGGAGGTGTGTCAGGGCAAATATAATGACCAGACACGTGTCTTTTACATGGGCGTTACCACGAGTTCTGGGCGGAGTATCAGTGCGGGGAAGAAGACGAGCGAGTGCGTGGTCCGAAGTGCGGAGAGCGGGTGGGGGATTGTTGGGTTTGTAGGGAGGAGTGGGGATGAGGTTGATCGCGTAGGCTTCATATACGGGAAGTGATGGTGGTAATATACATACCGTATAACGTGTAATTAAGTGTCGGTTCAGATGAAGCATGGTATGCCTTCGCAAAAAGACGAATTTGGTAATCAGCATCCTTCCCACATGTCTACGAACAAGATTACGGCTTCATCCCATGATACAGGGCCAAATGTGATTAGAGTTGACCGCCTTTGTTAGTCTCTAGCTAGACATGCCTATGCTATTGGATCCTACGAGCCTACTTCTATTATCCGCTGCCCTTCCAGTCATCTTTCCAGGTATGATGATGCCATTGATATCCTAAACTACCTCGTATCCACATATGAATATATGTTAAAATCACAATCCTCCAAACCTTACTCTCATATCTGGCTATATGCTAAAATCAACACCATGAGAGCCCAGTTTTACAACTCTAAGCCACCTCCTCAACCATCCGCCCAGGAAACGATCTACTTGGAGCTTTAGGAAGCGGTCCTGCAAATGCACTACCAACCGGAGCCGCAAGCCACTCTTCCGGAATAGCGATGCTACTTCCCTTGGCATTTTGGGTGTAGCGGACGTAGAAGGGGGATGCCTTCTCGATTTCGGGCTCGTCTTCTTGACCGGATTCGGTGATGTCTTGGATGACACGGCGGCCGCGTTTTGGAGGTTGCTTTTTGAGGAGACGGTTGATTGTGTCCATCTGGAAGGTATTGGTAAGACTCGAATCTTCAATGACGGAGTGTTTAGACTGACCTTCTCTTCTTCATTCCGTTTCTCGCTGAGATTCTTACGTCGACGGGCCATTTCTGCTCGGCGCATGGCGTGTTCTTCTGCTGTGAGGTGCTTCTTCTTTTGGGCTTCTGTAGAAAGGTATTAGCAATGTAATTAGGATAACAGGAGGCGAAGAGAGAATCTAACCATTCGAGAGAGATATCAAACCACCCTCACTGTCTTTAATGACCATGGCTTGCTGTCGTCGCGTCATCTTGCTCAAGTCAGGAGTATGGCTTCGGCTCATAGACTGCGGCGTCTCGTCGTCGCTGTCTAAGTCCTCATCATCTTCGTCATCATCGTTCTGCGCAGCAATCTCCTCTTCTTCTTCGCCCTCGGCATCCTCGTCTTCGCCTTCAGCGTCCTCTTCCTCGCCCTCCTCTTCTGAGTCCAGCTCAGACAGCTCCTCATCGTCATCATCGTCCGCCATAGCCATCTCCTTCGCTTCCACAGTCGAGATGTCCGGTGCGGGAGTGACGTTGATGCTTGGTTTGACCCGAATGCTTTCGTTGCTTGAAACAACTATCCGTGGTGCTGGTGTCAGGTCTTCCATTTCTTCGTCCTCCTCGCCTTCCGCGTCAACGTCCTCATCTTCCTCTCCTTCAGCATCTTCATCTTCGTCCTCCTCATCGACGTCCATAGCCTCAGGCTCTTCTTCTTCCTCCCCCCCCTCCTCCTCTTCTTCTTCGTCGCTGTCCACCTCCCGTATCGTCCTGCTACTCCGAGATGCCCGCTTTCCCGACACAATGTTTCCTGAGCTGACAGCGGCCCTAGTGCCCTTCCCGCTCGTAGCCTGACGGAGCTTGCTGGGCGAGGCCTTGACAGTGAGGTGTATTGATTGACGTGTCTCTTCGGGGGACGATCTCTCGATAACGGCGGAAGAAGCTTTATTCGCGGCGCCCCGTCTTGGGCGAGTCGAGGAGGCCGTGGGGGTGGTACTGGAAGCTGTTAGAGCTGCTCGCGATCGCAAACGACGGCCCGCCATCGTATTGTGTTTGTTGAGGTTAGTGTTAGGTAGATTGGAAAAAGTACGATTGAGGAAAAGAAAAGATGGTGGATTCAGCTCCACCTGCAGCGACGTGCGCAGGGATCGCTGCTATTGTGCGGTGGTGTTTTTAAGGTGAATGAGGAGGCGTCAAATGATAGCAGGATCTGGGGCGTAGATTGCTCCGTGGCAAGGGCTTGTACTCCCCACACGTCGCACTTGGCGGCTGGAATGGTGTTGCTCTGCGTCGCTTCCTCCGTCAGCCACATACCTGCTGAGAAAACTGCTGCCTTTGTCCTTCTGCGACACCCAATCGTCTGCTCCTGAGTATTCGTCGTAATCGGTGCTGAGCCGCCGTAAGCGCTTGACAGAGCGCGTTGCCATTGTGGGAATATTTAAATACAAATAAAAATATATCAATTAGATGAGGAACACAGGTACAATTGGGTTTTGTAGGCGTCCCCTGGTGCTGATGATTCGCTCCACCGACACGCAGAATGCTGGTGATTTTCAGCGGATGCTAGCCCGCCTGTAACGGGAATAGCCGTCCCCGAACGCTGGACCTCGGCTCCAGCCTCAACACCAAGGGCACACCCAGACATTTGGCTTCAAGCATTCCCTTTACTCCCTTCTTTATTTCCTATAACCCATAGATTGTTGTAGAACCAACCATGTCAGATAAGCCAGGCAAACCGTCGATCCCCTCCTGGCAACGCGCCCAGACCGCAGCTCCTCCACCGCCAACCGTCGAACAAGAATACAAGCAGGAAAAGGAACCCGAATCAAGTGCAGAACCGGGTGCGGAGGAATCTACAAAGGATGAATCGCAACCAGATTCACAGTTGGAGAGCACGTCATTCCTCGACCAAGTCTCCAGGTTTCTCCAAGACCCCACAATACGCGATGCGCCGCGGGAAAAGAAAGTTGCATTCTTACAATCGAAGGGGGTTGGGATGGAGGATATAGATAGGTTATTAGGGCCCGCACAGGAAGACAAAGCCGCAGTAGACATATCAAAAGAGGGGGAGAGGGTGTGGTCAAAGGTCGGAATCCCATTTTATATCTCGGAGCTCATATTACATGTTATGATTGCTCAACATCTTCAGCAATGACTGACACACCCCAGACTCCCTCACAAACCCCAGCATCAGCACCGAAGCCACAACCCCGAGAAATCCCCCCAATCGTCACCTACCCCGAATTCCTAACCCAATCCACCAAGCCCCCACCTCTCATCACAACCCGGCGCCTCCTAAACACGGCCTACATAACCGGAGGTCTGATCGCCACAATGTACGGCCTCTCCAAATACATCGTCGCGCCCATGACTGAAACCCTCGCCGAATCCCGACACGACTTTGCCTCACATACTCAAACCCAGCTCGACAACCTAAACGCCCGCTTAAAGAACATCGTCTCTATCGATCCGGCAAACAATCCGAAGCCGAAAGCTGCGGAAATAATAGATGATATATCGGAAGCTGATTCCGACCCCACTGAGCTCTTCCACCGCGACTTCGGAACCCAAACCACGCCCTCGCTCTCCCGCCGCCCCTCCGTAACCGACACCCCCGAAACGCCTTCAGCCATCACGGGACACGAAAACAGGCTCAAAGTGCTAACATCCCATCTCCGTGAGCTGGGAGCTACACGGTCCAACGACACCGCTTCTTCAGAATCTCTGAAAACGCAATTAAGCGATCTGAACAGCTATCTGAGCGAGATGAGTTATCAGAATAGTTATTATGGGGGCATGGGAGGGTTGTATGGGGGTAATTATGGAGTGCCGAAGGGGAAGGATGGGAAGGATGATCAGATTGATGTGTTAAAAGCTGATATCAGGGCAGTGAAGGGGGTGTTGTTGAGCGCAAGGAATTTTCCGGCTGGAGGACCGTGGGTGGGGAGGGTTGGGGGGTGAGGGATGGATTGGTGGAGTTGCTTTTAGTGCAGAGTAGGGGGATGAAGAGAGTCTCTCAGGTGAGAAACCTGGAGGCATGATGGTACTGGGGGCATCAGGCTTCCCTCGACCCAGTCGGACTTACTTGTGCAATCTGTATGAAGATGTGCTAATTTTTGGAGAAGAATTATGGGTCCGTGTACGATATAAAGCGAGCTCTAGAATATGATTTTGATCTATCACAAGTAGGATGTTACGTCATAAAAAAGGGATGCAAATGAATATCCCATCACTGCTCGTTGGTCCAAGTCGAGTCTATCAATGCCCGTGCCTATCCCTCAATAATCTATGCCATGATCTCAAACTCCCAGACCATTTCCATGTCCCATATCTATTACGCCATCTCAATCCTCCCATTCAGCTCTTCGTTTGAGACCCTTTCTGACTCTCCTTTTCCTTCTCGGCCATCTTCTCCGCCTGACTCTTCTCCTCCGTCCCACCCCAAGTACTCCCCAACTTCACTTTCTCCATCGCCCAACTCATAATACTCTCCTGATTCTTCATTTCCACTTCTTTCTCCAACTCCTTCGCCTCTTCATCTTCATTCTTTCCCTTCTTTTCGTTCTTCTCTCGTTCCTTCCTTTCCATCTCCTCCACCGCCCTCATCTCACTCTCCTCCTGCTCCACCTCTTTCAAATCCACATCTTCAAAGCCAATCTTTTTCAAAATAGAGCCCGTGAGATATCTGTAGCGCAGGTGCCCATTAACAATTTCAGATACATCGACGTTCTGGACGCCGTGGACCCCGAGAACGGGTTGCAAGCCTGCAACTCCGTATTGGATGCTGGATGTACGGTATAGGAAGGCGAGGATGTAGTCATTTGTTGAGAAGACATTCAGAACCCTACCACTCACCACGCTCCTTATTTGCCTCCAATCCGCTGTGTCACTCGGTGCTGGTGTGCCTAGTAAAACTACGCTCTCGACTAATCCGAAGGCTTTCCGCTCGGCGAGAGTTTGCAGGCAAGAGTAGATCAGGCGTGCACCGAGTGAGTAACCGATTAGTGTCACGGGCCGCTCGCCTTGCACTTTGTTGATCAGAGCATCGGCAAGGACCTGACCTGCTTTGTCTGCGCGGACTTTTGCGACGCTGAAGGGGTTGTCAATAATTTTGCTGACTTTTAGCAACCCCAGAGGCCATAAACCGGCTGCCAGGGCTCCGAAAACAGTCCTCTTGATGATTTGCCCTTTAGCGTAGGACCACACAGCGCTCTTGACCAAAGTGTCCATCGAATTCCCCAGCTTAAGCAGCGCCTCAAGCTCCCAGCGCAGAGCGAATCCTTCAGTAGAAGGCGAGATATAGCGCCAGGGGACAACAACTTCCTCTTTGGAAGTCAGCCATCCGGATATCGCGACCGAGATGCGGAGTCTTCGAAACTCTTTCTCGAGTTTGCGGGGTCGGTGGAAGTTGTGAATGGGTATGAAGCGGAAATCTTCAACCTCCTTCGCGTAATCGTCCATAGCCTTGCCTGTCATCCTAGCCCCATACGCACCAAATAATCCGCCTACCAGAACAGACGACCCGGCAAGCGTACCGAGATACCCTGCTGCGGCTGTAGCTCCCAGACCAAGACCGCCCATTACGGTGCCGACACCGGCAGCAAGAAGAGGGGCAGCAAGGCCGCCTGTGACGCCGATGAGTGCAGCGCCTGCGACGGATGCAAGGCCGACTTTCCATTTACGGGCCATGGCGGATGATTCGGCTTTCTTCTTGGTCTCTGCATCGGCATTCAACTGTTGGTCGGCTGCCTCTAGTAGTCCACTCGCAACGGTTTCTTCATCTTTCTTGAGGGCTGAGAGATCGAGACCGAGCGAACTACAAAGGTGTAGGAGGAGGATACGGGAGTGGGCGGAGTAGTGTTCCAGACTAAGCAAGATGAGAACCAGGCTATGCAGCACCAGCGCCCTCTTATCTTCTCTGAGTTCAGTCAGGGAGGTTTGAATGGGTGGATAGAGTTCCTTGAACACTACACCCTCATCCTCGTCCTTATCGTCGATATCCGATATACTCTTCAATCCTGTATCCTGCCTCTTGACAGTTTGCGAAATTTTACTGTCTGGGACTTGCTTGCTCTGTTGTTTCGCTTCTTCCCTCGAGTTTACAATCTCACCAACGCGGATTATGACTCGACCACGCCATTCATCGAAGTATGCTAGCATCGCCTTTTTCAGCTCTTGGACTTCAGGCTTTGCGAGTTCTTTTTTTGCATCTTCTTCCCTCTCTTTCATCAGCTTGTCTTCTTTCCGCACATCTACATCTGCCAGATTTGTAGGCGCGTTATTAAGCTTCTTTTCCTCAGAGAGCGGTTTTAATTTCGCCTGAGAGAGTGGGTTTGGCGAAGAGGGTACGATTCCTTCGGCTGTGAAGGTATCGAGTAAGGATTTGCGCATTGATGCTGTTATGGTGGCTATGAGGAAGGTTAGGTTGGCACATTGCTCTGAAGAAAGGAGAGTTGTGAGTGATGTTTCGTCTTCGGACTGGGAGGGCGTTTTAGAGTGCCCAAAAGGGAGGTGTGATGTGAACTTTGATGCCATTTTGATGCTATTTTGATGCTACAGGGAAAGGGTTCAGAGAGGATGTATGCGGTTAAAGGTGAGGAAAGGGGCTATTGTTGAGGGGTGAAGGTGAAAGGAAAAGAGTAAACGTTAACTGTGGCTTCGAGCTGTCAGATCTGCTGCTAGGATGTGATGACGTTGTGAGCTCCGTGGCGGGGCAGTCTTGGCAGGGCTGAGGATCGCGCTAGCTAAAATTGGATGGCGTTGAAATTTGGCTTCAACTTTCAGTTCATATCACAGGGGAAGAGAGACTGCCCTCGGTGAAAAGTCTTCCATTACAGTAACTCCATGACCATGAGGTCTAAATGACAGATCCTGTACTCTGTACTCAAAGCATACAACATTCATACCGTGTCCCCGCTATGCACTCAACGAACCCAGGCCAGTCACCGGCCATCCCATTCCAATTCATGCACATGTCTCTGTGGACTATTTGTCTAAGAGAAATCTTCCTGCGTGTTTTCGATCGTATTCTTGATTCGGAGCAGGAGCGTTGTCTTCCACTTATCCAACTTGCTCAATTGATCGTATTGGAATAGCTGTATGGCTTTAGCATCACTCCCGAGTGTCATAAAATATGGGCATTACCTTGTCTGCGAACATCTCCTGGTCTCCCTCCTGTACTGCCGCGGCGAGATCGGTAAGAAGTTGATGCTCGCGTTGTTGGGTAAAGCTCGGATCCAGGTCATGGTACTTGTCCATGGCTGCATTGACACCAACCATGTCGCCAGTGCAAAGTTGGCAAATGCCAGCTTTCAGGAGGTATTCCTTCACAGACCAGCGCATTAGATTATTATTGATGGAAGATTTGGCGACGCGCTCGTAGAGTTCACTAAGGCGTTGGTATCAGCAAGTTGAACAGTCGTTTTCCCAATTTTGTTTCACATTCGGGACACGTACATGGCCTTATAGTCTGCATATTCTCATCAGCGATGCGTATGAGAGTGTAGTAACTGGGTACCTTACAGTCTTTACCATCCAATGCAACAAGGTCGGCGGTCTTCAGCCACAGTTTGTTTGCTAGGGCCTGAGTTTGGTTAGTACTATCCAAAATGCTCTGGGTTTGAGACTTTACTTCAGCATTGTCCTAGTTTAGAAGTTAGCATAAAGAGCAAGAATGGAGCATATTAAAGAAGATGGCTTTCGAAATTAAGATTTGGAAAATTGAAACATACGCTTTCATACCAGCCAGCCGCTTCCTCATACGCGGCTGCTGCTCGGCCCTCATCACCTAATTCGATTTCGAACAGCTCGGCGAGATTTTGCTTATGAGTGGCAGCGCGGCGGAAATTGCCTTTACTGCAGTAGTGGGCGATGGCTGACGCGTATCATTAGTATAAAGGCCTGAGATATGAGACACCCGCTTTACCTTTGTCTAGGCATCGTGCTGCATCTTCTGGAGAATCTTTTCGATACGCCTCTATCCAAAGTTAGAGATCATATAACAAGCTGACAAAGATAAGCTCACTGAAAGCTTCCGTCAATGTATTTGCTTGGTCATCGGGTTCATTCAGCTGTTGGCCTTGTATGGATGCTGCCCGCTCAAAGGCCAGTCCAGCTTCCTTTCCTGTATGCGAGATTAGTGGGTGAAGTTTAACGCAAAACGCGTAACCAGAATAACAGTTCCAATCAATGAGAATGTCCCAAACATACCCATCTTCTGCATTCGGAACGCATTTGCGGCTTGAATAAACTGCTCCGCTGCTTGCTCATCTACCAGTATAGGTCAGCCTGCGGAGGAGAATAACAGAATCCAACATACACTTCTCGCCCCGACCTCCAAAGAAGCTAAAACCAGAGCCCGCACTCTGGAGCGTTTTCTCTGCCTGTATTGTGGCCATCAGCTTCTTGATACCTGCTATGTGGCTGTGTTTCAAATATCCCACCTTTTGGAGAGCAACTCTTGGATCTCCAGCCATATTTACAGGTTATCTAGTTGGAAGTGGGTGGGATTTGACTGTTTTGCGGAATGAGTTGGTTACGGTTGTAGGATAAGAGGTCAAGTCGAAACGGAAGATGGTATGAGACAGCTGGGTGTCTTTGATGACGACCTGGCTGGCCCGTGCTCCGCAGTCGGCATCTTGACGCTAAGAGTGGTTACTAAGACGCCGACATCAACGACACCCCATTCACCATCTCACGCTGGAGTTTGCATCGACGCGCTTTTGATCTTCTGGCAGCCGAAAACTCCTTATTACTGCTCAACTACATCACTGTTTTCATATTTCCCGGTACAGACTTCTAGCTTTACTCTCAGACGTTTCGCCTATTCTTGCGCAGTTTACGATGGCATCAAGACGCAGCTCTGTATGCGCAAAACCACTCCTTCGGTCGATTCCGCCCCAATTCCCACGTAGAAACATATCTTTTAGGGTATTTTCACGTTCATACTCTTCGGAATCTAGCCAATCTATAAGCCATACAGAAGGTGTTAAACCAGAGGAACTGGATGACCTCCTGGCGAAACCGACATGGTCCGTCCAGCCACTTTTACCGCCCAAGACACAGGCACCCGATGCGCCGAAGATATCCTCCCAGCAGCTACATCATCTCCTTCGCCTCTCAGCGTTACCTCTCCCCGACACCCCTGAAGAAGAGACAAAAATGTTGGAGACTCTTTCTGCACAATTACATTTTGTTGGAGAGATACAGCAGGTAGATACAACTGGTGTCAAACCTCTTCGTGCTATAAGGGATGAAACTCTTATCACTGAGGAAAACCAGACGATCACACTCGAAACACTGAAGGATGCCTTGGCTCAAGAGGAGGTTATTGGGAAGCACTATAAGCGCATTCAGAGAAAGAGTGATTGTGTAGACGCTAAGGACGTGGAAGACTGGGATGTACTTGGGTCTGCGGAGCGGAAGGTCGGAAAATACTTTGTTGTTGAGAGTGAGCGACCGTGAATTTGGTGGGTATTGAATCGGGATTGGAAAGGGTGGCTGCCTATCCACTTATTTAGCCAAGGCAAGTTTGATATTAAGTTTTCACATTTTAACCAGCAACATCTGTCTTGTCAATAATTAATGTCTAGATTTGATCATCCGTTATCAAGTAGCCTTCAGAGGGCTACGGATGGAAGTTAACTACTTTTTCCATCATAAATCAGCAGTGGAGGCTAACACTGCACTTAAGGTACCAATTAAGTGTCCCAAAACATTGTCAGAAAACCCGAAATTCCCTTATTCCAAAACACCGTTCCAACAGAATACCAAACGCCTAGTACAGAAGGCTAAAATTCTGACAAGATTTGAGCAGAAAGAAACCTTTTCCACGGCCAACGAAAGAAGATATGCAACAAAGCCAGCTTATCACAAATGGCGTCGATATATATCACATGCACAAGAAGCACAGTACTTCACGACATGTGCATCAATGCAGCAATCACAAAACGGAGCTTCGTCCAAATCCGGTAATTCAGGTGTCGGCAACCGTTCAATCTTTGGAGTCGGTGGTGGTGAAGGAAGAGTCGAGAGTCCGAATAGGCCGCTGCTCATTTTGGGTGTGGCCTTGATAGGCGTAGGGCCGTGGATGACAACCGCCTTAGGCCTCGGTCTTGAAGCAGGCTGGGTCGCTTGAGTCACGTGCGGCGTATGCCTGGAATCCCATCCTTTCAAATTAGGGCGAGAACTCCTGTTCACTTTCCCTGGAGTCACGTCCTTTGATGATTTCTGATCTTCAGCCATAGTGGAAGATGGGTCTTGTCGATTCGGGGCCGATAGCCTAGACAAGACCGTCACGTGCGAGCGACGACGATGCTCATGGACAAGAACGACTTTACCGTCCTGGATTGTGGTTTGCCGATACTTCGAAGCGTTGTTGAGATGGAGATGGGTTGCTGCAGACATTATTGGCGGCAGCGTGGATGACGTGGTCAAGAGTTGACAAGTTGGTGTGGGTGAAGACGATATCAAGTGTCAAAAAGATCTCAAGATATGTCCCAATGAGCTGTGGAAAGGGCTTCAAGATGATTTGTGATGGCTTTGTTGAGTTATGGGATGGGAGTGAAGAGGTAGGAATGGAGGGTAAGAGTGATGGGAGGAGGAGGTGGGCGGGACGGTATATAATGGACAGTAGCGAGCGCCAAGCCTTCACCTGCCCTGAGACATGGGCTCCTGCAGTGGCCACCCCACCCGTGGAGGACCCCCGAAATACCATATTTCGACTCTTAAGGTTAACAATGCCTCGATAGACCTAATCTTGCCCCAAAAACTCTGGGCGTGCACGACTTGAGGAGTGCTGGTACGCTTGGTGCTCGCCCAGGGCTCCAGCGTGGGCGGCCTCTGAAAAGCGACGTCTACTCCACGCAACCAAGCAATCATGGATCTCTAAGTGATTATAGATGGTTTGTTATGCCCTCTTCACTTGATGCATCTAGTTCTCGACGTTTCCTCTTACCATTGTGGGCATCGCCGTCAACACATCACGTCCTTTCATCTCACATCAGCCAACCTTCTGTTCTTATCTGCCTCGAGGCATTCAAAAGCCTCAATCTGTCACTATGCTGAGTTTGAGCGCTTTACGAGCTATTGTGCACGGTTTGTGCTATCCCACGTCCTCACCGGCCATCCTAGGATGGGTGGAATTGATCGATCTTAGTCAGCAATGCCACTCACGTGACTCATATACCCATATGCATCCTTGAGCTGCGCCCACCACTTAAGATATCGACCTACGCCACCATATTCCGCTCTTTGGGCCAATGTGCTTGCTTCGATCCCATGCATGCGATTTTTGGCGCTGTATGAACCCCTGCGGCGAGGAGTCGACCTTCATAATTCATGTATGTCGTTGAAGAGATACATGGTCCGTGCGGGCGCGCAAGGCACCCAGTAAATCTTTGCTGGCGCCCTGCAAATCTCGGCGATCAGGATTTGCGCATTTGCGCTATCATAGTATATTCGGAGCTGAGCAAGCTTATGTAATCGTGTGATTGACCTTCACCAACTACCCTTTACTACAGGAAAGCCACTGTTGGTGTCATGTCAGGGTGCAATTAGGCACCACTTCAACACCCCATGAAGGTATCATCACATGTTTGGTTAAGAAGTCGTATGTTTCGACTAATAGTATGGATGTGATCTTAAATGTCGTTGTAGGTCTTTCACCTGATGTTCCTACCTTGAAGTGCATATTCTGTCTTCCCTGATAGCTGCACCCTCAAGCGAATCACGAAATTATTTTTGTTACACTCGGCCGTGAAAGTACAGAGAGAGTAGCATTTTCGCTAGCCTCCCGAACCTCAGTAGATATAAATACCCCTTCCTGTTAGCTTCTGACTGGCACCCGCTCACCCCAAGACCTTCCATAAACCCAGAACTACCCGCAGCCGGAACCAAAAGTCTCTCCTAGCCTTTCAATTGTGAGTAGAACCTCCAATTGCAACTTCTCAACAATGTACGGCACAGAAGCTATCCACAACCGACAAAGATCCCCGGTCACTTCACCTGAACATTCTTCCAAGGCGAAGTCCAGGCGCGGGAGCTGTCCGGTTGCTACTCCATACAAGAGCCCATCCGCGAGGGGGTTGGCGGAGAACCTCACTCTCTCGTGAATGGCGACTAGGTATAAGAGGATAGTGACCCAGCCACACTTTCATCTACACACGCGGAACCCGTCAGTGAGCGAGACGGCGGAAGGCCTCGCCCTCTCGTGGCTGCCGGCCCTAACCAAGGGTTGATAGCCTAGCTCGGCAGAAGGCTGAAGAACGTATCGCGGAGCTTCATAGTCAACTACAGTTCGCTCAGGATGCGGGGCAAAAGGGCTAAGGAACTTGAAAAGCAATCGCAACGTGCTCAAGATGCGCAGAAACGGGTTATGGATCTTGAGGAAGAATTGCAGCGCGCTCAAACTACTGAAACAGACTTCGCGAATCTCATGAAGGAACTGAATAGACTGCGGAGTGAATACAGACGAATTGGACAGCGCGCTCAAGATGCTGACAGAAAAGCCACAAATCTTGAGAAAGAACTAGAGCGCACTCAGGCTGCATAGGACCACGTCGCCGCCCCTGAGAAAGAACTGAACGAATTACGGGGTGGACGTGAACGGAAACATAATGGACAAAGCGTCTCACAGTTTGAACACCACCGTTCGGACGCACATGAGGATCTCCACGAGCTACTTTCAAGGTAGAGAGAAGCGAACTTTTCTGTCCGTCGGAATGCTAGAAATGGTTTTGAGAATGCCCAAGGAAAACAAACTCACCAACCATCGAGCTCAGCAAAACGCTGCGCAAGAAATTCGGGAGCCGCAACGATATTATACTTTCACATACCTCGTTCATGTTATAGACTCACATTAAGGCCTGTTCGATTCCATGCAAGTGAAGTGGCTCGACAAGGATACAAGAAACTACGACAACGATCTCCTGCTTCGCTTCCGGAGATCAGGATTACTGTCCTACATAAGCGTGCTTACATAATCTAGGGGAACAGTGTATTAGGTCCTCTGAAGGAGTCGATTACCGGGATAATGCTTGCAAAGGTTGTATTGATACTCATCGCCCATGTATTCGGTTTCTCCCGGATAGACGCGCTACGGAAGGCAAAATAGTCGCTGTTCCCCTGTCTCTCCCTTCGTTACTGCGACATGGACGCAAACCGACTGATCCTGCGTTCTAGATTCATATCACATCCGAAGCCTGTGGGCATATGAAGATGAACTCCGGAGTAGTGGTGGTGGCGGAACGAGTTTGGAGATCATGGGCGGAAATAAATGCGTATGGGGCAAACTGGAAAGGCTTGCATAGAACTGGCAAGACTTCAAGAATGGACGTAAAAAACGGATCTAGACTGAAGAAATTCTTACTGTCTTGGGAGGAGATATGAGTGTATAATACCAGCTATTATGATCTATCCAATGACCCCAGAGCTTTACAATGGTTTCGACAAGATCACTCCAAGACGACAACTCAAGCACATCCATAACTATCTCCAAACTGCCTTTCGCACTGAAAAACTACTAAAATGTTGCCCTTTTCATGTAAGAGGCCTTAATATTACCCCGTACACCCCAGAACCTTCCAGAACGTGCTCAGGCGCTACAAGACTCCGCTCTGGGGAACTTCATCTGAGTAGCCTCATCCGAAGGTTGAAATGAATCCCCTCATAAAATGGACTTTTCTTCGTACGCCCTCATCTCAGTATCGACTTTCATTACGCAACCTCATAAACTCTGGGAATCCGCGAACTGTGTGAGAAAAAGCAAGACGGGAGAAGCGGATCTAGCGTGATAGCCATAAATATCTTTGGATTCTAATGGGAATGTGACCTTGGATGTGGTCTAGCTAAATTAAAATGGGTTTACCAGTTGTTTGACTTTGCTATCTCCAAAACGAATTTCTGGCATTATCGTGGGCTGACAGGCTCTTTCAATTCTGCAGGAATCTTCCTCATGACGTCAGTGCGAAAGTTTCGAGATAGTTCTTCACTTGTCTAATGTATTTCAAGCTTTCTTGGTAGCAACAGATGCCGCTTTTGTTTACTGCTTTTGACACACCACAACCCAGATACGACGATACCACAACGCCAACGCGACTGAGATGGCGGGACGACGAGAAGGCGCTCAAGGCATCGAAATTATCTACGACATTTTCAAGAAACGTATTGACAATCAGCATCGCGTCGACTACGAAGTCAAGAATGAGATCGTCGTGGGCGTCGATGGAGATTTAACGCTTGTTCCCAATCTCATCACAGGCTTCGATCTAGTTGGAGAAGGGACGCAGAGGCTTCTCAGCTTGACTGCCAACAACGACAAAGTTGTCGGGAGTTTTAGGAATACCCCAAGCCCCAACACTACATCTAAACAGGGTGTCAGTAATGAGATGCAGCTCAGCCTTGACTATATCAACCGAGGAGTACAACATCTAGCGGACGTCTGTTCTGAGGAGAACCGAGCTCGAAAGCTTGCAGACCAACGAGCAGAGAAGGCCGAGCATAAGCAATTTGAGATGAAGCCGAAACATCCTAACCAACATCTTATAGACGATATGTTGGAGAGCATAAAGGCTCGAGACTTGGCTGAGCGTCGTGCATCCGAGTACGAGAAGGAATGGATGAAATATCGAGAGGGTGGCTCATACGACCGACGCTACCGAGACTTAGCTGAACGACGAGTGGACGCATTGGAACGGGACCTTCAGAGTGCCCGGATCGAAGCACATGAACGAACAAGCGCTTTACAAGACGAAATACTTCAATTAAAGGACCAGCTTCTTACTAAAGGGGCAACCGGGATCGATCTGCGAGCAACACAAACTTTTCCCAATGGTACTTGATCCTTCAATGAATATTCTCACCCACCCACATCATGCCTCATTGCTAAGCAGAAACACAGACGGCGACCGCTCTGCACAAACGCCCGATATTTCTTCGACTTACAAGAGGTCTACAGATGCCCCGTCCCTTATTCAAGGCTCCAAGAGAACCAAAATTGGAGGATACGAGAAACCGGAGTCCTTCATGGCGGTTACTGTTAAAAATCGTCCAATTTTCGGCTCCCACTCAGCTAAAGCCGCAAGCGCACCGATCCCACGTTGGAGGGTCGATACGAATCAAAAGACGCCAGCTATCCCGCCTCATCTTCGGTTCACCTGTCTCACGTATGTGACGAGCAAGGAAGAGGGTCACTATAACACGGTCAAGGCGAATATAATTCCTTCCAGTGTTTGTGCCACCGTTTCCCATCTTCTAGAGCGTCTTCAAGAACTTAGATCTTCTGGGCCAGTTCCCTTGAAGATGAGCGAATGCATTCAGCATGGCATCGAAATCAAACAAGGTGTTGTCACAGAACGCTGCACTAATGTAATCGAAGAAGGCGAATATGCTGCATGCAAAGGATGCGTACTGGCCCGTCGGCCCTGTGTCAGGTACCTTGAGGACAAGCGCAATCCAACCAGAGTGTACTTTTCAAAGGTGCTTGTTCCTCTTCCAGCTTGCCTCAGGTTGGGGAAAACGGAGAGGGATTTGGAATTCTGGATCACGGCCAGTCACTCTTCTGGTCAGTCGATCGGCGTCTGGGAGGCCTAGAGGCGAAGGGATCTGTTGTGAACTACTTGTATACGCGTAGAGTGCTGAAAAATCTAAGAAATTCAGCCATGGCAATGGAGTAGAGAGTAACCAAGCTTTACTGCCGTATTCAACGAATTACTCTCACTCAAACGGCTTTTCTCACCCCCTTCCCTTTAAGCTTGACAAATAGTGTTCTCGGAGTGGTTAGTGCGCGCTATGGCGAAATTTTCGTCCGAACAAGAGCTTTCATTCCTCAGCCTCACCAACCTATGTCACCGAACTTCGTGTTCATTCACTCGAAAATTGAAAAACGATGTCAGAGGCTCGATAGACACACCAACAATAAGGTCGATCTGACTTCTAACGCTCTTCGAGGACTTTCTTCAGTCTCGGAATGGAACTACTAACGGCGCTCGGCTGTGCGAGCAGCATCCTCCAAACCGTGGATTTAGCTGCAAAGTTTTCTCAAAATGGTGCCAGCTGCTTAATTCCTTCAGTGGTGTGCTTTGGTAGAATGCACAGCTCGAAAAAGTGACCACACATCCCCAAGATCTTGTCCAGCGACTGCGGCAGCACCTTGTGACGGGGCAAGGCCAAAGCCATGGCGGAAACGGGGGCACTTGATCGCCTTGCAGATATGTGTCTCCAGACAGTTAATGAGCTACTAGATGTATTGCAAGGGTTGAAGGTTCAGGGTCCGAGAACAAGATGGAAAAGTTTCAGCCAAGCAGTTAAGAGCGTTTGAAAGAAGGAGAAGATTGAAGAGGTGCTAGGGATAATGGAGCTCATTAGAGACGAGGTAGAATTTGGAGTGATTCTAGAGTTGCGGCGAGTAATCCCGATTATTGAATACATTGGAACCTAGACCGCCAACACCGATTCAGGGGTGAATTACTAGGCCTGGCAGCTCAGCAATCGAACCGTTCGACTCCTTGGACCAATCTACGAAAGCGATGCTACAAGCTGTACTACATAGTCAAAGTGCATCCGCGACAGTTAGCAACAACCAGTTCCGGGCTATTGAAGACATGAACGCTCGGTTGGAATCGATTATTATCAACGAGCATCAGCAAACCCGGGACGAGATCTTGGGAAAGCTATTGCAATACACTGCTTACACTCGGCATCTTCTGACACCCAGTAATGTTCCGCAAATAGATCCTAAACAGCAGACTGATAAGAGGGCTAACGTGCTTGTGATGCTTGAGTTCCACATAATTGATGATCGCCACGGCGCCATCCCGGAAGCGCATATAAAAACATTTGAATAGGTTTGGGCAAGTTACAATTAAGTCTAGCTGTCGTGGGGTAATTTCTGGCACGGGCTGACAGTGGGCCAAGGAATTTAGTACGGTTCCCCTTCTATTCTGCCAATATTTAACTAATATTCTTCGCTAGTTGGGTCACTGGAAAGGCAGGTTCGGAAAAATTGACTTTCATGAAGTACATCTACCATGACAATCGCACTGCCCATAGTCTCCAACATTGATCAAATAACACCAAAGTTGTTACCGCCGGATTCTTCTTTTGGAACTTAGGATCTTCCATGTAAAAGCTCTCTATTAAGGCCAGTTACAATCTATCTTGTACAAAATTTTTGCAGGAAGAGCCAGAGCTAAAGGACGCCGTGTTCCAAAAAGCTGTACAGGATGAAGTATCCGAGGGACGGGAAATCGCAACTTCCCGACACCGAATCTGTCTGGATCATCCAAGATCTGAAGGCTGCCTTCGCTCGTCTCATGCAAATACCATCATTGAAAAGTCGCTTTCAAGCAGTCATTTTCTTCATGCCTACGTTTATACCTTCAGGGTCTCACATATGGCGACACCAGCATCTATGTGCGAGGCAAATTTGAGGGAAGAGAGGATGTGCTGCGCATGAGCCTCGCAGAGCCTTCGGAGTTTCAGCAATCTGTAGAAAAGATCATTACAAAGGTATATGGTGTGCTTTTATGAGTCAAGTTGGCGGCGAGGTCTCTTCTAGATAGCCTCGCGAATTACGACCGTATGGTAAATCTTCGACATCGATTAATAGAGATTCTTGACGATCTGAGTTAATTATACTGGCACATGCTGCGAAGCATCAAGCCAGCGTTCTGCCTGGGCCAGGCAGCGAAATTATGGAGGACAATACATACGGCTTATATCGAAAACATGACGTTCAGAGTGGAGCTTTTAGCTTTCGCTGAAGAGTACGAGCCTGTCAAACCGCTGAAGCAGGTGATTCAATTTATGGGGACCATATCGAAGCGCAAGCAGCTATGATGGCAGGTAGCCTACTGTCGAAGTGCCGTGGACTCCTTGAGGTTCACAACAGCGTAGTTTTATTTCTGATTTCTTGATGCAGTCCGACGTGAGGAAATCCTTGGACGAGAACATCTCGGAATCATTTAGTTTCACTTAAGCATACTAGCCGCTATTTTGATCGAGGTTAAAAACAGCGGCAAATATATGTTCTATCTTTCTCAAAAAGCGGACGATGAACTTATCATAGCAGACTCCACCTTAATAGACGAAATCGACCATATATTAGTGGATTCAAGGCTCCGCACAACGACCCAGTGAGATGGAAGTATTGGTACGGGCAATCCAGCTGTCTTCCTTGGGCAGGGATTATCGCTCACCATGGCTTACCTCGGGGCCACCTGCATGCGACGACACTTTCATCACTCTTTGTATCAAAAGAGAGCTGTTACGCTATGTTTACAAGATGCCCGATGATGGGGAACCAATGCATCAATGTCCTAGTAAAAGACTGCTGCTCGATTTCGTCGTACATCCGATATGCGTGACTTTTTGAGCAAATGTCGAACAAGAGCAGATAAAGTCTTCCAAATGCGCTAATTAATTCTGAAGCAAGGCGCTGATGCAAACAAGAAGTTTAGAGATCGCACGATCCAGGAAAATGCCATATACGACGCCAATGGAGGCTACGCTTTCGCAGAAGCCACTCAGCAGGAGCACTTTAAGAGCTGGGTGGATAAGGTCGGGATAAATAAAAACACCATCACCCGTCCTATTCCATTGGTGTGGATCGAGATCGTGAAAATGTTCATTACGGTGCAGATCCTCACACTGGTTGATAGAGTCGGAGACACCCGGGCTGGATTTAATCACCCAAATATTACTCCTCGTTGAAGGCACACTAATCCCCCAGGGGTAAAGGAGAGGTACTGAGCTCTACAATACCCTGTTGTCTCTGGGCGTCGCACAAAGCCCTAACCATCGGTCAGCGAGAGCACAATGTGGATTCATTAGTCTGTGAGCTTCTGCCCCGTCCACACCCAGATATATTCCCTAGCCTCCTTACCCAAACGGTGGATCTCAATGACTTTGGTCCGAGGTTTGTGCCTCCGATCAGATTTTATCCAGACTATGAAGGCATGATACCATGATCAACAGAACCATCTCTCTTGCGTTATGTCAGCCTTTGCTGTTTCACAATAGAAACATCACCCATTCAACACACACTTACTCCGAAACAATCAATCTACTCCCAAATTATGAAGATCGTAATCTGAATAATGCATGCCAATCCCAAGGCTCGCATATTTAACTTAGTATTCTCCAAATCCAGTAGAAGGGACATGTTCACCTCCTCTGCAGTATCCAGCCTCTCGTTTAACATACATGCCGCTGTCATCTACTCTACAATACTCGGCTCCTAGACCGACATATACGCCACATTCACCTGCTTCTCAATAATTTTTTCCAATTCCAACATATGTATCTCATTCCCCTACCCACAATATCCGTCACCGAACTCTTACTACGTATCCCATTTTCTCGCTCTCGCTCCTCAGCATTTGTCTCCAAATACGCCATATCCACCGTATTCACCTGCTCCACAATATCCTCAGCCGCAAGTAGCACATGGGCCATCACCCACTCCAACATTATCTTAGCTCGAATTGTATGCCGGCATACTATCCGGTCACGCCTATGCACTCTTACAATATGCCGAATGCAACCCAAGCAAATGCGGACTATCAAAGCTCCAATTCGACAACATGTCAAAGTACGCCGTACACGCCACAATATCCAGACTCCTCTTCAGCCCCTTCTTATCCAGTCACAACGTATCAGTCTTTCTATACTGTTCCCGCTCAAATGAATCCGAATAGCGGTTATCGTCTGCATGGATAACAGCATGGCCTAAAGATGCATTCCTTACCTGGACATATATTTGCAGGAATGAGTTGCACGATTCCTCAGAGCAACATCCTATTACCGAGGCTGTTGACGTTTGGGATATTTTGTAGAGAAGTGAATCATTCTGAAGATGAACCAGTGATCTGTGTGTTCACTACCCGTTGACTACGTTCATCTGTGTTGTTGCCAGGATGGAGCGCGGAGTCAGCTTTGTTGGCCAGTATAGAATTATATGGGTCTCGATTTTTCATTAGGTTTCGATATTCTTCTCGGGCGGATGGATGAGTGGCAGAGGTGAACGTAGAGGGAGGAAACGGAACTGATCAAGTGTTAGTCTCGGCAATTCATCACACATGTCATGGATACGGGAGTGGACAGGTGCGATACTAACCGAACGAAGACGTCTATGGTCCAGCAATCGACAAGTCATATAGCGACATATAATCAGAGAGATAGACATTCAATCATCTTCTCGAGCTGGCGAACCACATCTCTATATACGGCGGCTTGCAATTCCTTCTTGTTGAGATCAGTCCCAAATTCAAAATTGCATTGGAGACACTTCCGGACGATTTCTTGGTACTTGGGTCCGAGCATAGTTGGTCTAGAAGCCAGACGTCTTGCAGTAAGAATCGAATTTGGGTCTTGTTGGGTACTTAAACTCTCCAGAGGCTTCCAGTGAGCGAGCTCGAGCAGCGCGAGTCCAGGGGAGAGTAAGGTCATATTGTTGATGCCAAAGTACTCTTCTTCCGAATAGGGTTGGACAGCATCTTCAACCCTTTCCATGGCCGGTGCTTCAGGTTTCGTAGGAGCAGATATTTGGGAGCTTAGGTGAAGAGTTTTGAGGGCTTCTTCATTGAACGTGTTGCAACTGCCAAAGTAACTCAGGCCTTCAACTCGCCAGTGAGACGCAAGCCAAGGCGTATGGTTGAATTGAAGAGTTGCGAAGGCTGTCTTATGGGCAAGTTTGAGCTGGTCGACCACGGTCAGAACTTCGTCCACTGACTGTCCCATGAGGTCGAGGATGGAGAATATCTAACTATGTTAGAGATGCTGAGGTTGTGTCCGTAAGGTGCTCTGCCATTTCTGAAGATAGAATATATGTCTATACATTTTAGGAGACTCCAAATACCCATCACAATGTTTGTGAGAGTCTTCCCACAGATCTGGCGGTTTTGTTTCAGATAGTGGCAAATGTTCCTCGTTTCGCAGAGGTTTATCTCCGAAGTTGTATGTCGAGCGACTGTGTCTAAAATTGTCGCAGAAGCCTTTTTTTCTGAACTGCCAATATAAGCGATAGTGTCTTGCTCTTGATCAGCATCCATGAAGCGACCCCCTTTTCTTCTTCAATCTTCTTGCACGCGCTGAATTGGGACACGTTGGACGAAGATTTCTTTTTCAACCCGGCCGAAGGCGGTGCCAACCCCCCAGGCTGAGGGGATGAATTATCAATTCCTGTAGCAGCTTCTGAGAGTATACTGCCGCACGTCATTGTATCAATGCTGATGGACTTGATATACAGCCAAATAGGTGGTTCTAAAGGAGACATGCGAAGTTGATCAGCCTTATTCCTTGAAGAACCGTTCAGCTGACTGGTTAATATATATCTTTTCTTGCACTATTGACGACTATTGGCAAGATATTACAAGGTCGAGGCGTACTCCCTCCTGAACTTCTGCATCAAGGCATATCTTGGCGCAGTGGTCGGTGTGAGTGATATCACCACAGCACCACGCGCCGGATAATGCTTCATAAAGCTTTTGAGAAGCTGTTTGGATGTCCTTTATTTGAGGTCGTAGGATCTTCCGGCTCACGCAATTTGTTTCTACGTATGCCTTCTGCTGAAATTCGCCAAGGTGTGAACGGAGCTGGGTGAGCTCAGAGTTGTGATCTCTCAAGCTGGAGAGAATTTTCTCATATTTCGATTTTTCGAACGTAACCTTGACTGTGCTGCGAAGGCGCCTTACGGCTGCTTTGATGGACTCTCCCGATCAGAATAGTGAGTGATGAGATGAGGTTGGAGTTATTGCGCGAGTTTTCATGGCTGCATTGACCTAATTTCTCGCCTTTGGAGACAATACCTAGTACAAAGCCTTTCCAAAAAAAAAAAATAAAATAAAAAAAAAAAAAAAAAAAAATTTTAATCCTGGAAGTGCTCTCCGACGCAATTATGTTACCTTAAAACTCTGGACAGACGGACATGGCGTATCAAGTGGTAAGCTGGATCATATTCTTGAGAACTCGAAAAGTCTACAGTATACAATGTTGGCTACCCTTCACTCCTCTGCGGAGTTCTCTCACATGGTAAGTTTAGCTATCTATATTTGAATGGGCTTAATTGCTGATATACGTAGAGTTACAAAAATTATTCTCCATGCCTCAGACGAAGCTCGGCTTTCGATTTTGTGAGAAACCAATGTGCAGGTTCTCCGCGAACAACCGAAATGGATCTTGGCCGGCTTGGACGACAATGACAGCAATTTGACACTAATGGTGGTAGTTCTGAAGATGAAGAAAATTATAACATTGATGATGTAGTGGAAGACATCAAGACGTACACGCAATGCCTCGTGGACTTGAGTGGTGCACTTGAATGCCCCGCTACAGATCCAGAGTATCATGATCATGTTCCAGCGATTCCAAGGCTAGAGAAGCGCGGAGGGCGTGACTACTATGCGGATCTTATCATTGCTAAGTATCCAAAAGCAAGTCTAAAGCTAGTCAGTTGTCTCGGGAAGGCGAATTGGAACTGATATCAGCGCATGCAAGTGGAGCGACGAAACAACGCAAATGTCAGTGCAGCAGATGAGATCGAGGTTCAAGCGAGATCAGTGACGTCTAAATTGCACTTGAGTGCTTTGAAATTTTAAGACTCTGGTCTCTGGACTTCCATACCAGCCCAGTCGTCGACATGGGCCAAAACGATCATATCTTTCATGTCAAGCATTTCAGGCGGAAGTCGTGCTCAAATACCTTCACTTCCTGCTGAAGCAAAGAACGGACAGTACTTCGAGTGCAGTGCCTGTGGGAAGTATATTCGAGCCAGGACTAATAGGGAGTAGAGGTAAGTTATTACACACTTCTTAAAACTCATTCACTAAGTCCAACCTAGGAAGCATCTGTATAATGGCCTTCAACCATATACATGGTTTTATCTTAGCTGCGGTTTCAGTGGGACATCCTTCCGTGACCGGGACGTTTGGAGCACCCACCTTGAACTTGACCACGGTTTTGGGCCAGACAGGCAGAGCCAGAATGTCCATTATGTCTTGAGTTTACAGGAAATGGGACAAGTGTTATACTCATCCACTTAGCCAGACATATGGAGGATATTGCGCTCGCTACTCTTCCATGTGGACTGACTCGTAGCTAATTCCGATGCTGAATCTAAAGTGGAATCTGAGGCAGAACCTGAAGCCGACTCGCTTGAGTCGACTTCTCAAAGGATGTCTGCCCCATCATCGAGGGACACGAACACCTTAATACGAAGCCCGAATTTGGCCCCAACCAAGAAGCTGTCTACTCCAGTTTTGAAGCCGATATTGGTAACCACCAGACTTACTCGATTCCGGATATTGGTCGCTTCTTGCAACACCCTGAATCGGTGCAGCCAGTGTTTCCTGGCAATGAATCATCCCCCTTCGATTTTGTGTCGACCTCATCCAAGGTCAATGAGGAAAGGCGGAATTTGCAGCCCGACCTCAGCTCTGACCAAAAGGGTGACAGGTAAGACGGATTTAGTGACGGTACGGGGTCAATCTCCCATGATCAGCAGGGCAAACTTCCTCAGTTCGGAGGATGAATTGGAAATATCAGAGCTGGGCAATAGAGAAACATCGAACTCAAGGCCAAACTCGTTCATCTCAACGTTCCAGGCTGCCACACATGAGGGGGTCAATCGAGATCCCTGAGATTTTGAATTTAATACGAGGAACCACGAGCAGGACGTTAGACGTGAGCTAGCTGCTAGAGCTATCGTCCGATGTGCGAACGAGACTCTCTCTCATCAAGTTCTCAATCCCACTCCCCAGCTCCACCGCTGAATTCTGGACCTTTGCACCACCCTCCGCATCGATTTCCACCTCTACCTGAGCCTATCCACAACCTATCTATAAGATGCATCAAAATTGTCCACCAATACAGCTGTGGCCATCAGATTGTGGAGAGAGCACCATGTATTGTATGCACGAGGTCATCAGGGCTCTTCAATTGTACCCATATGCCCTCGAAAAATGTCATACACGACGAAAGATGCGATAATTGTGATCACTCTGCGCCTTCCTATGCTCCAACGAAGGCGAGTGCTCTATCTGCTACTCACCGCGAAGCCTTCATCCAAAGCTTTGCCGAGTACTCCGAAGCCACATCCGATCCTTCTACGCAAGCCGCGGTGGCCTATCACTCGCCAGTCAGCCGAAATTACTTGAATGAAACCTTAAGAGTCATGAAGGGGTCTGATGTAGTGCAATTCGGAGACTCTCGTACTCCAGCAGATATCAGGTAAGAGTTATTTCCCACATCAGGAAATGTGCTCCTGGAACCGAGCTGAACTTTAAGAGTGAAAGACATCTTGAACAGAGGGTCACAGAACATGCATTACAAGCATACGACAAGCAACTTCTTTCTAATATTGGAGCCTCAACATCTACACAATCGTCCGGGATATCTGCTAGAGAAGAAATGCCGCCTCCCTTACCTCCGCGTTATGTAGTTGACCTTAGAAATAATAAGAATCCAGGGAAGAACGGTAAAGAAGGACGAAAGAGCGAGGGCACCAGGCACTCTGCACGGAGTCCACGCGCTCCGATTAAAGTGTCAAATTCTTGCTAGTATCGCTACTCACACTTCAACGAAGTACCTCGAGTAGTATCACAACATCAATGCTCCAAATGATCCAGGCTTTGGTGGTGTTAGGCTTCCATCGCCTCACCCGGCTATTGCGAGATATAATTCCAACAGTTCGCCTTGGACAGACGACCGCATTCGGAGGCCACAGCTGCACCCCTTGGTGACCGACCTACCAAACAATGGCTCTTATGATACCCGGGGTGAAGAAGAGACACCAATCTCGGCACTTCCCGCCGGGTAGGTCGAGAACGGACTTCCCCGTCACCGTCTGGTTTTGACCCTGAATGACGTCCTGGCAGGGAAACAAACATACTATCGAGGCCCAGCCCTCCAGCAGATAATAGTTCTCACGCTAGGCAGAGCGAAATGGAGGCTCCTACCTCTGCACTTCCCTCTCGGTCCGTCAAGAATGGACTTCTTCCTTCACCGTCTAGCTTCTATCCTGAATGGGAACTTCAACATGCTGCCCGGTCCACTGACGTTCCAAACTCCTTTTATGTCTAACCCTCTCAATTTTGATTTGGCAGGACCGTAGGGCCAGAATTCTAGCGGCAGATCGAAACAGGATGACAGAAACACCACCACCGCCAATTGACACTGCATCATCGGTTCCAGAGCAATCTGTTGGCCTAAACCGTCAAGGATTACCTTCATAAGACCGATGGGCTCAGATCCGGAAGAATGTAGTCGAACGTGCCGCGAGGGTTAGTGAAGAGCAATCTCGTCGTCGTCGGAGTCAGAGCACCTGTACGGATGAAGGCGAAACGAGTAGCTAGGGAATGATAGAGAGTCATGTGGCCCGTATTAAAGCACTAGTTGCTGAATTGACTGATAATACGGAGGGACAAGAGAGCGCACCTGAAATGCCTGCGGGAAAGCAATCGTTTTCTGGAGAGACTCCGTGTGAAGCTGCACGGTCGGGGGATTGTTGGGAGCATTGAAATGGTGAGAAATATGATGAGTTTCAGGGCAAGTTGGCCATCTCTGGAAGGCTTCTAGATTAGAATAGCCTTCGATCTGGTTCATTGGTAAACCTATTTCGCCAACACTCAGGGGGTGGAGTTCCCAAGTGTGGATGTTATACCCTATCATTCGTGGTACGAATCCGAGGTGAGTTCGGATTGGGGCATGAGATTATCGTTCCAAACAATTGCGAGATCCTCCTGTTTTCTACTAATCATCTGCTAATCGGACCACAGCTGGAATATGAGGTTCGCACAAGGTATAATTTTCAAATCAAATTCCGCCATCAAGTGCTTCTTCTTCAAATTCCACCAGTGCTTGTTCTTTCCTTCCATATTTACACCGGATAAACTTGACTCAACTTCACACAAGGTTGATACGCCCTCATGAGCCATCCCACGAAGGAGCTGGTCTGGCGGGTAATCTGACATGACGACCTAGGCTTCCAAAAACCAGTCGCGCTCGCCTCTTCTTAAACCAAGCAGCATCATCTGCTCATTCGCCCCAGCGGTTCTACAAGACATTCATGAGCATGAGAGCCATACATGGAGCCATCCACGGCCAAGATCGCAGAGCAATTTTGAGCCAAATTTGAATATTTATGGAATGGCGAGGGAGACTGAAATATGCCCAGCCCTTCCAGTTTTCAGGCAGGATGCTTCGGAAATAATTTCTGTGGGGAGTGGGGTTAGGGACGGAGGCAAAACTAGGAAAAGAGCGATTGGGGGGCCAGGTCGTTCGGGGAGAGGATTAAGCGATGCTGCATGAATGATGAATGCGAATTTGTAGCTGTAGAGATAATGGATGAAGACGTGCTGGGCATGTAAATTGAGATACCCTTCCAATGCAATGACACCGTTCTATTCGTAAACCCAATCCCAAGAACAAAAAAAAATTCCTTGGTCGTTGCCCTACAAAGGAGCCCTAAGCAGGCACAACGACCGGTTCAAGCAGAACCTGCGGCCTCCCATTAAGCCTCCCCTTCGCATCAGACAATTTCCTCAACCCCGGCGCAACCACCATACCTCTCATCCCCACCCCCTCCCAAAAGAACTCGTAAACAAACGACTGCCCGTACAACCAGATGCTCAGATCCAGCGCATTACTAATGACTTGCACGAGATGTTCGTCTTTCTCTTGATCGTTGTAATTTGGGTTAGCCCATGGAAAGAAGGTGAGTGAGAAATGCTCGGCGGCTTCGCAGATATCTGATTTGCGGGAATGGGTGTTGGAGGGAGAGGAAGTGTGCAAATGGACAGCTATGCGCTTATAGAGAATGTACGCCGGTGAAAGATCTGGATTGATGTTAATTTGAAGCCCTTTGCCAGGAAGTTACGGAATACGGACAAGGTGACCTTATGAATCGGTCTCGACCTTCAACACCCGCTACATCCCTCGGAAACAGTGCGGCATCTTTGCCTCCCTCTGGCGACACGATACTCCAAACGAACGCCATCAGCGCATGCTTTATAGCAACCGTTGGTCTCGAAACTCCCTGTAACAACTCCACAAGACTTTCGGTTCCCGTCCCAAATCTGGCCAACCCACTTTCCATACTCGGAGTGATGGTAGCATGGACATCTCGGTAGAAATTTTCAACATGCAACTGGATCTGATCGAATAGCACAGAAGTCTTTTCGGAAACTGTCGTATCGTCCGCAGTCTGTGGAAGGACACCAGCCAGGAAGTTGGATGAGTGAGATAGATCCGCTAGGTTAAGATCTTGTTTCGTTCCGTTCGCAGCTGCGGTTGCTAGCGGAACCAGAGTCGTTTGTGTGACATGAGGGTCGACCTTGGAGATTGGCACAAATTCCGGGGTGGAGTCGTATGGAGATATGCCTCGAGACCGATTACGACGTTTGAACAGCAGCCACGCGATGAAGAAGGCGATTGCGGCACCTACAATAGCCGTCGCTATAGCGATACCTGCTGCAGCACCCTTGGAAACGCCATCGGCCTTCTGAGACGGACTTGAGATTGATCCATCACTTGATGTCCGAGAAGCTGCGGCCGCGGATCCAGTTTGACTTTGGCTGACTGAATTTGGGGTTGTTTGTGAGATTGTAGCGGTAATGTCAACTGAGTTTCCAAATTGCGACGTGGTAGGTATTCCTGGTGATGGGCTCTCTCCAAATGAAGGCGTAGGTGTTTCCGGATTAATTAAAATTGAAGTCGCCGGCGTGGCGGCAGGATTTGTTGCGTCGATTGGTCCTTCAAGGAGATCAGTGCAGTGGGCTTCTCCCCCCGGACCAGTAGAACACGTAAATACCATCGTTAGCAAAGTATTTGTTAAGGAGACTGGAGAGTTGAAGAAAGAAGAAATGTGACAATGCTTACAAGGCTGCAGTGCTGGGTGGTCAGATCAGGCTGACCATTGAGGCTTTGATGGCTTGATGACTGTCAGCTCGTGTAAACCTTCCCAGATTCCCACACGATATTCGGCCCCAGCCCTCAAGAGTTGCACCAAATCAAAGTCCGGTTCCGCTAAAAAAAAGCTCTAAGCTCCATTTGGAGGTCTTACGTGCTAAGATTTAAGGCTATGATTGGCGAAGGAGTTGAATATCAAAAAACTCAGCCTCGTTTTAAGGCCTCCTACAGAAGTAGCGCAGCGCCACCGATGAAACACCGAAAATGAGCATCTCGCTGGGCGAAAACAAGGGAGCTAAATGAACAATCCTCTGGGCACCCGGCTAAATGTTTGCGGGGAGCGGGCAAAAGATCCCTAGAGTGGAGACCCAGCAACTGAGGAGGTTACGGGCAAAAGTTAGGATGATGGATGGGGGCCTCGCGATTGATAGAAGAAACAATCACTTACCTTTGCAAATCTGTTTGTGAGATCCCGTTTCTCTTCATTGCTAGGATACGGCTATTCATACAATACCATCACGGCCAGGATCATTCCTTTCTGGCCCTCCAGCAATTCATGTCTGTTGCACTGGCGACGGTTTTTGCTGCAATTGAGACTCAAGAAACACCACCCTACTCCTGGGTATTTTGCGGAGGCAAACCAATTCCACACCCTGCCTCACCACCACAAGCCGTGCGAAACCTGGTTCCTCCAGATAGGGTAACATGCGGATACATGGTGGTGAGCGGAGCGGCCGACGTCTGTGGAAGAAACCAATACTGCACATTGGCGGATGGCAATTTTGGTGTCTGGAACTGTTGCAACCCAGATTCATGCTACTTGCTAAATAGCTGCAGTTATAACGTAGAATAGTATGTAGAGGATCATACCCGCCCAAACTCTAGAGAAACACTAACAGTCTCATAGCAAAGGAAATTCTCCTTGCTGCATTACTAGCTTCATATCAAACGAAGGAATTACCTTTTCAAGTTGCATGTGTGGCACGACCTCATCAATAGTCTTAATGGCGTACAGCTCTGAGGATACGCCCCAGTACACTTCAAGCCTCCGGGCTGCCTCACAACCTTCAGCAGATATGGTGTCAGGCATCCGCATCGCAAGCTAAAGCGTCATCTAAAGCAGCGGCAGAAGCCAGTTCCCTTTTTGCAGAGAGAGCGTCACTATCGGCAGTGAGAGCATCCACAGTTCACATCACCGAGACAGTGACAGACGCAGACGGCCAAATTGAAACCCGAGTCCTTGTATCAACAACCACTCTCGATGTAGAAACTAGGAGTCCGACCTCCTCTAGCTCACCAGAAACGACAGGTTCGGTCGAAAAGGGCGGCTTGAGTGCAGGAGGAATTACTGGTACGGTTGTGGGTTCTATCGCTGATGTTAGCGCTTATCGGAGCCGCAGCCTTCATCATATACAGGATCAAAAACAACAGCGAAGACAAAAGATGATGTGCCGCAGATGACTGGAGTACCTCTTGAGCATTATCAGCACTATTAACACTACCAGTATTACCAGCAGTATCCGCAGGATCTGCCGTCCCAGGATGAGATTTCCGGGATGCAGTACGGTGGCTTTCAGGCGTCAACTCAATACACGGGGTCGCAACATGGCGAACATGGCGGACCTGGTGGATGGCAATGAGCTCTCCAGAAGAGGATATTTTATTTGATGATATTTAGGAGTCGATGCTGATGAAATGAAGTATATATATAACTTGAGTGTGAGGTAGAGGATTTAGGACGGTGAGTTCAATCCAAGCTCTGCCAAGAGCATGTTGTTTAGTGCCGATGTTAGTCATCATGCTTCTTTTGATTACTCCCAGCATCAGCTCTCTCTTCTCCATTTTTTTCTTCCCATTCGTCTGCCAATACCTAACTAATGTTGGAGGGGTGAGTGGAGATTTGATCTGATTCAGTTTGCTCAATTACAATCTGTCACTGTCATATTTTTGGCTTGAACAGCTACCTAGACTTTCCTCTATACCACCTCACTTTCAGGTATTCTTCCAAGCCCCGACAATACAAGCTTTCACAAGCGAAGTATCAGTCCACGAGTTTCCATTCTGTTGGGGAGTCTCATTCAGTTCGTAGGTCGTGGAGAAGCCACCAGCTGCCCAGCCTACATAACCGAGATATACGTCCGAATTTTGACTGCATAGCTTCATTAGAACCTAATCCTTGCCTTCATCTCTTTCAGATTTCGGGGTTCTCACTTCAAGAATTGGATCTGCTGGCACAAGTACTTCTGGCAGCTTTGGGTATTGCCACCACCGGTCTCAGTCAGCATAGCCTGCCGCTTGTTGTTCTTCAACCACGTTGCGAGCGGTTTGAACGCATTGTCTACATTGTCCTTCACGCACTCTGTATGTGTGCCAGAGTTGTCACTGTCAAGGTATTTGTGGACGTCCATAATGAGGTTATCAGTTGATCCGTCTGGGTTGGTAACCTTGGCTAATGCCTCAGCCGAACCCGAAGACACGAATGTCTCTGCGCTAGTGTATCCTTGACCAGGAAGCAGGATAAGATTGTTGGTGGCGCCAGCTTGGCGGATAGCGGAGACAACGACTTGGACGGTATCCGCCCACTTCTTGATATCTGGCATATCCTGCAGGGCGGTTGTCAGTTACGCTGTTCTTTTGCAATAGGATTGGCATTACGTACATGCGGCTCATTCATAACGCCAAATGCGATCTTAGACTGCTTTCCATACTTCGTCGCAAGCTGCTTCCACACATCTGCCAACTGCTCGTTGGTGGGTCCGCCCTGGCCTACAATCTTCCCATCCCACCGCGCATAGTTGTGGATGTCCAGAATACACAGCTCAGCGCCTGAATTCAAGCATCCCTGGACCAACCTATCATACTGGCCAAAGTTGTTTGAATTGAGAGTCCCGCCGAGCTGATTATTGAGAAGGAATTGCCATCCCACGGGAAGCCGGAGGGTGTTCAAGGAATCATCTTTGATGAAGTGATTCATTTGGCCTATAGCGTTGGCACCCTGAACGATATCGTATGGCTTCGAGGTACCAGTCAATGAACACCTTCCATCGGTTGTGCAACCGAAGTCGAAACCAGCGATGTTTACTCCGGCATATTTTACTTTTGTCGCGCGGGCAGCATTCTTGGTTGGCACAGCTGCTACAAAAGTAGTTCCAGCTAGAGCGGCGAGTAGGGTAGCTTTCATGGCGGACTGCGATTTTACGCTTTTCAAGGGTATCTCTAGACCAACCGAGGAAGCAAAGTGATAATTGAAGGAGGTGGTGAGTCCAAAGATTCTCACTGGCTACCCACATGAGAAAACGAATCATTTATACTACCACTGACGGCATGCAGGAATAGGCCGGCTCACAGGCCGAGAAAGCCGCTCTCAATCAAACAGTCTGTCAAGCATAACCAGGAGAACGTCACTGGTACCGCAAATGCAAGCTGTAAGAAGAAGTCTAGGATTGCGAGGATATGATCAACAGAACCGCCCAGTGTGATCATGTTTAGGGAAGACTCAGCAAATCAAAGGACGACCTCTCAACTTGCATAGAGCTCTATATTGAACAGCAAAGTGGATACCCGTAATGAAGGGGTGTGGCAGTAAACTATTGGCAGGGAGAAACCGTGGAGCCGGTCGCGGCTGAAAAGCTTGATGAGGCTTAAGAATGCTTGCTGAGGCTCGATTTAGATTGATAAGGTCTGTACCCTGGATTTGAAACTTGTGGAGGGGAATCGGCAATGGATCGTGGTCCGCTCCTAGATCAATTGACGTAGAGATACATCAAGCATTGACTTGCAAATGAGGCCTTGCTTCGGATTGAAAGACGGTGATACGAATCACACAGAGCCTGCCTCATATCCAAAAATCATGTGCAAACCTGCTCTTGCTCCCGAATCAAAAATGCAGGTACTTCTCGATTTGAACATTGCGAACTCTTTCTGTCAGTGCATCCAGGATTCCCCGCACTGTTTCATCATCAAATAGATGAACTGCACCCTTGTATCGGACCAAACTCCTGAACACATGAACTCTTTAGCACGATCAGAGAATTTTCAACTGTTTCCGTCGAACACTACTGAATATCTTCCCATGCAGTACTTTCTGAAAGATTCCTCGCTTGAGTCTCTAGGTCCGCTGTTGAGGGTGTTCCTTTAGTCATCTTAGAATCTATCCCTACATATCGTACGTCAAAAATTGAAATAGCCTCATATGATAAACTTTCTGTTTAATTATATTCACGTTTGCCAATTCCTACATTCCAAGTACCCGATTCTCATTCAAAAACTGTTTGCGTGGGCCAACCCAGATTTTTCCCAAACCCCAGCGATTTATTAACTTCATTTTATACAAGTTAGTCTTCACACTTATTCTTCATCTCATTCACACTCCCATAAAATTCATTCAGCATCACCCTCTCCATTCCCCTCATCACTATTCCCGTTCTTTTCATTCTTTTCGAACTGTTATCATTCCTATATTCTGTATTCACGATTCACTACTTATACTCTTATTTACACCATGCCACCTTTCGCTTGTATCTCAATAAGCGGTTAGTAGTTTAATAAAGTGTATGAGCAGCCAAATATCACTGTTACTATCCGTGCCCAGACTTCCCGTGTGAAGAACGTTTCATCGCCGTCAGCTATACTGCAAATCTAACCTGTTCGCCGTGTCCGGCCACGCAGAAGCCTGTACAAGGTTGAGATGGAAGCAGTTTTAACGCTTTAGGGCTTACCCCACGCTGCATTTTGAGCCCACGTGAGCGGTCTCTTCACCTACAAGGCTGTAGGAGCCCAGAAGATTTCCACTTACTTCCCATACAACCATCTGCAGGGTCTATCCATATGTCATAATAATGGACATATCCTCATACCAACATCCTAGTGTGCACTTACAGAACCCCCTTTCATTCATATTCAATACTCCGAAAAAGTTTTGGCATTCACATCTCTTGGAGCCCCAACAAAATCCTGTCATGGTAATCGAAAGAAAATAGACATACATTACTCATAGGTGTATCGCTTCAATATCACACGGAACAAAGACTAGGGGGCCCCGGGGGAGGGGGGGGTATACGAGATATTAAAGAGCGATGGCACACATGACGCTCAACCACCAACAAGATCTTGTTGTTCGAACAAAGCCCAAAACCCTCTAATTGATCGGCTGTTGCGCTGTGTTTGCAAGTGTCGGGTAAGACCTAGTGAACGAGGTAAAGGAAAAAGCGAATGGGGGTCAGTGAAGTGAAGATGACTTTTCGAAAGTGAAATCGGATCAAAAGGAAATAGGGTGAAGGAATGACGAATTTTGACCATCTGAAGTTAGAGGAGATGATTAGACGATCAAGTGAACAAAATAGTCTCAGGGGAACTTTGGAGGTAGATATCTGTGATTGCTATATACTACATCTCATCACATCTCACCATCCTTCAAATCACAAGCGTGAATCTATACTCATACGGTAGGAATGTACACCGCCATTCCAGCTCCATGGCGATCCGTCCTCCTAGGACCCCCATCCTGAAAGATGCCAGAATGCCAGTGTGACAGGCGCCAAAACGGCTCTCTTAACCCCCATAAAACGCCATACAAATAACTCGAACATGCCGGGGTGATGGTAAATGTGCTATAAACCAAATAATAGTAAAACGCCAGACCCATCTCTTTCCCAATGAGTGCGAGGTCATAAAGATCTTTTTCGTCATCCCACTCGCGAAGAAAACAAGTGCTTTGTTTCCCATCCCAAGCGCAATGCAACAGTATTCATCGCGAAGCGAAGAAACACAAACAGCGAGATCAAGCGTACCGTACGCTCGACGATCTCGTGTACATTGGTGGAGGTTGTGGTATGTTGTTCTCTTGCCATTGGTGCCCTCTAAATCCACCATTCTCACTCATCAACGGTCCGCCACTGCCATTCGGGCTCATTGGCCCTCTCCTCCTCCCACTTCTTGACCGACCGAACCCACCATCTGGCGGGAACTGTGACGACGGCATCCGGTATGGTGCTGCATAAATCTTGGTGTTCTTTCTGCGCTTGTAGCAGCGCCAACAGCATCCAAGGATAGAGAGAAGGACGAGACCACCGATAGCGGAGGCCAGGCCGATGACGAGAGGTTTGTGGTCGTCAATCCAGGATTTGACTTCTTTGGCTACTGAGGCGCCTGAGCATCGACCCTGCAACAAGTTAGTTTACGATGGATATGGATGGTGGGAGGCTAAACTTACGTTCTGGCAGGTGCCGCCTCCAGTGCAAGGCGTGCCATCCAAAAAGTTCTGCTGTAATCCGTAACAGACACCTCTTCCAAACTCCGGGCTCGCGCAACTTAACATGCAGTTACTGTTATCACAAGCATATGTATCATTGCCCTGAGTATAGCTTCCCATAACCGTCTTGCACTGCTGGTCTCTTGAAGTGCACTGGCCACTAGCACATTTCAAGCCGTTTCCACAGTCACTGCCATCTGGCTGCGTCTTGTCTTCAGGGCAGTAGGGTGAGACGCCGGTACACTTCTCTTCAGGATCACATTGACCGGAGCTAGTACGGCAGACCGTGGCTGAGGAGGCGAGTTGGCAGTTTCTGCAGCAGTCTTCATTCGAGTCGTCGCAGACGGCGCCGGATTTAAACTTGCATGTCTTGGCATCGCAGCAGGCGTTCTCACCGCAACCTTCTTCACCACCACAATCGCAATCCTCGCCCTCTTCTACGATACCATTGCCGCACTGCTGGCCAGAAATCGTAGTGACGCCTCGGTTGTTGGTAAGACAGTGCGACTTGACACTGTTGCGTCCCATGGCAGAGCAAATGTTGCCAATGGAACACGGTGAGAACTTTGTGATACCTTGAGCTGTGGAAGGATTCATGATGAATTGTTCGCCGGCGTCGCAGGTGTTGGCGCTAAGAGGGCAGCATTGCTGGGCGTTGACTGTGTTTTGATCGCGGCAAGTGTCTGAAGTACAGTCATGGACTGCGCCGAAAGTGTGGCCAGTTTCGTGTCTAAGGCTTGTAAGTGATGGTGAGAAAACACGTTATGGCATTACTCACGCAAGAACCTGCCACTCGGTCGAAGTCTTCACAACAACGTTGGCGCCCGCCACGGTCTCCGCGCCTCCGTCCGACGAATTTGAGCCTTGAGATCCCGTCGTGCAGGCCTGTCCTAGCCATGCCAAACCTACAGCAGAACCTGTATTGCAAGTACTTAACAGTGTCCAATGAGAATTTTGATCCTTCTGCTGTCCTCTCCACTGCGAAAACAAGTTCAGTCGTGCTTGGATGTCCACGTTGTTATCGCATGCCTGGTTCCACGGGGTGGACTGCTGAGGTGTAGTTGGGCATTTAGCATCCGTCACAACCAAGTTAGCCAGGCCCAGTGAGATATTGAAGGTACTTTCATAAAGATTCGACGCCGTATTCATCTGTTGGATAATGTTTGCGCGAGTCGTCTCAGTCGAGTTGAAGGATGCGGTGTATGTGCAATCGGTGGCGACTCCGACGAGGGCAACTTTGCGGGTGCTAGGACAGCCAGCCGTGCTACCAATGCTTGAGACAAGGTTGACACCTGCTCCGTTTCCTCCTCCAGGAGAGTTGTCTAGTTGTCGTTTACCCATCAGCGACGAAATAGGTGCCGTCCAAAAGCCATCGTCCCTGCGTAGCATACTTGCATAGACAGGATGATCCGGTAGCATATTAAACTTTAAACTGTCACTCCGGCAGGACAGATCCTTCGACCTCTTCTTCAATTCGGAATGTTCTTGCTGATTAGAGATGTCCGAGTCCCTGAACACCACCATGAACTCGTCGTCCCGCAGATCCACGTCCGGGTCTAACTCATGCTTTGTCTGCTTATAATGTGAGGAGAGCTGAATGTGATGATGATCGTGGTGAACCGTGAATGCACCCTCGAATAGCGGGTCGACGCCATCCCTTTGGATGGCTATTCGGGCCCACCCCACATTGTCCCATCGGTTCCCTCTCTTCAACCACGCATTCCCCTTGAACACCTTGTATGCAAGCCGATCTATCGGCTCCTGCCTAACGATGTTGCCATCGGTCCCGAGATACTGGACTGTAGCGCCGTCGACGAAGATGTCATGATTCGGCTCCAGGCTGAGCCTTACACGGGCCCCGGAGAAATCAAAGGCGATATCGAAGGTCGATACGGCCGTGACACGGTGATTCTGGGTGAGGATAGAGGGATTTCTTGCAACTCCGAGGGCTTTTAGCGGATTGCGTGCGGATGAGGATGCAGTCACAAGTGCGGCGGATGTAAAGGCGACGGCAGCTGCGACAGCTTTTGAGATTAACATAACGGACGCGAACTCTCCGTCGAGGAGATGTTCGGAGGGGAGATATTAGGCAGAGCGAAGATTATTGCAGGTCCAGCGCAGCGAGCGACATAGGTGGTGTACAGAAGAGATGTATAGCGGAGTGAAGGTTGGCTAGTGACAGTGAGACTGATGTTCAGAGAGTTCCAGTCGTCAGCACCAGCACTCAGCCCCCCTCGACTTAGTCTTGGCGGAGTTGGCGAAGAAACAGCGCGCTCGGCACGCCTCAGGCTCCTGTAACGCCAGTAAAGCGCATGCCAATATCGGACCCCCTCTATTTCTGCGTCGTTCGGCACTTCACGGCGCCAGATGAGCCAGATCACAGCGGCTCCCACATATATTCATAGGGCTTCATCTCATCATACGAGAAACTACGGAAAGCGTTCATTATTCAGGATACAGTTACTAAAAACAGACGCAGCACACAAAAGGGTCCAGATCTGCAACGTCCACTATCGTCTCACACAGTGCCTGCGCCAGTAGCCTGAAAGGGGCTGCACGTTTACCTCGCTCCGCATTGCCACTGCATTTCACATTTCTTTGCCTTATTTGAAATTCACCCATCTTACATCGCGAGTTGCACTCTAGAGCTGGGTACTTCTACTTTTTCTTGGCGGCGTGCACCACATCAATGATCTTATCGACAACCGACGGATCCGAAAGCTACACAAAATAAGTTAGCGTTGAGTCCAGAGTACGCGTCACCTCACCACCATCACGAAAAATTCTAGAAAAACGTCGGCTTACCGTCGTGGTGTCGCCGAGCTGGTCCTCCTCACCGGCCAAGATCTTGCGCAGGATACGGCGCATGATCTTTCCGGACCGTGTCTTGGGGAGATCTGGGACGACGAAAATCGCCTTTGGTGCGGCAAATGGACCAATCGACTTGCGCACCTGCAGGATCAGGTCCTTCTTGGTCTGATCGCTGGTCTCGTTGCCGTCCTTCAACGCGACAAAGGCGTTCACTGCTTGGCCGGTCAATTCATCGTTAACTCCGACGACAGCGGCCTCAGCCACGGAATCTGTAGCAAACGTCAGCTTGTGTCCTGGTCTCGACCCGCAGGCTTGGCTGACATACGGTGCTCGATGAGCGCAGCTTCGATTTCAGCGGTTGATAGCCTGTGCCCAGAAACGTTGACAACATCATCCACACGGCCCCGGATCCAGTAGTAGCCCTCGTGGTCACGGCCGGCACCGTCTCCAGTGAACTGCGGGCATCAGCATTCATACAAATCCGTTATCTCCAGCCTCACTCACGTAGTATCCCCTGTACACATTCAGATATGTATCCATGTATCTCTTGTGTGCTCCCCACACTGTTCGGGCCATGCTTGGCCATGGCTGCTTGAAGGCAAGCACACCCTCAACATCATTTCCGTGAATCTCTTCACCGGACACAGGGTCGATGATAGCAGGCTCGATACCGAAGAATGGAAGGGAGGCAGATCCAGGTTTTGTGGGGGTGATACCACCTAATGGGGTAATGACATGGGAACCGGTCTCGGTTTGCCAGTAAGTCTGCGTGCGTGTTAGCACAAACTTCAAAGCTGTGGTAGCATATCGTTTCACTTACGTCCACGACGTGTGCCTCCTCCTTTCCTACAATTTCAAAGTACCACTTCCAGACCTCAGCGGCAATCGGTTCACCCACAGATCCCAAGATCCTGAGGTTCTTCATCTCGTGCTTGACGTGCTGGTCACCGGCACGCTTAAGCAGTCGCAGAGCCGTGGGTGCCACGTAGAACTGGCTAACGTTGTACTTACCGACGATTTCCCAGTAGCGCGAGAAGTTGGGGTACGCTGGTGTGCCCTCGAAAACCACAGTCGCGACACCAAGCAGCAATGGCGCATAGACGACGTAGGTGTGTCCTGTAATCCATCCAACGTCACCACCACAGAAGAACGTGTCTTTATCGTGGATATCGAACACGTATTTTCCAGTCGCTGCAGCTCCGATGAGATAGCCACCGGTTGTGTGCATGACACCCTTTGGCTTGCCCGTCGAGCCGGATGTGTAGAGCAAGAACAGAGGGTCTTCGGAGTTCATGGATTCAGGGGCAATATAGGCAGGATACTTCTCGACCTCCTCGTGCCACCACCAATCTCGGCCCTTGGTCCATGGAACGTCGGCGCCGGTGCGCTTGTAGACGATACAGTGGGAGACATTTGGGCACTGCTTCAGCGCCTCGTCCACGATCTTTTTGGTGCTAATGACTTTGCCGCCACGCTTGCCCTCGTCAGTGGTGATGACGACCTTTGACTCTGCATCAATAATACGGTCACGGAGGGAGTCCGAAGAGAAACCTGCAAAGACGACCGAGTGAACTGCGCCGATACGCGCGCATGCGAGGAGGGAAACGATGGCCTCTGGAATCATGGGAAGGTACACAGCAACTGTGTCACCCTTCCTGACGCCCATCTCCTTGAGCACGTAGGCAAGCTTCGAGACTTGTCGGAGCAGCTCTCCATAGCTGATGGTGCGCCCATCACCGGCGTCGTCGGCCTCGTAGATAATAGCTGGCTTGTCAGGGTTCTTGAAAGCGTGTCGGTCAACGCAGTTGTAGCTCGCGTTCAGCCTGCCCTCAACAAACCAAGCGTTGTCACCGTTCTCAAAGCCGCCCGCGTGTACGGTTTGGAAATCGCGCTCCCACGTGAGCAGCTCCCGTGCCAGACGACCCCAGAACTTCTCAGGCTCCTGGATGGACTCCTTGTACAGTTGCTGGTAGTGTTCCAGGCCATCGAGATGGGGTCTCGTGTGCGGGTGCTTTCTGTGAGGTCATGTGTCAGCTGTTTGCTACTCTTGGATGCTCTTGGAGTAAGCTGATCGCGATGAAATTTTCTCGGCGTCGCGGGGCTACCCCGCTCTGCCGCGCTCGTTCGTGCTTGGGGAAGATCACCGCTGCCATTGAGGATATGATGATGCAATGCCACTTACTCAAAGAACGCCTGGGGGACGTGGAAAGTGTCGACCTCGTGGGCCTCACCTACCACGGGGTTTGTGGGTTTGACCGCGCCTTCGGACATGTTGTGCTCGCGGATGATTGCAGCCTTGGAGGGCAGAGTTAAACCTAGAGTTGTGCTCAAATATGGCGGGGTAGGTTGCTGGGGGGACGTCGGCGAACGCAGTGAAGTGTGTTTGCGGCGCGGACGGAGTAGAGGAGGAGCTCCCTCTCAGATATATTTCTCAATTCCGGGTAAAGGGCTCGGCGGAGGAGATTGATTGCTGCAGGGAAACAAATTGAAGCTGCTATCGTTTCGGAGAACAGCTGCCTGACGAGGTCTGAGTAACTGCGAGGTGCGATGGAAAAGTATTAGCACTTTTCTGATGTGCTTCAGTTCATTCACAGAGCAGAAGAGGAGAAAGAGTAAGTCGCAATTGGCGTCTGATGGGCGCCCGGCGATTCTTATTATTGTCTGCCGTGCTCCGAGATGGTGCTAAAACTGTCCCCCAGGACGTTTGGCCCCCTCGTGTCCGTCCAGGCTTCGAGAGCTGCGGGGAGAAGGGAATGGCGAGGATGGCCACTCAAACCCGCCCTGTGTGACGCTTCTTTGTCTGGGCCCACACTGGGATTCATCGACTGGCCCACCCATCCAGGCTCTTGGCATGGCCCTGCGATGAGAGGGAAAGTCCCATTAGTCCGGCCACAGTTAACCGTACCTTTGTACCGCGGCCGCAAATAAAGAATGCCGGCCTCTGCTGATGTATCCGCCGATGCGGCCGCTGCCGCCGCTGCCAGCACCTTCTACCTTGAACGTGGCCTTGGGTCTTGATTGATTTTTCCAGGTATTCGCTTGGTATGATGTTTGAGGAGGGTGGGCAGCAGCCACCAGTGGTTGTGCTCTTGGTAAAATAGGTCTGAAAGTGATGGACACCACATTGGTGAACTGGTGTACGGAACTCGGGCCTCGAATGGGGTTACAGGAATGATAAGCGGCTGCAGCCATTCGGTATCCGCATCGCGCATGTGTAGCTTAATCTTAATACCTGCAGCCCGGTTCAACGTCATCACCGGACACAAACCATCCTTCACAATACAAGACACTATGACTACAGATGCCTCAGGGTCGGTGAAATATCATGCAGTCTTGCCAGCAGAAGTCAAAAACAATCCATTCAAGTCTTCGCAAGGTCATAATCCCACATCGTGAGGATATTCACAAATGCACATACCAATCCCAAAACAGCCAAGAGCAGGTTCAGGGCTTAACCACGCGAGCTTTGCAGGCATCTGGCCTGATCCAAGATAGATTCACTCTCGGACTTGGGGAAGCAGGCATGGCCCGAGGCGCTGGCTCTTGATAGCCGATGGACCCCTTACAATAACATCAAACCATTTCCGAGGAGCGATTTATTATCGTGAAGAGTGAGTGTTGAGGAGTAAAAGCCTCAACTCAAAGTCTCTGGGAGCGAATATCGGAGATATCTAGGAGATAATACAGAGATCGTGTACAGATGAAGTTCTGCACCACTCAAGCCACGTGGAAAGGGGGAAATCGATGTTAGAAACTCGATAAGATGCACCTGCATGAGGATGAGGAGGATTGAGAAGATAACTTCTGTATTCATCTAACAGCTGGCAGAGGCCCTACACAGTATAAATCCGAGAGGATGTAGAAGGACGAGGTTAGTGCCAGCCACCTAACCAGGATAGCCAGCCACCCGATTTCAAGAATTGAATGTTCTATCCTGATAGAGTCAAGACATCAAAATCTCATCTCAAACAGCACAGCCAGAATCCTTCGAACAAGTACTCACATATCTCATATCCCCACGAATCCCGCAAACGCGGGACCCGCACCCGCATCCTGTTCCACACCTTAATTCACTGACATTATTCCTTCACAGCCAATCTGATTGGTGGCAATCAAAACCATCAACCAGATATTCGATCTCGGTACCTGACGTCTAGACCAGACCATGTTCACCTTCAACGTCAGTCAATGCTGCAGATGCAGCCTGGAATCGTTCGCATGATGATCGTACAGTCGCTATCAGACCATCCGTCCTTTCATCCAAGAAAACCATATTAGTTGCCAAGCATCGTCGAGGGGTGCATGCATGCAGGACACCATGCAACAATATATGAAGCCAGCCTAGTCAGTAATATATGTAGGGATGAACAAGGGGGTTCAAGGTACTCGTCCATCGTGATCTCTTACCTGCGTTCAAGCGTCGAACCGACAGCTGAAGTTGTGAACCTCGATATGAATTCTAATAGCTAACGAGGAGAAAGAAGACGGCAGTAAAGCTGCATTATCATAATGGTCAGCGGAGGAATATGGCCTCAACGCTCGACCCCTTTCCATAAATATTATTGCTTCTTCTCGAAGCCGTCCTAAACGCCATTCAGTCATGACAAGTACACAAACTACCGTCAACGCCTTTTTTCGCCATATCTCCCAGTATCCATAAATTCCTCCTCGTCCGATCTTCCTAATTCCTTAGGTATTTCACTTTTCGCGCTGTTCCGCCATTTCCGCAGTACTCGTCGTCGACTCCTCCGTCCACTTTTCTTCTCTTTCTCTCTCCTCTGCCATCTGCAACGCTGGCGAGGCCAACCCCCCTGAAACCCCACTCTCACTGTTCTCTCCGACCCTCAGCGCCACACTCGCTGCAATCTTCTCATCAAGAATACTCACCAACCTCTCCGAATACTGATCTAGCAACTTCACCATAACTGTCTCATCCACACTCTTGCTTTTCGCCTTTTCTCCTACCACTCTTGCAGTCTGTGCAAGTTCTCTTTCAACATCCCTCACAAGCTCAGAGCTTAGGCTGTCTGAACTATTCCCTAACCGTTTCCGGTATGCGCGGAGTGTTCGGCAGAGACTCTCGGTTGACGCGCCAAGACTTCCGAATTCGTTCGCAGGTTTCGAACGAACCCGCGTGCCTACATCTACTGACGAGCGGCGTTTGGTGAGCTGAGCGTTGCGGGGACTAGGTGGTGACGGGGATCGATGTCTATATGATTTGCGAATCGTTCCTTGCCCCAGGGTAGAGCCGGAAGTGCGGAGGTCGCGTGGCATGCTGGGCATAGGTGAGGGATCAAGCTTTGGAGCTTGAGCCAAGGAAAACTTGGACAGCCTTTTTCGCAGTTTGGGTGATCGACTTCCTGTTGGAGTAGGGTTGTCGTCATCGGGAGAACGTTGGAATCGTGCAAGTTCGGATTGTGAGAAGACTCGTCGCAGGGGCGGTTTGTTTACTAAAAGGTCTTGGTTTGTGGGTGTACTGGGCTCTAAAAGGTCCATTGATTTTGATAGATCTTGTCGATTAGGTTGCTTCAAGTCCAGATTCCAGACGAATATGGTTCCATCGACAGCGACTGTGACAAGTGACTTCTTACCGCCATAGCCATCGTCTGAAGAGGCTGACTCCACAAGAGCAATGTCTGTTACGCCTTCAGTATGGCCCCAGTCGCGAGCCAGAAGCGTTCCGCTCTCATCATACAAGCGAATTGACTTATCTGTGCTGGAGACGCCAGCAATCAGTGGAGGACCTTGGGATCTTGGGATATGAACCAGAGATGACAGTACAACCGCATCACCCCCTTCGGTGTCAGATGCACGGAATGTACTCAGAGACTGGCCATTCCGCAGGTCGTACTTGTAAACCTGTCGATCGATCGTTGAGACCAATACAACATCGTCTTGATCTATATCCCAGGCCATTGAGATTGGTGTCGTCTTCAGAATGATGGTGCGTAGGATTAAGAATGCGCTCATCGTCTCGCCCTCTTCCTCACGAGATACTAGTTCGCGTACGACGACCGTTCGATCCGATGAGCAGGAAACTAACCGCGTTCCATTCCTAGAGAAGAGAATCCCAGTGACTGCACCAACATGTTCATCGAGCGTCTGGAGCAGGTCCCATTTGTCGTTCTTTTTTATGAAAACCTGCACAGTGCGGTCTCGTGCTGCACAGGCAATGTACGCCGGTTCCTTCTCCTCGAAAATGGCAATGTCAGTGATTTCGCTAGCGTGAGCCTTGAAATCAAATCCACTCGTCTTCGTTTTGCAATCGATGATCCTGTAGATGAGCGTAAGACTCGTATTACAACCTTTTAAGCGTCGGGGTGCGACTCACCTGAGAACGCCATATTTGTCTCCAGTCACGATGTAGCTGGCGTCGACTGACGCACTGACTGTCTTGAGTTCATTCGCGTCTGCCTCGGAACCTTCAATCTGCTCAAGAGTAACCTGCAATGAGTCCTTGCAGATGCCTTCCTGACTCCAAAAAAGGATTGATCCTTCCGCTGACCAGGTGAAGAAGGAAGCATCAACAGCATTCGACTTCCCGAGGGCAGCAACTCCTAGCACAGAATCGCCATGCGCTGGGAGCTTTTGAACAACATTGCCTACCAACGATTCATCCTCGGCAGAGCACAAAGTTGACAGGCGAATAGAATGCTGCGAGTCGATGGTGACGAGATAGTCGATGAGAGGAGTAACTGCCTCAACTTGAATGGGATCGGTAGACAACGTGACAACTGGAGACTCGACTCGTGGGGGTGGTGAAGGTGGCGGGGTTAGAACGTTAATAATCTCCCCAACATTGAGCGTTTTTAGGCCGCCTTGGCTACTGGCCAAGTGCAGACGTCCCTTTGAATCTACGGTCATCGAAGTTACTGCGAAGCCGGCGTCCGCAACTTTAGAGAATCGCTGAGCGCCATCAGTATCATCAATAAGACATATGTCTCCTTTGTCTGAGGCTACAATTGCTTTAGATGGAGCAACAGCCACCACACTCGTGAAGTTAGTTTCGAGCAGTGATTCGAGAAGGCAGTTTCTGCCCGGTAACGTTTTATGTGTCCCATTCGAAAGAACGAAGGAAGGTTCGCTCTGCCGTAGTTTGGAGGGTCGAGTGGGGGAATTCGGATCCTCTATTCGCCATACTTTGACGTGTCTGGTACCGACGCTGGAAAACGGTTAGCACTTTGTAGTCGGCACACTCAATTAATCCATCCAAGTATTTTCCGAGATGGATGAGCCCTAGCACACGTGACAAACCATGTCCACCAGAAAGATCGTGTGCGCAGGCGTTGGAAACTACACACATTGGGGCCAGAACTCTGAGAGCTGAAGACTTACGTAATCAAGCTTGTTCCCATCCAGGCGATTTTATTGATGTTGCTCGTGCATTTATTGCTTGCGTGCAAAATCGCGGCTCCTGTTCGAGAATTGACGTTCCATATATAAAGAAAACCGTCGTTGGAAGAACCTAAGCTAGCGAGATATTGGGAATCGGGGCTAAAGGAGACGCATCGAACACCAAATGTATGGTCGGAAAGGGAGGTCAGAGGAGTGTCGGAAGGAGCATCAGGTGAGGTAGAGAATATCAGGACGCGGGGCTTATATCCAGTCTGTTCATATCAGTATAGGCCTTTCCGCGATTTTAATCCAACATATACCTCTCCTATAGCCAAAAACTTTCCATCGGGGCTGAAGGATACACATGTTGCGGCTTTTATCCTTTCTCGAGCTGTCCAAGTCCTATTTCCAGGAGAATCTGTCCAATCATTGGCAGGCGACGCTAGTGGTGAGGCTCCAATGCCGGCGTCGCGCAGGGAAGCAGCAGTTCGATTGCGGCTTTCGTTTTGGGTTGGTGTTGAGGGTCCTCCATATACTGATGCGGAGGGATTGAGAGGGTTCGTCGTAGGTCGTGCGCGGTAAAAGCGTTGAGAGACTTGGTTCTGGTCATCAACGGTCGCAATGACTGCTGCAGCGCCGGCGGTGAAGGCAAATGATCGGGCAGAAGGTAGGCTATCGAAGGCATTGGCGGAGCTCGTGGTAGTTCCAATGACCTGCTTCAGTGACAGGCTCACTTCGGGGCGATTGGGCTTGACTGGAGATCGTAGCGGGGTGTTCTTGAGAAAGGGTGAGTTGGATGGGGTGAGCTTGATGCTTGCTCCCCATGCTGGGCTCATCATCCGGGAGTTAGATGGAGTGAGCGACATCTCTTGTACCAGGGAAGTCGAAGGATGCGATGGTTGATGGTGGCAAACATTTCACCGAAGCGTCATCGCAGTTGCGCTTACTGAGTGAGTTGCGGTGTGGTTGGTGAGGCGATTGGGAGGAATGTTGGAGTAGGAGCTGCACGTGGTGTGGGCTAGGAAGCGCGGTTTGGGCAAGGCACCGATCAATTGACGCGTGGCGGAGGCCGAATTCATGTTCTGGCAGGGTGCATGATGAATTGCACAGCTGCTATCGAGCTTCGAAGTGAAAGAGATTCATGCAGGTGGTTGATAGAGGCTTTGTTTTCACGAACAACAGCGAAAAGTGATGATCAGCAACTAGCGCACAGACAACTACAACAGGGGCCGGCTGGCTGCATGCCTCGCCGCCATTCGCCAGCCACGGGACATATCACCATGCATCACCACAATCACACCCCTCTACGTTTCACTCTTGTACCTTTCTGTGCACCTTCATGCCATTTCGAGACGTGGCACACGGTCGCTTAGGGTTGCGACCGCTCGGCTTCTTGTCAGGATCACTTACCTCCAGCCACACAAACTTCAGAGCCCTATCGCGACAAAGCAATGTTCAGTCTGTCGTTCATGAGCCAGGATCACAGGTAAACATGCAAGGGCCAGCCCCCGAACGGTTCCCACTGGTCAAGGGTGTTACGGAGCTGCATCGCGACCTGCATCCATGACCGCACAGCCTCATCCTCAGGGTGCAAAAGAGAGCTGAGCAATAATGACTATCACCCTTCTCCCTTTCTCTTCCCTTCAGATGTTCTTGTAGATCCTCCATTTATATTGGCTCTGAGGTTTTGTTTCAACTTTTGTCTCAGACCCACCCTTACACTTGAACAATTCCATTTCTTCTGCCTAGTGCCTGCGCTAGGCTCCCATCTGCCCGCTATGTCGACTGTTGCTGGCGAAGACAGTCCCCTTTCTGTTACCGGGAGCATCGTTGGCATTGTCGCGCTATTGATTAGCGTCTCGACTATTGTACAGGCGCTGTTCATATATTTCACCGCTTATAGAGACGCCCCAGCCGAGCTTAACCGAATTACTTCCAGTATCAGTAATACTGTGGACGAGAGTAGCCATCGGTTACGCCCTAGCCATATCCCTGGTGGGGCAATGGTTGAGATGGGAAAGAGCAGCAGCTTCTCCAAAGGAAGGTGGACGGAAATGCTGCAGGAGTACTACGACTCTCACCTGGAATTGGACGAAGAACTTTCCCGGATGAAATGGGAGAGTGAACGAACTAGCTCCTTGCTTAACCGGAATCGCCTTCTCTGGTTGTTCAAGAGAAAAGACCTGGAAGAGTCTGTAAAACGAGTCGAGACCCTTCGCATGAGGAAAATGGCCCTCGCTTTGAATGCATTGGGAGAGTACGTATATTCAAATTTTATCCCTAGTGAAGAAACGCTGACCGGTTCGCAGAGACGTAAGTTCCTTGAAGGATATTTTGGAACGCATCGAATCACGGATCCCTGAAGGCCCCCTTCGCCTTCCTCCCTCGAAAGAGCCAGACTATGACGCCGACCTTGCCAGACCTCTGAACCTTTATTCGAGATCTGTGCTTGGAGAGTCCGTGACAGATATTGCCAGGACATCGCTGGACTCGAGGTAACGCGGAGAAATCTTAAGCACCCACTACGCGGCCCAGTTCCCTCGTTATGCTGTATTACGATGCTCATTATCTTGGATATCAAACTACTCTAACACTACTTCCATTGTGGATCTTTAAATCTTCTCCCGTTCATCGAATCCACTCCCACCCACGTTTCTTTCCATAAAGGATGCGAACTAGTATCAAGGAACACGTGCACATCGTCTGCAAAACTCCGGTATAGAGGATCAGTCTTAAGAAATCTGTAGCAGAAATCATTTCCTCTTTCTCGTTTCCGAGGATTGCTCCTGCAACTATCGGCCCTACGAGATATCCAAGACCCTTGATAGTGTTCAATGCGCCGGAGTAAGAAAAGTAGAACTCGTGTTCAAACACTGCGATAGTTATGGGGGCTATTAATATTGTAAAACACCCGTTCACAATCCCAAATAAGACGATGAAGGTAATCCACAGGGTCTTGGCATTCGTCTGTGTGGCCAGGATCCAAAGTATCCATGTAATCAACGCATTCGTAGCGGTGCCAAACAGGAGAGCGTTTTGATGGCCTATTTTGTCTGCAAGGAACCCGAGTAGGATTCTTGCCGGTATTCCAACCGCACTAGCCAGAGCCAGGAGCATGGCGGCCTGCGTGACGTCAAAGCCCAAAAACCCGCTGAAACCTGGACTGAAAATCATCGGGATGCCGATGGTGAGCGGATGAAGGAGGTTTACCAACATCAATAGGGTAAAAATCGGATTCTCGAACGCCTTACAGGAAACGATGCGATAACTTCGCTTTTTGAACTTGCGGGGTCGTTGCGTAATGGCGCTGACAACACTACCAAGAATGAATTGGATGGAAGCGAGTATCCCCAGCGCTTCTCTAGAACCCAACTTTTGGAGTAGGAGACGTAGTACGGGAGCATAGAAGAAGCCACCAAGCCCACCACCTGGTTCTAGATCAGCAAGACCCGGTAAGCGGAGGCCCAGCAAGCTCACCTGCGAATATAACTCCCTGGGCCAATGCGCCGTGTTTGGAGAAGTATTCTGGGACGATCAGATTTAGCGTAGACTGCAGCAAGCCTGAGCCCAGTCCGGTAATCACTCCCTGGGTAATCAAGAGATGCGGCAGCAGCTAAACGACAATTCATGTAAGTACTTGTATTTCTTTAACAAGAGCAACTTACTCTCGTGCTTGCTGCTGCAGTTCCTAAGCCAACTGACATCAAAAAGGTCCCTACGAAGCACACTAGCTTCACATGTTGTCCAATTGATGCCACCCATGGCTGGTATACGAATCCGAACATCATCATGATTCCTCCTCCACCGAGAGCTCCTACTGCAGCTATCGCTGCTGTATCCGTCCCTTCACTTGGAAGGAGCATGTGGTCCTTCACAGCCGCGTCGCTCCCGTAGTGAGCCTGGAAGACACCGAACGCTTGGGTATATCCTGCCTCTAATCAGTATCCGACTCTGGATCCAGTCCAATTTTCTTTTGTCCTACCAATGGTCAAAAAACTCTGGATTACAGCAGCCGAAAGGATCAACCACTGTTGGGTTTTTGATACTTCCTCCCCTGAGTTCTCCTCTTGCTCTTCACCGGTCTCTACTGGTGCTTTTCCGTTGCTCTCGGGTACAAGCTCCTCTGAGGTACGATTCCGAGAAAGCTCTGCTTTGAAGTCACCCTTCTCCGAGCGGGCTGGAGTGGACGATTGATTGAAGGCGAAGCTAGACATTCCTACCCCTAATTAATTTTGTGAGCTTCGGCCAAGCGTTCTAACACTTACTAGTTTCCTCTAGATCCACGGAATTCATTGCCTCTTTGGCACCCTGGCTTGTATCAGGGGTAATAATGGTCATGTGACTCCGCTTAGGTTGATGATATCGCTTGGACTTGACCAACAACGGTCGGAAGGATCTCATCGAGACTTCTTTGAGGCGGCTTGTGGGACAATGCACTCGTATTTAGCGAGCGTGGTGTGGTCAATATCGTTTTGAAAAGTATGGAATAAGAAGAAGAGTCTAGCAAAGATCAGAGGTGTAGAGGTTGTCAAGGAATCCGACAAGAACGCAGAGGGCATCACGAAGATTTATAGTCAAGGGAATCAAAATTTTGCCGACTTACGATACTCCCGATGTACATCAATCTTAACTACGTCAATTTCCCCCAAAGTAAGTAGGTAGGTCCCCTCTCTCTACCAAGGATGGGAGATCCCAAATGTGAGCCTGTCGGCCCCGCTTGCCTTAGAATTGATTTAGGCGCGTTTCTATTCGAAGACATGAAGGAAAGGGTCCTAAAACCCTCGATGGGAGCCATCCTGTTCTCAATGGGTATCAGGATGGACGTCACTTTTATCTAACGTTGCTCACCCGATTCGGAGTGCACCTGGGCATCCAGAAGTGAGGGACGTGACCACGTTTCTTCAGAGGTAAAGACTCTACGAAAACGTATACCTAGGTTATCCTGACCTGCAGAAATTGAATTCTCCAAACTCCGATTCGAATTCGCGAGGTTTTGATTGGGTTGTTGTCAGTGGAGTGGATGTCTCAAGGCTCTTCGAATGTCGGGTTTGAAGGAATCTGATTGGCCATTCACTTCTGGGTGGATTCCGGAACCGAGTGAGAGAAGTTGGGAGCAAAAGCGGCGCTGTGGCTCAGGCATTGCATTTCAAGATTACCTAGCTTATGACTCTTTTGCTACCATTCAAAATGGACAGGCAGTGTAGTGTTAGTAAAATTTTCGATGCGTCTTATTACTCTTCATGGATGGATGGCGGCAGCATTCACTGGTGCGAGCCCTGCCACAATAGAAGCCCTAGCTTAGTCATGCTCGAGAAAAGGTTCGTCTTCAGCGACTATCAACCATTACTCAACACCACACGTCCTGCTCAACCTTACTCTCGGAATCTGGCTTTTCTAGCTCTCTCGAGGGCCCCGGGACTCCGGATGCATGCTGTAGTACGGCCAGCACTGCGATCAGCGTCCAGGTCCAAATCTCCAGCCAGATTCATCAAAGGTCGCCGATATCCGCATTCACTCCCAACACGTTCCTTCCATTCCACTCCCCACACCGCGCGAAGCTCGACCCCTCCGTCCAATCCAGACACTACACCTAACGATGAAAATGAGTCGCACAAGAACACTCGCGAGACAGCTGCCTCCGCTGAGCAGCCAGATGCTGCTGCAGCTACCGAAGACCCCGACGTCCTTGCACAGAAGCTACAGCGCTCAAAGGAGATGGTGCGGCGCTATGGATCGGCATTGAAACGTTCGCAACGCCGTAATCGCGGCCAGGATCTTCCACCCGTTCATATTCCTACGTGGTTCTTAGAGAGGAGGGTTATGCTAAGGGAGAATATCGAGAAAAATGTAACAGCACATAAGAGCTGTACACTTACGATCAGGGATAAGATCTCAGATGTGCATGGTGCATGCACACTTTCATTCGGGAATTATTCTAGGGGTGTAGCAACCGTAGTGGATCTGGCCCAAACCATGTGTAAAAAGTTTCCCAGCAAAGAAGACTACGATAAACTTGTAGAAGGGATGGCTCGAGAAAGCAGTGGGGAAGACGCTCAAGCCCCTGCAAAGGCCGTCGAGCCTATTCGAGAAGCAGATCTGGATACATTGCAGAAAAAGTTGGAGAGCGAGCCAGAGCAGTCGAGTAAAGACGGTTCCATATCATCGGCCAATGATACCAAAGCTAGATCGAGCAAACGAACCTCTCCATTGCTTCTTGCCGAGATTCAAGCCACAATTGCAGCCAGCCTCTCTGCGATACGGCCGGATATCAGCAACTCATTTCCTTCAGCAAAGACAAATTTGATATTACATGCACCTTCGAACGAAGTTGACACGCAACTAAAGAGGATTGTTTTAGATATGAGGACCGAAATGGGAGCAGACATAATAGAGTTGGAGGCCATAGATCTCGCACAACTTGCCGGAGACTATATTGGGGAGGGACCAGACCCGTCGCCCTACTCGATACGTTCACTGAGCTATGAGACACACAAATATGGGTCAGAATTTGCAAATTACGTTGAAGACTTGGAACGTGAGGACGCGAATGAGGATGAACAAGACCCTGCCACCAGTGAGCCACCGCAGGTTGAGCGCAGCTATGTACCTGGACCTAGGGTTGCTCATATGGGAATTATTCTCGATCTCAAGGCTCAGTCTCCAGTTTTGAAAGCTCTCGGCCTTTCTTCCGGTAATGGCCAAGGTGAGATCAACAATGGTTTTTCACCTGGTCAACAGCATCGAACACTGTCACAGAGCGAAGCACAATTAGAAGACCTGAAGCTCTCAACGCTGCTTGAAGCATTGATTGATTCGAATGAAATCAAGCGAGCACACATCCCATCTAAAGCTGTGAGCAATACTCAACAGAGTGTGCCACCACCAGCCGTACCTTTTGGAACGGCAGCAGAAACCCCGAATTTTTTCGACTACTCTCTGCCCACCGAGTCCGTTGAGCTTGATTTCAGTTCTATATTACCCGACAAAGCGAAACCCTGGTCGGCTTTCACAATCAATATAGGACCGCCATCGATTCCTCCTCGGCTGCCACACAAACCTAAGATCATATACGTCAGGGACATTAAACAACTCAATGCTACGCGGTACGGTAGCCGAATGCTACAAAAACTTGAAGACATTGTCCGAAGCAGGAGGAGTTCGGGCGAGAGCATTATGATAATTGGATCAACCTGCTCTGCTGATCTTGTTCCGGAGTTATCTGCGAGCGGTATTCAGACTCTACAGTCTGAGGGCGACGCCAGTTTCTCCAGGACCATTGTGGTGCCGTTTGCGATGAATGAGGCGTTCCCAGTATTGGAAGAGTTGTTCGATGTCACAGCTGCGGCAAAGGAGAAGGTAATGGAAATGAGTTCATCGGGCGATGAAAAGCGCAAATTTCGCATGATCAATCTTCGTCATATAGCAGACATGCTACGGAGCCTTGATCCGGTGGCTTCCGCCAGCCTTGTGAACAGAGAGCGGTCAGCAGAACAAGATCGTGCTTTTGGCTTTGTCTACCCACCAGAGTCCCTGTGGTGGAGAGTGCTCACATATGACGAAGTGCATCGAATCGCCTTGACCGCTCTTGGACTGCATCTCGTGCATCCAAGCAATTCCCAATTGAGTTGGGCACACGTATATCTAGCTATGTGCCTCCTGAAAGTCAGCGATAGAACGAAGTTCGCCTGGGCGAGGCGCAGAGCCAAATCGAATTCCAGTCGTCGTGGCACTCCGGAGCATGCAAGAGAACTTTTCAGAGAACAGCAGAAGAAATTTTTGGATTCAAAAGAGAAATGGACCAAAACTCCTACAAAAGAGTCGGCTTCCAAACCTGATCAAGCTCAGCTAGATTTGGATCGCATCGCCTCAAATGCCACAAAACATGAAAGGAGACTGCTCCGCGGCGTCGTAAATCCAGAACGGATCAAAACAACCTTTTCACACGTTCAGGTACCTAAGGACACCATTGAAGCGGTGCGAACACTGACTTCCTTATCCCTTCTTCGCCCAGAAGCCTTCAACTACGGTGTGCTTGCCACAGACAAGATTTCCGGCGTCCTTCTCTATGGTCCGCCAGGCACGGGAAAGACTCTCCTCGCCAAAGCAGTTGCGAAGGAAAGTGGAGCTACAGTCCTTGAAGTCTCTGGAAGCGAAATTAACGACAAATACGTCGGCGAAGGCGAAAAGAACGTTACGGCTATATTCTCGCTAGCTCGAAAACTTTCCCCTTGTATCGTCTTCCTCGATGAAGCAGATGCCATTTTCGGATCTCGCGATGGATCAAGATCACGTGTATCTCACCGTGACATTCTGAACCAGTTCTTAAAGGAGTGGGATGGCTTGAACGATCTGTCCGTTTTCATCATGGTCGCAACGAATCGACCGTTTGATCTGGATGATGCAGTGATACGCCGTTTACCAAGACGCCTTCTAGTCGATTTGCCCACTCAGGAGGACAGGAAGAAGGTTCTGCAAATTCATCTTAGGGATGAACAATTGGATACTTCTGTGGATATCGACGAGCTTGCAAAACGGACACCGTTATATAGTGGAAGCGATTTGAAGAATGTCGCTGTTGCTGCTGCGCTGGCATGTGTAGGAGAAGAGAACGAACAAGCTGCAATTGCGGCAGCGAAGACGGCGGCAGAAGAAGCACAATCTGAACCCGAAGCTTCGGCGATAGAATCTTCAGATAATGCCGCGGGCTCCCCAGAATCCACCTCACCCTCGCCATCCTCATCAAACCCCAAAGCTCAACCCCAAACTCGAAATCCACCAATCCTCCTTCCCGGTCGCAAATACAACTTCCCAGAGAAGCGTACGCTTCACTGGCGTCATTTCGAAAAGGCAATGCAAGAAATTAGCGCCAGCATCTCCGAAGATATGTCATCTCTGAATGCCATCAAGAAGTTCGATGAACAGTACGGTGATCGGAAGGGCAGGAGGAAGAAGAATGCGTATGGATTTGGCATCCGGACAGAAAAGAATGAGAGCGCGGCAAGAGTCAGGAAGTGATATTGCCTTAAGTATTCGACGAGCGGACCTATTTCTGGATTGACTTGTATTGTACATTGTGTATTATTATCTTCGGAGACTAAAGAGAGGATCTCATGAGTACATAATTTTAGTGAGTATGAGGATGAGAAGGTAGATTTGTGCCCTTTCATTTCGGCCAACGTCTATACAGTCTTCTCTTCTTATGTCTTCGACAACCGCAAGCCTCGACAAGGAAGAAGACCATCGAAGTGTCCTGTAGGGCGTTTATTATGTGTGTGAAGTGAATGTCGTTGCTGAGTCACTTAGGTGGCTCGTTCACTCTTCACCAGGACTCTCACAGCAACCATCCATCTTTCTTCATCCAAAATATCGTTACTGCTCGTTTATTAGATGGAGATAAATTTCCGCAGGCCATCCTCCTGGCCTCGACTTCCGGTGTGATCTCCGCCAAACCTGCTGTATCTTCGCTGGCAGCATTACCAAGATGCAAACCGTTCGAAATACGAAGCCGCCCTTGGCGGCTCTTTGGCGGCTTGTGAGGCTTTCTTTGAAGCTCTCTTGACAGTTTCAAGCAAATATCAAGCAGCACATAGTTGCAACTTAGGTACGGGAAGCCTCTTTGCACTCCTCTGTATGGTGGTACATCTGTATACCTTGAGAGAAGATGCAAGACTTTCGGAAAGGGCAGTCATAGGTCGAGCAACACGGGATGCCGAGCCCTTCCCTAGCATCAGATATATACAGTACGTGAAATCTAACCAATTACAATTTACCTACCTCAAACTCAGCGAATTGGCCGTAGAAAAGGTTTCCCGTCATTTCTGACTTCATTTCTGCTCCCGAATTTCTCGGCAAACCAGAAGCTCCGGGGGCTGCCGATCAACCCCAGTCCAATGGAGTATTTGTACAGTGACGTCCGTCATGTAGTAGTAGATGCGGGAAATATTGCAGAAAAGGACGCGATTTTATTGTTCGTCTTTGACCAAGCTCTCCAGTCGAAAATTGCTGTCAGCATAGGATATGCGCGTCGTTCTCTCTTTTCCTGTCTTCTTCGCAGCCGCAGCGCTTGCTTAAGACCCAAATTCGAATTTGCGACCAGAAAATATCACAGGCCTTATTTACTACCTGTATAGATAGACTAGGTAGTAAGTCCTTCTGTACTTAACACAAACAACTAAAGGCTGATTAATTAGATATTACAATGGAACAACTGCAATACGAATGGAGCAACAAGACTACAGAGAAGATGACGAGTGTGACACGTTCGCTATTGGACCTGTCGAAATCAGCTACGACAGCTCTCTGCTTGCAATCACTAAGCCGAATCGCTACGTTGAAGACCAGAACGAACTCTCCTTCTCCCTCAAGTTCTGGGACAAAAGTCTCAATATCACACCAACTGCAAACTTGCATGATGGCCCGATTAACGACATGCAAAATATTGAGTCAGTAGAGTAAGTCAGCCAGTGCATTCACTTACAAAATCTTCTCCTCTTCTTAAGAATTTCTCTTTTTCTCGATATCAGCGCTTCTACCTTCAAGCAAAACTTCAATTCCAATGCTATGTCTCCCACTATGGACATAGAGTAACTATTAACTAGTTTCAACCACTACTCAAAACACTCCTCCACCCCCCCCCCCCCACAAACCTTCCAGAAAATAAACACAACCCACGATACCGACCTCACCTACTCCTTCTCCGGCTACCGCAACCACTCCATCTACCCCCAACCCCTAAAACTAAACTACAGCCAATGCGAAACAGTCTCCATCGCCGAATACCTCGGCCACATCCCCGGACCCCGCGAAACCCGCTCCAACCAAGGCGGTATCAACGTCACGGACTTCCCAACCGTCAGCGCGAGATTCGACAACGGCCCCGCGTCCCTAGAGATCACCGGTACGTATAGGGGAAACTCGGTGAATGGGAAGCAGGGTGCTACGAGTTTTATTGGGGGGTCCGATTACGATTTCCTTTTTGGGGAACTATTGATGGGAATAGGAGTGGTGCGCTTATGGCGAGCTCGAATGATACGCCGGTTTGGAGTGAGACGTTGGGGTTTTCGAAGGGTATTTATGGAGTGGAGAGGAGTTCTGGGACAGGACAAGGGTTGGGACGTGGGTGTATGGTCTTGGGATTTTTGGAATTCTGTTTTGGCTGCTATAGAAGTTTTCTCTCTTAGTTTAGACGGGCTTTTTGATGTGGTGATGTAGATGCATATATGAATTCTAATTTCCAGGGGTCCTTTATGCCGAACTTTTGCGCGCAGCAAGAGGTGGATATAGGGAAGACTGAAAGCGGTCGCATAAAGAGAGGGAGGATGAGGAGGATGTATCCATGATGCCTTTGGTATAGGCACAGTCAAGGATATTGAAGTGTTTTGCATCGGGAGTCTGTTAATGGGCTCTGGCCCATGCAAAACGCTGGATAATTGACTGGAGCTGGTAACGGCTGGAGTTAAACGGGGTGAACGAGGCTTGATTTACTGACGGTTGTAAGCGTGATGCTTATGTACGTGTGAGGTCTGATACCAGTACCATGGACCCAAGTCCATGCCGAAAGCCCTTGGCTGCCATCCTTCAACAGCTGGCTGATTTATGCCAATTATTCAATCGACGCTTTTTGATTCGGGACATATCCCACAGTGGAGCTAGAACCCTCCTTGGTGGGTTGGTGGCTAATGTTTCTGCCATTTTTCCTAAACACCCTCCTTATTCAGTATGGTCTGAGAATGATAAGAGGCGACGGCCGGAGATGTGGAGTCATTGAGAGAAGAATTATATCATTTTAGTTTTCGACAGACGAGGATATCTAAGAGAGTTGTGGTTAATCTGTATATTAGTACACGTGGAAAAGAAATTGTGCAACAATCCTTGGAGGGAAATCGCCTTCCTCCCATGCAGGTACACGGGCGTCTAATCTCTTCGTAAGAAAACCAGCTAGAACGAGTCAATAGTGATACCCATACAATAGTACTCCGGATGGAAATAACTTATAATCATGATGCTCTTGTACCAATTTATATAATACCTTGAAGATCTGACCGTTCGTGGCGAGTAGGGAGCCATTCGTATAGTCTCCAAGTACGTCTAGTTTGTACCGACATGCGCGATATTTAACTGAGAAAAGAGCAGTGATGAATCCGTACTTCCGCTCAATTCGTCGACAAACAGTCTTCGGGTGACATACCGAGGTCATTATGCGGATCGCTATTGGCCCTCTCTCTCGAAATTTGACAAAGGATCTTTGTGTCTGCTCCAGCATCATTTCTAAAAGAAGCATTGCGCATAGGAGTCCACAAAAACTGTTATCGTCATTCGAATGAAACTGTTTCAACAATTCCTCTAATTCTGAGGCATTTGTTAAGCAGTACCTCATACAGCTCCACATAAGGACCCTTTACGGTGTTTTTCCAGAGAGAGATGTAATAGTTGGGGAAATGTTATCAGGCAATCATTGGAGGTCTCTCGTAACCACTGCGTTATTTCCTTTGGTTGATGTTCTAGCAGGGAAATGGAGTGGCTCAATACATAGGCGATAAGAAAGGGATGGAGCGTATGTTGAATAAGATTTCGCTTCCATGTGTTAGGCCTCAATTTAATATTCAGCAAGGACGGAAATGATGCGTCTTACTATTTCATTTCCCAGACAATCAAATGATATAGATTGTAGAGTATCAACAGCAGTCACTTTCGAAACTCGATTTCTTTCGCCGTTCCATCCGCGTACATATTTGAAAATGACTCAAAATGATTGTCTAGCGTTTGAGATGCCTATATCATTAGGAAAGTGCTCTCAGCGTTGGTAACGCTAGGGGTAGGGATATTTACTGAGCTGTAACCTAAGCACACCTCACCATGAAGCAAAGGAATTCCCTCCCCCAACCCTAGCCTCAACATGGACGTGTCCAGCATCGGATGATTTTGATTCGCTTCCGCTTGTGCATCAAAGTATGATCTCACTAGACGTACACTCTATTAGAACGCATGGATGTATTTCACTAAGTTGTCTTCTCCTCACGTGGACAGAAAATGGGATTAACTCCCAGAGTTTTGTTCTAATGTAAATATTCTTACCAATCAGCAGATGCTGCGAACAGGCGCGGCATGGATAACATGGGTTATCATGATCGCATTAAATGAGGATTAGAATCATGTCCTGCAACTCAATACATCCCGAAAATAGAACTTGTACTTTAATATGGTGCATTGTGCGCGCCCAGCATGCCTGAATCTTTTCCTTCTTTGATTTCTGGTGAGATCTAGGACCTCTAATCGTCGCTTGGGTCACTAGCCCATGGCGGGCCTAATATTGCGGAGAACATCGTGGTGTACATATTTGAGTCCATTCTGTCATATGGCAGAGTTGCGGATATGCTGTTTTCAGTGATGGCGAATATGAAGAAATAACAGGCGGAGTGTAATTGAAGTTGTCTCAGCTTTTCAGCAAGGGTTGCCGCGAGAGGATACTAGGGCGGCTCGTTTAACGACTCGGGATGGTTCTGCAGACCAACAGAATGGGACGTATCAGTTGGTCCTAACGCTGGCGGATCCATCTGCCCTAATATGCTTGGATTGTGGGAAATGATATCTCGATCTTGAAGTGGCGAAAACCGCGGCACTAGACCCGTGTTTTCTGGGATTTGCCATCGTTTCGTCTTCGGACGACTTTAGCATTATCTTGAATAACATATAGAGCTGAGTTGGTACTCGACGTGTTCGTTGATGAGTGAATTGGGATTTCCTAGCAGACGTATATCGGTTTCGGCGAGACATCGCAAAACTCCTGATGTATTTGGTAGGCGGTGTTTGAGGCAGTGGAGTTCGGTTGAGTCGAAAATTTTTGAAACATAGCCTTTCTCTCCGTGGCTTTTTATAGCACTGACCATCATCTCCTTCATTTCTTGATGTATTACCCGTCTTTCTTTTCTATATAGGGAAGTTTCGCCTGGGAGGTTCGAGCTTTCTTCGAGCGATGAAATCGACCCATCATCCCGCTGGAGCAAAGGGAGTGTCGTCCGTGCGGGTCCGAAACACGCATCACACATTTTACTGGAAAAGTGAGAATAGTCTCTTTAAATATTGATAGGGTTCATTCACCATCGTCTCTCATCTCCATCTCCGGTTGCGAATTCGCAGCTACGGCAACCAGGGCGGGGGCATCTTCCAGGGTCACTAAATTTGTACGAGTGTTGACCAATAACAAACACCATCGTCAAACTCATTCCAGGTCTTAAAACACGAAAGTTTGTCCTCATGATGAGTTCTGAACAATCCAAAGTGTCAAATAGTTTGTATTCTCCAGCTTTCACCTTTGCATGACCCGGGCCGGTTGCGAAGTGTGCAACGATGATAGCCTCAAATTCTGAACAATGACCAGCATAATGTAAAGCAAGGAGGGGATTCCTGCATCTTGATGAGAAGGCTAATCACTTGAGTGTTCGACTGCCAACTCTTGGATACTTGGTTTACTAGTGACTTCAATTGTGGAACGACTTCCCTGGTCTTTGTCAGCACCTGTAACTCCTTTCATTGTGCCAAAACCGAGATTTTAGTGTAGTATCTTACCTGGTTATGACTGTAACAATTTTCCTAGGGTCGGTTGAATACTCTATATGATCCTTCTAGTATCCTCAACACCATCATGAACCTTCCCAAGGCTTGTTTGGTTTCCCTCCACAATGGTGCGTGAGACTGCTTCATATCGGTTAGTGCGTTCTACAGCCAAGTACGAGGAAGGTCTATCTAATAATCAACCACGGGCAAGCTTATTTTTCGAAATGACTTGGAGAACTCACGGCCCTTCGGTAATTAGCATCATGTTCAGACTCCCAACGTGCGCGGCAAGATAGGCCCGCAGATTTCGCACCTCATCAGCCGTGGTGAAACCCCACTTCAACTTTGATGCTAGCAAGGGGCACCTGCTGCTCAGGTGTAGCATTAAGTTGTTCAATATGACGCAAGGCTCGCTGCGGTCGATGTAGCTCAAGAAGCAGCTCCTAGTACCTGGCTCGTGCAGAGATGTGAAGAATATCGGTGATATCCTTGATCAGCTTTCCGGTCGCGATGAAGTCGCCGACTGAGAACCGAAGGACATGACGAACAGCTAAGGAATGGAACGAACTTGACAAGACAATAATATATGGAGACTGAGATGTGGAAGAAGCAAAGAGATAGGGTTTCAACTGTGAGGTGGTGAAATAATTCCGGTGAGTCTTGGTGCAACCACGCCAATAGAAGGCTCGTTGGGCCGACAGATCTGAGAGGGTAAGGCTGAAACTCGAAAGGTTAGGCCGAAGTACAAAGTCTTCGTTTCCATTTCGAAATCTTGGAGGATGAGAAAGATCAAAGAATGTAACGTCAAGACTCAATAGTCCTCGCACTAATGGGCGATTCTTGGGATGGCGGTACGCAAGGTCCTTGGTTCAGCTTACCGTGCTAGGGCAAACCCGCAGGGTAGCACTAACTTACTCACGACCTCCATCTCACAGGCCGATCTGCGCCGTCAATATAAAGTCGCAAAATAGCCCTTCTCTGCCCTCGATAAAGCCTCAAATTCAGTATCAACCCTAAGGAAGCCTGTCTGACCGGGCGTCCACAAGATTTAACGATCTTGCAACTAATCCGACCCCTCATCAAACACCACTCTCCCAATCTTCTCCAATTACGTTTCTATACCGCAAACATGGCCTATGAACCCAAAATTGGCGATCATATCAACTCCCTCGACACCCCCTCCATGATCGTCGACCTCGACCTCATGGAATCTAACATCCAAAAGCTCATGAGCCAGCTCCTGCCCACGGGCATCAACATCCGGCCCCATCTCAAGACCACTAAATCCGCCATCCTAGCGCGCAAACTTAACGCCGCGGGCGCAAAAGGCGGCTGCGTCGCCAAACTAAGCGAAGCCGAAGTGATCTCCAGCCTAGGTTTCACCGATCTGTTAATCACGTGCGAGATAATTGGAGAGGCAAAGGTGAGAAGATTGGTGGAGCTGTTTAGGAAGAACAGAAGTATTAGGATTGTGGTGGATAGTGAGGTGGGGGCTAGTGCTATTGATGAGGCACTGGGAAAGAGCGGGATTGATGAGCCGATTCTGACATTGATCGATTTGGATGTTGGGCTGCATAGGACAGGTGTGCAGGCTGGAGAGCCTGCATTGAAGCTGGCGAGACATGTTGCGGGGCTGAAGCATTTGAAGTTGATAGGAGTGCAGGGGTATGAAGGCCATTTGCAGCATGTGCTTGACCAGGAAGAGAGGAAGAGCAGTTGTTTGGAGTGTATGGCGACGTTGACGCAGACGGCTGATGCGTTCCGAAAGGATGGATATAATATCGAGGTTGTGACAACGGGCGGGACAGGCACTGCCGAGTTCTGTGTTACTGTGCCTGGAGTAACGGAGGTACAGCCAGGTTCGTTCCTCTTCATGGATACCGATTACCGGAATGCGGTTGGAACTTTCTATTCGAACAGCCTCACGATTCTTTCAACCGTACTCAGCAAACAGGGACCAAAAAGGGTTACAATAGACAGTGGGTTGAAGTGTCTCACTACAGATAGTGGACTTGCAGAGTGTAAAACTCTTGGATACGTCTACAGTGTTCTTGGAGATGAACATGGTTCGCTGAGCTGGAAGGATGGTCCAGATCTTAATGTTAGCGATCGAGTGGAGATGGTTCCTAGTCACATTGATCCGACGATAAACTTGCATGATTTTTATTACGCTCATCGTAAGGGAGTTATCGAGGAGATTTGGCCCGTTGACGCGAGAGGCAAGGTGCAGTAAGGATATGAAGGACAGATATGAGGAGATAAGTGGGTCGAGAGAAAAAGTACAAACATCATTATTTGATACGGACATATACCCACATGATTATCCAACCATCTCTCTAGGTATCACCCCTCTCATTCAAAGTCGAGATTTCCCTCCCTAATATCCTTCTGGGAGAGATTCGCCAGTGGGTCTTTCTTATCAAATGCATACGCAGCCCTCTCCTTCCTCGTGAACTTCGTAATATCATAGTGCGTTCCACCAAGTTGCGGTGTACCATAGTCCTTTCTGTATTTATTGAACTCACTGTCCCAGTCCCATCTATTGTTCTTTGCTTCTTTCGTATCCTTGCGGGAATTATATCTCTTCAAGAGCTCTGAAGTGCCACAAACGCCATTGGAAGGATGAATGCCGGCCTTGCGGAAATAAGCAACGACATGCCTGCGCCACTTCAAGTCCTCATCTTCGATACCAATACCTTCGAGGCCGTCAGCCCAGTTAAGGAATTCGCTCATCACGAGTCCGAGATCCAGGAACTTGGAGTCGGACTTCAGCTCGCCAGCAAGGTCAAGAGCATTCAAGGCGGTTAATATTGTGCAACCAACCATTCTGACAGTTGCATACGTCTTCTCTGCATAACCGTTCACTGCGGGGTTGTCAGTATATGAATGAAGGGTTAGTTCCGCACAAAACAAAGGCAAGGAACTGACTTACAGCTCCATATCGTCATATCTATTTGGTTGATCCAAATGCCGAGCGCGCTTATGACAGCCCACATCCGATGCAGGGACTGCTCATATGGTCTCTTTGTGATCTCCTTGTTGAATGCAACGAGCTATTTATCGCTGTCAGCATTCTCCAACAACAAGACATATTCGATACTTACAAGATTCTCAAGTAATTCCTGTAGGCCCCATCCGCACCAGTCATTGTAGATATACATACCGAACAGGTCTGGATTACAATAGAGCTCTCTTCTCTCCCAATCACAAAACATCTTCCAGCTGTCCCACATTATGACCCATTTCCAGTCCTCATGTTCCCCTGCGGGTTGGAGAAAGATGCCTTTCTTCTTCTCCTCGTCGAAGCCATTTTTGTATTTCTCGAATAGCTGCTCGCTATCGAGGTGTTTCTCACTGTCGAACTCCTCCAATTTTACATCAAAGTAAGGTCGATGAATGCAAATATATTCATGTGGAGCGATTGTTTTGGGCTCGAAAATGTAAGATTTAGTCAATGAAGACAATGGGACGGAAGAGGCGCAAACATACATCGCGAAGCCGAGTATCATTCTTATGAGGCGTAGGTGAAGAGGATGCATCCTTGCTGGAATCTACGCTCGAGCCGTCTGATGCTTTTTGCCGCTTTGAGGCTGGCATGTCGATAGGTGCTCACAATTGGTGATAGATTCAAGTCAGTTGGTTGTTAAGACGATGGAGAGCGAATGGGATGAAAAATGTTGAGTGTGATGAGAGAAGGGTTTATATAGTCGTGTTGCTTGCATGACATCACCAGGGTCACAGCTCCATTGAAACGCGACCATTACACGTCGCACGTGACCAAAAGATTGACTAAGAATAGCATGGCATAATCAAAAAGCTAGGGGAAACGTAGTCCCAACGGATAAGTGGCTCGATGAAGGATCATGATGGAATTGGAGAAGGTCCGCCAAGGACCACCACGAGATACTAAAAGCCATAATGGCACCAAGCAACCTTGAGTCAGAGACATCTAGTGAGCAACTTGATAAACCCAAGAAGCAGAAGGACTAGTTTACATAATTGGTCCAGAAGATGAGCTTGTACACGGGTATTTAAGGCTTTATGAGCTGCTTACGGCAGAAGAAGGATGAGGAACGGCGAGTAATTGAGGTGCTCGGTTGCACATACCGATCAACCAGTGTACTTGAGCGAGAAAACCCCTTCCTTACTCCTGTTGAGCAGGATATTCCCCGACTTAAAGAAAGGATACATGTTGCCGTAAAGCGACCTCCTGCTGGTCGGACATACAATTGACCGGCTTGGCATTTCTCTACTGTATACAGCCTCTACCCTCCCTCTCAATGCAATCTTGTTCAGTCTCTCAATCTCTACAAGCACTAACCCCGGTAGCAATGTACATTCCACGCGCCCACAAATTCCGTCACTCCTCCAATAGCATCATCTTCGGGGTAGCAGTGAAAGAAGCCCATTTACTTGAAGCTCTCGCCTGAGTGATCACTCTCAACGCTGCTTACATCAATGATGCCCAACCCTGATCAGTAGTTTTCTTGGTAGGACAGATTGCCAACGACATATTGGTTGTGATCAACGGGCGTGACTGGGGATTTATAGAACCCCGTATTTTGGGAATTAGCGAACGTCGACATGTCGAAAATGTAAGTTGTTATGCCCTGGTTTGTGGCGGGTCCGACTCGCTGCCTTTCATCCTGTTCATCGTTGAGTAGAAGAAGGCGCATATCGTCAGAAATGAGCCACTCTTGGCGAGTAAATACCCAGCCCGCGTAGTCGGTAGTCGAGATGATGGTTGGGTTTGCCTTGTTGGTGACATCATAGCAAAGTTTGCGTGAGCTGTTGTTGAAGAAAACTAAGGGGAAACTGTGGAAACATACATCGTCACGCCCGCGTATTGTACTCGAAGCATATTTCCCTCCCATTATATTGGGAGTCAAGCCCGGAGTATATGGCACACTGCGCATCATGAACGTAGCCATCCTCTCCAGCACAGTCAGGGGAAGCGGGCTTAGATGGGTTTGAGACATCTACCATGAACTACCCTCCATCACAGTCAGAGCCATGCAGGTGAGTGCCGACGGCGTAGATTATATTTGCTTCTTCGTACGCAACGATATTGTGCGATGTCCGAAAGTCGTCGAACCACGCCGTGAGGTCAGATTCGATGGTAAAAATTTTGAGGCCTTTGCGGATGTCTAAAAGCTTCTTCATGTCAAATACTTGGAGTCCATGCCCTTGTGCTTCAGACAACAATTTGCGCATAGTCGCTGATGACCCTTATGTCGCGCCATACTGATGTCTCAGTTTGAGTGGGGTAACGCTCAACGTAGGTCAACTCTCCATTTCTTCTTTGTTTCCACAAAAGCGGTTCCGTCGGTCCGGCCCACGATGCCAAATTCGCGCCCATCGGCTGGAGTCCAACTAGGACGTGGTTTTAACACAGTTTCGCGTACCAGCATCGGTGGTACCCAAAATGTCCTTGGCCCTCTAGTCATGCTGTCCATTGCTTCATGGCCGAGACAATTCCGTAGGTCGACATTTTGACAACCATACTCTCCAGCCTTGTCGTCCTGACACTTGGATTTCGTCCGCTTATTATTCCAACGTCCCTTTCTGAACAAACCGTTTTCCCAATGAGCGTTCCGCTATGCTGTCTCAATACTGTCGAACGGTAATTTAATGGCACCAGCTGGATGAAGCACAAGTAGCAGGGCCATTGAGCCTTTTATATGTTTCTCCACGGAGATCGCAATGAGTGGATTGCTCATGGGCTGTTGGTGCCTAGAGGGTAAAACTTGTATGATTCTTTAAACTTTGGAGGATGAGAAAAGTGTGAGTAAGAAATGATGTATTCTATACCTCACCTGCCACTGCTTCTAGTACGTTTGCCAGATGAACATTGCGCCAACTCTCATCTATGGACATCCCAGAGTTCCAAGAGCTATGGCCGAGAAGTGGAGAATCATCCATTATTACGATCTCTGCTTCTGTAGAAATCTCAAGGTGGCAAACACGCCAAAGACTGGTATCAGAATCACGCAGTCGCCCCACTAATATCGACGGCTTGACGTACTCGTTGAGCTGTGAATTTTGTCAAGAGGTGAAGCCAATCGTGTTTTACGTCTATGGACGGCACATTTGTAGTTCATGTGCCAATTTGTTTACTTCTCAGGGACTTCATGGATTCCTTTTAGAACTTCTCGCATGCTGGTCTCATGTCGAGCTCATGCGTCCAAAGACAGGGGTTTTGCTGATGCAAGAACAAATATGTTTTTCCAACTGCGTCCGCACTCATCTTCTTACCTCTCCCCTGATCTTCTCCATCGTCGTCCACGATTGGGCCATTGGCAATAGTATGGACGACATGAACGCCTTTCTCACTCATCTCACGCGCAAGGGTTTGCGCCAGCTGACGAACACTGGCACGGCCTGCGCCATATGCGGCAAACTGAGCGCTGCACCTAAGAGCTCCTAAAGTCCCAGTGAATATGAGGGTCTGCTTGCGATCAGTCCATAAACCCTTTTGAAGATGTAAGAGTACGTACCCCCTTCTTGGGCGCTCCCTCGGAAAGAGGTGTATCTCCGTGATCCTGAAAGAACCGCTTGAGAGATTCCTGGGCAAATGTGAACGCACCGCCAACGTATGTCTCCAGAGAGTCAGTAAATTCCTCATAAGTCTCCTCCATAAATGGCTTCTTGCTACTATGCTTGATGCTGTACACGGCTATCTGGAGTTTTAAATCTCTGAAGCTATTGTGTGTCTTGATATCACGAAATGCCTTCTTTAACGAATCTTGTGACGTATCGGTCGGGAAGGTCTCGAGAACGGCATCCGGGCTTGACTTGCGGATGGATGAGACGACCTCGCTGAGGGCTTCGGGACGCCGTGCGAGCAAAGCGACGGCTAGGTTACCATGTGAGGGATGAGAGAGGATTCGAGCGATGCCGGTGCCCTACAGATCAGTCAATGAGCAACATTTCCGACATTAGGAAGGTAAATTGAATCGCACCGTGTTCGGCCCGGCTCCAATGAGAATAGCAAGTCCGGAAGGAGACATTGTTACTCCAGAACACTAGATCAAGCCTTCGTGTGATGTCAATATTCTAACGCTCAGGCAGAGTAATGAAACGAGAGGAGAAGCTGCGGTCGTTGAGTCTTGCTGACATGGACAATTGCATCATCGATGTATGAGAAGCTTGCGGGGTAGGGAATCAAGATAGTATTCCATTGCAGTTACCAACCTCAGCTGATCGAAATGATTAAGATATTTATTTACATAGTCTGATATTCTGAATGTTACATATGAAGCTTTCTGGGAGTGATAGGGCCTGCAGTGTGGTGGATTGAAGGTGCTATGGAGAGAGCGGGCACGGGATCACTCCATGTCTCGAATCTGCCAAGATTCCGAGGCACCAAGTACCCCATCACTCTCGCGTCGTCCTTCCTTAACAGCTCCACCATTGCGCATTTCACAGTCATCATTGTGCTCTAATTTCATTGAGACTTTCCTGATATCATGGCACCTCCACCGCCTCTCACCTTACCTTCTCGCCATCGCGCAGGATAGCGCCCATCCCCCGCAAACAGCGTCCCTCTAAAGCACAACCCATAATACCTACTGCAGATGTTCTCAAAGCCCCCTTCCCAACCCTTCTTCCGGAGCTGCGTCTTCATACCTACCGATTTCTCGTCCTTCGCCCTTATGTTATTCTCCTGAAATCCGAATATGACTCCTTGTTCATGGACGACCAATGCCGACCTTGACTCCCCTGGACCTCGCCATATTGCGCGTCAATAGACAGATTCGAGCGGAGATCGAAGATCCATTTACCGTGAAAGCAAAATTTCGATCACATACGCGTAGGCGATGATAAGCAACGGTATCAAACAACCCATTCGCATGGCTTCAATCTTCTTTTCATTCTCCCAGCTTCGCACTCATCAAACAATGTCAAATCCATGTGTAAGCGGGTCGTGGATTTCGTTCGTATGAGAGGGCGTGTCATAACCTAAAGCAGCTCGCTGCTGCACTCGGACAGGCTGGGAATCTGCAAACATGGCAGCTCTTGCAGTACGGTGATTGGAAACATGTGAGGTGGTACGACTGGTTCCACCGGCTCACCCTACCATTCCCTCAATTGTACCAGCTGTGGGGTCCCGGTGAGTCCGTTACAAAGCCTATGGCATTACGAGTTTCACGTTGTAAAGGACAAAATCCCGAGCTTATTCCGATTCCGTTTGGAATCGCTCGCTGAGCTTCACGTCATACAATACGTTGAACTTTCTGGTAACACTGTTTTTCCGTGCCGTTACCGAGACAGGTTCTTGGATGCCCTAGTCTACGTTTTGGGACGTCCATGCGACGATCCTGGCCCACCTGCAGTAGGGCCGACCCCGATCTGCGGAAAGATGGACTGTCAAAAGCACCGACGAGTTGTTGCCCCTGGAATGTATCAATGGCAACATATGGAAGCTGAGCTTATCGCGTTCTGGCGCCAAACTACAACATTTGGGATGGCGTATGACTACGGACTCTTCTCAGAAAGGTCTACTGATTACGACGATTACCTTATATGGTCCGTCGGTGTAGAAGACCCATTAATTCATGTCGAGACATCCAAGCCAGTGCTCTTGTGAGGTTTACAAGGAATACTTTTACCCACTTAATTCCCCTATGAACCTTTTCGATCCCAGCAATGAGCAGGCCATCACATTTTGTATGGACTCTCCATTCTCCGTATCGCTGTAGACCCCTCAATTCGGTGGAACTTCTTCGCCAGTATATACAATTCAGTTGTCAAAGAGCAAAATTGACGCCCAGATCTATGGTTACTCTCCCGGCTGAATGATACCCAGAATGAACAATAGGCCAGGGAACATTTCGACTGAGCCAAACAATGGATAAGTATCAGTGTTCTTTCTATATATATTTGGTTCAGTTGAACTTCTCCCAAAAATGCGAACACCTACCTTCTCCGTGCCTTTCCTTTACCAAGTCTATGTTCGGCTAATTCAAACGGAATATACTTCAACCCGGATACATACGCTTCCAATGACGACTCACTGACGTCATCGGCAAGAAGCATCCAACAACAATGGTCTAGATATACTTCATGAACGAGATACTCTTGGCACCTTCGCTTCCGTGTTGTTGATAAGACGGCCTGCCACTCGACGACTGAGTAATGAACTGCTCTCATCATACCAACCTTGAACGACATGCGATAACGACCATTCCATAGCTCAAGCAGTGTGAAGGCTATTCCTAGTTCAAGTCAGCTCGCCTAAACATCACGCTTTGCATGCACCACAAGAGTACCAAGCATCTCCCGGTGACCTGGCACTCTGGCGTCCAACTGCCATCTTCTGCCGCAGAACTCCATCTGTGGGTTCATTTTAGGAATTCAAATGGAAAAGCTCGTACTATATTGTCATCAACTATTCTCCATGACCTTCTAATTAACGAGAGTTATCTTCAAATGTTTTTTCTTTGCAAATTAACCCCAACTTTCACCACCTTGTTCGGTGTAAAAATGAGGAATGGACGGAAGCAAGGATGTTAGGAACTGTGATCGGCTTGAACTGCTCTTGCGGTTCCTGCGGTTTGTCGAACTCTTCGCAATTGTTCTCCGCTTTCATCTTACCGTCATGTATGCCAAGCAGTTTGTTCTACAGTCATTCAATAGTCAATCCAATGCGAGTCAGAGCTATCTCGAAGCGGTGTGTGCAATGTCTTATATAAGATTGTCTGAATCTATGTCTACAATCTGTTCTTCGTCCCGACTGGTCTTATGTGTTTCACAGGGTTCACTTCTACGCCATCGCCTTGTTGGCGTGGTCAAGCCTCGCAGTTTGTTCAGCTCTTCCTCCTATTGGATGTGAGGGGCAGATTCTTGGTCAAGTATTTGACAAGCGCGGTTACAGTACCTCTTCGTCCTCTTGTCTGTCCGGAGATGCACCAACAACGGCAACACCCAAAGCAAACACTTGGGCCCCAATATCCGCGGATGACAATCTTGCGGTCTAGAATCTGCCGCATGACCCTGCATCAGGACTGAATCTGACCCATCCAGATGATGCGGTACTTACAGACAATTATGTGCGTTTCCCCCCCATGAGAGTCTCTGGCATTGCTGGTCTTGACCAGGTGTTCTGGATTGATACTTTGCACGCTAACAAAAGCGACGTTCTTCCGTACTTGGATAGACATGGTTCACTTCCTGCAAAATATGCTCGAGTAATCCTCGGAAGGTGGCAAAGAGGTTCCAATTTCTCAACAGTACACGATTGGACGACTTCCTGTCTAAGCAGAAACCAAAATTGAAAAGCTTGATTTCATTTATAATAGTGGAAATGGAGGTGCTGTGCCATTTAATGGCGATATTTCGATTCGAAAAGGGTAGAGACAAGAGCATATATTTTAGTTTCTCTTCAAAGTCTAATTTTACTTTAGGAGTTCTGCAACCGAACCCTTTATTGCATTCATCATGTCAAATATTCCGATATAACAGCGGCACGGTTCCAAGGTGCGGTCCACTATGGCGCCGAAGATGACCGGACGAACCTGACATTTACATCTGGTACTCCGCAGCGTTTGATGGAACACAAGCTTTCAGGTACATCATGTTTCGGTTTCCAGGTCCGGCGACATACGTGGTTCCACTGGGCTTCTTCCTTTTAATCGACTGCACTCGGAACTAATCCTTTTCTTACTCCGTGAAGGGGTTCGTAACTCATTCCAAGTTCTTCTCGACTATTGCAGATTATGATCTGCGCTTGAAGCGAGTGATTTGAACGTAAAGTATCAGCAAACCTTGGATGCTTCCTGGGCTCTCTTTGACCTCAAATCTGAGCTCGGAGTTCGTGAGTTGGAAGACCGTTTCGCGCCCAGCAGCCTCGAAATTGGTGGGAAACCGTATAAGTTTGATAAAGAGCAGAATTATGTTGAGTACATTAGGTGGACGTTGTATATATCATTCACCCGCACTCTGGGTATTATATTCTACGACATTAGGCTCAAGGGCGAGCGAATCCTCTACAAGATGTCCATACAGGAGGCTACCGCACAGTACGGTGGCAATCAACGGAAAGCTGCGAATACAGTATACCACGACACGTATTATTCCCTCGGAACTAACATTGGAACGCTAGTTGAAGGCTTCGATTGTCCCTGGGGCTTAACATTCTGGAACATTACGTACCACGAAGGCAATAAAACCATCGTCAACGAAGACTCACTTCACATCTTCGAAGCCGATACGGGCTACCCACTTTCCCGTCACCCCACCGATTCCTCAAACAACTATGGCTTCACGAATCTCGTCACAGTTAAAGGTGCGGCCCTTACTGTCCGTGGAATTACAACGGTAGGGAATAATGATTTGCTCTTTCCTTAACTGCCTAGTCTTTCATATGAACATTTAGTAACGTAGTTTGCAGTACATGTTCGACTACTCCTTCCACATCGATTCCTCGGAGTCATCGTACGAGCTCCTGGCTACCTGCAATCATCCTTCTACTATCCCGACCAAGGCAAATGGGGTGCACGAATCCAACAAGCAACACAACGTTCGCTACATGACCATACCATCACCTTCAAAGGCGACTTCGACATCCTAGGCACCAGCAACTCCTTCCAAGCCCCCGAGATCAAAGCCGTGAACCACTCTTAGCCCTGGTTCCCCGAGCTCGGCGGGTTCGGGCAGATAGAACTAGACGTGTGTAACATGGAGACAGAACAGCAATCCAACTGGGCACCAGACAAACCAGGCAATGTACGTAGTCATAAATCCGAACGTCACAAACGCATGGGGCGAACCACAAGGCTACGGTATCGTACCCGGCCGCTCCGATATCCATCTCTCAACCCTGCACTCTCCGTTCTCGCCGAAGGAGTCCGAGTCCGCAAAATCGCACCTCGCGGTCACGAAACAGCACGACACGGAGCCCTACGCCAACAGCGTGCAAAATATCAATCTATCCCTCAAGGCCCAAACAAGATTTCAGTAAATTCTTCGACGGCGAAAGTATCGAAGGTGAAGATCTATTAGTCTGGTTCAATCTTGGCATGCGCCACTTCACAATAGCAGAATATGTACCGGTTACGCTGTACATAGATGCGTATAGCAGCATTGTGTTCGCGCCACAGAATTTCTTTGATAAGGCAGGATGGTGATCTGGTGAATCGGAGGTGGATTACGGTGGACAGTGAGGAGAATTGAGTTTTGAGACGTATGGCGTGCGGTTACCGGTTGGTGGGCTGGAGTTCGAGGAGCCGGTGGAGGGGTGAGTGGCGTTGTTGAGGGATGATTGGGTGGGTGCGGTTGGGGAAGGGGTAGGTCTTGTGATGTTGATATGATGCGAAGAGTTTAATGTCTCGACGATTCAATGATGACTAAGTATTGGAATCGTTAATCATATTAGACTTTTTATCTGGGCTAGTATGAGCGTGATGGGGAGTAGGGCAAGCTAGAGAGGGTATGGAACTGTACGAGAGTTAGAAAGAGTTGGGCATGAATACATCAATACTATGCGTCTAGCTGGGCAATGGCTGAGCAGTGCTAAGTATAGAGGATGTCGTCGCATAGAGCGATGGTTGATTTTGGGGAGAACTTGACGTTCGTATTAGGGTTCCTAGTCGGATAGATGCACTGATGAGCCAACGTGAGAGCTTATATAGACTGTAGGGAATGTCCAGGTGGTGAAACATCCTCAAAGTACCTCACGTGGAAAAGGATAAGGAGGATGCAGATGTGGCTGCTTGGTAGCGGATCGACCTTGTCGATCAGGTGTATGCAAGCGATTCATGCCCAGGAAGAATCGTTTTGAAGATAGGATTCGGGGAAAACGTGGCTTAGTTCAAAAGGACGAGCAAGGGAACGAAGGAATCGAACAGTGGAGTTAAAGCATACAACATGTTTCCGAAGTATTAGACCATTTCCGAGCCAAAGTAACCGAGGAACTAAATGTATCCAACAAACGAGAATCCAAGAATGTAGAATCCACTATGTTGAGAGCCAAGAAAGCATTTACCAAAAGGAACTTTTGTGATGAATCAGAAAGGTAAAGAGATGAGTAGGATCTTCATAGAGACGTATATTTTGGAGTTTAGCTTTATCTATAGTCACTAAATGATGAATTGAGGCGAAAAGAAGCAGAAGTTCACAAAAAGGTACGGCTGTTGTCTACACCAATGTCCTAGCCCTCAAAAAGAATAAGCCACGAGCATGCGGGTCGGGATAAAAGACTCAAGGATATGTATGAGAAAGCAATCATTCACACCGATAATCGCGTCCGTGCAGTGAGCTGGCGGTTATATATGAAGCTAAAGCAGTGATGATATCATAACAGGATGGAAAGAATTAGAGGGGGCTGAGGGATGCGGTGAGCGCTAGGGCTGGGCCGCTTTTAGCCTTATCAAAAAAGTGTGATTTGATAACTACCACTGCGTCTAAGCCACCGGGTATGACACTAAATGCACCTACGATAGATCCTGAAGGATCAATCGAGACGCGCAGCATGCAGCAAAGCTGACGAGAAGAGAAATCGATTCGACGGCGGTAAACGTCCTCTTTCAATGCCATGTGGGATGTAGAGATGAAACAGGATGTGGTCAGTGTCCTCTTAGGATGTCGGATCGACCGGAGACTTTAGTTGGTATTGCTCCTCCGCAGTAAATTCCGATGGGCGTGCAACTTCCAAACATCGTGATCTGACCTCACGTGGGTAAGCGGCTTGCAACAAAGTCTAATTCGGGCTTGCTCAATCCGTATCCCCAAACAACAGGCTGTTTCAGCGGTTATGGACTTCAGAACTTGTGCTATAGTCCTAGATGTTCAGAAGCGGTTGATATCGCTACAGTCTTGTCCAGCCTAACGCACGGGGGCCATCTAGCGTACACTTTATCTTTAAATAGAAACAATACAATAACAACTAAAGCTATTAATCTATAAGTTTAATATAAATTAAATATAGTTATTTAAATTTTATTTTAAAAATTTATTATATAGTTTTAAATTTTTTATTTTTTTAAGAAATTGTTTAAATAATATAACGTATTTTATAATCGAGCTGGATAAATAACCGAGCTGGACACTTTGCCAAGACTTTATTAAAGTACTATCGTTCACAGTACCATTACTCAATAGTACTGTTAGTTATAGTACTATTCTTATTACTACTAGATTCTACAGTACTATCTTCATTAATTTCGCATGTTCGAGCGTTATGCCTAGTCCCACCACAGTTGCCACAGCGCCTTTGAGTTAGTTTAGCCCCATCTGCCCTTACCTTCCCACGACCCTTCTTACTACTAGAACTCGTAGTAGTAGGGTCCTTAGTGGATTTATCCTGGCCAGCACCAAAGCTAAGTACTCCTCCTTTCTGGATACGTTTTCTTTTGCGCTGCTTTCGTCGAGATACGGCCTTATTAGCTGCTTCAAGCTCAGCAACACGATCACGTATAAGCACCATCTCTTAAGCCATCGCAAGGGTGCCTTTAACAAGCTGCTGGTACCCATCCTTCAAAGAAAAGGGTGAGCTACCTAACTTATTCATAATTAGCTTTGTTTGCGACCCAAATTCTCAATAGTTCTTAGGAGTTTTCAACTGCCAGGTGACCTCTTAGTTAGTGGGTGGTGTAGGCGTGCGTAATCAAACATCAAGCTTTAATATCACCTCATCCAGGTTAAATGGAACTAGGCCAGCACCTTAAAAGCTTCCTTAAACATTACTCTTAGTAATTGACTCATTAAACGCGTCGCGGAAGGCTGGTAAGAACTCTAGTTTAGTGATATAGTTGAACCAGTTACGCATCAGCTTTTCGACTTGGCGCCTATAGGCCCTCTTCAAAGGTGAAAAACAACCCACATCTAGTGGCTGCAGGATGTGTGATGAGTGTGCCGGCATACATAGAGTGATAATCTTATTCTCCTTACAATATTCCGTGAATTCGAGAGAGTTGTGGCTCTTATGGCTGTCGATAATTAATAATTAGTACATGCCAACATTACGCTCCTTTGTACACACGTTAAAGTGCTTTAACCATGCGAGACCAAGCTCATTAGTTGTCCAGCCGTTATCAGAGACACCAAATTGCCATTAACGTGGTATACTAAGTTCCTGGTACCAGGCAGAGAGGTGATTCTTGCCCTTGTAGATGACGAAGGGTGGAATTACATACCCTAACGCGCTGATGGCTAGGATCGTTGTAACCCACTCACAAGTGCCTGGCTGAAGGGCCTTTGGTCGATGCCATCTCTCAGAGCCTGTAACAACCTTTTGGGTTGTTATTATACCTATCTGAAAGCCAGATTCATCAAAGTTGTACGTGTCTTCATCCTGTATACCGTATATAGCCTTTACGTTATATACAAGATCAAACCAGCCTTATATAATAGCTGGTTCTTCCTGTTTATAACGCTGGTAGTCTAGCTTCTGATTGTACTTCGTTTGAATCCCTGGCGTACGCTTGACAAAGTTGTGTGGCCAAAGTTTGCCGACTAGGTCTCCCCCTCGCTCAGCCAGTAGTTTATCAGCCATCTCTCAAACAGCATTAAGCGGAGGGGCAAATCCTCTTGAATCTAGCTCAAGAATATACTCCTTTATCGCCTTCTCTTCAGAGACCGTGAGTTTCATCTTATTCGGCAAGGTATCGCGTCGTGAGGTAGTTCCGTCGCGTCGTGTCTTTAGGCTTGATTTAGGTACGTTATAGATGCGTGCAGCGTTTCGAAGGCCATGAATTTGGTCTAGATTGAGAGCCTGGATAGCAAGCTGTATTCTGGCTTCTCGAGAAATCGATTCTAGGTTGATGGGTGGCATAATGGTACTGTGAATAATAGTACTGTTGAGGTCTTGGCAAAGTGTCCAGCTCGATTGTTTGTCTAGCTCGGTTATAAAATACGTTAATACTATTGTGTAAATTATAAACTTTTTATTTTATATTTTTAATGATTTAAAAGAATAGTATAATTTATAATAATTTTCTAGTATATAAATTTTCTTATAGTTTACTCTGTAATATTAATTTTGTTAAAAATTTTAAAATACCTATAAGGTATTAAAGACGTTATTAAGGCTTTAGAAAAGTGGGCGCTAGATGGCCCCCGGCGTTAGGCCGGACTAGACTAACGGACAGCCACAGACTGGGATTTCGCCGCATCGCTTCACTGCTGCCGCAGAAACCCAGCACCAACCTATAGATAGTTTGAAGCCGCCCCTAATCCTTTCATTTCTATGCCTTCGATAGAAGCGAAGGCCTATCACGCCTTCGCCGGCCCTTGGCAGTCTTTCTCCGCGTCCGAGGAAAGTTTCCCGGAGGTTGGACACCTGAACTTCACCCGGCGTTGTCCCAGATGCACCATTCGATATCCCAAGCGCAACATCCAAGCATGTTAGCGTAGCTCGAGCAGCTTATCTACCGAGGACGGGCATAAAAGCAAAGGAATAGTCGCGAGAGCGGGCACATGCCTCGAATAGCAACGATCAACATTGAGGCAAGGATAGTATTCCCCTGGCTTTATGAGCTCCGTTCTCAATCGCTATATGTTATCCCTTCGAACCCAACCAAAAAATGATATATCCAGAGAACAAGGGTGCGGGTGATCCTTGACTTCTGGCAAGGGGTGGACAGGGCTGTAGCGTTCGCTGCGGATCACCAGAGATCGCTCTCCGGCCTGCAAACCATCTAGAGACGTCTGATCATAAGGGAGCGAATGTTACGAAACCCCCGATCCCCGCTAACTGCGGTCAGGCATGGAATCCTTCAGAATAGAGCAGAGTAGCGCGGAAGCAATGTCATAGTGTTGCGCATGTCTTGGCCATTCAAGGTGCTGGCACAGACTTCGGGCCTGGAGGTGAAATAGAATGCAGCAGACGGTAGGGGATGGACTGTTCTCGTCGGAAACGGCGAGAGTGCTGCAAACCTAGCCGAATACAGAGCGATGTACTGGGGCTAGGTGCAGTTGGCTGGGTAGAATTCCCTCCAGTGGGACGATCTCTGCTCCACTTTGGTCCTTCGCCCGCTGGCTGATGCAGTATCAAACGCCGTTAATGAATTGTGCCCATGTGATTGAGCTGGTATGCACACATGCTCAGCCACGCGCTATGGAATCGTCCATCAAAAGGAACTTTGGAGAACCCCGCCAAACAGGGCGTAGTGCATCCCAGATTCAGCGAGGTGCAGCAAATATGCTTGCATGGCCGAACATACTAGATATATTACCCGCTCGTTAAGAAGCGCTCGTTCCGCGCCACCTGGGCGTATGTACCTTGTTCAAGCTGGGGAAGTGAGACAAACCTCGCCAACAATGGCTGGTAAGAACTTTATTCTGTTCGCCAGAGTCCGCGAGGGGTCGACGACACACGCCGAACGGACCAAGAGGCCCTCCACAATACGTACCGTGCCTTTGGTCATTCCGCTTGGAAGGCGCCAGCGACCTGGTACTTGAAATTGCGCAATCACAATGCTAGCCAAGGGGCGATATGCTTCAGAGCGTAAGTTTTTCGGCGAGCGACAAACGGTGAAATCTTGCCGTTGGAAGGAGGGTGTTTGCCTTATTTGAAATGAACACGGCCGTTGCATTGGACGACGAACGCCATTTCAAGCTGAATATGTGGTCAGTAAGCTGGCGAACGAAGACAGCGCAGTCTTACTTTTTCAAACTCCGTATCCAATTACATGACACGCTTCTAACCCTGACAGCTGCACAACCAGACAGATGTGCAGCACGCTAGATTCAAGCACATTTCGAGATTGACGTAGGTGCATAGCAGCTTCAGCAGCCCTATGAGCCGACGCCGTTGCATCGCCTTATCGCACGAGCGCATCAGCATCCCCCCCCCCCAATTGAATACAAGATGCTGCGAATAGCCTCCAAGAAAAGGAGACAAATCCCACGTGGGTAAAGCATGGAAGAGGGAGAAAGGATACCCTGCAAGATGCTGCAAGACGCTGCAACCGCGCGATTACGTCCAATCGTCGCGCAACCAAGGCTCAATTTCAAACCCGGTTCTCCACCGCTGCTCTTGGAACCTCCTGGTCAGGCTGACCACCCTGCAGGGGAGTTAACGGAGCGGAAATGGCTGCGCTATGTCGCCTTATAGCGCTAATGCAGTGAGTCCTCTCTTTTGTAAACTGTGAGAAGGTGGTGTGGTCTGACCTTCCTTCCCAGCAAGGGAGTTTGAATAGAGGAATGTTCATAGGGCTGGGCGTGAGACCATGATCGCCGGACATCGCGATCCGACTTGGTCGTTGTAGATGCCGTGTGTTCGCCGAGGAGTGGACTTAACTGCACGAATTCTGAGAGTGGAAGTTCCAGCGAATGCATTCGATATATAGAATCTCTCTTCCTTGTTTCTGCGAGCCTCCTTTCGGCATTGAACCTAAAGAATATTGCCGTTGTGGGGCAAACATGAAGGGCCCTTTTGACCGTCGTCACGCTAATGGCCGATTGCATCGGCAAGCTTCGATGGCTATGATAGTTGGAACGGGATATAGTAGTAAGAAGCTAGCACCGCCTGTGGCAAAGCTTCCACTCATGCCACCATGGAGCCAGCTTCGTGGCCCGTCCGCCTTTCCGAGTTTGAGGAAACGAGTGATTAATGGGAAGATCAATGCCGTGCTGACCGGTAGCATTGATATAGGATCAGGTGACGGGTAGCGGCGGATCAAGTACTTTACTGGAATACGATTAACTGCGAGGCGATTTTGTCGGTCGCTTCTCATTCGCCGAGAATGTCAATCAAAACATCTGAGGCTCAGTCAGCCCCAAATTTGCGCCATAAGAATTCTCAGATGCATACTTAAGCTAGCGCAAATGTGCGGGAAGGCGAGCGAGAAAGTATTCCTTTCCTTCCCACAGATTCCGTCTTCATCCCAATTAGGTCAGAAACTCTCAACATCATGTCCATCTCCAGCTTGAGTGAGAGATCATCTTTGGAGAGTCTTCGGACAGGCTCTCCAGCTCTGTCGATTCAGTCTGAGCCAGAGCCACTCACGCCAGCTTTGGAGGGTAAGATGGTTTGGGAGGGTGGCGAGTTGGATCCGATCAACTACGTCGTCCAACTTCAAGAATCAGAGATTGAGAACATAAGAGCCGCGGTCATACACTTCAAAAGTAGGAACTCCCACGGAGGAAGATGAGTGCAACGACTAACTCACATGCTAGTGCTCAACTTACCCCGAGGCCGTATCGATAAGGAGACTTTTCCCTTAGGTGAACGATTGGCTGAAAGGCTATCCACAATTAGCAATGAAGTTCACCATGGTCGGGGAATAGCTGTTGTGCGAGGCCTTGGAAGGCTGAATTTAAACGACGAAGAGGCCGTTATCGCCCATGCCGGTGTTTCGTCATATGTTGGTCCTCTTCGTGCCACAGACGCATACGCAAATCAGACATTGAGTGAGCTGCCTTCAAAGCTGTGGACCTCCATTAATACAACTAATGCTAATGCCTCATATAGGTCACATCCGTGATGCCACCCATGATGTTGTGCCAGCTTGGGCAAGAAATTTACCGCTCGCCGGATCGAAACTGCCGTCTGCAATGGTATGTCATTACTAGAATAAAGGAGTGCTTGAAATGTGCACGCAAGATAACGGCATGGTCAGGAATTTCATTGCGACCGATTCTCCGGAGATATCCTCACGCTTCATGTGAGAAATGACGGAGGTGCTGAAGGCGGCGGGGAGCAGTATGTAGCTAGCTTCTGGCGAATATACAACGAGCTGTTGGCAACTGAGCCGGAAGCGTTGGAAACAATGGCGGAGGCAGACTGGCCATTCGAGCTGAAGAAAGGGTGAGTGAAAATAACCAATGTAGATTCAAAAAGCTAACAAATTATTCATCAACAGGGATAAATCACCCTATCTTGAGCGGGGACCTGCTCTCTTCTTTGCGAAAGGTAAACCGATCTGCCAACTGGTGAAGGCGCCTCTGCTTGGCAGCCCCCGAATTCCACGTTCGACGAGCATGCCGGCGGTTTCGATGAAACAGGCACACGCGTTGCAGGTCGTCGAAGATCTTGCACGCCGCTTTTGCACCAGAATTAATCGTCAGACTGGGGACATCCAGTTCATCAATAACCTTAGCATAATGCATGCCCGTGCTGCATATAGCACCAAAGGTATCCAACGAGGAAGCTCTCGCCATCTTCTGAGAATGTTTCTCAGGGATCCAAGAAATGCATGGGCGAAACCATGCAGGTATGAAGAAAAGTTTGACGGTCCATTCGCGGCTGGGAGGGAGCAGAATCTGCCGGTAGTGGATTCAGATCCATGGCGCAAAATAAGCGGACGAGAGAGCCATGGATAAGGCTGGCGCAGGGAGCAGTGTCCTGGGATCATGGGACGCCGTCATTTGCAAATTTCAAATTGCAACATAGTAATCGGACAAAGCGGATTGTGGATTTTTCTGGGTGACCTGTCTTCATCATTTTAGTTGGGAAGCAATTGCAAAACACGAATCATTACATACACCTTAGTTCATGATGCATCAAAACAAAACACAGGGAAGTGCAGGAATTGTGTGAAATTAGTTTATGTCTGGGGAAGTCCAAATCCAGCTTGCGGTGCCTTAGGCGCGCTGTGCGGGAGCGGGCTCAATCATGTCCTTGAAAAGTTGCGGTATCCATTTGCTAGCTGGATTTTCGCTTGATTCAAGCTTTGATACCATGCGTGGATATCGGCCTCGTGCAGTCAGTAAACCGCGGCTCTCGGCGCCTTCGTAATGTAGAGACTTACCATTTTCCCCCAAGAGGGTGGCAACGCGGGTAAAATATCGAAACCCTAGATCGTCAAGCATACCGTCTTGCATTCGAAGCTCTTCCGGATTTTCGAGGGCCATTTTCAGGGGGACATGACCGCGGAGGATGCATTGGTACAGATAGTGAAGAAGTGGAGCGGTATATTCCCAATGTTCAGTTTGACTCCTCACTACGTAGTCGACTTGACTCTCCAACATCTATCAACGTTAGACCGGATGACCGTTAAAAGCATATATGGTTATGTATTCATCACTCACAGTTCTTCTCTTTGACATAATGTACCGCTCAGCACCGCCGTGTAAGTACTCGAGGTTAGAGAGCATAACGAAAAGCGTGAGGTATAGTTCGTACCAGGGCTTTATCCCTTTGTGGAAGATTGTTTCGTTAAGTCGTTTAAGAAGATCCTTCTCAAGGCGTCCACAGTATTTCAGAATTGCAACATCCATCTGGTGTCCTATGGCCTGTGGTAGCGGTCTGTCTGGCCCATCTCGGTTATACGCTTCATATGTGCATGGCCCTAACTGTCGATAATCATAGGTCCTGATTCCGGGGATGTTCGGTGACCACACAGTACCGTAGCCTTGAGACACAATAGCCGCACACTGCATTTGCAATGCGACACGCAGAAGGCCATTCCCTTCGTTTCTAACTCTTACCGCCTCTGCATATGTGAGCAGTTTAAGATCATTGCCTCGTGCGTGATCGAAAATCCAGGCCTCGATCGCGGGCTGGCTCTCAAGGATGTATCGTTCAACGTTTGCCACCAAGCTGCTTGTGTCGGATACAGCATATGGAGGCTGTACGACCCTCCGAACTGTGCCGGCAGTATTTTGCCAGTGACTCGAAGTAGGGTCGAGGCCTTTCAATTCTTCTGGATGGTACTCACGGTATTTGATAGGGATGGGCGAGGTTATCAACTTCGATCTCGACCCGGGTAGATGCCACATAATCTCCATATCATGAGGTGGGTTGAGGCGGTCTTTCCATGAATAGCTTAAAAAGAATGCTTCAGACTGACTAAAGCGGCCGTTGCCTGCATACCGGTTAGGTAGGAGAGATACAGAAAGATTCCTCCCATGCTTACAATGGCGAACTAGACTCAAGGAGTCCATGCGAAACCTCGTACACGGTCCGCGGAAAACCCTCGCAGTGTCTTTGATATTTATACATCTTCGACACGGGTCACCGTCATCGCACTGTAAAGCTTCAGTCGTCGTGGCATCGTATCGCGGATGGTAAACGTACGCCGATACTATAGAACTTGCAACGAATGCAGGTCCCTTTTTTGCGCATTTTAGCAGCGTTGGTCCTCTTGTGCTCTGCCATCTTCCCCGTCCGTCTGGAGGTCTTCGTTTTGGGTGCTCTTTCAGTGAACGAAGAAGCGATCTTCACCACTTTTTTCTTGGAAGAAGCTTGCCTCCTCTCCTCTCTTGGCGCTACCAGGCTCAGAGGGATGGGCTGAGGATGGTTCATTATGGGAAAGTCTGCTGAATGCGAAGAGTGATGTGAAGGGGCTCCGCTAGTCGAGGAACCTTCTAGCAGCACCCAATCCGCATCAGCATCGGAAATCCTGTCAAACACGGGAGTTGTAGAAGCACTCGGTGGTCCATTCAGTAAACTCCACGGAGAGCTAGATAAGCTGTCCACGCTCGGGGCCGTGACACCTGTCGACAAGGCGATGCTTGCGTTATTGTTTAGAGCATGGTTCTGCGAGGATGGTGGTACGTCGGAACTAGGACCAGCAGGCCAGTTAATGCCCATTTGCACGGGGGTCTGCTGTGCCTGGGGTTGCGGAGTAGGGCTGGACTGCAGAGGATAGTTCAGGAGTCCTGAAAGTGGAGCAGACGGCAATGGAGAAGCATTGGGAGCGGTGGAAAAGAGCTAGCACAGCGTCAGAATACCTTTATCGATGGGAACATAGAAGCATCAACGTACAGATGGAATTGGAGTGCCCTGCGGGCTGGTTGCAAACAGATTGTCGGCCCGATTCAGATGCAGATGGAGGTTGTGTCCTCGCATCAAGGCGTTGTGGCCCGTGGGACCCGGGTGCGGCGCAGACATGCCATAGCCAGCGTCTGCGTAGTTGGTGCTCGTCCTCAGCGTGTGACTTTCGTCGTCGAGCGCGTTGCCCCATCCCGGGCGCAGGAAGTTTGCAGGCCAGGTCGATTGGACTGGACCATGATTGACGTAATCGACGGGGCTAGCAGCCTGGTAATTGTGGTTCGCAGGAAGCGGTTGCTGGGCAGCTGGGCTCGGGCGTACCAGCTGCGAAGACGACGCGACGGACCCGTAAGGGAAGTTATAGGGTGTATGCCACGATGCCAGGCCAGCATAGAGATGGGCGTGGGCATTCAGAAAGCCATCGTAGTGCGGTCGCTGGCGGCTAACAGTCGGCCCGTAGTGCGAACTGGTGGCCATGTCGGACGAGTGCAGGTAGCCGTCGGGCGAAGCTGATCTTTGGTGCTACCATTCAGGAGCACCGTCTTGGGATAAAATTAATCAGAAGGTTCAGAGCGACGGCCAGCAGCGCGAGGGCCTGGGGCCACGAAGAGTGTTGGATGCTACTGAAAGGCGGCGGCAGGAGTAAGCTCAGGAGGATGCGGTGAGGCGAAACCCATCATGCCCCATTCCTCGCGGGACTGCCTGTGCGCTCCCCGTGCCCACGGAGTTTGAAGTCCGGGGCAGTTGGGGGGGGGGGCCCCTGTCGTCTACAGGGCTGAGGCACAGAACGCCCGTTTGAGCGCGTCTGTGCGGCTGGGGCGCGCCGTTGGCTTCATCCGGGACCAACGCCCGAGCTTAGCACCTGACAACTCTCTTACTCCTCCAACTCACCCATCCAGCCATTAACACTCCAGAACTCCCATCTCACCGTTCACATCACTCTTCATCACTCCTCATCACTCCCATTATCATCATCACTCACGTCACCGACACTCTTTACCCCCGCCTATCGTCCTCGCGATGCAAACTCGGGGTTGTTGCACACTGGCAATTACGCTGCATGCAGCTCCAGCGGCCCGGTATCCATACTCTCAGCCTTTATACCCGCGTCTATCGATGCCGCAACCCGATCCAATCGCATCCCCCAGGCCTGGCTCCGCAATCCCATTAACATACCAGCCCATGCAATGACAAGCACGTTCCCACTTTATTCAAGTGCTACCTGCCTGTCGGCGCGCTGCGTCTGGCCAAGCACCAGGACTTGTCTTTGGCAAAAGCAATATCCTGTCATCGACAGGGTATCATGCTCAACCTACATATCATGGCCGTGTCCATCCCCAAGGGCACCCGTTTCACCGTCTGAGCACAAGTCCTCCCAGGTAAAAATTCCTAATTGTCTCAAGCAATCCTGACTGGTCCTCCATCGATGCTTGTTTTTACCCAGAGCACCATGCCCGCGGAGCCTTCCTTACCGCCGTTCGACCATGTCCGCCTAGCTACCTTAAACGATCTTCCCCGAGTTGCAACTGTAGCAGCGGCGGGCTTTTTCTGGTCCCCGACCTTTCAATTTCAAAGGCCTTACTATGCCGCTCATCCTGAAGACACTATTGCCAGCTATTTTGCCGAGTACCAGGCCGCAATACACGATCCTGCGAGCGTAGTAATCGTTGCCGAGGACTCGTGGAATGAAGATGAGAGGGCAAGTGTCTATGAGGCTTTGCGTAGAATTTCGTCGTCGAAGCCTAAGATGACCTCCAGCGGGAAGGTAGTTGTTGGTGTTTGCAGCATCAATCTAAAACCAGGCTCACGGCGCGTAGGGCAGTTTCAGACCGTGGGTAAGCATGTCAGATCTGAGAGGATCGAGCTTCGAGCAGGGATGCTGACTCCTCCAGACCACGTGGATCCGCCCGAACGAGATGCAGTACAGAACATGCAACAGAGGGATCAGTGCCCTAAAGCGCTGGAGATCTATTCTAAAGCAACGGCGCCAGCTAAGACTAAGTAAGGACTGCTACCCTCATCGGCATTTGTCACTAACCCAAATGACCCAGATATCTTGCCGGCCAGATGAGACTCAGCACTTTAGCAGTACATCCGGCATATTGGCGCAAGGGTCATGCCACGAAACTGGTGAGCTTTGTCACTCGTCTTGCAGATATGGACGACTTGCCTGTTGGCGTTTCTGCCGCGCCTATGGGAGCCACCGTTGCCGCCAAGGCTGGGTTCGAAGAGCAGGAAATTATCCGAATAAAGCGACCCCACTACCATCAGAAATCTTCCGAATTTGGAACGTTGGCTCAACCTGATGGTCCCGCTTTCGGTGACGTGGAACTCTGGGTAGGCATTCGCCAGCCCTCTAGTTCTCCATCGGAGGGCAGCACTACCGAAGCAGACTCCCCGACAACGAACTCAGTTCCATTGTACTCATCTCAGAGCTGCATTTGTCCCCCTGACGACTTGTTGCTTTGATGTTTCGAGGTTGGTTGACTGGCGTACGTTCATAGCGTAGAAGAGGGGTCAAAGACACTGTTCTAAATCAGCATGTTGGCGCACTCCAAGGACAGTACAACAGTAGAAACTGGCGCATCCCGGCACCATTTGGAGACCCCTTTTGGGGGCCACTCTGTATCTCCTCTTTCAAATACCTTCGGGGTTCTCTATCATGCTAAAGGCTCCACGGACGTCACCGAGACTTTGGACATTGACTTCGACCTTTCGGACGAAGGTTAAAAAAAAAGCATACTTACCATACTTAGTCTTAAATATGCCATTGGAGCATAGAAAATAGTCTCCAATGTTGAGATCTGGTAAGTAGATGTCTTGTAATGATCTGATACACTTAAAGAGCTTGGTACACGTAGGTCCCGTCCATGATAATGAGTAAACTTTTAATGTCCCCAGTCTACTACAAGGCTTTTCACGCTGCATGCGAGCCCAAATATTGGCTGTTCGCCCCTCAGGCTGTTCTTCGCAAACCCTCCAATCCCCAGCACAACGGACTCATGGGCTGCTCTGGCCCCAAGTGCCTTTTAAAGGAGACTTCCCACCTTGTTCAACTCTTGGGACGCACATCTCGCTCCCGCCACCGAGATCGTTGCCAGCATCGTCACAAAGATTGAAGATGCATCTTGCTGCGCAATTCTAGGGCATAAAAGTTTGGCAGGGGATGCCTTCGCAGACAAGGCGGTGAGTTTTGTCATTACAATTAGGACTTCGGCATCGTTGTTGTTGTTCTTCTCAGATCGCAGTTCCGACACGCGAGACGTGGAAATTGTGGGAAGACGTGTTTGAGGATGCAAGCTTCTACATTCTCCACTCTCACTAGAGCATCTTTCTGGGGCTAAGCATTAAACCTTGGGCCGGACGGGCTGGTAGCTGGATTCAGGATGGGCTTTACCGTTTAATGTTTGAAATCTAGGGTTAGTTAGGAATGAAGTCGCACCCGAGCTTGAGTAGAAATCGAAGGTGTGCGTTGGCTGATACGTATGTAATAGTACAATCTATTAAATGAGATTGGGAAATTTTGTGGTTTAACCTGCATTGGAATGCTACCAAGCACCATTTTGCCGTATTCCTAACAGTGGACTTTGTTCATCTAGTACCAAACGGCCTTCTCTCAGCCCTGAGCTACGCATGACCCGAGGCTCTCCGATCACAATACTTCTTCCCCTTGTATATATGTCCCGTGGGCATTTACTATATCTGTTTTCTGCGCGGAATGTGCCTAAGTCTTTGGCTAAGATGAGTCGCAAGAGAAGGCGCCGAATGAGGCGCGGAAGCCCGGGAGCACACCCTACATGATATGCTTAACCGCGCTGCTAGATTGTCTTGCTGATTTGAGATAAAAGTATGCTTAACGTTATGTGGAGAGATTTCTGGACAATGGTCAGTATCTGGATTTGCCGGGCCTTCGAAGTTGATGAAACTCGAGAATCAACACATCCCAGGGTGCTGAAATTAAGATATGGTAACTCGTTTTCAATATAATTCCTTTCTCTAGCAGCGAGCCTCTGAGATAAACTTGGGAGGGAATGAGAGAAAAATTATCACTACTCTTGAGATTCAAGTCGCCTCGGATACATGCCACATTGCTTTTGTTTCATAAACGTTTCAAATCTATCTGGTATCTAATTCTCTTGTCGCGCTTCTTCAAGTCTTCGTCTTTTGCTGGCAAGGAATCGTTGAGGCAAAGCTGGGTTGCGCTAACATGCCAAATCTTTGACGTTTACTGTCGATGGAAATATATCAGAATGGGAGAGTATATTTGCAGGTGACATGTGTGTTATCGTATGCTTCAAGATGTGGCTGTTAAGCCAAGTTCACATGGGAACGGGAGGTACTCTGCTCAATCCAAGGTCAGAGACGAACTCGTGGCACGCCGGGTGTGACATGACGCATTAGAAGAACAAGACCAGAGAGCAGTTTTGGTCAATTCACCCAGGCGGCCGGGGAAAGGCGGTTCAGTGTAACTTGAAACAGCCCACACGTGGAAGTGCGGCACCGCAGGGAGATAAATGTAGAGATGATATCACTAATGGTATTTGAAGTATCACTGGATAATAAACGAGGTGTGACATGACGAACGCCATCCTCTGACAAGCGGATTTGCATTTTCGATGGCATTCGTGCGTACGAGACACAGGAACGGGAACATTAGAAACATAGAAGATATAAAGTAAGGCTAGAAACCGGGCTTGGGGTATCACATGACGTCTTATAATACGTTGAGATATTTATAGTGACACACTCGGTGGCTTACATATGGTCATGGGGTTGTGAGGCAGTGGCACCACAACACTTGACCAAATTGGGATATACGTAGCCGAATAGATAATAGGGTAAGGCTATTCGCAGAGTAGGCAATCGCGCAGAGGTCTGTGTCAAAGGTTTGGTCTTGAGGTGTGTGGAGCTGACCATGCAAATAAAATTCAGGTAAGAAAACCAAAAATCTTATTTGAATATCAATCAGAATACACTACAATAGCTTCAAAGCAGTCACCTCTTGGCCTTCTTCTTTTTCTCACCGCCTTCATCTCTGCTCTCCGCCGCCCTTTTCGCACTTATCCTTGCACTCTTCCTCGTCCCCTCAGCTTTAGGCTCGTCTTGCTTCTTTCCTTTTGCGCCCTTCCTGCCAGCGGTCTTCTTGTTCTCTGTTGGCTTCATCTTCTTCAACCCTGAATTTGCCTTGGGCCTACCTGGCTTGGTTTTCTTCTCAACCTCACCCTGCTTAACCCCCATGTTCTCCGCGTCCTCTTTATCCTCAACCTGCTTATCGCCCTCTGGACCGTCGGTGAATTGCTCCTCTCTCTGCTTCTTAGACTCAGACATGTGTTCAGGTGTGCCTGTCTTCGGCTCATTCTTCGATCCGGGTTCGCTCTCGTAGCCGCCGCCTCGCTTCTCATACTCTTTGGATAGTTTGGCTCCCTGGATTCACGATACTTTAGCAGGAGACAAAACTGAAGATACAAGCAATACGTCTCCTACTACAACGGAGAACGGTAAGGCAGAGGACGTGGGGATGAAGATCCTTGAAAGCCAAGAAGTGCTGTTGAAAATCAGAATGAGAGATTGCTCCTTCGAAAAGCCTTGTATCCGTCGATGTCGAGGGCGTGCACTGGTCGAAACGGGGTAAGCTTGAGCCGAGTGGACTAGACTGCTCGCATGACCGGACATGAACCATAGTATGCGTCCTGCCGGGTCAGTCGACAATGTGTGAGCAGTCAGCCCACATGCTCAGCCCACGACAGGGACGAGGGCAGCATCAAGGTAATGGCAGTGCCTCGTACCTTCCTTCCCATCCACAGCATGGTGCACCCCAACCGGAGTGCCTTCCCTCTTGCCCCCCTCAGTCCTCGATCCTCGATGGCATGATGCATGCTAGGCAGACTTCCCAGGAGTATAATCCCCACGCTCGCCAGCGTCTCTGACTGATCACCACTCTGGCACTTCTTCGCACCGCCCAGCGCCCTAACACAGCTGCTGAATTGCATGCTCAAGAGAGAGCAGACGGATGGAGAAATGCAGGCACATAGATAAGAAACATTGACCAACTCACCTTCCATGCGCTCCAAGATCCTTTGCCGCCGCCGTCGTTGTTGGTCTCCTTCTTCACCTCTGGGTTGTGTGTCAGATACATCGTCGGCCATGTTCGGCATCAACATACCTTCCTTAACTTTCTCCCTGAGTTTCGAGTCCATGGGCCTTCCTTTGCTCGATGGCATTGTCGTCGTTGCGATTGCTTGCTACAGGGTAAATCAGGTACCGTGAGTCAATCAGAAGGATGAAGTTTTAATGTCCTCAGTCGCAGGAGTTATACCTGAGGTTGGCTTTATTTTGGCGTTTAGGCATGACATCACGACTTTTGACACGAAGGCCGCGAATGGCATCGCGTTGGCTCGTGCAAGGGGCCTAGTCAAATTCGACATTCATTCCCATTAGAAGCGTATCGTGAGTTTCATGAACATGCGTGGGCATCCCAATCTGTGTCAAACACGCATCGAAGCTTGATCAACAAGCTGGATCATCCTTCTCGAACAACGTGAGACGTAGCCCCATTCCAGAACGCTGATATGCACAAGCAACCTCTCTTTAGACTTCTACCTTCTTGAATAGCAACATTTTTGATGGATCTGGCACACTCTTTACAGCGGTCAGAAAATGCACGTCAAACGTAAACTGTTCAGCCATGGACTTACTGTACGCCCCATCTCCAGGTTTGGATACCTCTCCGTAGCCCCATCCACGTTCTTTATATCATACTCTAGAATAGCCCTCGCAAGAATCATCTTGATCTCATTTGCGGCGAAAAATCTACCGGGACAAGCATGTTTACCGTATCCAAAGGCTAAGCTCTGCTCGTTGGTAGTGACAAACTGGTTGCGAGCATTCTCTACTGTGCCTCTCTTGCGCAACTTGTAGAACCGGAAACCATCAAAGTTGTCGCTTTCGGGGTAGTGGTCGTTATCCTGATAGACGGCATGTGACGGTACCTCAATGAATGTGCCAGCAGGAATGTATTGGCCATTGGAGAGAGTGATTCCTTTGAGCACTTTACGTGGGAACGACGCTGTGCCATGTAAGTTGAACAGTTCAGTATTGCAGCGGACTTATAGCCGCCTGTATGTGAAAATCTTACTGTAACCTGCCGGATAGAATCGCATAGTTTCCTTCATGTAGCTGTCGAGTTTTTCCATTTGCTGTAATGCCCTAGTTGTGATAATCCCGCCACTTTCGGCAATAGCGGTGCGGATCTCTTCGCGTAGGGGCTGGGTGTATTCGGGAGATGCGGCGAGGCTATACAGACTGTCCAAGGTCAGCGTTGCAGGGTAACCAACTCGGCCTGTGAATTCATACATATTGGTAGTCGTCATACTTGTGGTGTGAATTGCGGCAAAGATGATTCCCAGCTGCAACTTCGCAAGCTTCTCGGTAGATTCGATTCCAAAGTCCGCACTCCGATTCAAGGACCACTGGAGCATATCATCAGGTTTTTGGTAGTCAGGATCCTTCATCGCGTTACGTCGAGCTTGGACAATAGGGCGAAGGAAGTTCGTCGCAATCTTCTCTCTCTCCCTTAATCGTTGTATCTCCGGGAGTCGTGGAGCGAGGAACGGGCGAAAAGCAGGCCTCAACTTCTTGACGGCACGCTGAGCCCCAATCAACTCTATGGTGTAGTTGATGCCACAGTCCAAATAGTCCTTGTCATGACAGAGCTCGGGACCAACGAAAACTCGTCCAGAGACCTTGGCCACAATGCGGACAAGGGTCATGTAGATCAAAACAGGTGTCCAGTCTTCGCACGGTGGCATCTCGTCCTTCATTGCTTCATCGACCTCTGAGCAGATCAGAGGGTTGAGCCGCACTGCGCTTGCGTCAGGAAGGCGAAGTTCGTGCTGAAGGGGGTTAAAATGGAGAGGCAATACCGAGAGCCGGGGTCAAGTCTGCTCTGATAGTATGTGCAACAATTGGCTCATCCGTGGGAATATTAGTGTACTTAGCCTCCATGGTCTGGGTCTCATCAGTCTCATCTAGCCAAAAATGGTACGCTGTGCCAGACTCACCTCTGCGATTGCCTGACCAAAACTTAGGACTGAATCCGGCAATCTCCTTAACTCAGGCAGAAATCTTGGAGTAACAACAATGCTATCCACTCCTAGAACATTCGCTAATGTCAGGCGTAGCTTTTCTAAAACTAATTCCATGCATTCATACCGTCTGCAGTTGCGATCCGATAGACGCGGTCTTTGAACTACTTCATGTTAAATATCCAACCTGACAACAAGATACATGCATTTTAATTCCAACCTTTTCGTATCCCTCATTATAGAGCTTTCGGGCGGATTGAAGATAGACTTTTCTCCTTTTCTCGCTGCCCCCAGCCTCGGCTCCAATGATGGGAAGCCTGGCGAGCTGGGCCTTGTAGTTGATCTGAGATATGAAGACGCAGGCAACAAAGATCAGAGTCGCAACGGAGGCCGTCTGGAGGGTGTGTGAAACCCCGGAGAGGAATTGAAGTCCCATGATAACGAATTTGCGAATGACGGATGGTGTTAGCTAAAGGTGGACATGTCGAACTTCTTATAAGGTGAAAATAGAACATGGGTTGTGGACTGAAGGTTGGCAACGGTCAACCAAAATGACCAGGATGAAGGTGGATACAGTGCTAGCGAAGAAGCTAGTTTGGCAGTTTGTGGCATAGTTGCTGCACATCATGGAAGCCATTGCCGCAGGCAAGACGCTTCATTTCGATCTATATTAACTCGCTTGCAGTACCGACCGTACTGAGCCAGTCATAGCGGCCGCATTACGTCCGGGTGAACAGACGACGCTCCAGTTTCCAAAACTGCGCAAGGCATGGGTGTAGACGAAGTGTGGAGATGAGGGGTGTTGTTTTCCTGACGCGGGAACTCGGAATCCTTGAATCCGAGAGCCCATTGCGCCGGTAAATGCTACCCAGAAAGAACCTGAAAGCGAATGCGAGCAGAAAATGGTGTAGATCAATGCGGCCAGCGATATCACGGCAGATGTCACATGTCGATTCACCTCAACGGCTATCTAGATTTTCATGTCTTGTCTACATTCCTGTCAGCAATTAAAGGATTATCTTATCCCAATTCCGAATAGACGATAAATCCGCGTGATGGTGATAGGTAACCTACAGAGCTAGCCAAGACATGATAGCAAAATTCCCTATGCACCTTTCGATAGGAATGGCATGATGATCAGAAGTCTTGAATGCTACGAACCCTTCAGTAAAACAAAATTGATAGACTTGTTACCGGTTTTCCCAAAGGCGCATTACACGATGACATTCTACCACGGAATGTCTATATGTGAAATTGCAACATGTTTTAACCCAAAATTCGGATTTTTAAAGTTCTTTGAAGACATGCCCATGCAATGAAGCGGGTCTACGGCATGAGGCGAAGCACTGCTGCTAGCCTAGCGAGGCCATCAGAACCGCTTGGAATAACGACCCTCGCTCCCCCTGAATTAGTTGGCTAGGAGTTAACGTTTCCAGGTGGATATGATGGAACGTTAGTAGCGACTAGAACGCTAGAAACGAAACTTATGATGGCTGTGGAAACAGATGATGCCTCCAATATTGTCTGAGAATGGGCTAGCTCATTCCGGCTTCTAGACGGGTAAGATGAACGTGCTGCCGTATGACGTGTCTCCTTTCACTGCAGCGGAGGTTTGTCCATCTGTCCAATTGAATTTCAGTTGTGTGATGATAAACGAGACATGTTCGGAGTGGTGTAGATACGACACACCAAAGTGATTTTCGATTGTGGGGTGCGACCATTGACCACCAGTACCGTCGGCCGATGAAGTATCCTATTACAGATCTTGATTAAAAATAGCAATAATGTGGACAGAACGAGAAAGTATTTGAAAGAACGAGCAATACATTCAAGGGCGAGAGCATCTGACTTGTGTCACAGTGTCACAGTCCAAACTACTTCGGCCTTGCAGTGCTTCAAAAGCCTCTCAAACGCCATCCGGGGGTTTGGTACGGTGTTTCATGAATACTTTCCCGGGCCTTCTGTGCGGTTCCGCGCCTCTCTAGGATCAGTATAATATCGGCGCCTTAACGAAGGCCATTTTTGATATCTGGTAATACGAGAGAAAAAAAGGCTTTGAAACCTTTAATCGCTCCTAAAACTTAGGATGGATCATATGGTAGGATGCTATCTCATTCCATACCTCCATTTAATCGAGCAATTGTTCACCTAGCTAGCTAGACAAGTCGGATGACTATGTCCGCTATCTAATTGCAGGAAGGTTGGGATCTTAAGCTCTCGATACGTTTTGTTGTAGGAGGATAATCTGAACAGGTCCTCAGATCGAGATAGACCCTCAAGATCATGAAGAAATGACTACGATGAGCATGTTCAACCTGTCCCTATAGGGGGTATACAAGATCTTGGCACAGACCCGAAAATATGTCTCTCACGACCGCCTAAGCCTAACAAAAGATTTAAGGTAACTGCTCGGTCTAGCCCATTCCACAGCTCTTTTGTGACACCAAGGTACGTTGCGAGGTATGGAAGAATAACTGACTGGATCCTTGCAATGTCGACGTCACTTATGGAGGATAGTGAGTTTGTTATCCTTGTGGTGTATTAGAGCCACGTAGACAAATTTGAAATTATACCTACAGCCCAGGCTGCCTTGCCACGATGATCCCAGTCTGCCAAAGAAGAGCACTAACAGAGTGATTACTCAACGCAGTTCAGGTAGCATTTGAAAGAGAAAAGCGCGGAATATATTTCCTGCATTGGAAACTTACTGAGCGTTGGGTGACGAGTATATCGTTAAGCCCAGCGGGAGAGATAGCAAGGCCATTGGTGACTTGTCAACATAGGCGCGAACATTGTGCCCACCTTGGGTGACGCCAGTCAGATGTGCCAATTGAAGCTGAATAAATATAGGTCTAGTTGGTTGCCCTCAGGAATCTCCGGTAGTGACGCGACAGTTGGCGAGGAAACATTAAACCTGATGGCAATCTTGAGCGGAGACGAGCGGCAGCAACATTACTCGCAGCAATAACACAAATGCAGCTTGTATTGGCGTCATATCTTAATGCTCTCGAAAACTCAAGTTAATGGATATTGAAAAGATTGCATCGGACCTTGATTAGCTCCTCATTGCACCGCCACTACAACCCCTATTGTCTCGTTAGTAGCATTCCAGTCTTCTTCTGATGGGTCACTATGGGCTAAACGCCACGTAAAGCTTCTCCCGTAGAGAGATTTTAGGCCTTCTGGCGATAGATCCAATCTTCAATTCGGCAGTCAGTGTACTTGGAAATTGTAGGCGGGGAGAGCTGACCTACGGCTGTAGACGGGATGCTTTCAAGTTACTGGACGACGCTGAAATGGTTGTTAGAGAACATGAGCAATGCTGCAGGACCTGCAAAACCCAAAAAAAAAAAAAAAAAAAAAATTTCGAAGTGACGATGAATGAAAGTGAAGATCGAATGCTGAAGGCTGAAGTGAATCGCCTCCACATGCCTCGGTAGGCTATCCAGTTAGTCATACGGACCAACTCCTGGCACATTCCATGGATCGTCATTCACCGGTCTGCATTTGCCCGAGTGTTACCAACTCAAAAACGACCTCCTTTGAGACGAAGACAGAAATGGCTCTGCAAGATGCCGGACTTCGCCAAAAGCCACCATCATCTCCGCTATCTCCAACCAACACAATTGTGCATCACCTAAATTGCACCACCATCCAGGATCTCAATCCTTCACCGAGTCCCGACCACGGATATTGGTTTTACTGTAGATTCGGCCATAGTTTCGAATGGTGACATACACTTTTATCTGAGTCGAAAACATATGTAAGCACGGCTTTATTTTGATCCGGAAAGTCGTCATATATATACAACGAAAATAAACCAAAAGAATCACCTACGTCCCCCAAATCGCCTCAGCATTCCGCGGTAGATAGTAATACATTACGAGTCCCGAATAACCATTAATCCATTCCCTTTTCCAGTTGTGTGCAACCCTTCCCATTCCGGGGCAGCTTGAAACGCCCTAGTGCTTGTGGAGATCCGCGTGCCTCTTGTGCTTGTATCCACCAGCAGGAACAGTTACAGTTGCCGTGTTAGTAACGGTCGTGTAAACCGTATTTTCATCACATGATGTTACATTTCCAACAGCATCCGCGGTGACGTAGACGGTTGGGGTGATGGTGATGTACACTGGTGCCTTGCAGTCTTCCTCTCCAGCAGGGCTGGTAGACTGAGCTGGAGACGCGGTAGTTGCATGTGAAGGCTTGAGAATGAATGATGATGTTTGTCCGTAGCCAGAGGTGCTGATTGGAATGAGCGATTTGGTGGAAGGAGGGTTGGTTGCCTCGTCGGAGAAGATAAGTCCAAGCGACCCCCCGTCTGATACTCCACGCGAAGTAGTTCTAGGCTCTCTGCTATACCCTTCTGAGACGGCAGGAGTCGTCTCAGGGCCGTCGCCATATCCTCCTGAAACCGGAAGAGCACTGGTCGCGGGCGCATTTCCATACCCCTCAGAGCCGTATCCCTCTTGCTTTCCCACAAGGCTGATGGAAATGTCAGCCTTCAAGACTCCGGTGCTCTTTGATGCTCCCGTGCTCTTAGCGGCAGATGTCACAGCAGCGGAGGATTTTGTTAGGGCTACAGAGCTAGCTTTTCCAGAAGCGATAGGGGTCGCGGCACAACCTTCTCCGGAAGCCTGAGTGGCATCGGCAGGGCCATTTTGAACCGGGTTGCATCCAGGGAGCTTGTCTAGAGGGGATTTATCATCGCCTGGGAATTCAGCCTTCGCTTGGCAAGACTTGAACTCAGGATCATCGTCTTCATTGACATTCTCGGCACCGAAGCACGTCTTCATTTGTTCAGTGCCGCATCCGCAACCGCAGTTGCAGTAACCGGTTTCAGCTGTGGCCTTAGCGAGGACACCCTTTTCCCAACCGTTGAGCTGCAAGCCATGTTAGCGAACTCGAATATAATCTGGCACAAGGGGAGCTTACGAAGTCGGCATGGAATCCGTAGCCAGTTGAGTCACCATTCGATAGAACCCAAGGAATACTGTCCGCGCTGTAGTGACCATCAAATGCTGAAACATCATACCAGAATTCAACGAAAATGGTAGGGAACCTAGCAACCTTGAAACCTTTCGGGCAGGCATCAAGTCCTTTTCCACTCTCAGTCGGCCAGGCCATGTGAGCACCAGGGTTTTTGGAGTCGATGTCGTTACCATTCCAGCACGCAGGGAAAGTAATCTGAGAAGTGAAGCCCTCTGGACAAGAAGTAAATCCCTTGGGAAAACCGATAGCATCGGTAGATTTGTAGTCCTTTCCTTTACAAGACCACATAATGCCCGGCCCCTTGTTGCTACCAACGACACCATCGTCATGGCGAAGGAAGGGATTGCCTGCAATCATCTTAAAGTTCTCGGGGAACTCAGTGACGTTTGCCCTCACGTTCCCAGCATCTCCAAACTTGTAGTAAATCTTGACGAATTTGTCGGGTACGCGGTAAAAGCCAGTGTTGTTGCCATTCCAGTAGAGAGTTGGTCGCCAATACAGACTCTTATCAGGCTTTATGCGGGCAGTGGTGCAGCTAGAACTCTGGATGGTCTCGAAATCCATGGATGAGGAGAGGGCATTTCCTCCATCGAAGGAATGAAGATGAGGGCTCTGAACCCCCGGGAAAAGGGCGGGGTCGCTTCTTTGATAGCTCATGGCTGATCCGCCTCGGTTGTAGAAGCTGAAGTAGGCACCAGTGCAGTCAAAAGCCGAGGCCGTTGCGGCGAGGCCGGCCGTGAGAGCGAGAAGGTTGGTATACATAATGACTTTGGTAGGTTGAAAGTTTGAAATCGGAACGGATCAGAGATAACGAATGGGCTCAAAACCAACGAATGAGTGAGTTGGAAATTGAGTTAAGGGAATGGAACCGAGTCTCGGACCCGCAACAACCAGAAACGAACGTGTACGAAGAAACAAAAGAACGAATGGTATTCCTGTACCGGAAGCCAACGACGAGAGAGGCAGAGGGGAGAGAATAGGATTACGGGAGATTGACATGTATATATGGCGGCACACCGGGTACCTGACAGAGGCAGGCCAGCGACCGCCGCACAGTGAACCTAACGCAGCTGTAGTGTTCTAGATCCGGGCAAGCAGTTGGCTGCCGGATGCTTGGGTTTGGTCCTTTTGGGACGAATACGGAGAGATTACGCAAGGGGAGTTGGGAGGTCCGTCAGATTCTTACTTCTCGGACAAGACTCACAGAAACTTTGGCTGGGGGAGATGGCCGCGAGTTTGCGAAGAGACGCCATGGTGAAACGAAACGAAAAGGCACTGACAGAGCGGCCAATCGCAGCGTGTTTGCTGGTGAAATGAAGTTTGATGGATTGAAACAGTGTTCGTGGTGGCATCCTGTAGTGGTTGTCGTGCAGCTGGTGGGGGCGCCTCTAGGGCCGGGTGGGGGCCCGCGAATCGCGCATGGCGGCGTCTTCAAACACTGGGCACCTGCCGCGCTTCCCCTGCCTTAAATTACTGCTTAGCAGTGAGAACCCCGTCTTGGACTGCAAACAATAGTCCACTCGAGTTGGGTAGAAAAGAGTAAAAGTTATGTCAGACCTTTCCTCGGGCATACGAATCTTCTTTACGCAGTTCAAACCCTTCGCTTTTGAATCTGCGGAGCGGGAGATAGCACATCTTAAAGAAGTCCCGAAGCCCTCTATGTATGCACCACCGGATTCTGCCCCAGGGGGCACCTGATGTAGGCCAATAGGAGGCTGCTAATGTAAGGGGATTCTTGGCATTTCGAACACCAAAGTTGCAGGTTTTGTATAAGAGAATACTAGTAAAACTAGCAACGTTATCAACAAGATCGTCGTCAATTCTCCAGCGGGGAGCCATTTTGGTGGGGGGACAGGGTGTTGTGAATTAATTATGTTGATGAACTACCTCATACACCTGGAAAATGTAATGTTAGTTGTTCGAAGTGCCAAGAACCCCCTTACATTAGCAGCCTCCTATTGGCCTACATCAAGGTGCCCTGGGGCAGAATCCGGCGGTGCATGGGATAACCCTGCGGCAATCATTTCTATCCGGACATCCTTGCTGCGCAACGGACTTTGTTGCGAACGTGCGTCTCACCTTGGCTTCCGGAAAGTGTTTGCATTGGAGAAAAGATATCGACCACTCTCATCGTCGTATCTGGACTTGCGAGGCTGAAACGGGCAATTTTCCGACACATCTAATAGCATTGCTATCATCTGCTGCAGGACCGCTCCAGGTGGTTCAGAAGACAGTTTGATACTGCGCCTGACAACGCAAACAACAGCGACAGAGCCTCCCGCCGACGACATTCCGCTAGTTCTTACCTGCATTAAAATCTTTAAGGCAATTTGTTGAGTTCTGGAATATCGTGGAGCAACTTCCAGAGAAATTTCGACACCAGCAGATACTGACATATAGACTTGCGCCGATTTCCGATTTCGATGGCGTGGGGATTTGCGTTTGACTGTTTTACTTCGTGTTCGGCCCGTTGCCGGATCTACGGTTCACCGAACAGTTCGCCATCTCCAACTTCTTGACAGCGCTGACTTTGATAGCGTACCACTCCCAGAATAATCGCCGGCTGGAGATAGATAGAGCCCCAATTCTGGTGTAACAGCCAACTTTAGATTTCCAATGTTCTATTATCACCACCAATTCCCAAAAGGGCCTGAAATGAATCCGTAGATGGTGGCGTGTCGATGTCATAGTCTCCTGGCTGTTGCGCATACTTTCTGTCCAGCTCCGTCTGCGACGGGTGTACTCAGCGTCAACATCTCCACTTTTGAATTGATCCAGTGCCAGTGTTGTTCTAGAGCTCGATAATGGCACCGTCACTCCGACTAAATTCCGGAACACCTTCGGCAGTCATATAGGGGCCACCTTTAAGCGGACATCCAGCTCTGCTTCATCCTTCCCCAAGCGAGTGTATTGAGCGGCTCCTCTACAGTATTCTGTTTTGTTAGTTGAGGCGGGAATAGTTACTATGTAGGATGGGCTCAGCTCCTTCTGCACAGACCATCTACCTCCTTTGACAAACCCCACCTGCTGTGGTATCAGGCCGATATATTGTTAGCGTGGCCGAGTCTTGCCATCATCGCGAGCAAGGAATAACACCCAGGTTTTACGCCCCAAAGTGCCCATTTATGATACCATCATTTCGGATTCAGATGTGCAAGGTAGGGGAATACAATATTCTTAATTATTGTCGCAAATTTTTAAGAAAAAGTGAAGTATCTAGTTATGGAAAGAGCTTGACTGGGCGCTTCGCTTAGCGTTTGCACTAACAATATATCGGCCTGATACTACAGTCCGTCAACGAGCTGATAAACCCAATTATTAGTTGGCTCATCATACAACTGCGCTGAAATATAATACTGATTGTTTGAGTCTAGGTTAATCCAGCTTGCTGCAATCGCGTTGCCCTCCGTGAATAGTGGCTGATGCTGGTTTGAAAGTCAGACTGGGGCTGGTACGAGCGCAGTGATTGCCTATACCTTTATATTGTCTCCTTCCGATATGTCATCCGATGATTTCGACGCTTTTCCATTCCCGAAAGAAGTGTCATATCTTCCCACCCCGGTTAATTGTTCTTTACGTTAAAGGTCGTTTGAGATCTTTGCAGCCTCTGCCGCATCTTTGGCAGCGTCTCGGTATACTCTTCGTTCGGCGCTGTCAGGGAGAAATTGTTCGAATTGCTCTTACAGATCAGGCGTCGAACCGAGAAGGCTACTAACTTCGGCGTGAACTTCCTAGACCGGCGTTGATTCTTGCTTGAATGTTTGCATGACGTATAAGTACCGCGTATAGATGTCTTATTGTGAACCAAAATGCGTCTATATACGCCTTTAATTAGCAATCCCATTATGAGTTTTAATACTGAGCATCCTACCTGAAGTGTGTCCAAATACCTCAGAGCTCGATCAAGGTCAACATTCCCGCTCTTCCTGACACCAGCCCTGGAAGCTTGGCCTCTATGATTCACAATGTTTATTGCCTGGCTGAGGAAGGACATGGAAATATCGCCGTGCGGAGAGGAATTCGGCTCACCAGACTGTGCGGAAAGCGCTGTGTTCGGGTTTTCCTCTCCGCTATATTCTGCCCTGGTTTCTCCATGTTAGCATGGAGTCGAGTTTTGAGAAAATCTAAGTTTGGGTCCATATCGCAGAAGGGTGAGCGCAGAAGCGTCTTGTTGGATTGTTCCTCCAGGTTCCAAACTTCATGAGTAATAACTGTTATGTGATTGATTTGCTATCTGCTTTCTTCTTACGGCCTATAAGCAGAGCTTGCTTATCGTTCGTAGATAGTTATTTCAGCTACCAATTTGAAACCTCTACAGAAGGGCGTTCCTGAGGCTCTACCACGAAACAGTCGTGCATAAAAGTGAGCGCCACAGGCTCCGCTGTCTCCAGAGCATCATCCGGGATGGGTGGAACATGATCAAGGCTTCCCAATTTGTAAATAATGCTGATTACTTCTTCTTTCGACCGGGGGTCACCGTCTAGAGACGCGTGTATGTAAATGGTTACAAAATAAGAAACCAATGCTTACCAAGCGAGCATTTCGAGGAGAATACACCGTATGCTCCAGATATCCTAGATAGATGAGATAAGATAAACGAAATTAGGGTATTAAGAGAAACTTACTGCGTTGCCGGAATAGCTTGATCCTTGAGATTGCACAACCTCTGGCGCCGATCGAAATACTGATCCAATTCTTTCATCAACCACTCCAACACCATAAACTTCATCGATCTTTCCATTATAAAATTCCAACCAAATCTTGCAGATGCTATTGAAATCCAGCAAAAGTTTGTTTGCTCTGAGATCTCGGTGTGCAATACCCTCACGATGGAGGTACGCTAAGCCGCTCAAGGCCTGTCTTGCGATGCTTGACATCACTGGGGACTTAATCTTTCCATACTGGCGTACATGTCTGCCCAATGTGCCGCCTTCGAGGAATTCCATGAATATAAATCGCCTTTTTGTCAAACAACTGGCTGCCAAAATAGCCAACGATGTGCACATGGTCCAGTTGGGACACTATATTGATTAGGTGCTCCACTAGATCGTATCGCATGCGCAATTTACCGTTGTCGGTTCTCGTCTCTGCAATGTTAGGCTCGATGTGAACTTATTTGACAAAAATAAGCTCATTCGTAGTAAGGTATGATTAAGACTTTAGCCAACCTTCTACACCAATGAGCTGGTCTTGGACCCAATTGAAAGAACTATCGCTTGGGAATCATTAGAGTCAACAGCAGCAAGGGTTGAGGCTATTCGCTCAATAGAATCTGCGGATTTACTAGGGCTAAATTGGAGGGGATCAACCGTCTACGGATCAATGTCGTGGACCTGAGCGAGGTGCTCATTCAAACTGATCGAAACGAAAGAACCTTGCGCCGCAATTGTTCATCCTGTAGAGAAGTCCAGGAACACCATGTGGCCTCATATGCAGCTTGAGGTCGGCAAGGCGATCAAATTCTGCTGAGCAGCCTCCCACATGGCATTGGATACGACCTTCAGAAGTGAAGCCTGGTTTGGGTTCCTTCACTTCCATAGATGGTTTTGACAGATGTGCTTGGCCAGAGTTACCCCGTTCAGGTTTGATGGCAAAAAAGGCATCATCGGACTTAATTTCAAACTGAAAATCCTGCGATGGCTTCTGAGAAGCGTCGTGAAATGATTCTGTTGCTGCATTAAACGTTCTTTCATCATATGGTGCTCTCTTCGATTCCCGAAACTCTGGACTTGTCTCGGGAAACGATAATAATTCAGACCCTAACGAAAGCCGTGATTCCCCACTCCATGGTTGAGGAGCATCACTTCCCATATGTGATTCTTCATCACCCCCCTGCACATCTCGAGGAAATTCAAAGCATGCAATTGTCTGTAAATGATATGCCAGGTTGTGATGAAATTCTTCACCTGGAATTATCTTCCCGAACTGCAATGGACAAGTATCATGATAATCGACTAGGTATGTCTCGGCGATGTCTAGCATAATAGAGAGCCGCTTAAAATTAGTTTCATGCGCTATACGCAGGTGACTCGGATAGCCGCTCATAGTGCCAAAGACCGCAAAAGAGTGCTTAAAAAGGCGCGAAACTCTCTTGTGGACAGATCTTTCCTGTTTGAACCACTGATGGCGACTGCTGAACATTTGCGCCGAGCATTCAGGATACGTGCATAGGTATGTGGCTGGAGATCGTGAAGGATATGCGTCGAGTAGTGTTAGACATTTCTGCTGCTGTCAGGAGAACACTTACCTCCAAGCACGCCTAGATCCGTGTTTCGAAGGGTAAAGAATGATGCAGTAAGGACATATGAATCCAGAGCCTTCAGATGCCTTAGGTGGAGGGCGGGCAGGCTTACTTTTTTCCTTTCTCTGTCGTATATTGTCATGGCATATGAAACAACGGATTGAGTCCCCAGCATGTCGTCCAGCTTTTTGTCGTATGTTGTAGCTTCTGTCCCTGAGAAAATGGATCCTGAGATGGTGCTTGGGGTAGCGTCCAGTCTTATTAATCCCCTTTGCGCATCACTCATTGCAAAATCCGGGTCGTTTACAGCATTCTTATCCAGAGTCCGTCAGCAGGCCTCTCGAACATGATCCTAAACGCTTGAACGACCAATAGCGAGCTTCGTTTCATGTCTTCGCCAATACCGAAATTGTCAATGACGTGCGGTTATCGAATGGCTCAAGCGAGCTATCAGGAAGTCAGGTTCGCCCGCACTTGCTGATGTCGCCTTTCTCATCTTCTGGACAAGCCCTGATATGAACAAACGGTCGGATTTCTGATACTCGGAGAACAGTTCGACGTCAGTGTCGCCATCAACCTCCGAGTGCATCACTGTCTTGCCGGCCGTGGTTTAGTGGATGGGTTTCGAATTTTGAGGGACAACCTGTATAGGTTGGTGACAATATCATTGATACTTTCCGGCCGTTGTCTCATTTCAGCCCTTGGCCTTGTTTTCGAGTGGCCTTCATCGTCATCAGACTCGTCGACAGATTCCCCATCACTAGGGAACTCGGGTTCCATCATCCCGAACGGGAGTCCTTCACCAGAGACAGCAGCAATGTCTATGGACGTCAGCGCTTTTACAAACCAATTACCCCAATTTTCACCCAACACGGCTCCGCACAATTTAGTGGAGGAGGGATGGGTGAGAATACCTACTTTGCTCTAGATTGGTAGGTAGCTACTCCAGAAGCTTGAGAATATTGGTCCTCACAACTGTTGACTCTCGAATTCGGTAATCCAAAGAGGCATGGCCTCTCTGTGATGCGCCAATTTTCCAAGCCAGATCTTAAAGCGGCCATGCTCCTCTTCGATGCTACCCAAGGGCATCTGCTCTAGACATTCTGAGCTGCAGTTACTGGCAAGCTTCGCAAGCACAATTCCAAATTCTCGGAAGCAAACAGAGCTGTGGTCGTAAATACTAGCCACTGCTGCTGTATAGAGACGGCAAGCTAGAGCTGTGTGTATTCGCTCTGTTCCTCTGCTCTGATCACATTACGTGTTGGCGTACTTTGGTGCTGCGTGCCGTATGCCTCGCGGATTTCGGAGGCCTACGACCGCATATATATAAGTTATAAAGAAAAAGATGAAAAGATGTAATGGATGTTGGCTCGCAATGGATTTGCGGTGAACGGAGCCTAGGTACTGAACCCCACGCCTTTCCTATCCGGCACTAGCCCTCATGTCCCATCTGCCATTTCTTCCGGCAGCTCTCTCACAGCACACGTCCACCACCATGTAGTAGCTGGCTTCTATGCCTTCTATCTTTTTCAGTCATGTCTGGTATTGAGTTGGCGGGGCTGGTTGTCGGCGCTATCCCCTAGTCATTACAGTACTGGAAATTTATGAGGAAAATCTAGGGAAGGTGAAGGCATTTTGGAAGTGGGAAGATCAGTTGTCTGATGTCATTCGAACACTGTGGTATGAATATATCTCCTACGAATTGACTATCGGAATTCTGCTCGCATCCATCCTGTCGGATGAGGAGCTCGACGCCATGATGACCCGACATGAGCTCGAGCCCTTAGAACAGTGGAGAGGCGAACGATAGGCTGCAAGAGAAGCTCTCGTCTGCATATAGACCTTATCTGTATACCATTATTGAAATCGAAATATTATCAAGGATATTGCAGGAGGTTTGAACCTGGATCGAGCAAGCTACGGGAGACGTTCTGGCCTATATTTCTTCGGAGCAGTCTGCTGATACTTCACAGATAACAAGGAACGACCTCCAGGCAACAGTTTTGGTTAATCCATGGATTACATTGACTGATAACATACCGGCTTCCAATTCTCAAACCGAATTAAATTCGCATGAAGAAGAACCGGTTCAAGCGACTTTTGGAGCGACTGGAGCAAAGTGTTGCCCGCCTTGATAGCTTCAACGAAACGACCGACAAACTCGAACATCATAAAAAACAGCCGTAAATCTCATTTCACCGTCGCTCTAATGCAGGTTCAGAAATATGTAAGCACTCTTCATCGGGTAATAAACAGAATTTGGAGCGCATCTCCCTATTCGGGCTTTGCCGCGAACCCCCTTCTCGAACAGCGCATGGTAACACCGAAGGACGTGGTAACACCGAAGAAGAACGTAACGATCATGACGGAGTCACCCGGTTCACTCTTTCTATTTCCGTCCGGTGACTTGAGAGGACTACGGCAAAGGTGCGAGTCATCGAATCAACAAAAGAGTCAAGAAAGGATGGAAGCAAAGTCAAGATTGATGTTTCACCGCCGTCGCCAACGGTACTTCCAGATGTGGATCATGTCAATTTGGCAGAAGCCACAAACATCAGTGCAACCCTGCAAAGCTTCCAAATCACTACAGGTAATCCAGGCTTTTGTCTCGATCCTATCCAGGAGAACCTGAAGGGTATTTATGCATGTCGTCGGCAGTGGTCATGTGCACACAAATTCGCAACCTTATTTGATCTCCTCAATGGGACTGACTTCGGATCTGGGAAGTGGAAATTGACCAAAGAAGACTGTTACGTCCTCAGTGTCACACTATTATCTTCGCTCCTTCAGCAGCATTCAACCCCTTTGCTTGGAAAATCGAAGGATCAAACGCGACATTGTTTTCCAAGACTATGAAATATAAGACCATTGAAACCCTGTGCAGATCCACTACCCATACATTGTGCTTCTTTGCACTTCAAAAGCATGTGATTATCAGGGTAAGCTTTGCATCTGGCTCTCTTTTACGCCAGCGGCTGATGAAGCCCCCAGTTGAAGACCACAGCTCAAAGCTTTTGGACCTTACAATTATGCTTCTTGAGCGCTATTTCCATCAGCGGGTGGAGCGTTTCTGCCTCGACGGCCAAGGATGTGATCCCGAAACGAGCTGGCTGACCTTGGAGTTGCGAAGCGCTGGATGAATCGCGAAAAGTCAAACCACTCGTGCGCGTTCCAAAATGCTGTTTCTTACTGTCTCAGGGTTTCGCTAATCCAAATGCGAATCTTCAAGATCCAGACTTCCGTCAAGGGGTAATTGACCAGGTCCTCTTGCCGCTACAGGATGAACTCTCAATGTAGCTCAATAGTCCCGCAAAGAGCTGAACGACGGTATGCAGAATCCAAAACAGGGAATCTTGCTATCCATTGCTGGGTAACATATGGCTGGTCGCTGGACGAACCGTTGCTTAATCCTGAATCACATATAGCTCGTCGCTGAAGAAACTGCTGCCCAGCACTAGATAGCCGATTAGTCCGCCCCTAGGTAAACCGTTGTCCGTTACTAGGCATCCTATGACGCGCTCGTGGCTGACCGGCACATGGCTAATAGCAAGCAGGCCAGCTTGCTGCTCATCCGCAGTGTCCACTACTCAGTTCAGAACTAGGTACGTGTGCTTGCAGATCTGCGAAGTAACAACGTTGTTAGAACTCTAATTCAAGTATTTCATGATCAATACTTCCCAAGGCGTTCATAAAAGCGCAGCCGGCCAATGAAAACTACTAAACCAACTATTGCCCACAGCCATACCAGGATATTGAACGAGAAAGGAAAACCATAACGAATCCTGGCTATGCCAGGTGAGCCACTCACCGTTAAAGGATATCTTTTATATGCAGTGGCTCGCACGCGTGCCCCGAGCTCCACAGTTTGTGTTACACAGGATAGGGTGTGAACTGCTGGCACTGCGCAGCTCGCTTGGCAAATACGAAATACCCGAGGTTTGAACTTGTGAGACATCGACAGTAACAATGACTGAAGAGCGTGGAAGGGGTTACCGGAAAGAGAAAATTAGAGTGGCCTCGATGGGGGCGAAGACTGGGTAAAAGCTTTATCCACGCCGACTCAAGGTGCTATGTACTGGAGCAAAGGACGCTACGTGCTCCGCTACCAACGTCCGGATTGCGGGGTGAATACTACGTTGCGTTGGATTGCGGAGAAGGCCTGCTAGAGCTAAAGGTTGCATGCCGCGTTAACTCGAGCAATTAGTATGGAGATAGCTTAATTCAACCTCGGACGTCCATGACGGCCTATTTGACCTGTAAAAAATGTCAAATGGTATTTCCTATTCGGTGCAAGCTCCGCGTCGCACCCCTGCGAAGCGACGGCGTGGATTCAGCACAGCAGGTGAGTGTGTGTTCTCGGCCTGGCAATTATTATAGGAGGACCATATTAATTATTCCTTACGGGCCGGTCTTATAAAACCCCTCTTTTCATAGCGCGGTTCAAATAAATTTTCTTTGGCACCGTGAATTCCCTTGCTAATAAATCATGACCTCCAGTCTTTGCACTGTTCGCATCAATTTTCATATCACGCAATGACGCTTTCTTATCTTCGCAATACCCTTTTGCTCCTCGATCTGTTCGTGGTCTTGACTCACGGTGCAGACCTCGCGATATCTGGCGATGCAGTGACGACGCGGTTCTGGGACTGCTGCAAACCCTCATGTTCCTGGAACGGCAAAGCCCACTTCTCACAGCCGGTGCTCACATGCGATAAAGAAGAGAACCCCCTCAAGGATTTCAGCGCCGGCACAGGCTGTAATGGCGGATCCGCCTATTCCTGTACCAATCAACAGCCGTGGGCGGTCAACGATACCTTTTCCTATGGCTTCGCGGGCATCTTCATCCAAGGCCATGTCGAGGACTTTTGGTGTTGTGCTTGCTACCAATTGGACTTTACCAGCGACCCTCTAAAAAACAAGACTATGATCATTCAGGCATCTAACACTGCCTACGACGTTGCCACGGCCAATCGATTCTCCCTGGCGGTAAGTCTACTTTCTACTCACGATATCAGTATCCTCACCGCTAAATACCACTGCAGGTACCTGGTGGGAACACGACCTCCCATGATGCTTGCGCCAATCAGTTTGGCGTCTCACAGACTGTCTTCGGAGAAGAAAACTCAGGTGTCGAATCCAAAGATGACTGTGACAACCTACCTGAATCCATGAGACCTGGCTGTCTATGGCGGTTCGATTGGTTTCAAAATGCGCTGTATCCAAGGTACGCCTACCTTTGAGTGACATCAAATTCCGAACATGCAGCTGGATGGTTTGCTAATGTTGCACAGCGCAACTTTCAAACGCGTTGTCTGCCCAGCCGAACTCACCGAGAAAACCGGCTGCACTCGAGACGACGACAAAGCTCTCGCCAATAACTCGCAGTCATCCGCGACCACCAACCTTTCTTCAGTCTTCACCGTTTTTGCTGCCGTCGCCGTGATCATCACCAGCCTGCTATTGGTATAGCACCAGCTGCAAATTTGCACGTCACCGTTTCTCTACCACTTAACGACCGACGCCTTTCCACCTCCCCGTCTTTTCATCCACACCTGTTGTCTAGTGGACCTCAGGTGTCAGGTGATGTGATTGATAGTCCTCTTTCATGCATGCATACCCTACCATTAACACCCAACTATTACCCTCCCATCTTTTCATGCTCCCTCTTCCGACGAAACCGCATCAGCATAATTGCGCTAATTTCTTCCGCTATATGCATCTCGGCACGGCTTGCACTACAAAACTTTTCCCTTTCTGTACCACACCGAGATAAGTCAAATGGATGTACGTTACGAAAGTCTCGACAGTTTCATCATTCTATATTCATCGAATACGACACCGGACGGAAATGGCGTCGGAAGGCGTTCGTGTCATCGATTGTGGCTTTATATTACCTGCATTTGGGCTTGGGGTCGGTTGGCTTGATGATATCATGTGCGTTTTCCATTCGTTTGGAGACTTTCCACGAGGTTTGCATTGCGAATGTGGCCTTGAGATGGGTAGGACAGGAGCTGCAAGGTGAAAATGTGGAGGCTAATGGACGGGGGAGATAACGGAATGGTAGTTTGAGTCCAAGTGGACGGTTTGAGCAGGCTCCCTCAGTAAAAACTACAGCCGGCATGGCTAAAAGAGCTGGACTCTCACAACGGGATACCTGAATACGTAGCTTAGCACAAGTAAACTCGAAGGCCAAAGCAGAGGTCATCCCACTTCCGATAGCCGATACCGCCACAAATAAACGTCTGCATGAAATTCCAATATCACGGATTCCCTTCTGCGAGGAAAAATCAAGCTCGTCGAGGCCGAGCCGTCTTCATGCCCTAGACCAAGTACTGAGGACATGGGATTTAATTTAGGCAAATGAATTTTTCGTAGTGGTGAACTCACTTTATCCATATCATCCGAGGGGTACCTTAGTCCAAACCCTGGTGTTACTGGACGAGCGTTTTATGCCTTGCCATTCGCCCCTCATTGACAAGAAGGCAATAAGAAAATGCTGTACGAGAAGGATTCAGAAGTTATTGGAGTATGATATCGTTTTTCATAGGCGCTTAATCGCGGATGTTGGTGAACGGTGAGTGGAATCGCACGTCTCTGGGTTTTCACCTTGGTCCACGAAATACTTAACGCTATGCAGGGAAGAATCTGGGGCCGTCGAGTCACACGCAGAAGCGAGCTCAGTGGCCAGTTTGTGACCTGACAGCTGACCTTGGAGCCTGGAATCTGGTCGATCGCGGGGACTCCACAGACGTCGACACTTCGGCAAGAGCGAACTTTTGATTGTAAGGTCCGTCTTGTGCTCTTAATGGTTATTGTAAGAGGTATACTTTCCTATAAAAAGCTCGTCCTCCGTCTTCTAAGGCGCGAAAAATTTAAGCTAGTAGCATAGAAGAGTACGTGCACCTTGCACATGTATATCCGTTTCAATTCATCCTCCTTTCGACCACCCCACCACTAACCACCTGCATCGGAAAATAGCTTCACACCTTAAGCACCCCCAAGCAAAGCAAGCCCAGCGATTAGCAAGTTCACAAGGTCCAGGCTCAGAAGTACAGTAAGTGCAAATTTTCCGGTGGGTTAGTAAGGAGCTACCCCAGATCCCGTCCAAAGTGGAGGAGCTTGATTATTTATGTGGGGCTTGGGGTAAAAAGGACGAAAACCTGGTGGCGGGTCCCTGCAGGCTTTAAAAGGGATGGCCCGACGGAGGGGCGGCTGGCGGGCCTGAGCGCCGGCTTTGGGCATGTAGTGGTCCGTGAGGAAAGATCGAGGTGAATGCCCTGCGCTGCCATGTGGAGTGGGAAGAGTCGATTACTGTCTGGAATATGGGGAGAGAGATGAGAGGGAATCAGATACGAGGCAGTACCATGGATCAGGATGCAATTGCTAAGTGGGGGAAATGCATGCTCCGTGAGCCGCGGTGCGAATTCCTAGGGCAGTGTGTAGCGAAAATATGAGGTAGCTAGCAAAGTCGATGTTGGAATCAACGTTCTTTTCATTTCATTAACTATGGTATCGTTCAAGGGTAGGGGTATATTTCATCATCATCTTCCACTCCTCTCAGCAAACACGGCGTTAGCGGTGTAATGGGGCTCAATGTTGGACTCGATATCCTCCTGGGACTCGACATCGGGCTTCCCTCTGCAATCTTCCACTCCAACTCCTTAGTCTCCACCAGTGTGGGTGACGATCCCAGACTCCCTATACTCCTAACAGTCTCCAATGTATCTCCCTTCTCGCAGCTCCCTGCAGTCTCGTACCGGTCGAGACTATTCCGCCGTGATTTTCGTGACTTATATGATCGATTTTTTCGATAATCTGTCGTAACAATCCTGGGAGGGTAGTCCGGATCTCGGACATCCTTCGAACGAGCAAGGCTTGACGAGAAGTCTTCCTGGATGCATGGCATGATCTTCTGCGCAAACCTGTTTTTCCGTGCGACTCTCGTAAAAGTCGATGAATTAGAGGAGCTCCATTGCCAGTCACTCCTAAATTCGCGTTCTATGGGTGTTGCTTTAGTTTTGAAATTAAAAACCCAGCGGGTGACAAGTCCCCGCAGGATGGGTACATTGGCCACGATAATGGCGACATTGTTCTCGATGTGGTTGACGCAGTAATCGATGGGGTATGTCCAATCAGGTTTGAAGAGGCTGTAGAGACGGTCGCGATAGGATAGGTATATTTTGGCGGCGCCGATACCTGTGACACTGGAAATTGTTAATCAAACGCTGAAACTGGCTATGCGCGGAGAGCTCTTACGCTAGGCTGGATGTGAAAACCGCCAGCACCACCATTCTTGATCGCAACCGCGCACTCATCATTCGCCTGACAATTATGAACGGGATTGGGAAAATGAGAAGGTCGGTGAGCAGATTGGCGCAAGTAACCCAGATCAGCATTTCGCCCATACGGTGACGTCCCATGCAGTGCAAGCCGCCAAATGTCCTCGGTTTCCAGGTGTTTCCAGTCTGCGGCGGACAGATAAATATGTAGAGAAACCAGGGCACCAAAGCACTTCCGACAGTGAAAATAAGAATTCCATAGAGAACCTTCTTTAACCATTCGATGACAGACCCGGCTCTGAGGAGAAGCAGAATGATGGATGCTTTTACGAGGGGCAGAATCGGTATGTTCAATAGGTTGAATGCCATCACCACCTGGCCTTAATTAGCAGTCACAGTAGATTCTGTGGATCGGATAGCGTACCCCGTAGTACTCGTCGTAGTTCGGCTCGATTTCATTTGGGGGGACCTCCCAGATGTGTACTCCAACGTGCCACATTTTTACATCTGTAATGCTGTCAGCTTTTTCGTATTTTTCAAGGAAATACAGAATCTCACGTTTGTATGAAGGGCCAATGAGGGCTATCGACAGTAGCTGAAATATCGTTAGAATCAACACACACAAAGGGCTTTTTCTTCATGTCCACACCAGAGGGATCACGATCAACCAATCATCTGTGGAAGCTCTGTCAGCGCTCAGATGATAAGTGGTCTCGAGTTCACTCACCCCATCCCAACCGAAGGTTCAGTTTTCGCCTTGTGTATATCCTTAAGCCCACAAATATGGCAGCCAGCATCGGCGTGCCAGATATCACCGCCAGACATGTGACTTGGAGTGGATAGGTAGGCATTCCGACGACGAGTTGTCGGTGCTGGAAAAATCGCGAAAACCACTGCGCGCGTTATCGTGGGCTGGCATTCTGATATATTTGGCGGCATCGAGCTCTGCAGCTACCTGTCCCTGGTCAGTGCGTCTATCAACAGGCACGGACAGCCGGACCTTGTCCCCCCGCAATTTGTTCAGCACTCTGGACCGAATAAAGCACACAACGGCTGCACGGATGATCAGCCCGGTCGACAAGTCGAAGCCTGAGAATTCACGTGGGTCGGGTGACACATCTATAATATATGGCTCGTTATACTAGTCGACTGAATAAAACCCCTCTTTGCCCTATAGTGTGTCATGGATGAATTCATTCAATACGTCTCCCTTTATCAATTTCTTCTGGAGTGGCCACACCTAGATGAGACGGCCTCTCACTTGACGTGGCGACCCTGTGAAGAGCAGGTTTTGCCCGAATTTCCACTGGGAGTGTTAGATTGTGGCGGTTTTGAGGTGAAAGCCATTTTGGCGCCTTTCAAGCCTCAAGTGATGCTCGGGCGGTTGGTTGTTACCGCATCATCTCGCGAACGCAAGCTGTGAGATTTTGTGTCACACTTTCCAGGTCGTGGAGGCGGTGCCCGGTTTGCTGCAGGTAATACAGCCTTTGGTAATATTGTATCTACCGATCCTTGTGAATAATGAACTTTCAGTGTCGCTTAAGGTTTCCATCCAATGGTGAAGCAGGAGCAAAGTGACCCAAGATATACTATGAAAGAAAAGGAAAAGACAGAAGGCAGCGCTACCAGTAACGTTTCACGATGTTGACCTCTAGCAAAGAAAATCCCACTTTTCCGGAGAGGGCTACCATGCTGTGGACGTAGCAAAAGTCCTGGCTACATCTCGCTCTTCGTGTAAGTGTCTCGAAGATATCACCACCTTCGACGACATCTGACTTGAAACTATGAAATCGGATGAAAGGGCCAAGTCACCTAGATCTCAGGTATTATAGACGGATTAAGAATACTTACTCCGGAATGGCAGCAAGATAAAAGGGCTCCGATGTGGAGAACTACTAATTATTCATATTGGAGACATTGCGATAACCAAGGTCCGGCGAATCCGAGTGAGTCCCGATATTCCCTGTAAATTTCTGGGGAAATGTGATCCAGTCGGTTAGCTTCAGTGCAGCATATGAAAATACCCAGGAACTCGATGACGCGGTCATCTTTAGACGTCATTACGACCATAATACTCCGAGCTCTTTCAAGGCCTGAATCCGGGGTACTTTAATCCAGAAATAATAGATATTCGCTTGAAGTGCTCCGTCGTCGGCAGTGTTTTCACATGAATGCCTGGTTGGCGAGATATGGGGCTCTGGAAGCTTGCAACACCGTACCATGGCCGTCCGTGGGCAACAACCGCGGGCACGGCGGACCTCCGTAGAGTGGAATCTCAGCTCGAGGAGATGGCGACTGGGCGCGGCATTGCATATGTGGTGATGGAAGATGAAAGGGATGAGGTTAAGATGAGCATCCTGCGCACGTTGGGCCGAGGAAGTTGGAGCAGGTATGCATTCCCGGAATGTACGCATGAACAGCCCTATAGAAGGACAACAATGCACGTCAACTCTTGTTCCTAGAGAATTGAGCTTCTCAATAAAGCGCTTTACTTAGTAAGGCCCCGAAGGACGTGCTGCTAGCTCTTTTAAGCTTCAAATGTGACTTCCTGGGCACACGTGACAGAGACCTAAATATTGGAGAATGCAATGAATTTTCATGGGTATCTAGCTACGAGTTCTGCCCTTCTCAGACAGTTTTGTGATCAGTTTAGTTTCTTGTTGTCTTGTTGTCGTTGGAGTTTATTGCAAAGACAGGGTCCCAAAAGAGAAGGCCGCCAAGCTGGGGCTATCTGTGTTGTAAACATTACCTAGCCTTCACATCTCAACACCATCAACGCCCACCATCCTGCATTTCTCGTCATCCTGTGGTTATGCGTCCTTCTTCAGACATGCCAATACCATTTTCCTTGCAGAATGGTATGACAACTCCAATCTACCAGTGTGCTTGGGGCAATTCATGCACACGCGCAATGTTCAACCTGCAGAATGCTTCATACTATTAAGAGTCAGACAACTTGACGAGACCAGCACGCTAACTGTCATAGTTATGAAACGTCAGCTTAAAACTACTCCCCCACCAGTTAGGACTACCAATGATCAGCCCACCGCCTTGACCTAAGACCTTCACGATCCGCACACATACACATCCACGTAAGCTAAGAGTCCTTGTCCCAATTGGATTTCTCTAGCTACAACATTTCTCTTGCGCCCCCATATCCGCAGTAGAAAATAAGACGATACGATACATTTGGCGATGAGAGAAGAAGCTATTGTCGTACTTGTTAGGGAGTTACGAGGAGGCAAATCACACTCGTGACTGTATATGAGTATAGATTCTTGGGTATTGCACACGACTTGTACATTGTCCCCAGAACCAAGCTTTGGATGACGGATGCGAGACGTATTGTCTTATGAGGGAGATTATCATGGACGACGGGGCAAACGTCACAAAGAAACACATCAAACAGTAGGCCATCAATCCTAGCCTGAATTCCTCATCAAACTAGATTGCTTTGACTTTACACCTTGAGGTGGTCCCAGAATACTTGCTGCTCTCCTGTTACGACGCATGGTAGAATTCCAATTATGTTGCTGGAGAAAGGAGGTATCATAACGTTACGCATCGGGCTGCCTCGGGTTGGTGAAGTAGACTAAGATTCTCTAGAAGTTCCCAAAATAGGGGGCGAGATTCCATGCTCAGCAAACAAATAGGTTGATTCTACGATCTTCACGCAGTTGCCATTCGGACCTTTCGAAACTATTTGACTCAATTTTGCCTCAGCGCATCGCAGACTCATTGCTATTGCCCTGTCTTCCAAAGTCTTAACCCCCGAAGGTTTCCACCAGGGAATAGTAGTCTCTTGTTACGACCGTCCTGAATAGCCCTATCAAAGTAAGCACCGAATTGACGGATAAACGAAGTTACCTAACCTGATTGTTCGATGGTGGGTGGTTTCAACGACAAATCTCTAAGCCGGCCACGTTCTACCATCCTAGGTGAAGCACCACACATTAGTCCTTTCGAAATCACTCAAACAGGCCGTTCTGGTCTTAGTGAGGAAACTCATCAGGAATTCCGCCCCAAGGTGGGACGCGTGTTGGAGGAGAGGCGCTAATCCAGTGTACTCCGGGTCACTTCAGCAAGCTTGCTATCAACCCCAAAAATTGTGCAAAGGTCGCGGAGAGACTAAAGGGAAGACATGCGAAACCATATCCTTAGAGTGTTTGTATAATTCAGGACGCAGAAAGAGTAGTATATCAAAAAGTCACCACTCCTGGCCTTTAGTGCGCAAGTTTTCAACGACTTCAAAGGATCACAGTGCTGCGCTGTGGGCGCCTATCAAAAAGATTCTGGATAAGGTATCTCTGGAGGAATAAGGAAATGCACAAGCCGTGGGCTGAAGTGGTGCCTTTTGTGCATCACCAAAGGATGTCTCCATCAGTTAGACGATTTCGGCAGAGCTTGAGTCTTCTAGCCCGTTATAAAAGCCTAGGATTCTCTTGGCACTCATGAACCCACCACTCTATCTGACTCCAAATTCTTGATCATGTGCACAATCCTGATCCCTGCTCCATTTGGACACTTGACTAGATCCTCTTTCCCGCTCCTCATGTACCCACACTGTTCATACAAGGCCACTCCCGTCAAGGTGCTTCCCATCTCCAATCTCTCGAACCCGCCCGCTCTGGCCTGCTCTTCACAATACCTCATCATCATGGTCCCTAATCCTCTCCTTGCCCAATCCGGATGCGTGAAAATCGCCCTGATGCTCGCCCGCTCCTTCTTTGGATCCCGAGCCTCAGGTATACGACCGGGGGCGGTGTCAGCGCCGTAAAGTGTGCGTCGAAATGACCAGCCGCCACAGGCACATATGGTGTCTGGAGAATCCACCGGGTGCAGGATGAAGTAGGTCGAGTCGTGAATCAAGAGGGTATCCGGCCCGAAGAGAAATCCTATTGAGCCATCCATTTCCGCTTGTGTATAGTGGTTCTTTGATAATCCACGAAGGGACATCTCGATCATAGATGATAGAGCGGGAATGTCTGCAGGAGTTGCTTTGCGGAATTGATATTTTTGTGAGACTTCTTGAGCCCGTGCCTCTGTCAATGGGTTGGTCATATTTACGCTACCGAGAGCCACAGTCTGAGGTGAAATTGATTTGGAGCTAGAGATCAGAAAGGCTCAAAGCATATTAACTCAGCGTTGTGCAGTGTTGAAGATAAGGTATGTTGCACGAAGGTGGGTCAGACATTTTTATATCCAAGACATTGTGGGCTGTTGCTAGTGTTTTCGGAACGGCCCATTCCCAAATAGGAACGAGACACCGTCGGCTTAGGTAGCCTCGGCGTTCATATTTTGAAGAGTTGTCCTTTCCGACGGGAACCAACACCCATACTTTTCACTACACCTTGCATCGATTACTCCGAACTAGACATCGAAGGTAGTGTTATGTTCCTATCACATCCAGACCTCTAAATAACATATGCTCCTCTCAGTGTCTTCTTAGGATCAACCCTGGACTTCATAGCCGTCAGTTTCTCAACGTTCTCTCCAAACATCTGCATTCATCAGCAATCGCTTAGATTTCGCACCGGTCTGGGAACCTTACCTCTACTGGGTCATGGAACTCCTCAAAGTCTCTTGGAAGACAGTCTCCAACGGAATATCTGTCACAGATTTCCTGAGCGCCCCCGGCTAGTGCCTTCACTGCCGTTCTATGTGCTTCCTCTGAGCATCCATTTAGGGCTCTGCATCCCAATTGCAAGATATGACGACAGTTTGGACGAGGCCAGCCAGTATCGGCACGTGATTTCACAGCATTGAATGCTTCCTGCACTCGCCAGTGAAACGGTTGAACAACTAGGAATGTCTCGTACTTTCTGCATCACCTCGATCAGGACAAAGGTACCAACGTTCGGCTTTGGTTCCTTAGCAATTGTAGCATCAAACCATTTTCAAGTCCGATTGATGAGTTCCTCTGTAATAGTAGGGATGACAATTCCTGTCATCATTTGTTTGGTTGTTCTGCGCATCGCCTCGAGGCTATCTTTGAAATTATCAGTCCCAAACGCAGATCTAGTTGGATTGCTTACCGCTCAGTTGATTCACTGGTCTGTAGCTCACCCCCTTGGTCGTATCAGTAGCCCCCGAATATCCAAGGCCATTTGAATCCCTTCTCACCCCGGCCGTGCTCTTCTCCATGAGCATCATATACCAGGAGGCCCAACCCCAGCACTGAAGGTTTCCCAATGAAGGCACCTTGAGTCATGTCAAGGCAGTAAAAATGCATAGCTATCTTACGATCAGTGTTTCGGTCCGCAAATTCAGGAATGGCCTTCGCGAAGGCTAGCAGTGCCTCACGAGGATGGGGATCATGTCGCTGTATATGGTTGAGGTACTTGTACGCCTTCGGTTTGAGAGCTGTCACAGCTCCAAATCTACCGCCTCCACCTCGAAGCGCCCAAAGGAGCTCGGAGTCTTTTGAAGCCCACAAGACCTCGCCATTCATCTTCACAACTTGTGCGTCCAGCATGTTTTGAGGGTCAGATGTCAAGCCAAATTCATAGGACATCCACGAAACCTCGCCAAAAATAATCGGGCGCAAACTCTTCCACCTTTGAATCCACATATCGCCATATCTGCCCAGCACCCACAATGACGGTTTCTTATTCCTTGTTGAATTCAAATCCATCAAATGCGGACATGCTAATGAGGATCCCCGGGGAAGACACCGAACCGCAACCACCGCATTGAACGTTAAATCCAATATCCGTATTATTCAATGCGGAAAGGAGTCGAGAAAGCGATTCGACCGACTTCGGCCGAACGATGAGCTGCGGGTGTAGATCCTTCTGTGCAGACCAAACCTTACTCTCCCCTTGCTATAGTCAGGTGAAGATGGTTCGATGATGTCATCCTTGCACAACACTGCGCGGATATGACCCATGATCGAAAGTAGTTTCAAATGTACAATATCAGCAGGTAAGTCTCGATATGGTGAATGTGATGTTCTGGTTTCAATCCAGCTTCGCCGCAGTGTGGGGGCCCCAGAGGCCTTTTCTACTCGAGCTTTGGTAAGCACTGAAGGGGCCGCCTAAAATGTCTTCTGCACGGCGAGCTTATACACAGTCATCTATTTGGTGATTCTAACTCTACTTCAACGACGCTTGAGATGATTCGTTCACGGCTGCTCCAGTCTGTCAGCACTCACTCTCAGCTCACCAGTCTCGCTAGCTTGAACCAGTAAGTTAGGACGATCCATTCTCTGGAAATCGTACAGCGATAATGGTCAGTGGCCCCTTGATCCTTGGAGAGGACGCCTGAAATGTGTTGGAACTTGCATCCAGTGTTCCGCATGGGCGGGCTTTAACCCATGGGCGCTCTGTACTATACCTAATTAGGAGTGCTAGATAGTTTTCGGTGGTAGTAATCGTCACTCTTAGCTGTCAACCAAAGTTGAATTTTATATCGCACAAACCTCATATCTTTCGGTGTTGCACACGCACCTACAATTCGAATCGCCCTCGTCGTCGCCATCAACCTGCATCCTATTCATTCGCATCCCATATTCATCCAATATGGCTTCTAACGCACTTAGTCAACGCCAACAACGCTTGCGTCTTATAGGTCTATCCCCAAACGCCTCATCTAATAAAGAAAGCGCCTTTAGCACCCCAATACACCCGGTACGTCGCACAAGGAACAATTGAGGTAAAGGAGGAAGAGGCAATCCTAAGAGCAGGAAGCGTTAACGTCAACAGTCACCCGAGGAGAGTAGCCAGGAGTTCGTTACACAGTCGACCCAGCTAGCTTCACAAGAGCCTCAATTGTTAGCTGATGCAGAAGTTTTGGAGCAAGATTTTAAGTCAATTAGTACATTTACTAAACATAATTCTAACTTAGTTCTAATTCCTATTAAGCTCCAGCGCACCAATAACAATAGTACGGCCACTTAGTAGGGCGATCTCGTTCCTCTATCGTCTCAATTTACCTAGAATTAAATTAAGTAGAAGTAATTACCTAGATTTACTCACCCGCTCGCATGGACAGCGTCGTTAAACTCCTAGATTTAAAAGTACGGAACCCCTATTAAAATAATACAAAGGAAAGAAAATCCCGCCTTTTAGTGTGCAAACTCGGTTAAAAAAAAAAAAAAAAGGAAAAATTTTATTAATAATAATATTTAGAACGTACTTAAAAGCTTTTAAACTCTAACAACCCATTTTTGCATGCACTATACAGAGGCTATAACTCCTTCTATTAACGTCCTGCACACCACCCTGAGAACCTGCCCTTCAGGCCTGTTGCTACAAAACGTCGTACCGAATACCATATACTGTAAGGAACTACTTTTCCACTGTTCTCTGCGTTTCCGAGTCACCGAGGGTACGCGAGCTAAGGAGGGAGGTAATGTAATGGGCTGGGGCCCAGGATGCGATGGTTGTCTCGGCCTTGACCCTGACAGAGCATAGTCACATGACCTTAGGGACTTAAAGGTATTAGCTATCAAGTCTCTATAGTATGTATAGTTAACTCTTTATCAAATCTACTCTGTTTTCACTTAATTGCTATTATTGGCTTAAATTATTACAAAATTAGTTAAAACAACTTAATTTAATTATTTTTATTATATAACTTTAACAAATATTAGTTTAATTAGAAATTTACTTTTTATATTCTAAAATAAATTTTTTTTTTTAAGAAAAGTATATAAAGAAATACTATAAAAATATATAAAAAAAACTAATTATTAAAGTAGTTTATAAAAAAATAAGAAAATAAAAAAGTATATAAAAAAAACCTAATTAAGCATAAAAAAACTAATTATATATTAAAAAAGGTAATTAAAGTGTAATAAAAAAGAAGTAGTTTTATAAAGTAAACTAAATCTTATAAAACTAGTTTAAAGAAACTCTTTATAGATTTTAATGTATTTACAGCTTAAACTCAATTACTATCCACCTTTCTAGAGATTGCTGTATGCCTTCTACAAGCCACTAAACTAGTGTACTACAGGAATTAGGATCGACCAAGCGGCCAAGATTTTGTAGCGAGCGTTGTGGCTGACTTTCGGCACGTTAATACAGCCGGTCGGGATCCGCGGCGGGCCGAAAATTGGAACAGACCGAATCGTACAAACTCGGCCTTCAACATCCTTTCTCGTCTTGACTGTATTAAGCAGATCTACCGTGCCCGCAAGATGTCCTGCCCAGATTGCTTCAAAGGCGGCCGAGCCACCGGTGATCCTAAAGGCAAAATCACCACCATCCACGGCGTTCGCACGTACATCGCTGGACCACCCTCAATGTCAGCTTCGATATCGACAATTATCTTTTACACAGACGCATTTGGACTCTCACTCGCCAACAACAAACTTGTTGCTGATGCCTATGCCTCTGCCACAGGTTTCCGAGTTCTCGTCCCCGACATCATCCCAGGTGGACCAATGTCACCTAACGCGATGCCAATCATGGACATAGTCTTGGGGCCCGTGCTTTGGTGGAATATTTGGGGCCATTTAGTAAGAGCTTGGAGTTTCGTGAAAGCACTCAGTTATGTCGTTCCTTTCTTCATACGCGCGTTCCCAAGCAAGTGCCTCGGTGTCTGCTTGGATTATGCTCGGAAGGTGAAGGCGGATTTACCTGCTGGAGCCAAATTGGGTGTCGCTGGGTTCTGCTGGGGCGGGTACCAAAGTATTAACCTGAGTGCTCAGTCTGCCATCGAAGGTGGATCAGAAAGACTGGTTGACGCACAATTCTGCGCGCATCCCTCGGCTCTGAACGTTCCGTCCGATATTCTTGATGCAGTTACCAAGTTCAAGACTCCAGTCGCGATTGCGCATGCAGAAAATGACTATGTGCTTTCAACGCGGAAAGTCGAGGAGGCCGAGGCCATTTTGAGGCAGACAGCAGGTGGAGGAGAGGGACAGGGTGGATTCAACTATCATATTAAGATTTATAAAGATGTCGGTCATGGATTTGCGGTGCGAGCGAAGCCAGGAAGCGAGGCGGAGGCTAGAGGGGCGGACGAGGCGAAAGAGCAGGCTGTTGAATGGTTCAAAAAGTGGCTTTGATCTAAATCATAATATTGTAGGATGACGTGGTCCTTCCTGTGATCGTTGTGATCGTTTTCATCGTTTTCCGCTTCCAATCCAAGGGCATATGGTGGGACCGGTAGAGCCTTCAATCACTATCTAAGGCCCTTGTATTAATAAATTAAATGTTAGCACCCTGCAGCCCCTAATTCAGTTCAGGCATAAGCTATCACCAACTTGATACTGTCCGTCGTATGTTACAGACGCGTTGTAGGAGAACCCGTGTAGCCACTATGCCCTTTTCAGCTGTAGCCGAGGGGAAAGCTGCAACCGTCGAGCTTCGTCAAGCCTGTACAAGCATCATCAAGAGCTGACGTCGCAAAACTGATCCGGACCCCTCTCGGAAGATTTTCAAGCTCGGAGATCAATCGACAGGGTCTCAGCGAGATGGATCCCAACACCAATTGCGAAATGCGGAGATGCTGCATTGCGGGGAAATCGATGACTGCCAACTTGTACCCCGAAGCAATGTCACTCCAGGACCTGCGCATGTAACCTTGCATTGATATATTGATCACCAGAATGCCTATTTTAATAAGACCATGTGTCCCAGGAGCACGCACAATGTGCTTCCAGCTTACCTCATTCTCAGAAATAATCCATAACACGCCCAATGGCGTGGAAAACCTTATTCTCATTACTAGTACTCTCCTGTGGGGCAGCTGCTCAAATCGATTACTCACACTATGTCAATCCCTTCATTGGGTCCGAAGGACCTATACCAGGCCAAGCATTTGGTGGTGGAGACATCTTCGTTGGAGGAGCCGTACCCTTTGGCGTTATCAAGGTCGGGATAGATACCTACGAAGCGAATCGCTCCATCTCGACCCTTAATGGAGGATACACGCCTAATGGAAACGTTACAGCTATCTCGATGCTCCACGAATCTGGGACTGGAGGCTTTCCAAAGTACGGAATTATTCCTCAAATGCCGCTTACGACTGTAGACGCAACCGTGAATATTCTTGACAATCGTACCTATTGGCAGGCACGTGTCGGGAACGATACTGCAAGAGTTGGGTATTTCAAGACACAATTAGCAAATGGAGTTGCTGTTGAACTATCCGGGGCCAGACATGCTGGGATTATGCAGTACTCATTTCCTAGCGGGGAGAAGCATGTGTTGGTTGACGTGTCGCATTACCTCCCCAGCGAGAATGGAGGGTATAGCATTCAGAACTACCAGGGAGGAGAAATCAACATCGCGGAAAACGGAAGCACGTATACAGGTTATGGTACTTATGGCGGCGGATGGAATGAGGGCGCACCATTCACCGTTTACTTCTGTGGGGAATTCGAAACTGCCCCTGATCAAGCGCAAGCTTTTCATGGACGAAACACTGACCCAGTGTCACGCTATCACACGTACGGCGATGAACCTATTCCACAAGCCACTCTTGGTGGCAAGAAGCGGGCGGCAGGCCCGTTAAACGATCGTGTCGGAGCTTTGTTTAGCTGGAACAGTGGGGACGCATCAGAGATCAGGTCAAGAGTCGGGATATCGTTCATCTCAACAGAAAAGGCATGCTCGTTCAAAGACTCAGAAATCGCCTCCTGGAATCTGAACGATACAGTTAGCGCATCAGTCGAAGAATGGAACAAAGATGTCTTTAGCAAAATCCGCGTCAACACCGACGAGACAGCGAATCAAACCAACCTGGTTCTTCTATATTCATCACTCTACTTCATGCATCTCATGCCATCAGATCGGACGGGAGAGAATCCGCTGTGGCAATCCGATGAGCCTTATTGGGATGATTTTTATACGTTGTGTAAGTAGCAACTATCCTATCCAGGGTCAAAACCACTGATCCATAATCAGGGGACACTTTCCGAAACACTATCAGTCTGTATCACTTGATTCAGCCTGAAGCGTACGAAGGCCAAATACGATCATTGATAGATATCTGGAGATATGAGGGATATATGCCGGACGGTCGATCCGGAAATTACAACGGCTTAGTCCAAGGCGGAAGCAATGCTGACAATGTCCTCGCCGATGCATACGTCAAAGGGCTTCGAGGCGGTATCAACTGGACCGATGGGTATGCTGCGATGGTCAAAAATGCCGAAGTTCTCCCTTACAACACCTTCAGCCTCGACGACTTGACTGGCAGCGTGAAGGAAGGCCGTGGAGCCTTGTATGACTGGCTTGAATTGGGCTACATATCAGTTGATCGGAGTGGCCGATGCATATCGCGAACAGTCGAATACGCCTTGAACGACTTTGCTCTTAGTCAAGTCGCCAAAGGGGAGAGCCCGGGAGATGTGCAGAAGTACTTGAGTCGTTCTGCGGGTTGGCAGTTTAGCTGGGATCATAGCGTTCAGAGTGTAAATACAACACCTATCTTTAAAGGATTCCTGACGCCGAAATTTAGTAACGGGACCTTTAACTCGAGTGGGTATAACCCGGCGCTTTGTGGGGAATGTGAGTGGTCGGCAATCTCGTATGAAGCAACGCCATTTGGTAAGCCTCCTAACTCTATCATTTGGATTTGGGATGCTGATGTAGTTGTAGAATACTCCTTTGTGATACCACATGACGCTCAGACTCTGATTGAATTTATGGGAGGCCCTTCAGAGTTTGAGTCTCGTCTGGACTACATTGTAAGCATCCTCAGGAGTAGACAAAAGACACTGAACGCTAATACGTGAACAAAGTTCTTGCCAAGCACCAGTCAGCAAAATCTCGGAGCCAACGGTGTCGGCATCGATACCATCATGAATATCGGGTAAGCATCCGCCCTTCGGCTTCTTCCTTTATACTCACCTTTCCACAGCAACGAACCAGACTTCGCAACGCCATATCTATACAATTACATCAATAAGCAGTGGAAGAGCGTCCAGCGGTCTCGCACTCTTGCTAATCGATAGTGCGTTTACAATCCTCTCTTTCCCTTTCGCATGTGCCTCATTGACGGGACTCAGTTTCCACAACGCCCCTTATGGAGTACCAGGCAACTCCGACGCTGGAGCATTAAACAGTTGGCTTATTTGGCAAATGCTGGGTATCTATCCGATCGTCACCCAACCCATCTATCTCCTCGAATCCCCATGGTTCTCCGACATCAACATAACTATCAATAGGAACTGCACTCTTCGCATCACTGCAACAGGATTAAGCGAAGAAAGCTACTACGTGCAGTCCGTGAAGATTAATGAGCAAAACTGGAACAGGAATTGGTTTGAGCATGAGGATGTTATGGTTGAAGGTGGTACTATTGAATTTGTTCTAGGAGGTAATGCCAGTATATGGGAGACTGGTGAAGTGCCACCGAGCCCGGGGCATGTGGAGCTGGGGAGGGTTGGGAACGATACGATGCGGAAATAAGTTATGCGATGGGTAATGGCAACACAGTTCTTCCACGAGCCTGTCATCTGAGAATTTAAGATGATTTTAAAGTTCTCATTTCTCGGCAGAAAGCTGATTTGAAGGGATTTTCACTCCCAATGTTGGGCGTATCCGTCCTACGAAAACTTCAGCTTCCCTCTCTTTCCTCGCATCTGTCTTATACCATCGCACATCCCCAAGATGGCCACCACTTAACCGGGGTCGTTCGAGCAACAAAGTAATCTCCACTCATCCCGGCATTTCATCACCAAATATGTCCTACAGACCGAAATGGGAGACAACTTCTTCCACGAAAAGTCGTCGTACCTCTACCTAACTCCGCCATTTCGGATAAAGACGCAGTTTCGTAGCGAAACTACGACGAAGAGTCGATCAGTTCAATAGCACTATGAATTGTTACCAATATCTTTGAGGTTGCAAAGGGGTCGGTGAGCTAATGGCGGCTAATACTACATGCTTTGCTGCGCTGAGAGCTTATGAAATTCTAGAAGAAAAAATCGAGCAAGTCAGTCTAATTTGGAAGCAGCCAATACGATTGGTACTCTCCTGAAACATACGATATAGGGCTTGAATTTGGTGGGGAGAGGGCGGATTTAGAGGTGCAAACGTTGAAGGAATTCATAAGGTGGTAACTTACAAGGCGCAACGTTTCCGATGCGTGATAGTATGAGGAAATTGTGGTTAGAATAGCCAGATCGTGACGTCCTCGTTAACTTTGGATTTGATTAATGAATCGCATCTGCTTTTCCTCCGCCACGTCTCATAAACCACTTCCACAATTTCACGACCCCATTAGGCTCCGAACAAAACTGCAAACCAGGTTTTGATCCTTTATCACAACACATCACATTTCGATAGTGCAATCACAGCCAGTATATCCGATGAATACTCCAATCGCACCATTCAACTGTATCCAAGCGTCCCTAGACATCCACGAGTCTGTCCTCACATTCATTCTTGTCATCGTTGACCTATCCTGTGTGCTCACGCTCGGCACTTTAGTCTGGAAAGAGTCCCATCGCGAAGCCGAGCTTAACGGAGAGGGTTTCGGGGGTGACGACAGGGAGGACGACTGGGATAAGAAGAAGAAGAAGAAGAGGAGGAGGAGGAGGAGGGGGAGGAGGGGGAGGAAGAGGAGTTTCCCTGGATTATACATTCGTTTTCGTCAAATGTTGGCGCGTCACAAAATTCAGGCATCATCAGCGGAGTTATCATCGTAATATTGTCATGAAGAGTGTACAGACAACGAAGATGAGGATGATTATAAGAGATACGGATAGTCAAAGTTAGATCAAGCTAGTGGAACTCTGACGTGAATATCAATTGCAATCCCTGCGGCACGATATCCTCCCTATGTTAATCTCTCTCGCTATTACTTTCTTAGTATTTAATCTTCTCCTTCTATGTTCGTTATTCCCACTATTACCTTCAGTGCCACTCATTATCCGTCCTCCATAAGTTGGATTCGGCATCCTCACACTCTTCTGCGAGGACATCAGCCACCTTTCACAAAACGTCATATAGGAAACTTGTCTTTAGTCATATTTTCGCGGTGGGTACTATTTATTTCGTAATCAAAGCGGATACCTTGACTCTTGAGTAATATCTCGTGATATCCAAACTGGGTTTTGCCTCTATCCCGCGATGCCTTATAGAGGACACACACCCATTGAAGTTCCTTGAATTGGGATTCGCAAGCAAAAAGCAAAATCTTCTACATATTCGTTGAAGTATTTGTCGTTGTTGACGATAATTTTTACACGTCGAACGCGTTGCGAGAGAAGAGTGTAGGTGGTAGAATCCGGGCGGGCGTAGTACCTGGAAATAATGACACGGATATGGCAGTGTAACTGGACGAGATTTTGAAGCATTCTAGATTAACAGTGCTTCCTAGGTCATTGGAAATGGTATGGTAATACAATGCATGAATGCTGATGCGTTTCAGAGAGTTGCTCTGAGATTGAAGATCTTCCACTACGTTTCTTAGCGCAGTCGCATAATTGGTGTCACACAAAAAGTCGTAGGTAAAGTTCGTCAAGCCCTTGCAAGAGTGCATGGCCGACACAATGTTCTGATAGTGGAGGCAAGGTCGAGGAAATTTGAGTATCTGGACCTGCAATGTTCGCGGGTGGCAACTCCATTCGGCGTCACTCTTTTCATATTCCCAACAATCTAGCCGTTTAGCCGACAGCTGTTTCAAAAAAAGACAGCTTGAATATAGCGGATGCTTTTCTGAAACAGTTTCCTTTGATTGTCAAATTCAATTCGCGTAGCGCTGAGAAAGGATGGCATCGTCCAAATGGAATATTGTGAGCCGCGTAGAGAATAGGGGTAAGCCATGAGCACTTAGATACCAGTAACGTTTGGGAGATCTAAGGGAAGGCGATTCCTGAGTATTCGTCATAAATATCCGTGCCGTCTGCTGTAAGAGATTCCAGTTTTGGGGTTTGACAAACGGCTGTCAATAGCTCCGTTTCTGAATCATACTTTTGCAACATGAGGATAAAATTCAACATCTAAGCTGGAATGTCTAGGAGCTGGAAATTTTGGAGGAATTTGTATGTCTCAACTGAATCCATTCCTTTCCCCGTTCTTGAAATACAATTCGTATTGGTGAGTCGAATCTCTTCAATATATTGCAACGTTGAGCCGGCAAGATAATGCTCGAGGGAATGATCTGTGTAGGCGTCCATTGGAGTTGATGGATCCAGTATAAACATGCGGTCCAGCTATCCGCCTTAGGAAACGGTTTACCTAGCAGAGAGAATAAAACCCTTTTTGTGGCCGGCGATCGTTCTCAGTGATTTGCCCAGCAAGGGTTGCGGTAATTTCATCGATGAGCTCTTCGGGCAAAGTTGTCGGAGTCGCCTTAATCTCTCCTGTTCGTCCCCGGAGCTCTGAGGTCTTACAATAATTTCCCGTAATGTCACTTGCCAAAGCGACTTCTCGCCTCTTTGGTGGTCGAAGTGATGTATCCTGGAGTGAATCTCGAAGGTAATACGCCATTGTTGCGGAACGTACTCCGGGGGTCAGTGAGATAGTGAGCCGAAAGAGAAGAAGACAAATCCTATACAGAACGCTGGTTTTGAGAATTATTTGCCTGGGTTATGGGTAGAAATTTGAAGCGTGGCCTGGTAATTCAGGTTGGCCAAATACACCCAAATTCTACTGAGTCTATGACGGATTCCGACAACATGATTATGTCGCAGTGCCAGTAGAGTGCTGAAAAGCTTGCTTACCTCACACAAATGGCACACTCTACCAAGAAATAAACTACATTCTTAGTAAAAAGCACCGGCAAGTATACAATGAGATCACAAAAGGTTTTAGATGTTTTGCTGGTGCCGAAAGGCCCAGGATTTACTGGTACCTGTGTATATGCTATATACTCATATTCCTGCCCATGTGGGCGTGGATATCTGAATTTCCTGTGTAGATCTCGCCGTGACCATAAAGAGACATCGGCTCATAGAAAGTCGAGCTTTGTTTGATGCAATGAGCGCCGATTTCGGGACGCCAAATCCACAATGGCCGAACTGGTGAACAAGTACATCTAAAAGTAATAATTAACGTTGCTTGTTGGAGCCTTCTGACGCAAGTTCCTGTCATTTCCTTGTATATTGGGAAGCACGCAGAAGGAAAATGAAACCTGGGAAAACAGCACGACTGGACGAATAGGCGAAAAGGAGAAAATTGGAAGAAAATGGTTAAGTGGCAAGGGCGTAATGCTCTGCAAACGTGACTCTTCCACCTGGAGGAATCGGTCCCTCCTGCTATAGTTGTGAAACCATCACTTGCACTTTTCCGAGACTGAATAGGTCTCGAACCTGCAACACGTAGTGAAAGGCATCGAAGCCATACTAAGCTGACGCACACAATCAAGATACTAAAATAATGCGGAGAGTTAGTTGAAAGGAACATTGACTCTAGCCCAGATCGTCCTGGGTCAACTGGCTGGAATAGAAGTTACGGCCCAGCCGCCATTCGTACCCTGACAATCTGAAGAATTATCTTCGAAGCCTTCATTTGAGGATCCCTATTCATTATCATCATCCTAGGTGTCCTCTTCATTTTCTTCTCCGAGGAATTTTCTTCGGTACATGATTCGGAGGCATCGTTTTCACCATCTGTTGTTTTATCAAAAGCACTGTCATGCTCAACGTCCATATGCTAAGCGTGAGAAACCAATTCAGCGCCGCCCGGCCCAGATCTGCGCAGCCTGCGGAGCTTTCTTTTGAATGACTCTTTGCGTGATCGGAACGTTGCAAGGACTATAATGAAGGTTGAAGAGAAGAGTTACCAGGCTTACAAGTAAACGAATAACCGAGAGTATAATCGAATTCAAGCCCATGTTAAGTGAACAGCCTCCGGATATCGCAGAATCTCAAGAATTGCAAAGAGGAGTCAAAGACTCCTGTCTTGCAGATCCTTACTCGAGATACGATAGACTAGAGGGATATGCCGTAGCTAACTCTTGAAAATATTCATTCCAGTCATCCCCGTATTCTCCATCAAATTCGATGTCGAGTAGTTCAATGGTCGAAGGCACCATATCCACTATGGTGGAGTATTCTCCTTTGGTCGATCGCAGGGTCCGCTCTATTAATGCGAATAGAGGCACATCCAATTATCTGAGCATTTGAAGGATCGTAGAGAACCGAACCATCCTATAGTCTGAAAATCCTCTTCGAAATCTCGATCTTCCTTCAATGATAATTCCTCCATGGTAGATTCGTGTTCTCGAAGGGCATTTTAAATACTTGGTAACTGCGAGGGGGAATGCAGCGAAGCCTTCTTCCAACGAAAGCTTCTAGACGAGGCTCGTCCTGAGTTCGCAATTCCACGTCGCCCGATATTCGGCCTTCTATATGCGATACCTCTACAAACCTTCATCCGAATTTAACAAAAATGGCTTAGCCGAAAGCGCACGAGCAGGGCTTTCAAACGAGCTCATATTTGTACAACACAGGCTACGCGTTGTGGCGCTATCGGGGGTGGAAGTGGAGCTTCAAATGTCCCTTCGGAATGCAAGCAGTGGTGGCCGAGCATGCACATAAACTCCTTTAGATTAATCCGATATACGTTTATCAACAGTCAAATCTAAGTATATCAATGTTGATAATAAAACAATTTTTTTTTTAAAATAAATAAAATTATAACGTTATAACTCTTTTAATACTCTTAAAATAATATTACATAATATATTCAATCATAAAGTTTAAAAACTTCTATTCAATAGTTAAACTTCAGGCGAGTAGAAGTATGGGAAAAACCATGCGTTAGGTGAGACCGCGTTGCGTCAGCAGGTAAAGAATGTATCTAAGCTCGAATTTGGACATGAGACAAGAGACTTTTATAGTCCTCTAACGCTTTCGTCTTCTCAGCTTCTTGCTGGTGCATCAAAACCGGAATATATTACCCCATCAGTAATCAACATAGAGACATCAAAATTGATGTCAATACATGGCTTTCTGAAATAGCCATTAAGGAGCCATCCCATGAAACCATCATCACATCAATATTTAATTTCATGGATCCTATTTTCAGAAGTCACTATTGCACATACTTGCCCGAAGACTTTTGTTGCATGGTCATCCCGAAATTTCGACTAGAGGGCGACAATAAACGGGTTATACAAGAGCCCGTAGTTAGAAACATAGGAGGAGGCTGCAAAAATGCGTTGGTTAGCAACCCATGCATATATTTAAAGTACCATAAGCTCTGAGAGACAGTCTGCCTTCACATTACCTACTATTTGTACTAACCTAAGCACCATCAAGTATTTTTAACGGCCCGCATTGGACAATAGAGCAGAATAGCTTTTAACGTAGAAATTTTACTACCTCACTGCCTTATAACAAATTCTTCAGGGCCTCCTGTTAGCATAAACAAACGACGTTGCCAAAGTTGTACTGCCACGGGCACCAACAACACACGTCGACAACCCACTGTGCTCACTTCACTACTCGCTTTCAGTGTGCGTGCGTGTGGACTTACTGGCAGCATATCTAAAGTTTGTTTTATTGGTATACATTGATCATACGTTTCTATTCACACTGTCATACATCCTCAATAAGTGTGCTCTGGATTCACTGTTCAAGTTGTCAAAAAGCCCTGGTAGTATCCTTTCCCGCCTTTCAACATGTCCATATAAACAATTTCTTTATTCTGCAGCACCTTTTTGGTTTACCCAAATCTTATTAACCATCCTACAAACTCCACCCATGCGACCAGTATTCCCAGAAGCCAAACTGCGCCTAGAAACTGGCACTTCAAAACTAGAGCCTCTTCTCAACCAGAACAGCGTTGGTCGCCTGGTGCTGGAGAACCCAGTCGAAGAGCTGAAGATCTGCAGACTTCATCTGAAGGCGAAGGCCCAAAAAGCAGAACGGGAACAACCTCGCGCCCGTGATACAGATAAGCATCGGAGACACAAGGATCATTGCTGGTGTAGGCATAGCTCACGCAAGCAACACCGTAACGAACTTGACGATACTGTTACTAGCCATCCAATTGTGGAGCCTAGCCAAGATACTTCCTATATGATGAGTGGTGGCGCTGGACCCTCTACCCCTAGAGAAAACGCAACCGATGACCTATATTCCGAGCATCGACATCGCCGTCGAAGACAGAGGCGTAAGTGTAGCCCACCGCTTGGACCTCCGCCTAACTACAAGCCTAAGATTGGTTTGACCTTGGGCATTGTATCCTACGTCAAAGAATGCGTCAAATACGAGGTTGCCGCACGAGAGAAAGAAGCACGGAAAGCAGAGCGCGGGGAGCGAAGAAAAGCAAGGAAGAAGGCGAAGGTTGAGGTTGCCGAAGCTCTAAATCCCGTTGCCTTTGGCAATGACGCTGATTTGAGACTTGTTTATGAATCTACTCCTCACAGCCAGACCATAGAAGACCAGGAGGCTGCACGGGCTGGGGAGCCTGTCTACGAGCCCACACCTAACAGCACAGAGGCAGGACAAGCCTCCGAACCCACTGCCGCTTCCCAAGAACATCCTTTGTCCGCCGTCGCCTCCGCCGTGAGCCTCAACGAAATGTGGAACCAATCCGCAACCCAACGTCTGCCCGAGTCCTCACCAGCACAAGCATCAGCACAATCAGACCACGATATAGCAGTTATGTCCGAAACCATTCCCCCGACTACCAAAGCTAACAACGGCGATATCCCGTGCACGCCATTCCCCAAATAGTACCAGAGTACCCAGACACAGAGCTCCCAGCATATGAAGGTACGTCTCGTCCCAGCACCCAACACTAGTGGTGATCTGAGAATGCCTGGCATATTCGGTGTCCCTAGGTCTTCCGTCGCCGGACGATGTATGATACCTTCCGGTCTGTCCCACGCACCGCCTCTTCCCCCTTCATTTTCAGCAAACGCGACGATGAGTCTTCCTGGACCCATTCCGATGTTCCTTGATTCTGATAATTCAAATGTGAATGTTTGGCAGAGAGAAGCTGAAGCTGTACACCTCCCTTCATCACCTTCTCGTGCGAGTGGGTGAAGTAGCCTTAGTAGTGTAAGTAGTGAGAATAGATTTTTAGGGTTAGCGAGTTTGGCAAGGTTAGGTGGACTCAGCTGGAACTGGGAGAATTTGGTGGGTGGCGAGCCACAAGCTGGCTAGAGGGATAGGAGTCTGACACCGAGGGGGAGGAGGAGTAGACGGAAGGGTCATTGGAGTTGGAGGAGGGGTGGGGGGCTAGGAAGAGGAGTTATTCTTAGGATTGCAGGGACATGCGAGCAACAGTTTAGTGAAATGGATATATTAATAATGAGAACGTTTGGTTTCCAAGGGATAGCGGGATTGTGGATGTGGGATTAAGGTGTGAGGTAGTCGTGCCCCCTTCAAAAAGGGAACTAATGATTATCAAAAGTGAGAAGTTGAGCTTCGTGGTGTTTAAAGAATGGTGTCATGTTCTTCTCGCGGGTCTGGACGTCGAAAGCTCAGGGAATATCTATGATCGACGATGAGAGCAAATGATGAGCTATGGAAGGACTCAAATCAAGCGGTGATATTGCTCGCAAGCTGAAGCTTCATCAGGCCCAGTGTCTGACATGTTGTCAAACTCTTGCATTTACGGAACATATGCGCTAGGTGGTGATGGTGTTGAGGTCGGCGATATGGTCGGAAATTTGAGATGATGATCCAACTCTGGCGTAGTTCGGCTTAGCATGGGGAAATGAATGCCAGCCACATCATGTCAGTCCATGTTCACCACTCGACCGGTCCATTCACCGTCGACCTTTCGCGCCTCCAGCAGAGCACTGGTTGGGTTTTCGCTCGACTTCATTCGGCAATAACAGCTGTAGATCATTGTTCTTGATCTCGCGACTCTCAATTCTCGCGAGTTTCATTCTAACCACGTGTCAGGTAGCCTTCCATCACGATGCAGAACGGTGTTCACGGATGGTATCTTCCTCTAACCTCCTTTTGCCGCCATTATTTCACTTTTGACAAATTTGGACTTGTCTCGCGTTAACATCCCCAGAGATCTGATCGTACAAGAAGCCATCCAAAACTAAACATCCAGTTGGCATTGATTCAAAAATGTCGCACAAGATTGTATTGAGACATGAGCTGTACTTATACTAGTCGTCATCCCTCTCTGTACACCTTCGTCAAATTGCATTATTTCATTGTTGATTCGTCTTGTCGTTGCACCTCTGCCGTGTCTCCCTTGGCTTGTCGTTGGCTTTGAGGAGACCCGGCACCCACACTACGCATCGGAGCCGTGCCGGGAAATTGGTGATTGGATGTGGAGGAGATGACTGCTTCTGCACCTTTCCGAGTGAGTGTCATCCCGTGATTTGCACTCGTCATCCCGTCTGCTGAACAAGCACTCTCACAACCACAGCCGCTTACTGTCTCGCCGAGGTCGAGACTACCCAATACAGAGCCTCAACCAGCAGATCGGCCTTTTGATGCGGACGATCTCTGCCGAAGGCTGGAATTCTACCAGCTGGAGGAGACTGCTATAAAGGTTATTTCTCGGAAAGGTGGGCGCCATCTCTCGCCAACCGTGGTTTCGACCCCCTAGAATACCACCATATTTTCCTTCCGCGCGCCTTGCACTCAGCCTTCAGAATTACCACGAATGTAATGAAGTTGACTGCTCTCGACCTTTACGTGTGTCAAATACAAGCGAAAACTTCACTCGCTCATCGGCTTCGAAGCTCCCATCTCCAGGCTCCTCCTGCAATGCCAACAAGGCAGTAAAATGTTTTGAGACACAATCGGGTGCAGAAGGGTAAGACTGTATGCATGGACGGTAACGCAAGCGCCAGTACCAATGCATCCTCATCCACTTCGAACACCTATCCAAGCAGCGGCGCCGCCGATGCGCACCATTACTCGCGTCCAGCGGACCGTCTGTTATTGAAGGCGGGCAGCAGCCCAGATCTATGTACGCCGGTCCCTTCCCTCTGTCGCTTTCTTTGCTTCTCTTTCATCTTTTCCCCAAGCCTAATGGCCTGGTCACTGGTTTAATTTTCGATATGCCCCTGCAAAAACCGTCTCTCCAGTCCAGACATTCACCAGATAAACCTGCTCTGATATCTCGGCAACTAGCCCAAGATCGTCGACCCACATTACAAACCGTGAGTGAACTCTCATCACAAAATCCAACATCCTCCGAATGGACGACCGAGGCGTCTACTATGATAAGCAGCGAGGGTCCAGACGGTAATAATAATCAATCAAGTTGGAGCCTTACAAATGGTACGGATATGGCTCGTGATATCAGTGAGATCTCCGGGAGCGAAAGAAGAGGTCGCCCGAAGACTATTGGCTTCGCACAGCCTAGTCAGACCCGACCCTTAATTCTGATAACCGCAGCGGATACTCCACCCTTGCGGCGCTCACTTACGACACCCATGGATTGGACCCAACAGGAAGCAGACAGCTCGGGTGATCAAGTCAAAGCCACAGATAGTGATAATTCACACCGACTTTCCGTAAACTTTTCTTTGCGCAGCAATTTCTTCAAGGACCACCAGTCGCATACTGAGACAATACAGAAACGTAACAGCTTGCCCGGTCAGTCAATGTTTCAAGTGGATCAAAGGCAAACAAGAAGACCCAGTGGACATCATTCAGAGAACATGGAATCTTGCCAGGATGGTTCAAGAGCATCTAAAGAGAAACAACCCGTCCGAGATCAAACTCCTGTGAGCAGGCCATCTGCATTTTCTGTGACACCTCCTGAAAAACGTGAGATGGAGCGGATCAGGCGCGAGCAGGCGGTTGTAGAAGCTCGTGCACGACGAGAGAAAGAAGGTCGCGGGATCGCCATGGGCAGTTCATCCACACTGCCTTCACTGTCACCTCTCTCGCCCGTAGCAAGGCCGAGTCAAGCTCATCTCAAAAGCCGAATAAGCCAACACCAGCTGCTGCAAAATAGCCGGACGATGAACAGCAAACCTAGTCCTGGTCACCTGAACCGGAGGGCGAGTGCTGGCTATGTGAGTGGACAAGTCGACAAACGGATGAGTAACGATGTCAACGCCCGATTACTCAAAAGAGCCAGCACAAACAGTACGGATTTTGAGAAGCGACAGTACATGACCAATAGAGCCAGCGGTGGAAGTTTCAACAACCCTTCATCCAACCCTTCGAGGCCAAAATCTTTAGATTCTAAACGGACTTCTCAGCGTCTATCTCAACCTTTTCCTATGCTAACACTCACGGAATCCTCCACATCCCTTTCATTCACAAGTCCTCACTCACCAACTCACTACCTGTTTCCACGACCACCATCCGGAGTCCTATCCACAGACCGGCGTTCACGCTCACTGCATCTGTCTCACCAGTCCATTATCCGCACATCATCAGTGCATTCAACAACGTCTCACAAATCCGCGAAATCAAATACGTCATCAAAATCGCACCAATCACGCAGATCGTCGAAAACGTCTTATTCCAGCCAGTCTCGCCGCCATCAAAGGGGAGTTACGAAAGAACACTTAGATGCTCTGGCCGCTCTTACGGCCCCAGCTCCCACCCCGGACGCAAGGATGACGCCTGAAAGTCTTGCATTCCTAGAGTCACAGAAGAAGAAGTTGGAGGAGAAGATTAGGAGGGAGAGTGTGGGTTCTGAGCGAGCTATGAGAAAGTTGTTGGTTCGGGAGAGGTCCAGATCCAGGTCCAGGTCGAGGGCTGGGTCTAGAACTTCATTGCATAGCTACGCAACTGAAAGGTCTAAAGGCTACAATGCCAGCATTTCTGGGGTAGGTACAGGCAATAAGGACCTTGAAGGTCTGACGCCTGAGAGCATCAGACTTTTGAGGGAGAGAGAGAAGTTGCTGAGGTGGAAAGCTGAGAGGGAGAAGCAGGAGTTCGAGAAACAGGAGAGGGAAAAAATCCGGGAGAGGGTCAGGAGGGCAAATGAGATGGAAGAGGCAAGGAGCAAGAGCATGGTGAAGGAGAAAAAGAGGGGCTGTTGTGGAATCTTGAGGATGTAGGGGGCCAGGGAATTCGTAGGAAGGTATGATACGCGTGTGACGTATGTGGTTTATGGAACCTTTTGACAATATTTGGATATCGATTCCAATAATATCTTGGATCTTTTCATTTCTCGTCTTCTAGCATCTTTCGTACCACTTCAATGTCCGTCTCGTGACCGAATGATTCACTCTTGATTCCAAATGCATGCACCCCTCTAACCGGCCCCTATTCCTAACCTTAGGTCGTCATGCGAGGCATACGGTTTCTTCCTATCCGAAAACTTTGCATTCATCGCCGACCTGATGCCACAGCCTGTATCGTGAATGTAAGTGTCCTTCCGGAGATTGGATCCAGTATCTGGTCTCTCCGCAACCTGTTCCCCAATTCAAAATATTCACGACCTCAAGCTTCAACATACCGAGGCAATTCATCGACCTCAGCATACTTACGGAAATTGAAGCCAAGCGTGATGTCACCTACAAGAAGACACAGCCTCTCCAGCTGTTGCAGCATTTTCAAATCTCCTGTGAATACGGTCCCAACCGGACATTCCGACCGTGTTCTGCTCAATTATAGCACCCCGGAGATTTCTTGTTCGGTTGTGGCCGTTCGCCGACACGTTGCCGCACAGCCTCTCGATTGGCGGTGCAGGTTTGGCCGTGGCTTGCATGAGCGATCCCTCACCTTCCGCATCGCACGCCAAGCGAGGGGAAAAGTAAGCTGGGTTGCAGAATCAGCCTTGTGGGCTGTCCGGGCCCCGGGCCTTCAAAATATGCTAGAGATGAACGTTGGGTTGATGTTGAGGGATTTTTGATAGGACTTTATTTTAAGAGAGAGGGGATATGGGTAGATGTTGATATTAGTTGATCGTGGTGTCACAGAATCGAGATAGCTTTGTCAAGGATTTGACATGGAGAGGATAGCCGCCGGGGAAGAGAGGCATAGGAGAGGCAGCCAATGGGATGAGAGATGGCGTTTATTGAGTTTCCTGCGAGCCAAATGGATGCTCAAAAGATGAGTTGTCATGAGCTCAGAATTTGGAGAAGCGGGAAAGATCTTCGACGTGTTTCTGATGCCAAAGAATTTTTGGGGGCCCTTCTAACTGCCCTAGAGCGGCAATGAAGATTGATTCATCATTGAGATCTGATTGATTTCGTCTCAGCGACGTGGGGATACCTTCATGATCGGTGAAAGGCATCTCGAAACCAACGCCACCCTGGAGTTGTCCTATCTTGGATCGACTGACATAAGATGGCCGGCAACGTGCCTTGGAGCCGTTCTCCGTCCGAGAACAGGTCGTAATTCGGAGCATCAGCCCTGGGGTCTCATGGATCAACACGCGTCCTCGGATACGAATTCCAGCCAGAACTTTTTTCGTCAAGACATGAAAGGGCAGAGACAGACGCCTGTGCTAATAATGCGATATTCTATCTCTGGTAAGTTTGCTGCAGAAAGGTCTGGTGTTTTCTTTTGTCGAACGAAAGTCACGGTTGGAATTGCCGGTGCTGCAGTGATTAGTAGCCACTATATATAATTGTTTTCAAACTTCAAGAAAGTAATGCCTGAGGCACGTGAAGCTTGAAAGGTGAAGGTCCCGATGAAGTAAAAGCTGAAGCAATTGCTTGTGAATGCCCTCCTTACCTTTGCATGGTAAATTTCGTGCTCTCCGAAGCCAGCGTGCCTTGCAGCGGCCGGCACGAGTCGTTGCGTTCCCATTCGAGGTTGCTTTTTCGTTGTTTTTCCCAGCGCTTTGGCTGCGCTGACGAGCCAAGTGGTCTATTGCAGGCCCCCAGGCCATTCAGCGGCGGCGAATAATAGGGCTGCACGGCCGAATTGGAATATTCATACAACTACTGCAACACAGTGCATGCTCATGTAGTACCATCCGGGGCGCACGGGGGAGCACTAGACTCCATCCCAGCTATCGCTAAACCTTGTTAGTGGCGGGAGGGTTGTTCTGATCTCTGCATTCGCAATCTACCGTTCTCCCCACGTTGACTTTGAAATCCTTCGAAGCCTATCACCAGAGCTATATCCACCACCTAATTCCTCCTCCGCTCGAACTCGTCCAACTCGACCTCGCCCTCCGAGCTCCTCCTCGCCTTCCAATGTCTGGCAGCAGAGCCCCGCTTGGAATTGCGACCAGCGGCTCGCTGTCACAGGCCGGCAACTTCGACCTACGCGTCGTACAGACTATCATCTGAAAGCCTGACTGCTGTCTGCTGAACAACAAAGCCGCTGCCCCGAGGTACCACCATGCCCGCCACTGGCAGAGCTGCATGCACCGCTGGTCAAGGCACCTGCAGCCCTAGAGCAGCGTCCTCGGACCAAACGTCGAAGCGCAGCGAAAAGGCAAAGAGCGCTCAGTCGATGCAAGCTCTGTGCAGGGAATCAGGCCAGAGTTCTACAGCGCAACGCCCCGACCTCAAGAGTCGCACATATTCGGCACCCATGGTGCCAAAGTCCCATCTGGACGGTGCAGACAATGAAATGCTAGCCGGGGAGCCTGGTGACGACGAAGAAATTGCAGGCGATCCCTTCTTTCAGCGCTACAATTTCTCCCAGTCTGAAGAGCAGGGCAAGGAGGAAGCGTCTTCGAGCTCTCCAGACAGCTCATCAGACACTGAAGGGCCACTTTCTCCCAATCACATCAAAGCTCGACAGAGTGGAGTCACCGATTCTCTTCCCAGTCCTCGCTCGCCTGCTCCATCTGTAGCAGTAAGTTCTGTTTTAGTTAAGCTTTGAGAACCTTCGGTATGCTAACGTATGTGTCAACCAGTCTGGAAACAGTGATTCAGCGTCAGCCATGCAGGACATTAACATTGCTGTCCTAGGCGCCCGCGGCACGGGAAAGTCCATTTTCATTCGACGAGCTCTCAATTTACCAAACACAATCTCCTCCGCCATATGCACACGGAAAATGGCTATCGATGGCGGATATTACATAGTTCGATTTTTGGAAATGTCGTTCAACGAAATTCATATCGGGGAACGGAATAGTATAAAATGGCCGGAAACAATTGACGACCTTGCCACCCCTCGCATTGATGGAGCTGTTACCATATACGATGTTACGAGTAATGAAAGCCTAACTCAGGTACCAGAAATGCTAAGTTAGTCCACCTTTCACATCTATACATATCCAAGGGTTGAACAGTGCCCATCCCCTTAAACGATCATACTGACAAATTTGGATTAGATGCGCTATCAAAAGCCTCTTTACCTTTCGTCCTTGTCGCGTGTAAATGCGACCAACACCCAGCGCATCGCGAAGTCGACCCTGCAGTGATCGAACAGAAGGCAAAGTCGTTCTTTGGAGATGTCAACACTTTCCAGACTTTGGAGTCCGCACCAGACACGCAAAAGCGATGTCTATCTGTCATCACACGTAGTGTGATAGCTTCAAGACGACGTGAGTGTTATTCAGTCCTGAACTCCCATTTCCGCATTTGTCCTTAGTGTAGTGATGATCACCATTATCGAATAGTTTTGAGGTTATGTATTGCGGAGTCTTACCTTTTTTGGTATCAAATTTCTCTTATCTAAATTTATGATTGACTAACGTGACCCCGCTCTTAAGCTTCTACAACACGACGGCGAGCCAATTCGTCTGCTGTGCGCCACGTTGCTCCCCGCGAACCGTGGGGATCTCGAAAACATGAACGTGCAAGCTCAGAGTTTTCTGGATTTAGGTTTAGAGCACGGGACTCCGAGGTCAAAGGCCACAGATACAAGTCGAGCGAAACTCCAGGTCACACTTTCCTCGACCTCGAAGAATCTCCAGGGTATGATTCATATGATTCTGACGCCCAGGGATCAGATCAGGACCAAAGCGTAGTATCGGAGCAGCCATCTAATGAAACTGGTTACACATTCGATCAGCTGGTGGACAGATTACTTGCCCAGCCCATGTCTAAGAACGACCAAAAATTTATTTCGATATTTCTGGCCCTATACCGGAGATTCGCGACCCCAGGGCAATTGTTGGAATCGATTCTCAAGCGCTTCGAGGCGCTTAAGAAAGACAAAAACCCGCATGTTATTCGAATTATCTCCCAGCTTCGATATCTCGCGGTTTTACAGCAATGGGTTAGCTGTTACCCAGGCGATTTTGCTTATCCAACAACAAGACGAAACATCCGTAAATTTGTTTCAGGATTATCCAGTAATCGTGAGTTCTCTGTAGCTGCGAAGGAGATTCTTCATGATCTTGAACAGGTCAATGAGGATGATGATACGGATTGGGCGTGCAGCGACCGTCAAAGAGACAAGACTGAGCCGGTACCATCCTTCCATAACGTTCTCGACGAGGACTCTGAGGATGACGAATTTACGAGGGCAATAGAACATCTTTCTGTGTCGTCTGACAGACTATCTATTGCTCGAAGTATGACCACAGTTACAACGCGCACCTCCCAAATGACTCAATCAACAACTGGATCGGGGAGCTCGTCACAAACTATGCTCAATGAGGTCGAGAAGAACCAGAGATTAGCCAGACTTTTAGCCCCAAACCCCATAAAACCGTTGTCCAAGATTCAGTGGCACCAGCTTATGACCGAGACTGATGAAGCTGTTGCTAAGGAATTGACACGAATCGACTGGATCATGTTTTCATCAATCCGACCTCGTGACCTTGTACGGCATGTCAGCATGAGCTCGGAGGAGAAGAAGCGTTGCAAGAGTCTAGAGAATGTGAATCGTATGATTGAGCACTTCAACCACGTGGCATATCTTGTCACCAACTATATCCTTTTGAGGGACAAACCGAAGCACCGAGCTCTAATGTTGGAAAAGTGGATGAAGGTTGCGCGGGCTCTTCGTCAGTTGAACAACTACAACGCGCTAGGGGCTGTTCTTGCAGGCATTAAAGGGACGGCTGTACACCGTCTTGTTGCCACCCGCGACCTGGTGTCTCAGGCTATTGGAAGGGATTTCATGAAGCTGGAGATATTGATGAGCACGCAAAAGTCACATTTCGCTTACCGTCTCGCGTGGGAGAATTCATCTGGGGAACGAATTCCATATATACCGCTGCACCGCCGGGATCTTGTTTCTGCGTCAGAAGGGAACTCCACTTTTATCGGCGACAGAAAGCTTGCACCAGCTTTTACACCTCATCCAGGCGTTTCGGTATTCCAAGGCGCGCCTGGAAATCGCGATTCTCGAGAGGCACCTCCTGGAGGTGTGACTGGAAAGGAACGCATTAATTGGCGCAAGTTCGAAATCATGGGCGAGGTCATTGTAGGGGTTCAACGAGCGCAAGGCACGCCGTATCCGCCGCTAGCAAAGAATGACGAGATTCGGAACTTGATTCTGGATGTGAAGATCGCAAAGGATGACGATGTGAGTATATCTTTTTTCGCCATTCTTATTTCTCTCTCTTCATGTAAGTGACGTGCTAATGCCGTTACTGCAGGACCTTTATGATCGAAGCGTCCAACTGGAAGCCGCAGGAGCCGGTGAGCGAAGGAGATTTAATTGGTTTCGCGAGCGTTAGTACTTCCAATCTTCTCTAGCATCATTGAATTTGGCTCACTTTGAACCATCTATGCTAAGAGAAGTGCCCGGCTCGCATACCAATTTGAGCGCCACCCCTTTCCACACACATAAGACCTTCTCGTCACATTTGAACTACATGCGCATATGAGCACGATAATGTTTGTCATTTACTGTTTTGGAGTGTTTGCTGCATGATACCTCTTTCAAGTCTGGTATGAGTAAAGATATGACTGGGTCGATATCACATTGGTATTATTTATCATCATCATTTATGGAGTCTATCTTGTTTGGAGATATCATCTGATCATTCCTTGGTACGTTGGCGTTAGCACATCCTGTCCTTAGCGATACTTGTTGTCAACTATATTCAGTCCTTCATGGGTAGGCGGCTGGGATACTGCACTACCAAGGAGGGCATTGTGGTGGTTATTGGTGTACTGGTAATGGTGGATGTCTGTTTGGATCATAATAGGGTTGGCTGGTCAATGAGATATGAAAAGCCCGTCTGAAATAATAGAAACGATTACTAGGCATAATCAGATGCAGAGTCAAAATCACTGTTCAGTTCTCGTTTCATGAGTGATAAGAGAGGATGAATCAGAGCTGTATTGCCGTTCCGATATGATACAGGAGCTTTACTGTGACACCAGTCCTCCATCCAACACTGTCCATCACAGAAGAAACCGTTGCCGGACTCGCTGTCTATTGATCGAGCTTGCATGGGAAAATGCCCTTCTCTTTAAAACAGTAAGCTAATGGAATGCCTGATGTATCTTATTGTACCTACCACGCTGGTCATCCCATCGCTCGGTCCAGTTGTTCGGGCACAAGGATCGGTAGGCCAAGTAAAACTTATCATCACATCAGCTGTATATCCGGTGGAAGCGAAAGAATATGGTTTGAACGTACTTGACGGCAAGGGGCGAAGTCCTCGCCCTTGGCTAAGATGCACTTGTGGTAGTCGACATAGTTCTGCCAGCAGTGCTTGGTCTGGTTTTGGTTCGGGAAGCGGGCATCGAAGCCTAGGGTCGCAATCGAGTGTCAGTATCTATCCGTATTTTCGGTATGTGTTCGATGAAAAGGGGGGGGGGGGGGGGGGGGGGTGCTCAGAGGATGGGTGCATCGAAATCAAAGGCTCAAGCGTACCGGCTGCAGAGTCCAAGGTTAGCTTGCTGTCGGCTCAATTGCGGGCAGGGGGATGTCATACCAGTAACAAACTTAAAGGGTTTGGTCTCGCGTTCTTCTTCGGACATTTTGTCGGCGATGAGGAGTGTATATCGGGTGTCGTGGGCTGGCAATTGGGAAGAGGGACTTTTGGTGGTGACGAAGTGAAGTCGAAGATGGTTCGATGCCAGGACGCTTTGTCCAGCAGCGGAAAGTGCCGGGCGAAGCTTGAACCTCAGTCCGTGACATAGCAATCATCAGTGATTCTCCTCCTACACCTTCAACAATCGAATACTCTCCACTCCTTCGTCATGTATCGCACTCGAGTTCTCGCCATGCAGCCCACTCGCATGCTCTACATGAGGCAGACACCTCGCATGATGCGGCCAGTGCCGGTAAGCTTCCTGGCTCTATGTACTTGATCGTATGAGACTGACGCAGCCATAGAAGGAGGATCAATCCGGTACGTCCTGCAGCCATTGGCTTCCCCCGATTCAAGGTCTTCCTCGAGCTGCACTTGAATTATACTAATAAAGCTATCTGTAGCTCACACCATCTCCCAACGCCTGCGTACCCTGAAAAAGATTCCTGCTGAGTTGATACCCCTCGGTAAGTGTTTCGTCATCCTGGATGGGATGCTTGAGAGACCATAATATGCTAACCTCATTTTTAGGTGTCGTCCTTGCGTAAGCCTAACCCCGAGCATACATAACTATCCACGATCTGATAGAATCTCAGCGTCGCTGTCGGAGCTGCCTTCTTCTCGATGGGCAGGAAACTCTACACAGACAAAACACTTCGTCTGAAGAGACAGGGCGATTAGATGTTAGGATGTGAAATTGATTTGATTCGAGATCATCAAGCTGGGGTAGCCATTTGTACAAGTTGAATGTCCATTATAAAACTCTGAATCTTTCCTTTTCCCTTTGCGCCAAGCTCCTTGCAAATGCTTTGATATTGCCCAACAGCTCCACTATGGTGAGAATAAAATTTACGCTAGCTTCGGTCCGGCTTCATCGAGCCCTTCTAGTCCTTGCATGGGATCCATCGGGCCATCTGCTGAACCCTCACGTCCACGCTCTGCTCCTGCCCGGTCCTCCTCACTTACTGCGTGCTTCGCCAGCCATCCCTCCTATAAAGTTTGTTAGCAATGACCTCTTCTGACTGACAAGAATAATTGATCTGACCTGTTCCCAAACTGCAGTCTTGCTCCCCAGTCCCTCAGTCTGGTCTTTCTGGGGCTTGGCAGCCGCAACTTTGATTACTCGCCCGTAAAGCTCGCTCTGATCCATGTTGTCGATGGCCTCTTTTGCATCTGTAGCATGCTCAAATTCCACGTAGCCAAAGCCTCGGTGCGGGTCGGTCGATGAAGGTAGTTCTGGTTTGGGCAGGTTCACATCGACTATCTCGCCAAAGGGCACGAAGGCAGCATGCAAAGTGTGGGTCGTAACCGCATTGTCGAGGCCGCCAACGTAAACCGTGGCCTTTAGTCGTGAAGCGTCAGACATGTTGTAGTGTGTTGTTCGGATCCAGCATCATTTAATAGCAGCGTGTTGGTCTATTCGTGGAAAGTGATTGGAGAAAGCCACAGGCGAACGGAAAGTTCGGTCACGTGCAGCCCACAATCCTCAGCCAAAGGCCAGGTGTAGGAGCAGTGTGAGCAGCATCATCGTGGTCGGAGACAACATCCCCAGGCACCTTCCACGTAGCCTGGACAAAGAACAACCCAACTCTCTCCTCCCTCTATTCGACTTCTCTTCTTTTCTCTCTTCCACCACCGCCTGCCATGGTCCGCCTGCGAGAAATCCCCCGAACGGCCACCTTTGCCTGGTCTCCAGGCCCAACCGCCCCATTGATTGCTACTGGAACCAAGGCCGGGGCGGTAGATGCAGACTTCTCCAACGATACCACCCTAGAGCTCTGGGAGCTCAATCTAGATACCACCGACCAAGGTGTCGATCTCCAGCCTGTCGCAACCATCAATGCCGATTCGAGGTATATTCCCTTGATATCTCTCCACACTGCTCCTTCGACTTGGCAGATAGTTCTGACATTGTATTCAGGTTCAACGACATTGCTTGGAGTCAGCCGAGCGAGCAGCATCCGAAGGGTATAATAGCGGGCGCATTAGACAGTGGAGCATTAGTTCTGTGGGATGCCGAAAAGCTGCGGGCAGGCGCAAGGTCAAGCATTCGAATACAACAATGCAAGATGCACGAATACTGAAGTTCCATAGCGATGCTCTCATTGAGCAGATCGACAAGCACACCGGCCCTATCCAGGCAATCCAATTTAACCCATTCCGACCCCACATCCTGGCCTCCGCAGGTGCCAAAGGGGAGCTATACGTTCACGATCTCGACGACCAATCCAAATCCTTCCGCTTAGGAAAAGCTGGTGCGAATCCAGATGAATACACAACATTGGACTGGAACAAGAAGGTCGCTCACATTCTTGCGACTGGGAGTAGTGGGGGCTTTGTCACTGTCTGGGATGTCAGAGGTAAGAAGGAGAATCTCACACTGAACAACTACGGAAGGAAATCTGTCAGTGCTGTGTCATGGGATCCAGATGTTCCTACTAGGTTGGTTACGGCCATCCCAACAGACCAGAACCCGCTCGTCTTGGTATGGGACCTCCGAAACTCCAATGCTCCAGAGAAGACACTCCAAGCGCACGACCAGGGTGTGCTTTCTCTGTCATGGTGTGTTCAGGACAGTGACATTCTCCTCTCCTGCGGTAAAGACAACCGCACGATCGCCTGGAATCCGCACACGGGCGAGTCTCTCGGCGAATTCCCGGTCGTGACGAATTGGACCTTCCAGACGAGGTTCAACCCTTCCAACCCGAACCTCCTGGCAACGGCCTCCTTTGATGGGAAGATTGCGGTGCAAACTCTTCAGAATACTGCCGCGTCTGGTGACCAAGCTAAAGCTGCTTCCCAAGCTTTGGACGGCGAGGACTTCTTTTCCAAGACACACGTTGAACCTCAGGGTGCCTCTTTCTCACTGCAAAAGCCTCCTAAATGGCTGCAGCGGCGGGCAGGTGTGTCCTTTGGATTTGGTGGGAAACTGGTAAGGCTTGGTGTGGTCGATTCAAAGTCAAAAATCAGCATATCTACCTTCGTTGTGGACTCTGATATTGGGGCTGCTAGCGAAGAGTTTGATAAGGCATTACAGCAGGATGATCTCACAGCAATCTGCGAATCTAAGATAGCTAAAGCAAGCACCGAGGAAGAGAAAGCCGACTGGACGGTTATCGAGACCTTAATCTCCCAAAACCCACGCAGGAAGCTGGTCGAGTATCTTGGATTTCCCGATAGCAAGGAGGATAAACCTACCGAAGCCGCACAAGATGAGTCAGCACAGACAAATGGGACGGCCGGCGCCGATGAGGGTGCCTCATTTTTCGATCAATCTGCTACCGGGAGCAATTTCCTCTCGGATCTGGCAGCATCGAAAGGCGCAAAGACCAACAACCCATTTGAGATTTACACTGGCTCCGAGTCCGAAGTCGACAAGAAGATCACTCGTGCACTTATGTTAGGGTCGTTTGATGCGGCACTGGACATCTGCCTTAAAGAGGATAGATTGTCTGATGCGTTCATGATTGCAATCTGCGGTGGCGAGAAATGCATTGAGAAGGCACAAAGGGCTTACTTCAAGAAGAGGGCAGATGGACCAAACTACCTGAGGTTGTTGGCCTCAGTGGTCGGCAAGAATCTATGGGACGTGGTCTACAATGCCGATCTCAAAGACTGGAAGGAAGTCATGGCCACCATCTGCACCTTTGCAGATCAGTCAGAATTCCCTGATCTCTGCGAGGCTCTTGGCGACCGTCTGGGGGAGTCCATCTCTGATGAAACCCGGTCCTTCCGAAAGGATGCATCTTTTTGCTATTTGGCTGGTTCCAAGCTGGAGAAAGTCGTGGTTAATTGGGCACAGGAGCTTCAGGAAAGCGAGGCTGCGGGCGTTGAGCAGTCAACGAATGACACCAGCTTCTCGATCCATGCCAGGTCACTGCAAGATTTCATCGAAAAAGTCACGGTCTTCAGGGAAGTCACTCAATTCAAGGATCCAGAGCAACAGAAGGATACGGACTGGAAGCTTAGTCCTCTGTATACGAAGTATGTTGAGTACGCTGATGTTGCCGCGGCCCACGGCCAGCTGTCTATTGCGGAGAAGTATTTAGATCTTCTTCCCGAGAAGTACCCTGCGGCCGACGTAGCCAGAAACCGGATAAAGCAGGCAACAAGGAAAGCAGCACCTCAGCCTGCAGCGACCCAGAGGCAGACGCAAGCTTCTACCGTTCAACGAGGCCCACGCGCGGTGCCTGCATACCAGCCTGTTCAGACCGCTCCAGCTCCTGTGCAACAGACGAGCTCGCCATACGCCCCACCTGCAAACACCCTTCCTACACAGTCAGCTGCTCCAACGTATCCTGCCGCAAACCCGCGCAATCCCTACACACCGCCAGGATATGCCCAGCCTGTCCAACAAGCTGGCATTCCGCAGCCTGCCTATGGCGGTTACCAACCTCCTCAGCACCACCACCATCCTATCGCACCACCCCCACGTAATTTCTCTAGCTCTCCTTCAGTTCCGCCCACGGCGAAGCAAAGCAATATCCCGAACTGGAACGACACGCCAAATTTCGGTCCACCAAAGCCAGCCTCACGTCGCGGTACCCCAGGTCTAGGTGCTAACACGATAAGCTCTCCCTTTCCGAACCAGCAGAACATTGGTGGACCGCCTCAGGGGCCACCACAAGGCATCTCACCAACATACCCTACGCAGAGACCAACTCCTCCGCCCCCACCAAAAGGACCGCCTCAAGGACCACCTCGAATCTCCTCACCAGCAACCGCACCTCCGCTAAACGATGGACGACCATCGTCATCCGCTGCGAACGCGTATGCACCGCCGCAGCCTAGTTCTTTTGCTCATTCTCAACAGCCATCAATTCCACGTGGAGGTTCACCATATAATCCTCCACCTTCAGCAGCGCCTCCTTCCAATCGTTATGCTCCTGCTCCGAGTGCGGCACCTTCGGTTCCGCAAGGAGGTATGCCACCACCGCCTCGTCAAATAGCTCCTCCGCCAAATCCGTATGCATCACGTTCATACGCTCCGACTCCTCCACCCCAAGCTGCTCCTCCTCAAGCCCAAGCACCGCCACCAAGCTTCGCACGGTCTGGGCCTCCTCAAGGGCCTCAAGGACCCCCGCAAGGGCTTCCGCGAGCTGGGCCGCCTCCTGGTGGGCCTCCAAAGCCCGATTCTCGGCCAGGCACTGCCCAGTCGCAGAAGGCAGCTCCAACGGCGCCAAAGCACCGTAAGTCTCATAATTACAATGTCAGCGCGTGTAAGTTAGTAACTTGAGTCCAGCTCCTGGTGACCGGTCTCACATACCCCCATCATCCCGTCCAATTTACGAGATCCTCGGCGCAGAAATGCAACGAGTCAAAGCTCGAGCTCCTCCTCAGTTCAAGCAGCATGTCGTGGACACGGAGAAGCGTCTCAATATTTTGTTTGACCACTTGAATAACGAGGAGCTACTCAAGCCTGATACCATTCAGGAAATGAGTGAACTGGCGGGGCATTTGCAGGCGAGGAACTATGATGAGGCGATTACGCTGTTTACGGATTTGATGACGAACAAGACAGAAGAGGGGTCCAATTGGATGGTAAGTGGAACTGTTATATGTTATTTGGAAGAGTAGATGCTAATGACATGACAGATTGGCGTGAAGCGCTTGATCCAATTTAGCAAGTCGACGCCTGCGTGAGCGGGATGTGGCTTGCTAATGCGGTGATAGGTTGACTGAAATAGGGTGTCAGTTCTACGAAGACCATAAGACAGTGAGTGAACGCATTATCCGGTGAGGGGACGATGGCGAATTCCTTTGAGAGAAAGTCGATTGTCTAGCGAAAGTGGGTAATAGGGGAATGTGGCTAGGTAAGTATCTGATATTGAGTGTAGTGGATTACGATAAGAAAATGGGTTGTGGGAAATGCGGACAAGAAGTGTAGAATATGGAATGACAGTACAATTTTTTTGTGTTTTGAGTAGATTGTTGGTTCTGTGGTGGCTGCTTCGTACACTAGGATTCCCTTGTTTTGTCATTGGTGTGAGATTGAAGAGGACATGATATATCTACATGGTTTGATTTAATATCAGACTCAAGTTTCCCACGCCATTCGTTCCAAAACGCCTTAGATGCATCGCTCCAAACCAATATGCTTCCCCCCGATCTCAACCAAGCCTAATTCTGAATACAACTCCCTCTCCAAGCTAAGCCTCTTCCCTCTCTTCATCCATATTTTCCCCCTCGGCACTTTACCCTCCTCTTAAAACCTCACCCCTCCGACTCTCAACCCAATACCCCCTCTCCGGCCGTCTCGCGTCCCTTATCTCCTCCTTCGTCATGGCATTCTCGACTTCCTTGACATCCACCAATTCTTTGATGCGCATAATTTGTCCGGCGACGTCGGGGGAAACGGGGTGGTAGACTGTGGTCATGCGTTTGCGGAGGCCGAGCGCTTTGAGGACGCCAGTGGTTTTGGATGGGAGACCGATTGCGCTGCGTAGGAGGGTTATGCGGAAGTATGGCATTCTGACAGTGATTCTAGGGAGGGTTGACGGGGGTTTGGGTGGGTTGTTGTAGGAGGGTGGACGTTTTGTTAGATGGGAGCGGGAAGTTAAGGTGAGATGTGGTGCGCGGTTGGAGGGCCTGAGGGGCCAGTGTGGCCGGAGGAATCAATCGATGTCAGGGAGAATATTTGGAAGTATTTGCGCGGTAAATGAGTGTGGTGAGGAGCGTTTGCGCGGCGATAGTCTTCGTGGTGAACTTTTTTGAGGTTGAGGATCGTCCAGATAGCAAGGCTATTTTGGGGTTAGCGCCACTGAAAGGTACAACCGTTTCCGCTGGACTCCATTCAAGTCACTCTGTATACGGCACATCTCGTATATTTTTGTGGGTAATACGTGAATGTAGATGGTTATTGCATGTTTAACGTATCTTTTCAAGTCCTTTTCGCGGAAATTGCTTCCATCGCATTTAGGTTTGAGAAAAGTTCGTAAAGATGCAGCAGCTTCGATATCAAAAATTCCCTATCCAACCAGGCAACGCTAATCCTAGGTTTGTTGTCGCAATACTTCAAGAATTTGTGCCACTGGAATCCAATAATCGTGGGTTGTAAAAGTAGTGGTCAAGATATTTTGGACCTGTAGATTTCGGGGAAGTATATCCGCCCGTTTGCTAGCCTTACCCTTTCTAGAGAGATGGGTAGAATTCAAGTCGGACGGAACGCCAGTATACCCGACGGGAGGGCACTGACAGTGGATTCTTGATGTCTCAGCCTAGTACGCCTATCCGGTCCGCCAGCGAGCCACTGACTGTGGAGTGTCAACGCTTCAAATCGAACTTTCTCCTGTGGAGCATACCATGTCAACGAGACAAGCGTTGAGAACCAGTCTTCGGGACGAGCGCTTGGTGATACAGACATGGGGAAGCCTTTCTGAAACTTTCTAAAGGATTCTGCATTTCATGTCTGTCAGTGAGTTGGAAGGAACCCAAGGAAACAGTACAGAAGCCTTTCACAGTTTTGACTCCTCTCACTTCGTACTCGTCACTGAGTTCAAATTCTATGTTTTCTTGCATCCCATATTCCGTTCTCCCTACCAAATCAAATCATGGGATCTTTATTTCCCACTTTGTCCTGTCTCAAAAATATTTACCTCGAGGAAAGCACCAGCGAAGTACATGTATGTCAGTGTGCGAATATCGGCCTCTGGCGGCACAAGAGTAGCTTTCTGTGGGCCATCGAATTCTGCACGGGCATCGACCGGATTGGATGCACGTGAAACGGGCCGCTGCTGCATAGTGCATCTCGTCCCGACCCCCACGGGTTATGGTACACGAGTTGATGCTGAGGTCCGGGATGTGCACGCACGTCAAACGAGGAGTTGTGGAGAGGACGGACCTCCTGCCTGCAAAACCATGTCCTCGTAACACGGGCGATTGCTGAGATATCTTGAGTCTATTCTGATTTTCAAGATTTATATGTTAGGCGCGCGTCAAACGGATGCCTGAAAAGATAGAGCAGCTTCATAGGGCCCCCAAGTAACACACGGACATTGGACGATTCACATCCTCATACACCAATTTCAGCCCCATTTTTGGACCAAGACGGTGTCAACAACTGCAACAAAGCCTCTCTTGGATCTACGTTTCCATTTCCATTTCATTCCATTATCTCTCTGTTCCTATCCGCTAGTTCCCCACACGACTAGGTTTTGATGCATATTGACCGGTCCGGATACCACTCTTCTAGTAAACATGGATCCCGAAAATATATCGGGAAGGGGAATGTACGTTCGGAGGGAATTTTGAGAGACGTGCGTTTGAGAAACTCAACTCACCGCAACTTGCTGCTTCTTGCTGAGATTTACTATATCTGGACGGTGTATCTTACTCTTGATCGAAGTTGCTCTCCTCTGTTAGAAGTCAATTCACTTCTCTACTACTCGTCCAATTTCCTCCAGAGACTTCACCGGCTCAGGTCAAGCAGTATGTGCCCCCTATGCGTCTCGATCTTTCTACCTGGCTTCCAGACTAACCCATCGCAGACGTTCAGTGCTTCTGATCTCATCTGAAATCAAAGACATTTCAAAGTCCTGTCATCCACCAACCGGCCGTACGTCTTTCTCTCCTCTCCCTTCCTCTCCCTTTCCATCAACTCCATTCCTAAATCCTTAACACTCCTGTCAGCAATGTCCACCCTCCCCCACCTCGTCTACCGCGTCGACTACCCCACCGCCCAAACCACCTACAATCCTTCCAGCGGTTTCCGCGCCAAAAACCAAACCACCATTCTCTCCACCACGTTCACTCTAAAAACCACTCTCATTCCCCACCTGACCTGGGCCACAAACCGTTCTTCCCCCTTCATATCAGTCTTCAGCTCAAAATCCCATGCTGAACAATGGGCTCGCCATCTCTCTGCTCAAAAGGGTGGCATGCGTTGTTATGTCTTGACGATAAATACTCGAATGCTTGGACGGGGCCCTGTGTTTAGAGCGGAGGATTGGGTGGGGGAGGTGGTGGAGGGAGGGGAAGGGATGGGAGGGCGGGAGTTGACGGAGTGGAGCTGGAATCATGAGGGCGAGTATCTTATTATGTATAAGATTCCGAAGGAGGCGATTGTGGACGAGTTGGATGTGGGTGGGGAAGATGAGGTGTTTCGGGCGTTGGGGTTGGAGTAGATGGGACATGATTGAACTAGGGGGAGGAGGGGAGGTCTGGGAGGAGAATAGTCCGATTTGGCTTCTCTGGTTGTTGGTTGGAAATGCTTGATGTATTCTGAGTCGATGCTGGAGTAGATTGGGTGTTTGGTGCTAATTTTGTTGTCGATGCTCGGACCTGTTTCCTCAAAGTGGGTCCTTCAAACTGGCATTGTATGTCGGTCTCTCGGAATATTTCTAAAGCAAAGGTTGGTCGTAATGTAATGTAATTTGTTGCTGGCGCGAATTTGCGGACAGATGTTTTTTTAAGTCCATGCCTCAGATAGTAATCTTACATACTCTCTCTAAAAAACCGTTGGGTATCATGAGCTTGCATAAACTTAACATTTCTGTACTCTTTAACGTGTCTAGATCCTTCGATGTCCCAATGCAAATGAACAATAACCCTGGAGTGAAAGCAGTGGACGCATCGATATATTATCGTAGAGGGCCCAGACTGAGACCTTGGCCAATTCGTTCGTTTCAATACAGGTTTGCTAGCCAAGGTATGTCCTACAAAATCTAAACGCGTTTCTAATTCTATGGCTGGCATCGTAGGACCTGGCAAAAATTTCTAACGGGATGCTCTCCGTCTACTTGCCGATAGAGCGCTCAGCATCCAGTTCCTTTTAGCTCGTAGATAGTCTCGATTAAGCCGCATCGGACTGTCTGACTTACTCGTATGCTTGCGTATTCCCCTTGAAACGAAGTGTGAACTGCTCTGTTCGCTATTTTGGATCTCCGAGGACGAAGATGATTGACTGGAGACACTGTCCATTTCAAGTCTGAAGTGGTGATGGTCGGTATGTCCTCCCGGCGATGGAGGGGTTAATAACCTGCCAATTTTTTGGGGTGTTGCACTTATATTCATATTCTTGACCAGGTTGTATCCTGCAGGCTTGGAGGCACTATGAAGGTTGAGATGCGAGGGATGTTTTGGCTTCATGGAGAGGAAATGGTTCCACTGGAATTTCTCAGGAAATACTAAGTCAGATGCTGATGTATTCTGGAAATTGTCGGTGAAATATATGTTCCCGTCGAATATGCGACGTGCGGTCCTGAAGACGGTCGCAGATTCAGGCAACCCCTTTTCGTTCATCGTAGCGTTGACCTGGATTCTGCCACTGGCGTGTCCAATCGTAACGGCGTTTGGATCCACGAGATCTGGAGACACTAACTGCTCAACGATACTTCCTTCGATTTTTGCTGCAACTGCCGTGGATAGCGCTGCCGTCAACGGGATAGCTCGATGAGGTTGCGTATCGGATATGAAGCGGACGACCAGATCTACAGACGCACTATTTATTGTTTTCCCAGAAAGAACCTTGTGAGTCGAAGACATGGACACGATGCCAATCTTCGGTATCGTCCTTATAACTTCGTCCTCGCTCTTGGCCAGTCCCATTAGAACTGCTCCAGCCTTTCTGATTTTCTCGAGCAGTGCAAGCTTTTCAGATAATTTGTTGAAATCGTTCGGTAGAATTGTCCCATCAATTCCAACCTCGTCAGCGCGCACGAATACGATAGGGTTCACGCCATCGATACAGGTACCCCGGTAGCCACACAATGTATCTATTTTCTTCCCGGTCGGTAGTAGCTTTCCCGTTTTTGAGCCATAAGGGTGCTTAAAGTCCATTTGAATCTTTGCCCCCGTACCAGCAACGCCATCAATTGCATAATCGCCTTGCACGGCAGCCTGTCCTCCAACAGCATCAAATGTGCTTCGAATATACTTCCCCGTGTTCGTGTTCAATATATCGACCGTAACTGGACCGTCCCCCTTTTCATATTGCTCCCGATCCAATAACCCTGCGTTATAAGCATATGGGCCGATGGCACTACTCATATTTCCGCAATTGCCTGCCATGTCCACCTCATCCTTCTCGATGCCGAGACCAACGAAGGTGTAGTCAACGTGGGAAACCGGAGTCTTGCTGCGTTGGACGAGGCAGATTTTGGAGAGCGACGAGATACCGGCGCCCATTCCGTCGAGTTGGCGGCCGTAGGGGTCGGGAGAGCCCATGAGTTGGAGGAAGAGAGGGCCCCATTTTGAGCGGACGGAGGGTAGGTCCTCGGGCTGGAAGATGAGGGCACGAGAGGTGCCACCGCGGTAGTATGCTGCCCTTAAAGACTTCTGAGTTGCCCCTTGGGTGGCTTTCAAATGTGGTGCGGTCTGGTGGATAGATCGATGGGGGTTATGCGGTTGAAGGATAGGTCGAAGGCCCTCCTTGACAAGACTCCATGGTATAATGCATGGCGACAATGGCCTTATATACCTCATTACGTGCCGAATATGGATCGCTGTCGTTATTGCATGTGCATGTTGAAGGTTGATGGTTTTGGGGCGGAAAGCAAGTTCCGAAATGCTCCGTTCACGGGCCGTGCGGCGACTGACCAGGTCTCTCCCGAATTTTTTCTGAGTTTCAACATATCTACAGCTGACCTCTCTCAACACCCAAATCACTCCCATATCAATTGAAAATGATTCAACGTCACCTGCTTCGCGCTTCACAGAGGGCTGCACGCTCGTCATTCACACCCCCACCCTCCTTTGCTCCGATTCGACCGCGAACTGGTGTCACACGAGCTCTGAGGCAACCACAGCAGATAGCATCCATCAGATGGTATTCAGAATCTGCCGAAGCTCCAAAGAAGGACGGCGAGGCCGCACCAGAAAGCAAGCCAGCAGACGAAACAGCGCAATTAAAAGAGCAGCTGGAAAAGAAAGATCGGGAGATCATTGACCTGAAGGTTCGTCCCAACACCCTTCTCTCACCCATTACCCATCTCCTCTCTGCCCTCCCATCCGAAGCGTAATAGTTGATCAATTATGTACAGGACAAATACCTCCGCTCAGTAGCCGACTTCCGCAACCTACAAGAACGCACAAAACGCGAAGTCCAAGCCGCAAAAGACTTCGCCCTGCAGCGCTTCGCAAAAGACATCATCGAATCTGTCGACAACCTCAACCGGGCGCTGACCACCGTCCCATCCGAAAAGCTCTCACCGGACAACGCTGATCTCGTCACCCTGCACGACGGCCTGAAAATGACGGAGCACATCCTGATGCAGACGCTCAAGAAGCACGGCTTAGAGAGAGTGGATCCATCGGTTGAACAGCTGAAGTTTGATCCGAATATCCATGAGGCCGTGTTCCAGGCGCCACAGCCCGATAAGGAGGATGGGACTGTTTTCCATACCCAGCAAAAGGGGTTTATGCTTAATGGGCGCGTGCTAAGAGTAAGTATCTAAAAATCCAATGTGAACATTGAGCTCGCTGCTGACTTTTTATCCAGGCTGCCAAAGTCGGCGTCGTCAAGAATTCATAACTACATTTCGATTCGAAGCTATTTAAACTCTCTGTCGAGCTCGTACCTCCTATCTAACTCAAACGTCTCCCTCTGTATCAACACTTCCGCTCAAGTTCTATCGAGAACTGAATGGCGGTATAGCACATTTTCGGTTCTAGTATTGTGTAAATATTCCCCTCTCTTGCACTCTTGGAAAATCTGGTGGCCACCCGGTTATAGACCACCGTTCTGTATACTATAATAATTGTCATGAAAGAAAAGGTTACGCATAGGAGATTATGTTGGACTAGGACGGTAAGAGTAGTCTACTCTCTTTAGATGGAATAGAACAAATCAGCTCTAATATCCATCAAAAATATTTCTTGACTCTGAATAATTGGTCAATATCCCTCTCATGTAGTTTGCTGAAGCGAAGATACCAGAAAGCGCAACCCCTCCCAGAACCTTAGGTGGACGCTTGAGCACTGGGTCTTTGTGAAGATATCCTGAGTTGCAGAGCTGATTTTAAATGCCCAGCAAGCAGGATCTCGATTTTAGTAGGGGAGGAAAGCTCGAATGTAAGGCAAGGGTACAGCCTACAATTTTGGTGCGCAAGTAATTTCTTCCTGCGTTGTGCCATCTGCAACTCCATAACGCCTGCCCTTTTGAACACCGTGCCGTGCGTGAGGCAAGAGAACCTTGTTTAGCCCCGTATACTAGTACAAACCATTAGGACCGAGAGAGATAAAGAGACTTTATGGGAGGATGGTGAAGCCACCTGGCTCAATCACCACCCACTTCCCCCAGGACCACCGTACGGTGTAGCCCCATACGGAGTCGTGCCGCCGCCGCCACCCCAGACACTCGCATTGCCGTATGGTGTAGTGTATCCTGCATCCTGTCCACCATAGCCCGCCCCATTCATCTGCGGACTTTGCGCTCCGCCAAAGTCGTCTGCACCGTTCATGCCGTCGTTGCCCTGCAGCTCGTGAATGACGCCGGCAAGCTTCTGCTGCAGTTGCTTGATGCCCTGCGTGACGATCTGGTCTGGTTCGAGGCCGCCGACGGTTTCGACGTCGAAGAAGAAGCGCGTGGGAACTGCGTCGTAATCGAAGGCCTCGCCTTCTTGAGGGGCACCATCGATGTTGGCGTTGTGCTCGTCTACTGGCCTATCTGCCTCTCAGTATCATATCCCATAACAACCTCTTGAAAAGTGGGAGATAGGAAGGAGTCGTTACTTACCATTCCTTCTTCGCATCTTCCTCATACCAGTAGTCGAGATGCCTCAATTTATTATTCGGATCATACTCGAACCCAATCGCGGCACTCGGCGCCCACTTCGCATGTTCCTTCGCTATCCCCTTCTTCGCGATACACCGCATGTGTATGCTCTGCCCCTTCCTCAACTTCACAATCACACTGCCCAAGCCTTCCGGATCTGTAATCACCGGATTCCCCACCTCGTCGTTCGGTCGGCCCTCACTCACTACTAGGTCTCGCGCATACACCTTCATAACTTCATTCCCCGTACATCGCGCATTCAGCGTCAACACGACACTGCACTGCTCACAATACCCCTCGCAATCGCAGTCCCGACTATATAGCACATCGTCCACGTTCTTCGAGTTAAGCGGAATAAGGCCGAGTCGGTGGCAGATGAATTCGTCGGCAAGCACGGAAGTGTTATCGATGACCTCGACCACGTCGATAGCCATGGTCGGCACTTCCGACAGCATAACCCGCCGTAGCGCATTCGCAGTCGCGAGATCAAAATTCTGAATCAGGAAGTTTGCGCGTGTGCTATCGGCCTAACCAGAGGGCTGTGTCAGTAGACGCGCAAAATGTGGACAAAGCGGGTGACCAGACGTACGTGGAGGAAGCGCACGTTTATTGCGCCGCCTTCAATGTCGTAGGGGTCCATGGTCGGCTGCAGGCAAAGCGCGAGGCTGGTTGTGAGACGGGAAATTAGGTAGGCGCAGTGGATGAGGTGTTGAGGATGTGAGACTGGAGGCGGTGAGAGGCGTTGGGCTGTGGGTAGCAAGGTGGATACCGAGTTTGTGAGGTGAAGCTTTTCTTTGAGGTGAGGCTGCAGGTGAGCCGCAATTGTACGAAAGCGAGGGCCAAGCTTTTTTGGTGGCTAGGTTGAGTTAGTCACCCGCAGCTACTATGCTGTGCCACAAACTCGCATTCAACGTGCGATGATATAATCAAGGTTCTGGAATCGTCGTGAATCAAATTCAACCTTCCAAGGTTCAAAGCTGTCAGGGACGCAGGTCATACAGGAGAAGCTGTCACTTCGGGTGCCATTACGAAGTTTGATACTGGCCATTGCTTGCTTCTGTAGACACATCTCCTAACGGAGGCTTAGATCTTACTTGTTGGATCTCCAGATTTTCTTTACCGCAACGCCTGATGGCGGCATCTTGAGAATGTACGGCATATCGTGCGAAAGCTTTCTCTCCAGTGAGTCCAATATCCTGAGCAATTTGTGCTTTTCGTATGCGGCATTTTGAAGCCACGATTAGCGCAAGGCGTCTTCCAGCAGGAAAACAGCCTATCAGGACTGGTAGAGTCAACGAATAAGACTTGGACAGATATCAGCTTCAAGAGCGGGAACCTTCACAGAATTGCAACAAGGCATGAGATAAGCTTCTCCTCCCAAAGATGTGTTTCGATGATCAAATAATGTGTCCATGTCTTATCCAATGGCACTCGGCATGAATGAAATATCAAACTAGTGCCAAACAAACAGTGACGGAGAGTTCGATAATCTGGCTCGCGGCATAGGAATAAGACAACTCAACAGATATAAGCATTTGCTCCAGTCATCACGATGGATGCCACAGATCCTCCTTGCGGAAGCGGAAACTGGTGCAGCATATCTGATTGCTAAACTTGAGCTGCAGGTACCAGTCGGGTAACGGCCAACAACGCCTCAGGCTTGGAGACATGCTGAGCTTACTCCGCGCTGTGCAGGCCCCTTACTTACGAAGGCGTAATAGGGGTCCAAAGAGGATGCAAATGGAGAGACATAACGAAAAAGGTGAATCAAAAAGGTTTGGACGAAAATGGTCGGAGGTTATGGAGAGAAACGAAATCAGCCCAGAGCACAAGATGCCCGGCGCAAGTTACAGCTGCTTAGGAAATACTCCGCAGTCTAGGCTCTAAGTCATCCGCAACCTTAGGTGTGCTGTCGAGGCAATGTTGACTAGGAATATTGGCCTCCCTTCAACAATATAGCCTGCGCTGAACAAGGCTGGTTACGAATCGCGGCTGACTTCACGAAGAAGCGGTCACGATTCCACACTCTGCCCACTGCTGATAGTCAGTTTTATCTTCGCCGTGGACACGCGTTCCGCCGAGCCCCGTGGGTGACTTTTGTTGAAAAGTCACATTCTGGCCTTTTCTTGCACTGCCCCCCGGCATCGTGCTTGGAGAAAAGGAGTTGAATTCGGCCAATGTCTGAGGTCGGTTGACCTTAGGCTTGGCATATGGGCAGTGCTGCCCCGCGCGCATCGCCTGCAAACGGCCCAGCTAGATACATAATAAAACCGAATGAACGTCTCTCTTTTGCTTCAACTCACTCACACAACAATACCTAACACCTACACTTCGCACTGCTGCAAAATACTCTGTAGCAGCTCTACATCGTCCGCCGAAATGTCCGCAGGAATTCCTTCTCCAGTTCGCTCGCGAGCATCTTCTGGATCCAAATCGCCACTGTCGCTAGACCTCTCAGACCTACCGCCGCTCGTACAACCCTCACCACTGTCCAACACCCTCATAATCACAGTTCGTACAGCTCCTTCTTGGTGACTTTACTGGGCTAACTTTCAACTGCAGAACCTACAAGAACCCGAGATATTTAATCCTTCAAACCTCGTCCAAATCCGCCAGCTCTTAAACCAGCACGCAGCTATCCATACATGGGCACCGTTAAAGTCTTTCCGCCGAATAGTCGTCTCCTTCTTCGATGTCGACTCGGCAATCTCGATACGCCAAAATCTCGATGGTGAGCAGATTATGGGATGCCGCGTTCGAGTGTATTTTGGATTATCAACGCCACTGAATCCTAGCGACCAACACTTGCCACTTCCAAAGAGCGACAAGCTGTTTTTCATCAGTCCGCCACCGTCGCCACCCATGGGCTGGGAAATGCACAACGAGGACGCGCCAAACAAGATTGTTCATGCCGAAGATCTCGCTGCTGCGCTCGCACGGTTACATGCCGACCACACCGAGTACCCCTCTCCAACAGACTTGAGTCCTATCGTTCAAAGGCGGAGAACAGGCAGTTCCACTGTCGTGTATCACCCGGATGATCACGGAGACAACCCAAATTTGCCAGCTATCGCCGTTGAGGATACCACCGAAAGTCCCACAGCCATGACGCCAACGGATATGATGGAGGGAATCGAAGGCCCCATAGCGCAGCACAAGGCACAGGGCAAGGTGGTTTCGACCGCGAGACCACCGGTTGAGTTCATGACGTGAAAGCGATGTGCATAGACGGTTTTTCTTCTTTCTCGGAGGTTGTATTATACACAAAACATCGGTTTGCGGTGGCTCTGCGTTTCAGCATGTCACGGCGTTGGTTAGTTTCGTCCGGTGGAATTGGATTATGGCACGGCTCTAAGCAACGGACAGAATCTGTAGTATTTCCTACTTCAAAGTCCACTCAAATCATGGACCGCTTGGGGTTCTCAGTACAGCTACCTACATAATCAAAATACTCTGCAAAAAAGCCTACAACCTCCCGTGAGCAAAAGACACTCATTAGGGAGTACACAAACAATTCCAGCTCTTCGCGTTAGTTTGCTGCAACGATGATTTTTGATGTTCATTAAATGATGAGGCACACACTTACTTACTCTTTTTCAATGGTGAGAAGCTAGCTGTTGTGCAAACATTTATGTCAAATCAGAGTGGGATAAAGGATAATCACGTGATATCTCGGTCATCAAGTTTTTCCGAATTTTCTCGCTTACCCACCACACCAGGTAAAATCCAATTCGCACCTCGACAACTTCAATACCAGCCGGCCGACCTTCGACAACCACCCCCTTTTTCAGCACCCGCATCTGGACAGCTCCTGTCAAGATGAAGCTGAACATTTCCCACCCCGCCAATGGGACCCAGAAGCTAATTGAAGTCGACGATGACCGTAAGCTGCGCGTCTTCATGGACCGCCGCATGGGCCAGGAGGTTCCTGGCGACAGCGTCGGCGACGAGTTTAAGGGATACATCTTCAGAATCACGGGCGGCAACGACAAGCAAGGCTTTCCGATGAAACAGGGCATCATGCACCCAACGCGTGTCTCTCTCCTGCTCTCTAAGGGCCACTCCTGCTACCGACCCCGTCGTACCGGCGAGCGCAAGAGGAAGAGTGTCCGCGGCTGCATCGTCGGCATGGACCTCTCAGTCCTCGCTCTCAGTATCGTCAAGCAAGGCGACAACGATATTCCCGGCCTCACCGACACCGTCCATCCAAAACGACTTGGTCCCAAGCGAGCCACCAAGATCCGTCGCTTCTTCAATCTCAGCAAGACAGATGATGTGAGTTTTCTCATAGCTTCTGTGCCAATCCTACAAAAGGGTTGAGTCTGAGTCTAATTCTTTCTTTCTATAATATAGGTCCGCAAGTTTGTCATCCGGCGTGAAGTCCAGCCAAAGGGCGAGGGCAAGAAACCATACACCAAGGCTCCCAAGATCCAGCGTCTTGTTACGCCTCAGCGCCTGCAACACAAGCGTCACCGAATTGCGCTCAAGCGCCGCCATGCGGAGGCTTCGAAGGATGCTGCTGTCAGTATCCCATTCTCACGATATTTTCATTGTAATACTAATTCATGCTGTAGAACGAGTACGCCCAAATCCTCCACAAGCGCATCAGCGAGGCCAAGGCTGCCCACGAGGAGGCCAGGAAGAGGAGGGCTTCTTCAATGAGGCATTAGGGGACGGGAAGAGAGCACGGGTGGCGGGAGTCCCATTGGCATCAGTCGAAATGCAGGTGTATGAGTGGTTCCAATATAAAAACTCTAGGTTTCTAGGCATAGTCTCTCATACTACAGACTGCTGGGCGTAGCAGTTGACTTCCTGGACAAATCAATTGCATCATGTTCCAAGACCGCAAATTTCATCTTACCCTTCCTTGTCCTTGTGATTCCCTTTACCTTTCGTAGCAGCTGACAATGACATGCCCTTAACGCGAGATGCGAACGCATCAACCGAAATATGGACACCGGTGCTGTTAATGCTTCCGAAGGAGGCTTACTCGACCAACTCTTTGGCCAGCATATGATATAGTGAAGCTATCATTGATATCCACGTGGCAATCGACGTCTGTTCGAATGCTCGAAGTTATCCTTGATATCCACGTGCTGAACCTCGCCTGCCCAAACAATCAAAGGAAACTATACCGACTAGACCAAAGAATAGGGTAAACTACGGAACGTTCCAAGGAACATCTAGTATCCGAGCAGCAAAATTCAAGCTAGTGAATTATCGTTCGATTCTCGTGAGATGTCGAACCCTTTCAACCTAATCCTTTCCCCGCACTCAAGCGGCTCCGTGCTGATGCCCGTTGAAGAGACCACCGAATCTGAAGATCCTTACTTGCATGATGCGTGAAAGGTAAAAGCGCCGATATGCAAGAGTCAAGATTGTTTAAGCTCTCAGGGCCCAGCAACGTTGTCGTCGATCCGATCCGACCTAGTCAATTCGATGACGAGTACGGCCAGCCAATTGACTCGAGGTCGTTCGGATGGAAAGGTTACCATCTCCACTGTGATGAGGGGGTAGCGTTCACGGGGCCAAAATTGTCTTCAAGCTTCATCGAGTACGTGTTCGACTTGACGTGTTGCGTCTTCTAGCTTCATGTTGGGCATGGGCTTATAGCATAAGTTGTGAACTTTTGGTCATGTAGGGATGCCCTTGTAACAAAGGTGATCCAATTGAGTGGAGTTCTGGTGCGCATCGGGAAGGTCTTTAAAGAACAAATTCACATGAGCACTGGTTCCAGCAGATCGCGGGGCTAGTTGAGGTAGGAGTGTATATAGAATACGTCTTCACCTTTTACGTTGGACGAGGGCTCCTGGTATCGGATGTGGGCCCCGTTGATATCGGATGCCTTGATGCAGGATACAATTAATGCACTAGCTTACTACCTTGCTACACTCTACTCTATTGTTAGAGGGATGCTCGAGTTCCGAGGTCCTCGCATTTCGCCGAAGAGAAACTTTCTTTTGGCAGGTCGAGCGAGGGGCGATATCCGATCGCATTGCCCCATACTCAGTGATGTAATGGCTTTTTGACTGCATTAAATCGATTCGTACACACCCAGCTGTCTAGTACTAAACCGTGGAAAAGCTATATGAGATTTAGCTTTTGCTAGTCGACTGGGGCGTGCTTGAAGAGGAAAGATACGCTCTCCCCATTATGGGTCCTTCGACAGGCTTCCGCCAGCTATCCTTCCATCAGTATCTATCCGTCAGTGCATTGAGGGGAGTAAATGCTTACTGTAGGACTGATATCAATTGTCTCAATCCTATCGCAGCGCTCCTTCTTCTCCTCATGGGGCACCGTGTTGGTCACCACAATCTTCTTCAGCTTGCTGCCGTTCAGAGCCTCTATGGCGTTTCCGCTCAAGATGCCGTGAGTGACTATGGCAATGGCGTCTCTAGCTCCGTGTTGGATCACCACGTCGGCGGCTTTGACTAGAGTCCCACATGTGTCGGCCATGTCGTCTACGATGATTGCTGTTCGGTCCTTGACGTCTCCGACGAGAACCATTTTTGAGACTTCGTTGGGGCGGGCGCGCTCTTTGTGGATGAGGGCGAAGCCCAGGTCGAGACCGTCGGCTATGGATGTTGCTCTATGGGTGGGTCAGTGTGTCCTGCTGTGAAGAATGCTACTGCCTGAAAGTGTTCCCAAAGCATGACTCGAGATCTCCTCTTAAAGGTTTGGAAAGTGGCTGTTTGGGTCAAACGAAGCTGAATGAAGTTATACCTCTTAGCACCTCCCGCATCCGGACTGACAATGACACAATCCTTCACATTCAGGTTCTCTCGTATCCACCTCAACGTGCTAGGCTCCGCATAGAGGTTGTCGACGGGGACGTTGAAGAAACCTTGGATCTGGCTAGCGTGGAGGTCCATGGTTATGACATGATTGCAGCCCGCTGTTTGCAGCATGTTTGCCATAAGCTTCGCTGTAATGGGTGCTCGGGACTTGTCCTTCTTGTCTTGTCGTGCATATGGGAAGTTCGGTATCACAGCGGTGATACGGCGCGCAGATGCAGTTTTGCAGGCATTGATCATAATGAGAAGCTCCATAAGTGCATCGTTGATGTCTCCCGGGGGGGTGGATTGTAGTATGAAGACTTGGTCATGTTAGTGACTGATTCTCCGAGTTTGGCCATGTTTGCTTGCTGTATCGCGATGTTCTAGAGGGGAGGGGTCGAAGAGAGGGTGACTGGCGTGGATGCACGTACCATCTTCATCTCTCACAGATTCACCAATGGTCACGGAAGTTTCCTGGTTCGAGTACTGCAGCACCAAAATCTTTGTTAACTCAATGCCCAGTCTTGCGCATGAGTCAGCCACAGCCGGCGCAAAGAGAGGGGAGTTACATACCTGTCAGCTACCAGCTTTGCGAGCTGGGTGTGACTGTTTCCTGTGAGCAGTTTTATGCTGTTGGTGGCCATATCGAATGTGTAGCCTCATGGTGGAACAAATGGAGCCTGTTCGTGAAGATTGAGATTGAAAATTATGGCGGGGCGGCGCCGGAGGAACGTATGGCCGCGAGCCCAAACCCCAACCCAAAACGAACCCTCGCTCCTGGGCTCCTTCACAACGAAACACCACACACGTCGGAATATGAGGCATTCATCGCAGAATGCATTCCAACATCATCTTGCACCTTCAAGGATTCAATCTTGGACGTCATTTTTCGTGTCCTTGCGAAATAGGCCACCGGCACCGACCCTGACCAACTTGAGACAGCGCTGACTCCCGCCCCTAGCCTCTCCACCAGCCACTTTAATATCCCTCTATCCTGTTCTCGCTTCCCGTTTTCTCCGTTGTTGTTTGAGCTTCGGTGCCGTTTTATCCCCGCATGTCAATTCACTTGGCCTTTGCATCCAATCGTCATTGTTAGCTCTCAAAAAGTTCCATAGTCTCTTCTTAAGTCCATTCTTCAATACTCTACTGTTCAGCTTTTATTCAAGGTTGAGCCAAAGTGTGGCATCTTTTCACACACTTTTCATTCTCGGAGAGAAATACTTGGCACGGTAAAATCATTTCTTTGTTCGTGAGCCCCCGCAGCCGAGATCTCGATACTTGATACGCTACGATGCATGTTCCTTCGCTCGTCTGCAATCAAAAAGGAAAAACATGAAACAACGCCAAAGCCAAACTCCGACTTCGCCTCGAGAAAATGCTGACGGGATTCATAGATGCAAAAGGCGGCCCGGGTATCGGTTGCAATAGTACAAAAAAGCAAGGGCGAAAAAGAGGCCGCCACACGGAAGTTGCCAAACCATAAACGGGCGTAACAATGACATGAAAAGAAGCACTATATACCGGCCGTAACAGCATATTACAGGAGAGAGAAAAGCAACTTTACAGGAAATACATGATGGGTGAGAGTCTGGATCGAGAATTAATGATGGCACCGCATATGGTGGCCTTTTCGTTGGAAGGAGGTGAAGATGTCATTTCGCGTTCCGCATTAACATGCTTGTTCGCACATTTTTCCAATGGCTTGTTCGATATCAGAGAACAGATTGAGGACATGTCCATCGGCGTAAATTTTTATCGACTCAACGTCTTTCCGGTCGATACGGGCTGGGCTATCAGCCTTGACCGGACTTCTCGGTGGCGTGGTTTCAGCCATTTCCCCTCGGGCGGCCGAAGGTTTCAACACTAGAGCTGCGGCAACGTGCTCTAACAACTTTTGGCGCAGCCTCAGTCGCCTATTTTCGGCCTGCTCAAGCTTGAGGATGAACTCATCGATCGAGACGTCAAGTTCGGCCAAGGCTTCCTCCTGCTTGAGTAGAGACTCTCGAGAGAAGATGACTGTTTCGCCTCGCTTGAGGTAAGAGATCATCCTGCCATGAAGCTTTTGTCGACCTGCCCGCAGAGACTTGTATGTCTTGCGTAGGTACTCGCAGCGCTCGTCCAATGCTCTAAGCTCCTAAGAAAAAATATTAGTACAAAACATCTGACACGACAATGAGGGAATGGCGCTCACCCTTGACATGGAGGCGACGTCTCGCTTGTTCAGCACCTCGAACTTCTCCGCCTGGTCAAATGCCTGCTTGTGGAGATGTTCCTTGTCGGCCTCATTCAGACGCGTCGAGGCATCTGGGACACGCATGCCCTTGGGTAACTTCCAATTGCCTTGTACTGGTGCTTCTGGGTTGTTTGCTTCTGAGCATGTCCTGCTTCTTTGTCTCTTACTCAACCTCCGTATGGGTCTTCCCCGATCGATGATCGATGTATCTGACATGTTCCTGTTGTGTGAGACCACTGGATCTCGTCTCTCTACTCTCGGTGAGCCTCGACGCTCGACCGCACTTGAGGGTGATACCGCGCTGAATGGATTTGATATGGCCGAAACAGGGGTGTGGAAAGGAGCGTTAACAACTGGAGAACGTCGGGTATCGATCGCACTTAGTGGGGTAACTCCACCAGAAGGAAGTGACGCTGGAGTCATAAGCTGTGTCCTGCTCGACTTTGAATTGAGCTTTGGAGGAACAGGCGAGCCCTTGCGTTCTAGAGACGGTGATTTTGGAGGAACCTCGGGGGGCAACTCGGTTCCCTCTCGGCTGTTGCCAGTATCTACCTTCAGTGCTGGTTTTGAGCTTACACCAGGACTCAAAATAGGGGATAATGGTTTCCCCAGTGCACCCGAAGTCTCTGACTTGGAAATGTTCGAAATCTCTGAAGAGCCTGGGGAAATTGCTTGCTCTGATTGCAGGTACGCGGGACCAGTAACGCAAGACATCAGAGCATCTCCGAATGGACCTGCCTTCCAACTCGTACCTGGGGCACTGCTTGACCGCTCATGCCCAAAAGCTTCTGACGAAGCTTTTCGGAGGGGTGGTCGCCCTGGGATTGTTGCTGCAGATTATTAGCCAAATGGATATCAGGATCGACCATGATATTGTACTCACGGGAATCGGCCATCTCTTGGACGGTGGTCATGGTGCCGCCTAATTCAGGCACACTGACTTTTCGTCTTCTCGATAGTGAACCGCTGCGCTGCCAGAATGGCACGCTCTCTGGATTCACAGCAGTGTCACTCAATGAGGTTGGGGAACGACCCATGGACAAAGCAGTCGACCTGTCTGAGGTCAAGCTCGGTCTTGTTAGTCCTACTGGACTTTTCGAAGACGTCGGCCACAGCTGATACTTTAAGGCTCCAGCTTGCACTTGCAAGTTCAGAAGAGAAGGGCTCTTCTCCAGAGGCCGTATAGGTTCCTTTGAGGCCTGAAGGTTTCTTAGCGACTTGGATCGGCGGGGTAGGTGGTAGTTCATTTGGATGAGTGAGGTTTCTTCCCACCACTTACTGGGTTTTTGGAGGATGTTTCGGAAGTTATATAAACGTTTGATTTATCGGCATCCGGCCGCATGCAATTGGCAATGTGTGTCATGGCTGATGGTTTGAAGTGACCGTGGCTCACGGTCTTGACTGCAAGGTTGATGAGACTCGGGAGGCGGGCATGTCAAACATGTAGGCGTTCCCTGCAGTAGTGTTTGCAATACGGCACTGCGGTGCTTTAAGTGTGGCTCCTTCAAACTGCTATTGCTACATGCAAAGGCGAGGGTTCCCCCTGCTGGGGGAAGTACCAATAGCAAGAGAGCAGTCTAGGCTTCGGGGCCTCGTCCAAAGATTGACAGACCGCCTTCGAGTGAAACGCGGGCCTGACCTCCCATGTCGGGCGATTCGTGGGGAACATGCATGGTGAGGAATGAGGACGTGCCACTCTGCGAGACGGTGCATCGTAGCCCTGTCTATAATTGGCTTTATTATCGATATGCTTATACCGGCGAGTCAAGGGATTTGCAGCTTTTTAGAGACCTGCAGAAGAGGGGCCGTGTGCCTGTTCATCATTCACTCTTTTGCGAAGCGAGCTGCGACGGTTCGAGAAAAGTTACACACACCTGCTCGTGCACATGACGACGAGGTGCAGCGCGGTGCAGCGTTCGTGCGGCCGGAAGAGTATCTCAGAGCAGCTCTCAACCCTCCTCTCCGCCCAGACGTTAGTGCGGGCGAGCAATTCATGTCGATGCTCGAGGCCAGCTCCACGCCGGGAGCCAGTGCTGGATACGGCAGCATCACCGCACGGGGAACAGGACGAGCGATGGGCAGCGTTCCCAAGGCACACAGACAGTAGAAATTATCAAAGTGCGATAGCAATTGCATCGTTTTCGTCTCGTTTTTTGTCGCAGAAGCCCGTTGACGGATTCCAGCGCCCACTTTTGCTGCCTCATCCGTTGTTGCAGTGGGGTGCACAGAAACAAGGCTCTCGGTGTTTCTCGCGCGGGCTGCTTACTCACAGCTCGTGCCGACGGCGCTCGTTAGCCTCTGTGAGCCATGAGGTGCGGCAATGCCGCAAAGATGGGTAGGGGGTTGGTGGCAGGATGGTAGCTCAACGGACAGTTGACGAGCTGGGAGGGAAACGGAAACGTTGGCTGCGGGTATCTGCCGTATTTGCCAGGCTTGCCACGCGAGAGCTGCGCCTGGGCCAATCATGGGGAGCCGGTTGCACATTCAGTTCCTCAGGATGGTCCTCCCGAACCCATCACCATCACTAATTATCGTGATTGACGGCGAAGAAGGGGCGTTGCTTTGGACTTCAGCAGCAGAAGTTTCTAGCTGTCTATCATACTACTAGTGTCGGATCCCTCAGGACCGCTGCTGGGCGACGAGTTTTCTGAGATGAATTCTCTCCGAAGCCTGCATCATCGTCTCCACAGGACGACTCGTGAAGCCCGTTGAGCATGAAGTTGATGAGATAAAAAGGGTCCTACAATCTTGCGTGACACTCTTACCTCGTCCAAGGGAACGATAAAGGACAGTCGGGCATCGCGGGAGTGTTGCCGGGTCGCAGGGTTCTGACCAGGGGCGCTCGGTTTTTTAGGTTTAGGGCGTAGTCATGTCGTTCCCAGGCCGTTTTCCAAGAAAACCCAACACCGTGCTTTAGCAACATCTTCTAGTGAAGATAGTAACTCCGAAATTCTGATGCACGTGGCTTTCCAGGTGCGTACAGCCGAGCTGAATCATAACAGTATCCCTATGACCATGATTAGCGTCGCTATAGAGATGGTTGATGACTTTTGCGCCATCCTCAACGGGCGCTGCTGGTTGGCGCTAACAGCTACAGCGAGAATAGTGGGAACAGCTGCCTCGTATCATGCCTATCACCGGCAGGCCGACAGTCAGCGGCATGCTCATCACACCCTGAAGCAGAGTTACCCACCTCAAAGCTAATTTAAAAAGTTTAACGAGATCGAATATAACGTTTGAACGCTTCCGAGTCCCGACCTGTCTCGTGGCGATGAGAAAATAAGAACGCCAAGCTTCCTGTGGTGCCCTTTTTCTTCATTTCAGAAACCGGGACTTCCCTGTTCTGAACCAACCGCTGCGCGATACCGTTTTCTGCCTTCCCCCTCTGTGAATCGCACCCTGGGACCTGCGTCCGTAGAGCGTGGAGGAGAGATGCACCAGGAACCGGCCTTTTCACATCTTCTCATTTGCAGAAACCGTCTACAATTTGCGGTCTGCATCTATTTCACAAAGGAGACGAGCAGCAAAATAGGAGGATAGGAGGATAGGAGGAGAGAGCGTCCTGTTGGCCCGCTCTCCATTTTTTTTTATTGCCTCAGGCGTTTCAACCTGAGGCTGCCAGTCATTTGGCTGCCTAAGCCCCAACCCCAAATTGCTTTGTTCATCGGTTGAGATTGCTGCCCTCAGCCAGACAGGAAAAGCAAGAAATTTATTTGACAACGGTGCGGCTGCAGCTGGCGTGGCGAGGCTGTTTTTTGCAACCTCTTTTCCATCTCTTTTCCATCTCGTCCAGCTTCTTTACATCTCGCCTACTGTGTACAGTACCTACCATCGCCACTCCCCGTCTCCCTCCTGACGGCGTTCGTCCTCCTATTTTTGGACTGTCTGCCCCTGAACGCAGCGCTCACATCTGATGCAAGTCATGCCTCCAAGGCATGCCCGGTGCTGTGACAATAAGCTTTCAAAAAGACACTGGCTTGCCGCACAGATCCTCGACCGGTTCCATCACACACAGAAACGTCAAATAAAGCGTGTGTTGTGCTCCGCGGCCGTCCGTTTTACGAAACCATTCTTTTTTCGCCCATCCGCATTTGGGTCATCTTGCATACTGAAGCCTCACCCGCTGCCTGACCTCCAAAAGTAGACGTGCTGTCTCGACACCAAAGCATCTCTAATCAAATCGAGCAGCTCGCATAGCTCACATCTTGCATGTACACCTCTGCTGGGATATATTGATCTGTGCCTTCTTTGATACGGTTCACTCTGTTGCTGGTAAGGGTTTTTCCTCAACTGCACCGGCGGGCCGGGAAGTTGTGACGAGGCAGCCAACATCATAGTGTGAAACATTGGCCCAATCACTTTCTGTTACCTCGATTCCTCTTGAGAGTGGTGATCAATGACGAATTTGTTAATTCTCTTCCATTTTCTTCGAGTCAGTCTACGGAAGTATACTTAGTCCCCTCAATGATGTTATCATGATCCCCAGGAGGTTTTCCTGACGAAACATCTCTCACGCGGCGATGCCATTGCAAGTGGATAGGAGGAACATGGTACAACTTGGCGCTCAAGACACCCCAGCCCACTTGGATTGCCACAAGCGGGGCCCCTTCGCCTCGTGGATTTCTAAAACACACGTCACAGGCGGAATGTGGCATGCTGGATATCACAAAATGTTCCACTCCTAGGGTCAAACTGGTGAAAAAGAAACGGCTGGACAGGTCTTGGGGGCTTGTCTGAATATTTCTGGCCTTGGTACTCTTTTTGCCGATCGCTCACATCGATCGAAGAGCAGCATTCGAAGTTGAACCTCATTTACTACTCAGTGTTGATGCCTGAGCAGGGCAGATTTCGTTCCTTACAAGTTCAAGGTCAACCCTGGATGCCGTGGGTTTTACTTCTCAACACCTTGATTGAAATCTCGATCGAAACATTAAGGACGACATCTTCTATCCTGTAATACCTAGACTCCTCGAATTAATGGTGATCAACCTCAAGGCCAGCAGCGATTGAATGGTACCTCTATTGCAGCCATCCTCGACTACTGGATTTAGTAACCAGACAGACTTATCCCAAGGTTTGCGTCCCGACTTTCCGAAAGCCTTCAGATCCCTTACAATCGCTCTCTACAGCTGCAGTGTTGCTGATAACAAAATTTAGATCTTCTCATATTTGACAAGGCAGTATTCGCCGATGAGCACAAGTGCGTCTGACCTCTTGCAGCCGTAACCGCCAGGATTACTTCAAGTTGTTTTCAACTATTGTTGTCTCCAATTTGCAGGCCTTCCTCTCCAACATTCATCCAATGCAAGAATGGGCTTATGACTGCCTTTTTGACCGATTCTCTCAGTCGCAGTGAACATCAATCCACTCTGTATGTACATCTTTCATATACACTGCACCGGAACGTCTAGAGCCGAATATTCAATTTCGCATTCGCAAAATCATTCGTCGGACTCCAAAATGAGTACTCCCACTCTAAAACGCATCTGCATACATGCCGTGGAAGATGCATGGCGTCCGTTGTTCGTCCTGACAGCCCGTCTTTGAGACGGGAAGGCTGCCGGCAATGGTCAGAACTTTGATTCGCGCGACGCAAACCAACGTGGTAATCCTCCTCTTCCTTTGGTCGGACACTAGATCACGTCTCGTCTCCGTCTGATATTGAGTGTTCATTGCCGTTGGATCAAATACTTTACTTTGATTCGCTGACCCTACCAGCGGATGTTTCCCATTATTCATCGTATCTTAAGCTTATTCGTCCGGTATATCGTCTATATCCGTCATCTGATATAGGATTCACCTTGGCTCGTCCTTGTCGATAAGCATATTTTGGAACGTTCGAATAGGGGTGTTGCGGCTAATTATAACCTCTGGTTCTCCGCATGCAGTGGCCTTTGCGACCCGGTGTCGGGTCCGACTGCTGACCACCTACAATCAAAGTGTCACATGGATGATTCCTGAAATCCGGACATTCTGGCTGACACGGACCTCGATGTGCCGGAGATTTTTTTAGCGGAGTAGCACAGCGATAGGATCGCGTACTGGTCCCATCTTCCCTGATGAAGCAGTGAACATACAGCGTGTCCTGCAGGGTGTCTTCAGGCTTCGTGGCTTCCACGCTCCGCAGCGATGGCTCTGGAGGCGAATGCATTCCCCGCAAAGATTTTCACGATGGGTATATGGCAGACGACCGTTTTGCGGCGCACGGTTTTATGTCTTTGGCTTTTCCCGGAAAAAGAGCGGGGCAGGGCTTTGTATCTACAAGTACATTTAGCTACTAACTTCAACCATGGGTACACGTATGATACAATGTACAAAATATTACCCCAATCAGAGCTTCTCAGAGCCAGATGCAGCTGCCCTGCATCTCTACCTCAATTCCACCCCCAGCTTCTCCACAAGCTGCTGCCGGAACCTCTCATGCAGCTCGTTCGTCTCCTCATTCGTGAGGGTCCGCTCCAGACTACGGTAATTAGTGCGATAGCACATACTTTTCCGTCCCGTTCTAGGATGCACGAATTCATCCACTAGCCTCACATCCTCGACCAAATCCCCAGACACATCCCTCGCAACCTCCATAACATCGTTCTCATGAAAGTCGTGCGCACTCACATTCCGGCTATGTCCCCCCGCCGCACTGGAGCTGCTTCTTAGCCAGAAACTCACGTCCTTAAAGCAGGCAGGGTATTTTGAGAAAGGGACGAATCGCTGGATGGGACCCGCGGAGCTGAATTGGGATAGAAAGCGGGTGTCCGTGCTCCAGAAGAGGCGAATGTCGGGGATGGAGTAGAGCAGCATGGCGATGCGCTCCAGGCCTAGTCCAAAGGCCCATCCGAGGCGGCTGGGTACCCCGGCATTGTTCAGAATATCTTGCTTGACGATCCCGCAGCCCAATACTTCGAGCCAGTCGTCTTTCCAGAATACTTCAAGCTCCCATGACGGTGAGGTGAAAGGGAAATACGCTTCGACCCAGCGAACCTTCAGGGGTTCTTCAGTCAATGCCGTTTTCTCCCCTGCTGCTGCGGCGGCAGTTTTGGCAGCGTTGAAGATGGCAACGACAACGTCTTCGAGAGAGCGCTTGAGGTGCACAACCATTGCTTCGACCTCTTCGGCAGAATGGGACTCCTGAAGGGGGTTGCGCTCTGGGTGGAAGGGGGGATTGGGGTCTTCTACATTGATGAAGTGCGATGGTATTTTGGCTACATCTGCCCATATTTGCTCTGCAATCGTTTTCGATGTGCCGAGGGAATTCCTATCCCACGTTCTTGCCCCCTCCATCTGGTGAAAGACAGGATAGTGGCTTCTGTCGATGGCATCTCGTCGGTACACATCTGCGCTAATAAGATATCCCGCACTCTCATTTGCGCGAAAGGTATCAGCTTGGTGGGCAGATGTGTGAGTGCGGAGTACAGTATTCCTATTCAGGTAGTAGGTGTCGGTTCTACTTCGGCCAATATGATCTGCCGGGAAACCTAAAGAGTCGAAGTTCTGCTCCACTGTCACAACCGGGCACAGAGTGTTGTGACATTTGTAATCAGGGAAGCGTGATTCTATCAGTTCACGAGTTACGGCGATCGGGTGGTCCTTTTGGAGATGTAGCCGGCGGGGTATTGCTGATAATATTGTGGAGGGTGTGTTCATCCATTCGTCGGTCTCGTAAACTCTGCCCTTTTCGACCTTAACCTCTTTCGGGGCCGCCCCTGCGTCTTCTTAGCTATTGAACTGTGAAAATGGCGTGCAGATACGATCCTGAGACAATTAAAATACCATATCGCACGATTAAACGAAATTTTTGGACAGCAGGGAAATTTTGAGTTCAGGACATTAGAGAAAGAAAGATAGCAGAAGTTATAGGCAACGTTGCCATATAAAAGCGAAGGATTACTGACAAGTCATGTGATCAGTGCTTACCTGATGAAGAGAAACGGACACATGATACAGAGTATAGCCATGTCAATTGGCTTGGCGGCTGCCGTAACGGTCTCGACTGTCCCGCAAGCTGGAGTGTAGGACGGCGGCTGACGCAACGACACGCAGTCGCTGATATCCGCAGTATTCGCATCGTCAGGAGAGAGTTATGGCGTTGAAAAGTCAACGGCTAGGAAAGGGAGGAGGTCCACACGCGCCAAGGCCGCAAAATGTTCCGAGTGCCGAGCTGTCAGCTATCAAAATTTCCAATGACGCACGCGCCGTCTTCAATTCACCTCCTCTCGCTCTCTTCAACAACGAACACCTCGGTCGCTACTCCCCGCGGACAATGATACTCCAAATATGTCGGCACTCGTAAAACAGGTGAGCGGCCGCGAATTGAAGAAGAGCAAGGATGTCACCAAAGCTCCAATTCACTATCCATTCTGGTTTGGAGGGAGTGCAAGCTGTTTTGCAGCCTGCTTTACGCATCCTTTAGATCTAGGTAAGCTTAACTGGTTAATTGAATATGGAGAGTCATTGCTAATTTTTGGTGTAGTGAAGGTATACTTCTAAGCTTCTCGTGATTTTCACACGCTTACAAACTCAGGTCAGACTGCAAACACAGCAACATCATGGAGTACGGAGGAATATGTTCCAAATGTTCGTGCATGTCGCAACAGATGATGGAATCATGGGACTGTACCGCGGAGTATGATCTATCTTATGCTACCTAATTAATTAACCACTAACAAATTTTCCAGCTTTCCGCTTCCATCTTGCGCCAATTGACCTACAGCATGACCCGCTTCGGAGTCTACGAGGAGCTTAAGGATAAATTCACGACTTCAAAAAAAGAACCCTCGTTCCTGACTCTCGTCTCAATGGCCTCCGTATCCGGCTTCCTAGGCGGCGTAGCGGGAAATCCAGGTGATATTATCAACGTACGAATGCAGCATGATGCCGCGCTTCCTCCCGAAAAACGCCGTAACTATAAACACGCAATAGACGGCCTTGTGCGCATGGCACGTGAGGAAGGAATTGGATCGCTATGGCGTGGAACATGGCCGAACTCCTCGCGGGCAGTCCTCATGACAGTCGGGCAGCTTGCCTCTTACGATACCTTCAAACGCACGCTCCTGAACCATACATCGCTCAAAGATAACCTGACAACCCATTTCACCGCGTCATTCCTTGCCGGCTTCGTCGCGACGTCAATATGCTCTCCTGTGGACGTAATAAAGACCCGCGTCATGAGTGCTACTGAGAAGAAAGGCATAGGCAGGTTGCTGGGAGACATCTACCGAGCTGAAGGGTTTACGTGGATGTTCAAAGGATGGGTTCCAAGCTTTATTCGCTTGGGCCCGCATACTATCCTGACATTTTTGTTTCTTGAACAACATAAGAAGCTATACCGAAAGTTCAAGGATTTGGAATAGGGCATCATATGGAGCATGTGAGCTTCTCATACTATTCTACCTCCTCCTCTTCAGGCGGCAGAATTTTTTTTGCATACAGCTACATCCTACGCATTTGGAGGCGTTTGCCAAGTCTTTTCATATAGATGGGGGACCTTTCACTTGCATGTATATACGAATATCCACGTATTCTCAAGTGGCAATGAATAACTCACACACTACCACTTGCGGCAGTTTCTGAACATTCTCGTCGAGCTGAAGAGAATTACGCCCCTTTCCAATGTAGCCCATATCGACCATAGCCTGGCCCACCAGTCCAACACTTGACCATCCGTGTCAAGTTTCCATTACCTAATTTTACTAGCATATACTTCCAGTCACCTAGATAGCTCAGGACTCTAAGAATTAGTGAACCAGATACAGTCTCCAGTCTAATAATTTAAAGGACCAGGCTACTAGCTCAGACTCTAACGCTTAGAGAGCCAGAATATCATCTATACCGCTCACCTACGTTTAGGTACGCAAATGCCTGGCTCTCTGATCTCCTAGCTGAATCTCCTAGCTCAACTTAATTCCTCGCAGTGCACGCTTTCCTATAGCCAGTAACTCAGTCCGATTATTCCTATCGACCTTCAATATTTATCTTCAGTACTTTTAGAGATCACGCGTACATTAACAGTCCGATGAATGAACGTCTATCAAGTTCTCTAATTTCAAATACGGACCTACGACTTCACGGCGGAGCTTGAAACTTTTCTCTACATGCTCACATTGGCAAAAAAGCATCGACGAGACATATTTGGTTAACTCCATGTACACCAGTGTTGTAATGGAAAGCAAGCACTTGACGAACATCACTGTCCATGAATTGATAACACTAGCCTGTACCACGCTTTCCCTATTCACCAGACCTTCCGAAAGACCTCCCGTTTATACAGTGCTCTTGCGCCTACCGAATCACTGGATCCCCATCCTTCTCAATTCCATGCAAGTTCTCCAGTATATCACTTCCACCCAACAATCCAGCCCCCTCAGTCGCATTGCGCTTGTCCTCGGTCCAGATCTCGTGGAACCTAATCGCCGCATCACTCGCCGCAGCAACAATACAGCCCTCTTCACTCGTCCGACTCCACCATACTCCATCTTCCCCCTTCTCCCTCCCCGTGTTTGGACCACCGGGGTAGGGGATAGCGTATAAAGCGCGATTCTCATCATACCAAGGGATTGCCACAATCTGCTCGCAAGAAGGCCATGCAAAGACCGCAATGCGAAAGGGGTGCTCAGGCTGCGCGAAGCCAAACGTAGCAGCTATTTCTCTGCGTGTGGTACTCCAGATCAGCGACGTGACCTGTGCCGCACAATCGATAGTCGCGAGACAAGCGCCAGAAACTGTGTGATAGAAGTGGATGCAGCGGTCGTTGGAGCCGCCTCCGATAGCTAGAAGACCCCGTTGCCAGGGGCAGAATGCGATTGCCTTAACCGCGGCATTGAGTTCCCATTTGTGTTTCTCGCGACCTAGTTCGAGTGAGAGGACGGGGCCACGGCCCGGTGTCACGGTCCATATGCTCTCGCCGTTAGTGCCATGTCGGACGTCTAGTGTGGCTGAGGGATCGTTCCCAGGTTGGCCTTGTAACACTTTCCTGGTTTCGAAAAGAAAGCATGCATTGTCGTTTCCGCCGCTTGCGAACAGTTCACCGTCGACGGACCAGGAGAGACCACAGATCTGCTGTCTGTGCATCGTCATGCGTGCTAGGAGGGTCATGGCTCCGTGCCAGCTGAAAAGCGCACTATCTGTCTCGTTTGGCCACTCAACAGAGTAAAAATAGATATGGCCAGCTTCGTCTCCGATAAGCAGTTCCTCTGTGGGAACCGTCATAGCCCTGTCCCGTAGAGACGGACGCCTCACAACTGTAGGCCTGAACGAAACGCACGATATTGGCTTCGGTTGAACGGCATCAAAGCGAGGTTCCGAGTCAAAGGGACTCCAGAGGGCGATGCGGCCATCTGCTCGACCTACAGCAAGGATAGCTTGACAACCTTGAACTGATGAAAACGAAAGTGATGTGACATGCTGAACGTCTGAGGCTGGCGCGGTTGACAAGGTATTGAGGGATTCTGGTGTGTCTACTCCTTTCCGTTCTGACCAAAGGTGAACAAAGTTTCCAAGCCCTACCGCAAGGCATTTGGCGGTGTGAGAATAAGCCAAAAGGGAGCAGTAGTAATCATCTCGCAGATGTGGCGCGTCTAGCACTGTGCTGTTCGTTAGCATTGCATGAGGGTGAGCAGATCAAACATATCTGAAAGGGAGGATCGGCACGGGCTTTCTCCCAGTTGAGAATAATTTCCTATGTTCTTTAAGAATTGTCAGCGTAGAAAACTCAAATGAGGCTGATAGGTCTAGACAAACGCATGGTGGATCCATCTCTAGTCCATGCATTGTCTCTCCAGACGTGCTTCGTGCGGGCACTAGGACTGCCACTTTGTGATCCTGTCCCGGTTGAAGATGTCGACGCTGGACTGCTAGGGAGCGTAGCGTGTCCCAGGACGCGATCTGTCTGGTCTACATCGAATGCTAAGGCGAGACGTCTTTCGTATGCTTCAAGTTCAGCTTCGGGGTCAGATCGACTGAGAAACATAGAAGTATAGAGAGGTGCATTCGTCCTGCTCCCGAGCATGCCGCCTCTGCCATTGGATACCCCAACTACCGTGTCGCTTACAGCTGAGGAACCGCCGACGTTCCATACGGCGCCAGCGCTAACTTGACGAGTCCCTATAGGAAAGGAGCTGCGCCTGAGACTGTGGTTTGCACCACGACGATTGAAATTAGCGCGTCCGATTATGACAGAATGCGTTTCTCGTAGACTCCGCAGTTCGTCACTTAGTCTCCCACTTCTTGGCAGCCACCGGCTAAATGGATCTGCACTAGCAGCGCCACCACGAGTGATCTTCTCTTGACCTATTAGGCGGTCCGTTGGCTTGTTTAGCTCGAAACTTTCTCTTGCAGTATTAGGAGGGCGTCGAGAAGGAATGAAACGATCTGGTGTCCGAATTTGTACTCGCGGAGGTGACAGCAGTCCGCCTCGTGTCGCCCATTGACTAGGCCGCAGAGGAGAGCTTGAGTGGCGGAGGGGAAGCCGGCTCAATTGGTGTGTATTTTTGTCTCTGGGCATAGTCTCAGGCAATGGCGACATCTGGGTTTCAGGATCTGAAATGCGTGCACATGGAAAATTAGAGACTGGAGGCTGCATCAAGTCTGTTTTAGTGTGAACTTTATTCGAAGAGAAGTGGCCGTCGCTCTTTTTTAAGTCTAAGTGCGATGCAGGCCTAGATATGTTGGAGCATGAGGCTTTTTCGGATGGTGGCGAACACTCGTGCTCGTGAGACTTCAGATGAGTGCTGGGATCAGGTGCAGAACGACTGTTTGAGCGGGCAACAGCAGCAGAAGAACGAGCGATCGTTCCATTGAGACACGCCAGGCCGTATTTTGAGGAAAATGCTTTGACCGGTCGAGGGGATTCGAATTCCGAAATGGGAAGACGAGAGTCGGAGAAGCTAGGAGCTCCAGGACCATCTGCATAGCTTAGTTTCGTGGGGGAAACTGGAGGGGTTGGAAGAAGACGGTCCATGCCATTATCTCGAAAGAAGGTGCAGCTTCGTGCCTTGCGAGGAGAAAGGGGCATTTCTGCTGACGCCCTGCCTGAGGAATGTTTTCTGGGTGATGGTGGCGGTGTGATGAGCCCCGAATTGAATGCAGCAGGGCCATACTTGGGGCTGTTCATGACTGTGCAAAGAGAAAAGCGGAATGGAAGTGAAGCGGCGGACTACTGAGCTATGATGTCTGGACCATACACGATGAGAGCGAACGTCAGCTGCACAGAGAGCCTGAGGAAGTGGAAGAATAAGGAAAAGCCTGGCGGTTCATGTGCTGCTGCCGTGGTTAATGCTGTACTGTTAGTATTATGCGTTGAAGGTGATTGGTCCGTAGGATGCTACAAGGTAAATGGGTGATGAATGACGAGGTTGAGGAACAGGTGTGGTGGAAGGAGCTCCTTACGTATGCTCGGAGAAAAGTTATTTTATCTCCGACAGGCAGGTGAATCAACATCAACGGCATCCCGAGGTCAATGACCATACACTCTTTCTCCTCAAACATGGCAAGTGTAAGTATATGGAAATCTCTTGTTCTATAAGTGCCTCTGTAACCATTTCGTCGCTTACACAGCTTTTAGCACGGTATTACGCGAGTGGCAGACTCCACCGTTCGGTCTGTAGAGTCACGTCAAAGAGAGCTTCAACAGATCGCAGCATACAAAGACCTAGTAGATATAGTAAATACCAAGGTATGCAGAGACACTTTCTCCAACTCAGATACTTCAGCTAACATACTGCGTGCTTTGCAGGTTGCCGAAAGATGGTATACCATCGAAGTACTTGCCCTCGTCACCAAGCTCTTAAACGAGAATCCGGAATATTACACAATATGGAACCATCGCCGCCGTATCCTTGGAAGCCTACTCTCTGAATCACTTTCTGGAGCGCCCGACTCTCAAAAGCAAAAGCAACCCGCGGAGGACTTAATAAATAGTGACCTGCAGCTAACATTCGGGCTCCTCCGCAAATTCCCCAAGTGCTATTGGATATGGAACCACAGACATTGGATACTACAAAAGGCAGAGTCGCTGTTGGATGTCACAACTGCCCGCAGACTATGGTTAGGAGAACTCCAGCTTGTGAGCAAGATGCTGCACTCGGACAGTCGCAACTTTCATGCGTGGAACTATCGGCGGTTCGTTGTAACCCAATTAGAGCGTATACCTGTCTCTGCGACCCCCCTCCCCGATGCGACTCCTTCAAAACAAAGCCTGGCGGAGTCGGAATTTGAATACACAACTAAAATGATCAAGACGAATCTGTCCAACTTCTCTGCCTGGCACAACAGGAGTAGGCTTATTCCTCGCCTCCTTGACGAACGGGAAGCAGATATTGCAACAAGAAGAAAGATGTTAGACGATGAGTTAGCATTGATCTGCACTGCAGTGAACACAGACCCATTTGATCAATCCATCTGGTACTACCATCAGTTTCTGATGAGCACACTGTCCCCAGACTGCCCTCGACAGAGTAGATTAGCGCTTGACCTCTCCAATCAAGATCGACAAAGGTACTATGAGCACGAAATGGAATACATTCGGGAGATTCTTGAGGACGAGGAGGATTGCAAGTGGATATATGAAGCCTTGCTTCACTGCGCTAGTTCTTACTTAGACATTGACGGTGGTACAAAGACGTTTACAACAGTAGATATGCGGTCTTGGCTTGATGCACTGAAAAGACTAGATCCGCTGAGAAAGGGGCGGTGGGATGAGCTTAGTAGAAGTCTCAATCTCTGAAATGATATCGATTCCTTGACTATGGCTTTTGGCTTGATTCTTTGGAGACGTCCGGTGACTGTGATTCCCTGTTTACGGAAGAACCAACAGTGGTTTCCCCGGTTTTCCAAGCCCACATACCGAGCATTGTCGATAGGCTTAATGGCTTTACTCTTGAGTCGCTCTCTGGTGGATGATTTTGCGACTGAACGCTCGCCACACTGTCACTTGCAGAAGAAGGGGCGGGGGACGGATGATCTCTGATTTCCATCAGTGAAAGTAAGAAACGCTGCCGGACGTGACTAACGGCTTAAAATCATCGTCTTTCTTCTTCTGTTGGTCCTTGAACTCAGGGTCGAATGCTGCAACCGCTGGACGACGTCAATTTGTTGAACTCAGTTTCTCCTTGGGGTGCAATACCTGTGGCAACTCCAAAAACAGTCGCTAGGGCGATCGGAAGGATTCTGCCTGCCATAACATAATTTGTACAGGAAGGGATGTTGACGGACTGGTAGAGCGGAAATCGAAGATTCAAAAGAAGAACAGCGGAATCGGCAATTTTCCGCGCTATTTCACGTGACACGCGTTTGAATTGACTTCCAAGGTTTACGCGCATAACCTATGAACAGCCACAAACCTCCATCCCACCACATCCCACCACCTACCGCACCGAAATGCCCCATCCCGATGTCCGAATGGCGACTCAGAGGTTATGTTCAGGACTCGGATGAAGAAGAGGAGGACCTTGAAACCCTTTCAACGAATTCGTCTCCAACGAGCCAACTCGCAGAAGATGGACGCGTCGCCGTCACCAACGCGGACCCTGCTCCTCTACAACAGGAGACTGAATTAACCCAGGATGTATCCACACAGCCTCCTTTTTCAAAAGGACGCGTTACTCCAGTAGAGGTATCGGAAAATCGACCTGAGCCCGAAAGCACTGCAAGCATCCAAACTTCGCCACCGCGACAAAACCAGAACAGTAGAAATGAAGCTACTCCGTCCCGCAATGTTGACATATCGGATCTGCTTCGCCTTAGGCCTCTCTCAGAGTCTTCTCAAAGCGATGACGAACTCTCCGAACCTCCACCTTCCGATCAAGAACCTGTTATTTTCGCCTTGCCGAAGCGTCAGGTAGATGTACAAGTAGTGATACCGCCGTCAAACTCTATTGAACAAGACACGCTTTGGCGTAGGGCTAGTCGCTCGCTTCGGACGCGAAGGCCTATTCAATTGCATCCATATCTCCTTGAGGGTGAACGATATCGCCGAGAATGCCAAGATCGCGGCCTCAAACCTGTGCCCAGAGTGAGATCTCCGCCTCCCAGAGCCGAAGTTGAAAATGAAGAGATGCAAGAGAATGAGTTTGACCCTGAAGATGGAAACCCTTCCAGCAGTCCACCAGATGTGTCGAGGTCCACTCCCCTTGGCCGGAGGCCCTGGAGCGAAGAGCGTCATATGCGCTCTATCAGCCATTCCATATCTGGATCCACACAACGTAAGCCACGCAGAGACCAGCATACGTGCTCACGAAAGAATGACGCGGGTGGCACGGCCAGGATTAAGAGGCACAAACTAATCCGTCCCTCCACTCAAAGAGAGGTTTCTCCAGAAAGGATCGAGGATGACGATGGTGGTACTCTTAGCGCAAATGCTGATATCGAATTTCCGAGTCTCGACGACATCTTCACTGTCCCACTGTCCCCTCCATACTCCAGCAGTCCTTTGGTGAATACAAATAACTCGGCCATCCAGAAACCAGTAGGACCAATCGTTAGCACACCCTTGCCAGATCTACCAACACCAATAATTTCTTCCGGTACTCGGAATCCTATTCGATATTTAACGGAACCAGATTCAGAGAACGGGTCTCCCGAACGGTCAGCAGGGGAACAACCACGCCCAATTCGCAGTAACAAATCATCACCCGATTCTGGTTCTTCTGATCATGAACCGGACGAAAGTGAGAGTCAGATGAAACATGTTAGAAAGAGGATACGGGGCGTGCTACCCGCATCATGGCTTCGACTGGATCTCCAAGCACAGCAGAAACGCAAAGCACAGGCCAATGAACAAAGACATCCGTTCATCTCTCCTGAAAAGACCGAGCCGCAGCGAGGTGTCGCTCAGAAAATTATGCGACATAGAAGGAGTTTGTCAAATCGATCACCAGCCAAGGACTCCAGCAATCTAATTGTTATCTCCGACGAGTCCGACAATGAGTCTAATCCGTCTCTTCAGAATAACCTAGAGGGTGTCTGGAGAGCTGCTGATGTGGCTTCCCAAGTAGCTTCGAGGCTCGACAAACGCTACACTGATGATGATCTGGATCACATGGAGAATGATCGCCTACACCTCTTTACGCTCGGAGGAAACACGAGGAAGCGAAAAAGGGAGTTAAAGCTGATTGATGCTTTTGGTAAGCCAGACAAGAAGATGAGGACTTGGCAAACTGATCTCAAAGCCTCCGGAATCTCGATAGAGAGGCGTGTGAGTCGAAAACCAACCCATAGAAAATTGACTTCCAGGAGACATAAGCAGATTGGACCAGCTTTGAGCATCATCGATGCCCAACAAACAACAACCGTGGGTACTGAAGCCGTGCCACAATTCATCAGATTAGCCATCAGACAAGCACAACGCCTGCCTGATCGAGGACGACAGAGCCCATCAAACAAGTACATCCGGTTGCAGACTTCCGTGGACACCGAGGATGCTAATCTCTCTCTTCGGCAATGGAGAAATGGTGATATAAAGTCCCACAGAAGCCATGAGCAATCAAGTCATCATCAACATCGTCGGCCGCTTGCAGACCTCAGCACCAACCAACAATGGGCGCACAAACCACTCATTAAGGATGTGGACTCTGCACCGCAACCGGGAACGCAAGAGTCTGGGCAAAATCCCTTGATATTTTGTAGAACTTCCGGTAGGCCTACACAACCAACACAAGTTAAGGTTACGTCGTCACCTTCAAAGAAGCATGTTCACTGCTTAGTCCATCACAACTCCCCATCGTACCGCTCCGCACAACTAGAAGGACTAGAGTCCGAGTTTAGTCGAAACATCCGCAAACTGACGTTCGAGAAAGAATTGTGGCGAGTTGATCAACAGTTCATCATTCAAAGAGCACAGAATCATCCATCAAGAAATCTGCAGCTTGCAAGATATCTTGCCGACGATGATCAAATTCTCCCGCCGCTTCAAACCGCGGAAGATACCACCGAAGTCCCAGAGAGCCCCACTAGAAACATCTCAATACGCAAGCGTCGCATCGTTCGCAAGCATCGAGCGCAGAGAATTGACGCAGAGGCACGAGAATATAGACAACCGGGCGAGCCAACTCTGGAGAGCCTCTTTCATGATGTCCCCGTCGACCTTACGGCCGGTGAAGAGCACCAAATTCTTCAAGGGCTCGGTCCTTTTGGTACTCGATACTCCGCCAATTTCGACGTCTGTCCCCTGCAAATAGGAACATTCTTTCACTCCGACACGTTCATCGGCAGTGAAGAATTCCAAAGATCCCTTCGGATTGGTCAAAGAGATCTGGACGTCTTTTCCGGGTATTACAGCATCTGGCACAATGGAGAAAAGATTGAATGTGGTCCTTGGACAGACGAAGTATTTTCAAGAATTTCTGGCTGGACAAGTGCGATCTGGCAACCGCTGGAAGGTCAAGACTACAAGCAAATAAATGCCACGGAGCTGTCAAGTTCTATAGTCAGAATGACTAAAGAAATGTCCAAAATTCTCAGATCCTTGATAGTATACTTCTCAGCCTCTTTAAGCTTTCTCGACGTTATCGACCGTCGAGAATTCGTGCTGAGTATGAAACGGTGGCTCGAAACTCTGTCAGATAAAGTACTCCGCGCACATGGGCTCGTCAACCCCGAAAACGCGTCGGCGTTGGACCCTGAACCTCAGACTATCCGTACGATGATCTACCTGCTCGTCCTTAGTGTACAAGTTTATCGGGTTGCACAACATACTATTGTTGACGCTTCAGTCTCAGTCAATTTATTGGAATTAATAAAGTGTCTGTCCAAGCTCGTGGTCAAATACTTAATCCGCAAAGGAATGGTCAAGCTTCAAACCTTCCTAGAGGACAACAAGTACCATCGAACGCGCGAGGGTGGTGTTCAGGATGACGAAGTCCTTGCCGAGAGTGTCGTCATCTGTATGCGCCTGCTGCAGGACGAGAGCATTTCTGGGGAAACATTCTGGACTCTTGTGAGCGACGAACTAGCCCAGCGTGCCAAAAAAGCTGTTCAGCTTGCAACATTCGAGTCAACATGGGCCAGCGCTTTCACTTTGCTTCCTTTCGTTGAATTCGATGTATCTGGTGTATTACATGTGAACCGGAGGTTCTCCTTGGCGGACGAAAACTGGGCATTCATTAGGGATCTGCTAAAAAGGCTATTCGTGTTGTATCCAGAAACCTTCAAAACACGCGGCGCTTCCCTGAACGCCTACGTGAGAGCCAGTTTAACACGGTGCCACGTCCTTATCAAAACTTGGAATTGGAAGAAATGCGATGTCATGCTTAGTACTGTGTTTGATTTCTTTGGAAAGAACGGGCTCCGACAATTACAGTGCGAAGAAAGCAAAGGTTCGCCTCTATTTCTCGAGCAACTAGCGGACAAACCCTCGTTAGATGTCGAACCAGATGATAGTGCATTTCACATCTTCTTGAAGTGTTTGGCGCTTGGGCTCAAAGGGATGCTAGACTTGTATCCCCAAAGGAAGATTCGCAGCATAGTGCTCCGATGCACTCCTAACCATGGCCGAAATTACCCAAAGGATCAGGATTTGGAGCGAGAGGATCTAGATGCGCTTCGCAATCATCACGATCTATTATGTACCCTTTATTGGGCGTCCCCGGCCTCATGTCGACCGAAAGTGGACGTTCTCCGAGGACTTGTTCAGCACGAAAGTTCTCATCGAGAGGCCTGTAGACTCAACGTACGCGCTTGGGCAAGCTTGACTGCATTCCAACTATCGACCAACGAACCATACACTTCATTGCAGCCGTTCGCTTTATGGCATAGGGAAACCATACAGCAAACTTTAAAACAATATCGATTGGCCAAAACTGAAGCCGAGGACTATTTTAGAATTGCGCAGCAAGATGGGACAAGCGACATATCTGCCCACTTAGTGCGGTTAACAATCGACAACAACCAGACGCAAGTCATTGCCACACTTCGAGATTCTATCGAAGGAATGCGCAATGCCATCAAGTACAGCAGAGAGCAGGACACAGTGAAGAAATTTCTTACGGATTCCGGCATAGTCCAGTTGCTTGAATTGTTCGATGTCGACGACCCTCGATTAACAGCTGTCATTCGGGAGACGCTCACAATCCTAAAGCAGTACGCTACACTCAAGGAACGATTGTTGGACCAGGAAGAGAGTCAAAAAACCAGCGAAGAAAGCCAAGATTACGGAGAATTTCCAGACCTGGATGACTTCGAAGATATTGGAAAGCAAGACTCCAAGGAACGATCTCTTGATTTTATTCAAACCCCCTTGTGGCACCTTCTTTCCAACTCTTTCGGTGCTGAGAGTCCACCTGATGACAATCTGCTCATGGACTGTATTGACACGTGGGTCTTAATTGCTAGAAGCCAAGTTTCGACACGCGAACGATCGTGGGCTGAATATATCGACTCTTTCAGTCACATCTCCTGGCACCAACTTCTGGATACCGATCAAACTCGAAAGTTCAGTCCTTATTTCATGTCGTCACTCATGACGTGTGACCCCAATGCTTACGAAGAACACCGACAAGAATTTATGACTGCATGGCTGCTTTGTTTGGTGGTACGGGAGTCGATGCTCAGGTTCCAATTTCGCTTCACAAACGCCATTGTCCAGGTTGACCCTTCGCATCCTCTCCTCCAAAATTTGCCCTTTGTGCAGGATGCGCATACTGGCCAGTTCGACATAACAGCAGAAACTTTGCGAACACGACGACTGGCACTAATCTCTAGTGTACTGGCCAACATGCGAGATGATGTACACAGAGCAATGCTCGAAGATCCAGACCGTGCGGCAGAGACTAAACGAGAATATGCTGCGATGCTAAAGAAGTTCATGGTCGCAATGAAGAATAATTATCAAGAGCTACAGCAAGGCTCCACCGTCATTGGAGCTTATGTCGAGTTTGTCCAGAAAATTGTCCAATTTCTTAAACAATACACATCGGACATATGCCTCGTCGACAGCTTCTTTACAGATTCTGTCGCATTTCCGCTGCCAGCAACCGATCCGACGTATGTGGTGGGCAGATTGTGCGGTTATGCCCCAAAGCTGGCAAACCCAGGGGTAGCAAAGCAGTTGGCCACGTTCATGCAGACCATCACACAACAAGCCGCATTCGATAATCAACAGCCTTACCTCATTGATCAACTTTCGACTGCCATGTCAAATCCACGCGAAGGAGTTTCTAGCGATACTCCAACTGTACGGCAAGTCCTTCTACAAGGCATTTTTCCCGCTTACATCGACGCGGCTTTCCATTCCACAACAGGTTTGGTCATCTCTCGGCCCCTTCTTCAGGCTCTAAAATCGGTTTTTTCAGACATGTTCTTCGATCTTCGCGTTACGGACATTGCCAGCGTCCAATCTACTACCGAAGTCATCGCTTCCTTTATGTACACTGTTTTCAATAATGCCGAGGCCCTCATCCTTTCCGCTTCCCTACTAGGACAGCCTCATGTACTCAACACCATTGCTCTTGCCTTAGATGCCGTGGCCACGGCGATCCCGATCCTTGATTATATCTCAGATCGGACGGAGAGAACAAGGACCACCAACCCTTTCATCACGTACTTGGAACAGTTCGGCATTTTCGTTGCAGAGCACCTCCACAATCTTGATCCGTACCGTATACCCTGCTTCGACGGTATCCCCAATGCCCCTGCAGCATACATGGATGTCCTCGCCTTCACCACCAAGGAATTGAAGCAAACAATGGTCAACAACTGGGAAGAGCACAATGGGAAAGTCTTCTTTGGTCGAAACTTAGCGAGGAGAGAAGTCATTGTCAATATCGGGACGGTTGAGGAAGAGAAGGCGAATGTGGTGTCTGCTATTGAGAACTTCCATCGAGTTCTCGCGTCTCTGAAGGGAGAGGGGAGAGAAAGGGAGTTCATGGCGGATGTCGTTGTATGATTTGTGTTTTTGTTTATGATTTTAGCGGCATTGTAGGTGTTTTTGGGACGAATAGCATTTTTGGCATTATGAAATGATTATAAAAATTTCCTCTCAAAAGACACCTGCGTCTCACAGCCTCCACGTAGACGTGCTACCTTGCTTTCACATATACTTCTCCAAAAATCCGCGTCAAGGCAATCCTGGCTCAAATTTATGCTTAAATTTCTGACAGCAAAACTTAACTTAAGCCAAAGTAGGACTACCACATGCTTGGTTGCTTTCACCGCGCCTACTTCCCCACATTTTCGTCCCGAACTCCAACAGAAAGTTTTGGCAGTGGGTAAGATCCCAGTGACAGAGTCACCTATAAATAGCCTACGTCATTCACACCCACAACCTCATCTCCGGCAGCGAACGTCACTGCCACTTGTCATTCATATTCTCTACCTATCTGGACAAGCTTACCCCTAGTAAGCTTAATTTGGACAAGCGATGTCAAGAATGAAGGAAGGGTTAGGGCAGTAAACTTTCACTTCGCAATAGGGACAAATTTGTTTCTATAATTTCTATAGAATGAATATCATTTGCCTACTCGACGGGTGTGAATCATTAGTCGCTAATTATACTCGAATATTTGTAGTCAAATGTAAGAAGAGAATTATACTTTCCCTCCTCACTTCGCTTTCTTACCTAAAATTAAAATCTTCACTTTCCGCATCCTCTCTCCCACACCCGGCTTCTCCCTTTGACCCTGCGCCTCAACATCCGTCATTTTGGCCAGCCGGTTCAGAGGCAAGAACCCAGACATCGGCTTCGTCTTATCGACTTGCTTGGACTCGGTCCCTCGGCAAACCATGGTAGATCCGACAGAGACCATTGAAGTTATTGAAAACTTTCGCGGGCTATAGCTCTCGTACGCAGGAAATGATTCGTACGAGATATGCGGGCAATTCGCCGTCAATAGAGCGCCCGAATAGCGCTTTCGACGTAGGGTACGAGGGGTACGAGGAGATTGTGACATTCGGGCGCTTCGTGGAGCTCCTGAGTTCGGTGCTGCAGGTAAAGCAACTTTGTGGTTGGCGAACTCTCGTGACCCGTGACCTTCCTCGATAGCGCGAAATCCATTCTTGTGTTCTTGAGTTTGCCAACCTAGGGCAAGGTCTTCGGAGTTGGGTAATCCGTCACTTGAGATTCGAATCTCTGAAGGCTTATGACCGTCTACTAAGCTGTGTGAACGATTCAGCGGCGATGGACGACATCGAGGTGGCTTGGGAGTGGGAATCCTCATATGTTGATCAAACTCTTCATCGGGTCGGCCTCTAGGATTCATACTCTCCAGAGCGACGAAATTTGGCTCCCGTCGTGAGTTCATGATGGCCGCTGGTGCATCCTCAAAATAGTTAATATGCCCGTTCGGGTGGACAGTATCATATGGATTCAGCGGACTGCTAGCTAGCAAGCTCGCTGTGACTACGTTAGCACGTGGTTCTTTGTAAGAAGACTCCCCTGGCCTAGCCGGGAGAGGTTTCATGAGGTCTTTGCGAGTCAGCTGTTTAATCATTTTGAAAGTATTCATGTGCAGAACCCAGTCCAGTTGTTAGTGGGAGATTGAAGGTGTACTAGGGATATTAATTTGCGCCACGAGATAGTTTTATATCCCTTTTATGTTAGTGCGTTGTGTAAGAATAAGGTGAGATCTTCTGAGAATTCTCGTAAGAAGAACAATGTGCAATCATTAAGGATTGCAGAAGTTTGTCATTGTGTAAGAGGACAGACAGATCAGGAGGGCCAACTTTCTACACAATGCTGAAGGGTAAAACAACCATACGGATGACTTCACAATTACATTCTGTGTCGAGATGGGATCGAGTAAGCATGGTGTGTGTTGTGGGCTGCGAGGAAGTGGTGAGTACTGAGTAATTTTCAGTGATGGGCATGCATCGAGCCTCCATGGAGTAATTCCATATGCGCAGATTCCATGGGACAATATCGCTGTTAGGGTCTCCATGGAATTAGTAATTGGGTTCGTGTCCGTGGCTTTTCGCCTTTTTTTTTCTTTTTGAGTTATGTTGATGTCCCAACCCAAAATTCGGCTTGATGTCCCTTTAACCTCATGTCAACGCTCGCATCCCCCTTCAATGCACTGCCTTTGTCAAATTTTATCAAAAATATGTCGACGCAGGTCCTTTGTAAGCGTCAACAAGCTGCAGTGAAGCCAGGTCCTCGAAAACAGCCCTGAACCCACCAACGGCTGTCCCTTAGCCAACAAACTTCGGATTCTATCGCACCTTCCGCTGGTGAGCAAGATGCAGAGGATGAAGATGAGGAAGCTGGCTCGGAGTTTCAAGTAGTAGCCACGCTCCAAAGCCTTCAAGTCGAAGCACGTAATAGCCAGGATCAGGAAGTTGTTCACAGCTTTAACGTCCCAAAGCTCGCAGAGGACGAAGTTATTGCCCCTACATCTTATCAACCTACTAACGCTGACTCCCTTGAACATTGTTGCGACGACCAGCCTTCTTCACAAGATTTCCTGCCGAAGTTTTAGAAGCCGTACGATTACAGCTAGGTAGCCTAGAAAAACCTACCTAGCTACGTTCAATGTAGCAACTTCAAAAGGACGGCATGGTGGTAGATGTAAGTGCACCGATTAATAAGCACACTAATGAAGATGGGCAGCCGTTAAAAGAAAAAGAGCGACACTAACTTTATAAAGCCTACCACTTTAAAGGCAACGTTGTCGTACTCATTTTAAAGGTCGTAAAAGTTAGAGCTAGGCTAATAAACCACATTAAAAAGGCCTATCTAAGGACCTTAACTACAAGCTTTAACAGAACTTTAAAGAAGTGCAAAAAAACCTAGAATAGTTAAAACAAGAGGTAAATACTCTAATTTCTATTATTTAGCGTATTTATAATAAGCTTGTTTTTAAGTATAGTTTTAAAGTTTTTTAAAAAAATATTTATTATTTTATACTTATTAAGTTAATTTCTTTACATAAGCTTAATAAAAAAATATTTAAGTAGTAAAATTACTTAAAATTTTAGTAATAATTATAGTACTTTCTTACTATAGTATATATAATAAATTAATTTAGCATTTTTTAAAAAAATTATAAATATTATATTATATTTAAAATTTAATAGAATAAATAATATATATAATTATAATTATATTTATTAAAATACTTTTAAAATTTTTAAAAAATATATATTAAAAATAAACTAAAATTTCTATACTTAATAGTAATGTAAAAAAATTACATTAATAAAAATATTTAAAAAAGTACTTAATTTTAATTTTAATTATTATTATTTAAATTTTAAATACTTTTAAAATAAAGAAATAGTTAAAAAGCTAATAATTAACTTTAAAAACATAAAAATATACTACTAAAATGCTATTAAATGTATGTAGTAGATAACGTAAAAGTACTACAATTTTACTAACTAGAGTCTAGCTTATGTTGCGGTACTTATTTTCAATCTTAAAAAAAAGGTTAATACATTAAGTATTGCTAGGGCAAGGATCATGCTAAACTAAGTAAGAATTGTGTGAGGTACCTTACATTTCGCTCAGCCAGGTTGAAGCTACCCTGCTATCACTGCCTAGAGTCACATGTCTGCTATCACTGCCCGGAACGGCCTAACGTTGTCCCCACCATGTATAAGCCTGCTCCTGGAGCCCACTTTGGCTCCTCACCTTGATGTAGCCTAATCTCAGCTCCTTGACCTTCAACCCGCATCTGCCCGTGTTCTGACTAGGCCAGCGCTCTTCACCAGTGTTGCATGCGAGGATTTGGCTGTCCGTGATAAATTGTATGACGAAGCTTTAGAATAAAGAGGATAAGAATCTTTACTTACCAGTTGATCTTTGGGAAACTCGGCAAATGCGTGCACGTTTGAGTAGTGTTTTAACGATAAGGCGAATTTGGAAGTTCGCATTAACAGAAGAATGGGAGACGTCAATTCTCCTTATAATAGTGATTCCAACAGCGAGGATAAAAGCAACGAGTTTAACGAGTAAACAAAGAGTGAACTAGAGTTTATTAATTGCACTTCGTTTGAGTACTAGATGCGGCAATTTTCTTAGGTTAAGTAGCCTTAACTATCCTGTATAGCTTTTGGTATTTTCTTAATCCCGCCTATGAGCTTAAAGGCTGAGCGAATATTTAGTTTAGTAGGTATTGTATTAACCCCGTGACGATCTTGCTTAAAGGAGGATATTGTGGACGCTTTTCGCTACCATTCTTACTAGAATCGCAATGGCCTTATAAATGTAGGTGATTTTGAAGAAGACCCGTCACTTAATTAATCGCAGGAAGCTTAAAATGAGACTAAACTAGAAGCGGAGACAATTGAAGAGATTTTTAGTGGCAATGAGGTGCAATTGTTTGAAGAGAACTACTGTCTACTAGAGCTTGCTAAACAGGAAATGTTGACTGTAGAAACCCAGGGCTACTAGTAGTGTATGTAACTTGAATTGCATTGAGATGCGTTGAACAAGGGACTCCTACATCTAGTGCACGTGGTTGTTCAGATCAGTGTTCTACATGGATGGATGGTGGATGGATGGTGGATGGATATCCATCCATCCATGATCCATGGACTATCCATGGACTATCCATGGACTCGCTACTGCTGATTAATTTTATTAGCAAATCTCACCCAAGGTAGATATCAACTGGCAGGAAAAGGTTAATGTTACGACTATATCAAGGACGTTGGAGGTGAATTGACGGGGTCACGTGCTGAAGTTAAAAAATTGGTTGAAATATCCATTGATATCGCACTACAACATAAACAATCTATTAAAATTACACTATAGCCCAATAATACTATGCAGATTTGCTGATTCCGAGCTATCTTGGTCGTCGCTGTTGTCGTCCTCCATTCTAAATAGCCGGCTGGAAATTACAAGCTCGTCGCTCAGGGTATTATCAAGTGCCATCTCCACATCTTTGTCGACATCAAAAGCTTCCTGAGATCCTTTAACTTCCTGTTCATGCTATCCTATAGTAATAAAGCCGTTTCTCTCCCAATTTGCAAGGCAAAAAGATGCCTCAACAACTCGTTAAGCCTTGCTCGTCGATTTGTGAGAACTACTGCTGCCAAGCTGAAAATTCACTCAGGCTCAGAGCTCATGGCTGGAATTGAGAGTATATCAATGGCCATATGCGATAGCCTCGGAAATTTGCGCTGGATTGGAGCACGTCTCCAGTACTGGGATGGGATAATAGTTGAGGACATTTTTGTGAGGTTGTTCGAGTATCAAAAGCTCGGCTACAATTGACGATTTCGAGCGTCATAGATTTACCAAAAAGGCCAAAATGAAGGAATTATAGACAAAAGGTTATGTAATCGAACTCGATTTTATCCATGGATTATTATGGATGGATGGACGTGGATGGATATGGACTATGGCTATGGATAGTCCGTCCATGGTTCAGATTCATGCCGAGCGAATTTGATAGAGGTAGAAGTAATAACCTATACGGTACAGGACGCTACATGCAATATATCCACGGTTGAGCTAGAGGTCCGAGCGTAGAGGCAACATGGAGTGCGTGGATCAAATCTCCATGGAACACGTCGTGTCGAGGCTCGATCCATGCCAAGCACTGGTAGTGTTTCACGTTTATTTCGTTCATCAACTCTGCTTCAACATTCAGTGTTATTCACTATGAGATTCAAAGAGTATTATAATCAAATGCTCGATTGATAGTGTTACGGACCATTAGGTCTATTCGCAGCTCAAAGCTGAGGTATGTCCTAGTTGTTGCTAAGATGAAGGTGCAGTGATGAAAGCAAACTGTGACTAACCAAGAGGGGTAATGAAGCGAAAAGATTGATCAATCTTAATAGATTAACCAGAGGAATTTCCCAGTCGTCGCAGCCGCATTAAGTGCTTATCTCTTGCCTTTGGAAGGTGGATGTTATGCACGATGAAGATTTGACCGCTGTTGGCTGAAGACTAGAAGCCAGATGGTTCAAGAGTCTGATCCGAATCTATATCAAATTTGTGGTAAAGCGGATGAAGTCGCTCTAAAACCGGAACTGCCGTTGTTGGGGCGGAAGGTTCCACTCCTGAGTCCCTTATTGTCTTCCTCTTCTGAAGACGGAGTGAAATGAGAGAGCACTTCAGAGGGAAGTAAATCACTAATGTGAGTCGCCGAGAGTGGGGACGAACATTCTGAAAATTCTATATCCAATATCGCGTCTTCCTGGATTTCCAGAAGTCGAGAAGTAGTTTATGCGACGTTATGGGTTTTCGTGGAATAGAAATCCTACGGCCGCGAAAGTCCTGTTTATAATGAGATAGGTCCATTGGCTCTCCTCTAAAATATTCTCTAGAGGCCAAATTGGCTTCTTTTGCTCGAAGGCCTAAATCCATGTCCTTAGTCTGCAGCTTAAATGGAGAGAGATGAGGAACTATCCCTGGGAGTCCTCGACGATGCTTCCACTTAGTGTACAATTCTTGAAAGGCGGGATACTTGGCGATAAGCTCCTTCTGACATACACTCTCTTGCAGAATAAGGCCCTGCTTATTCCAAGCAAAGCCTGTAAGGGTCGATAGAAGTCGAAATTTGCAATCCATGCCAAGAGAATCGTCCGATATACCCCTCGACCTGCGATTAATGCAGTGACTTCGATCGCACGTGAGAGATCCATGGAGGTCAGATTAGTGTTATAATGCTGAAAGGTCGATAGAGCGTCCGGTTGAAAGTATGTCAAGATGTCCTTATGAGCGTGCTTGATAGTGTAATGTCTATCGTTTTCGGATCGGTCCGGGACAGAGTGCTGGAGAAGAGCGATTCCGCAGAAGATATCAGTGATGAAAGAGAGCTGGGTTCGGTGCATTCGGAATGGAGTGATTCATGTGATCTTTATGTCGCTGAAAGTTAATCTCTGCATTGTGCCGCACAATTATGGAGTTTTGAATGTATTGTGAGATTTAGCCAGCCAGTCGCTCACAATGCATGCTCGGGTTCCTGGATAGTGAGACCAAGGTTTCAGCCGACTAGATGGATGAGAACTCCTAATTCCGGTGGATTTATGAGGATAAAAGGGATAAGAATAATGCAACTTCCCCTTATGAGATTACTAAGCAATTATGCTACGTAGTTGCGAAATATAAAATCTCAAGAACGAAATAACCGCACACTGCCACTCATAGTTAATCGAATATATTATAAATGTCTCATTGCAAGTTTGCTCAGATATCACTCTAACTTAGCATAAGCTAGAGAGAGAAGGGATTGATGGGTCATCACCAGAGTTTCTCTAGATAGCAGCCGGCCTAGCTCTCAAGGAAACTCTATGCTTAGCGATTCACTGGTTTCTATATCGGAAATGCGAGACGGAGGACTTCCTCTCCGGGAGGATTTCCGACGTCGGCTCATGATTCCCCTGACTACGAACCACAACGACGGGGGAAATCTGTGGTCTGTAGACCGCGTTCTGGATTACACTTCCCGGATTGTTCAACTCTTCTTCTGCTGGTAGATAATAACGTGGGTGCGGATGAGGGTACCGTATGAATCCCACGAGTTGGTCATCAAAGCAAAGCTTATCATGCTCAAGATGTCTAATATTCCCTCCGTCAACGTTCCCGACATCATGAGATTGGAGCGATGGAAATGGAAGTATACGGTAAAGGGCCTGCCGATGCTTATCACGACATACATCTCGAGAATTCTTAGGGCTAGAGTCGCTAGGCTTCGAAGGCATGATTGTAAGTCTCAAATTGATCGACTAAGGAAATTTGGCAGGGGTGAATGTGTTGAAAATGTTATGCAGTGAAAGTGTATAGCGGGCGAAGTCCGCTTATAAATACCTCGGCTTTCGTTCCCATTGTAAGGTTACAGGACTCTGGGACATCCCCCATGTTTCAGTACAAATAGAACTTTCTCCATGAATGACCCTAGCAAACACTCCGGAGCATTGATTTAGTCATGAAGAAAGGGGATCTCAGGTCATGAAGTTAAACGAGATATATAACTGTGTTATTATTATATCATACTTTAGAAATGGAGATGACATTGTTTCAAACGGTCATCCACACGATTATGCTGATCATCTAAACGATATATGCTATGAAATCATGCATTTTCTCTTAGATCTTGACTTCCATTCAAGTGTTAGAGTTCAGAGAAGGGAATGAACTCACGCTCAAGAACCAAGTTTGAACGCCGATATCCTAAGGGTTGCCATATAACTCATAGACACGATTATCCTGCCGGTTATTCTATAATACCAGAAACGCACCGAAGAGGACTTTTAACTTTGCCGATACACGCATGAAGACGAATTCGACTGAACAAATTTGTGGACTTAGGAGTGACGGAAACGAAGCCGCCAAGGTCTTGTACTGCCGGGACTGCAACCGGTGGCTCCAAGATAGGGGTAGGCGGTGTTAGAGCCCATGGCGTTAGTGGCTCCAGTAGTGGCTCCGGGATTGCCGGCCCACCAGTGGGGGACCGGCGCTCAAAATCCAGCCGGTTACCGACACGAGGATGTTGATGAGGAGTCTGATGGTACCGCCGAAGGCGAGCTTCCTGCGTATACCTTCCCCGTTTAATAAGGCTTGTAATAAGCTCAGAATCAGTACTAAACAACAGCTCCGCGATTGCAATAGAATTAACAGAGGATTGAGACGGAATTGCTCGAAAATTTTGGGGCTTAATGCGACCGCCTGCAAAACCTCGAACTGGGGGAGCATCAGCAGCTGATGGGTGCAATTGATTGTGCCTCCTTTCTTTTTGGTACTCGGCTAAACCAGAATAACGAGCAGATTGACTCTCTCCCTCTTTGATGTGTCGATTTAGGGGCCGACCATCATGCTCATTTGGTTCAAAATCGATATTGATGCCACTGTCATGATGTTGGAGATCAGTCTCTTGACTTTGGCGACGAGGTTCGTCTACCAGCAGAAAGGACCTATGGCATTCCTCATCATGAGATGCAGTTTGTGGGTGAGATTGATAATCTGTACTGGATTTGTCTGCAATAGTTTGACGAACTGGGGGCAGTGGCATAGCTTCTCCATACCTAAATCGGCCTATGTGCCAGGAATTTCGATCGGTGTTCCGCACTCCTGCAGTAGCAGCCTGTTCTCGGATTTGCTGTCCCGTCTGGCGAGGAGGAGTATATGCTAAGTAATTGAACGATTCTTCGCTGCAAGAGTCGAACGTTTGAGGGTGATCACCGGTGTTCATTCTTGGGAGCTTGATGTATGGGAGGAGAATTGGTTTGAGGGTGAGAAGATTTTGAAGATAAAAATTTGGGTGTGAATCTTGGAAGGCAAACGCTTATGAACTCTTTAAGAAGCTTTGTATGTTACAATGTTACATCGATTTGCGGAGAACACTTTTACTAACTGCATAATGTCGTGGACAGTAGCGAGAATTCTTATAATGGGCAAAAGTCGAGTCGATATTATCTCTGCAGGATGAATAAGATTTTGGAAATATAAGCTAACTTAGGGAATGATCTTCAAGTTAAGTCATACACGCAGAGTAAATAGATAGATAGATACGAAAGATGTACTATCCACTCATCTAGCCATGCGAAGTCTACCAATCGAGGTATCAGAACCATACAAACATATTTTCGACTGGGAGCATTCAGAGAAACCTATTCAGAGGACAAACAGACTTTCACTGAGTTTGTTTGCTAGATTACCGGATATGATAGAAAGTATGCATACCTCGAATCCTCATTCCTTGAGAAACAGTTAACTCCTCCGCACCCACATCTATAACAGCCCGTGCCCCAAAAGATGGAAGTCGATGGGATTGGAAGGTGTTAGTGTGCTGCAGACAGCGTTTTCGAAGAACTATCAAGTGGTAATCCAGTGTGCCATCAGTCTAGTGACGCAGGTCGTCCTCTATCTTCCTGTTCCGGTCTTATATCAATTGAAGCTCCCGAGCCAAAAAAAAAGTTATATATATTTTGAGCTCGTTATGGTGTCCTTGACCAGTATTTTGTGAGCATTAGTTCATGATCAAACATACTATCTCTAACGTTAGACAGTGGTGTCGTCGCGAGCAGCGTCTCGTTGCTATGCAGAGTCCGGATCACAAAGGACTGAAATACGACCTGGTATGTAGCTCCATACTTCTCCGGAATGTAAGCAACTATCTGTGAATAAATTCTGGTTCGTAATTCGAAAATTAACTCTGGAATCCAAGCTCGTCGAATTTTATATCTCTATCATAGTGAGCTGTGCCCCTGCCATGTACTCATTTTGGACAAACTTTGCCATAAAATGTATTTTCTACAACCAGTTTCGGCCGTATCTGCCTCATTATCATTCAACTAGAACAGGTCGGTCGACGACAGGAATTTCACGATCAGCGGCCTACCGTGTCCTCTCATTCACTCGATTCCCGAGCGACGACGTGTCTGTAAAACGACGGCAGAAAGCTCTCGTGCCTCTGATTGTCAAACAATCGGAGGAACTCGATAAAAAATAAAAGATTCACCACAATTGCTTCAACCATGCTTCGCGCCTCCGGATTCCACATGAACCGCCGAATTGGCTATCAAGATATGAACGGTGAACGGGGATCCACTAAGTAAGCGTAGAATGCTGCAATTACTTTTTTTGTGAACACTATGAGGATAACAGACTGTCAATCAAGATAGACTTATAGCTACTTCGACAAAGCTGCATGAACTTTTTAGCATTTCATCTCCAAAGGTGAAGCAATTGAAGAAGGTAATTTTCCGCCAGCAACGTGTGAATTGTGTTTACCGTAATATTTTGCGAAATTAAAGTAGTGACGTTATTCAAGATTCAAGTGTCATTGGAGAGATAGAAGGTCAGGGATGTGAGTGATGATAGTGGTGAAAAGTGGCAAAGAGTAGCGGTCCTGGTGGATTCTGGCATGCAACGCTAGTCTCCATGTAGCTAGGGGTTTTACATAAGCTCGACTTCACCTCTTCCTTTACCATGCCTAATTCATGTCCTCCATTGCATCCCATCCTGGTACCTATGTGCTCTATATGGAGAATGGGTTTTCTCGGATCCGGCTACTAGAGAATGAGTCCTAACTCTCTGCATCTCCCATATGATGAACCGACAATCCTTGGAAAATCTTTCCAGTAACTTGTGAGCACCGCAAGCCGCCGTTCTCCCAGCAGTTAATAGGCTACTCTAAATAGGCAGATCCATTGTAATGATGCTGAATGTTATCAATGGATAGTCGGATTTGGGCCGTTAGCGCCATTGCACTCTCCAACTGGAGCTGCGCCTTGTTTCTCACTAACCAGTTCTACTAACTCCACCCATGGATTATGCAAAGTTCTCCTCGAATTTCCCGACCATCGTATTTCTTCCGGAAAGCGATGTATACAAGGCAGGCACTAACCCATACTCTGCCGCGTTCGAGAACGAGGTCCATCCCTTCTGCATCGTGCAACCCAGAAGCGCGGAAGAGTTAGGGAAAGTTATCTAATACCTTGATTCTGCCTCGGATGTCTAGGTCGCTATCAAAGGATGTGGACATACAGCCGGTGCTGGTGTAGCTAATGTTGAGAACGGAGTCACGATTGATATGAAGAATTTCAAAGGGATCGCTGTCGACCCCGAGACGAGCGTCGTGTCTATTGGAGCAGGTGAGAAATGGGGAGACGCCTATGGAGCGTTGGCGGAGCAAGGCCTCGCTGTGTGCGGTGGACGAGTGAGCAACGTCTGTGTTGCTGGTCTGACTCTTGGAGGTCTGTTATCTCTTCCATTCAAAAACTCTGAGTCATTTGAACTGATGAATTCAAGGTGGTATATCCAACCATTCCGCCAAATGGGTTTTGTCTGCGATAACGTCGTACACTTTGAAATCGTTTTCGCTTCCGGAGAAGTTGTTCAAGCAAACGCAAAAGAGCATTTAGATTTGTTTATAGCCCTCAAAGGTGGCTCGAACAACTTCGGTATCGTCACTCCTCTCAATTTCCCGACGTTCAAACAGGGTCTGATGTGGGGAGGAAGTATTTACTTGCCCTCGTGCACATGGCCGGAGATAGTCAACAAGTTCTATGAATTCAGCAGCACCACCGATCCTGCGAACATGAATGGTGCTATTATAGCAGCGGCATTGCACTCTCCACAAATGGCCGTCACCCTGTTGAACCCGTCCTCCACCGATGCTGCTGCCATTCCATCAACCCTAAAGGCTATCGCAAATATCCAACCGCAACTCCATTCAACAATGCGAGGAGACACCCTACTAAACTTCTGCGATGAACAGGCAGGCTTCAGTCATGACGGTAACCGTCAACTCTACTTCATAACTACCTTCAAGCTGTCCAGGGAATTTATGCTGAAAGCTAACGACTTGTTTACACAAATGACAACCGTGACCGCCAAAGAAATCCCCGGATTCGTCATCGCCTTAGTCTTCCAACCTATCACCATTGAACACCTCCAAGCTCCCACATCAAAGGGCGGAAACTCTCTCGGAATCTGTCCAGAAGATGGACCGCTTGTAAATACGCTGCTCACCAGCCTGCATACGAGCAAAGAAGACTACGGAAGACTTGTTGCCCCGGCTCAGGGGCTGCTGGAGCAGCTGAATGAGCTTGCGGAGAGCATCGGAGTAGCGCATCGATATCGATTTATAAATTATGCGTATAAAGGTACGGGGGTTATTGAGGGGTATGGAGAGGAGAGTATGAAGAAGTTGTGGGCGGCGACCGGAAAGTATGATCCTGAGGGTCTCTTTCAGAAGAGGGTGCCGGGTGGTTTTAAGTTGAGAGATGCGGAGTATATACAGAGTTTTGAGGGGTTAGACCAGGTTAGTTGATTAGAGGAGGCGATTTGAGGATAAGGGAAAGGGTTCAGAGCTCAGGGTAATGTTCACAGTTTCGGATCTGCAAAATTTTAGGTGGAATCGATTGATTTGATTATCGAATTAGACGCTGTATAGTTTTCTACGAAATAGGGGGTGGGTTTCGAGAAACCCAATTAGCGCTCTTTCACGCCAAATATATCCACGAAAGTTGAACGCCGGTTAGTCCTCATTCACCACCAAGAACCATTTTCACTTCTCAACTCGGTGACCGACGTGTCTCCTTCTCCTTCTCCTCGTCTATTTTGGCATCCACTTTCCCCTTGACTTTCTTTCCCCGCTTCTTCAAGTTGTACACCAACTTTGCACTTGATGGCGGGCCCCCAGGTGACCGACTGTATTGGTTATCGGCGACCTCCATTGAAGAGATTCGCTCTGAAGAAACAAAGTCGCTGGAGTCCGTCAGACGGCGGCGAAGGCTCTCGTGAGTATTCACGTATGCCGCCGCGGGAAGAAAATCCGCCGCTGCTGGAGCACATTGGCTCGCTTGATAAGGGCTATCGCGGGAGGTTGGGAGCGAGGATAATTGCATAGATGAAAACGAAGACACTTGTCGGTATCCCATATCTCCCTCTTCAGGCTCCGATTGAATACCCTGGTGGGCCGCCAGAGTCTGAGCCAAACGAGCTACTAGGGATCGAGGGAAGTTATAAGGTGTTGTCGCCGCTCGCGGTGCCTGAGGTCGATCTGGATTCATCCGCTTCAAGGGCAGCGATGAAGGGGAAAATTGGGATTCCACCGACGACCCTTTGCCAGCGTCAACGTTACTATTTAGACCCGGCCTTCGAAAATGCATCTTCTTGGGAAATTTGTGCTCACCCTGATTGCTCGGCTCCGAAGAAAACGGCGCCTCATCTAATGTCCTCTGTAATGGACGGCCACTGCCATCAAATGGCGGGAGCCGCGTCCCTGTCTCTTGATTGCCCATGTTCAAGAACTTATTGAAGGTTTTTGGTAAGGATCGACGGACTTCGTCTTTATTATACTTGGACTGTGCGGGTTCAGTGGTAGAGCCTGTTGACGACCCTAAAATGGAGTCAAAGGTCTTTTCTCTGTCTACCGTAAAAATTTCCCCATACTCTTCATTGCATCCGCACACTCCGAGTCTGTTGGGTGATGCACCGGCTCACAGTTCGACCAGGTGTCCAAACCTGGAGGTATGAATGCAACCTCTGGTGGAGTCATCGAGAAGTGAACCGATCTGGAGGAGCCGTGGCTTGCAGTGCGCCTTCGGACTAGGATAGGTTTAGGAGGACTCATTTTTGAGTCCTTTTCGTTCACCGATGGTTGATGGCGGGGCAAAGCAGGTTGAAGTAGTTGAAAGAAGGAAGAACAGTAGATAAAACTGGAGGAGAAAAGGCTACACAGCATGTATAAATATTGTGAAGTGAATAGAAGACTTACTATTGTGATTGTATTCATTCACAAGTGAATAGAGAAATCGCCGTCGAGGTGAAACGCATTTTCTGGATACAATATCAGTCAAATAGCTCCAAGGCTTGTTTGCACACAACGCATTCGCCGTGAAAACGAGGTGTACCTAAGCGAGGCTTATGATCTTTACCTGGATGAGTATATTGTGGTATTAAAATGGACTTGTTGACGTATTTGTACAATCTTGGCGATGTGGTATAGGCATAGTGAAAGAAAATATGACAGTCATGTGACTCTAGTTTACGTGAGGATTGCAGTTAGACGTTTGGATACGGCATGAGAAATGGAGGGCGTGATCCTAAGTACAGATTCGCAAATTTGCTTCCAGAAAGGCTTCTTTGTTCTTGTTAATGCCAGCTGCAATCCCCAATCAAGACGCTGCCGTACATGCCAATGGTCTTCACGCTGAGTCGTAGAAGTCCTAGTTTTGGTCAAAAAGTGTCACGTTCCTTTTAATCCTTTTTTTTTCCAAATTTTTTATTTTGAACTGATGTTGGCATTTTGTGCCTTTGACGGTTAATGCGGCCGTCGACTCATTCGCCGATGACTTAGGTCTCGTATAAAGACGGTTTGTCTTACATACGGATGGTAATCTCAAGCGTTGAATGAATATTGTAGAATGCAGAAGGAATGCGGAAATACGGCTCCTTATTGATTTCCTCCTCATTCCCGACCCAATCTCGGTCCACAAACGCTGTCGGCCTGTGTCCAGCTCAGAATGCATCTGGGAGCGAATAGAAATCCGGATCAGCCAAATCGGCGGTCTTCAGGCGTCGCTTCATCGTGAAGCAGACCTCGATTTTCGAGGTTGAGATTGTGTCTGGCGGGAATCAAGCTTGCTGTCCATATCGTGATTGGACACGGCGATGATCGAGTTACGCCTAGATATTCCTTTCAAGTTGCTACTGTGCGACGCGGGAGGGGGAGGGCAAGGCCAGTGCGTGGATCCAAACAAGTTGATAACTAGGAAGAACTAGACCATGAAATACCGGAGGTGACCACTCATTAAATAGTCTAATTCCCCATAAGCAATTTGGCCGCGATCACCATGATCCTCCTGATCAGTGTTTCACGGATCTTGATCCTTCTGATCATTCTGCTCACCCTGGTCAAGCCTGTTCCTGCCAAGCCTTGATTACACTGTGGCCTGTCACATGATCGGCAGACCTTCTAGAACTGCTGAATAAGCGCTTCGACCTTCTTTTTTTCATTCGCGCGACCCCTCTTGTAGATCGTCGATGTAGTCTAATCTTCACGCTAATTTCTCTGTATCACAATCTCATGCTATCCTAATTCTACAGGCCACTTTTCCTGGGTCATAATATTACTGCTTGTAATATTTAGATACTTGTTTAGACCAAGTTAGAAGTAAATAAAAGAATTTATATGTAAAACCTAAGTTCTAAGAAACTTTAGTTTATTAGAATTGCTTTCTATCTAATATTATGTTATGAGTTGCCTTTACTTAACGGTATGTTTTACGTTAGCGACTCTGCCCTAACTGACTACTTAATAAGTTCTTAGCCCTTTCCGTATCTGGAACAGATAGCCCTAGGTTTAACAGATAAAAGTTATTGCTTTATCACGAAATGAAAAGAGAGTATATAATAGATTTAATAAAATAGTGTCAAACTATTTCACTCAAGGTCTAGTCTCAACTTAGAGAGAAGATCTCGATTTTAGAGTAACTACAAAAAATCTAAAATATCTTAGAGCTAGTTTATGCCTTATATTTATAGGAAACTCTTTACGCGTACATTGTATATCTGTCGGCAGTATATTAGATACTATCTAAAGAGATAGAGATATCTAAAGCTCTCTAGCTTTTCTATTTCTTCTATTTATTCTATCTATTAAGCCTTAGCTTAGCCACGTAAGCTACTACTCTTAATTTACTAATATAGTTTCATATTTCTGTCTGTGTTTCTTAGCCTGTACTTTAGCCTACGCTAAAGCGTCCTGTATTTACTTATAATTCTTTCTTTCTAACTCAAATATACGTTTTTATTTTAGGGCTTTATTAGCTGTTATTGCTAATTCCTTTAACTTCTTAGTTATAGTTATCTTGTTATTACTGTTTGTAATACTACCCCTCTCTTCTAAGTCTTTATCCTGGAAGATAGTTTCTTCTTTTTATAAGTAGTATAAAGGTAGTAGGTTTTTTACTTAGTGTTCTAAACTATAAGACTTTTAGCTCTCTTTTCTTTCTATCTAGCTTCTTAATAATAACATGTCTTAAGTTATCTTTAATATATTCTTGCTATTTAGTTTCTTAAATCTGCGCCGCACCTTATTATATGTTAATACCTTATTTAAACTATTTTCACTAAGGTAATAACTGTCTTATAAACTTAAGCTCTAGTTATTACTTAGCCTGTAATAATCGTAATATAAAATATAATTTAGTTATCTTATAACCGGAATAGAATTGTCTTAACTATAATAAGGAAAAACTCTGTTATTAGCTTAAGAAAGCCTAAGATAAGACTATTAAGACTTATTACTATCTTTTTTTAGTTAACTAAAAGGCTTAGATTAGAGAGCACTGTCTCCGTCACGAGCTTATGAATATTAACTCTAAAAAAAAGAAGATATTTAATTAAGAAATGGCCTTAATTTATGAAGTTTAAGCTCTTAAGAAGAAAAAAGCTTATTCTCGTAAGTAAGAAGTTTATATACTGTAATCTATAGTGTCTAGTGTCGCTTTACCTTTCTTCTCTAGTTTTAAATAAAATGTTTTATATTCCTTTTATGTTTTAAATTCAGCTCTGGAGTAAGCCTTTATTATTTCTTCTAGTAATACTAGTTAATTAACTCTAAACTATTCTTTAAGTTCCTAATTAGTTTCTAGGTATTATCCTTAAGTCTGTATTCTTTCTATCTAATTAAGTACTTCTACTAATAACTAAACTATTAGTAGTCTAAAATCTACTGGACCTTATACTTAATACGATCTTCCTTAAGTTTAAGTTTTGTCTAAAGTTTAGCGTTATATAGTGCTGGTTCTAATTTGGAGATATAAAAAACTAGATAAATCCTTATGTTCTTAGATAGCTATAGTTTATAATTTACAGGTCCTATTTATTATTTAACCTTAAATAGTCTTAACTTAACGTGATCTAGTTTTCGTGATAGTTGTTTTATTTCTAGATTTTATTTTTTTTAAGAAAATCTTATTCCCCTCCTTAAAGATTAGTCCCTTAACCCTAGATTTATCCTTAATTTATTTACTAAGATTACCTTTATAGGTGATTTTCTGTGTGATATCTTTATAAAGTAATTATAGGTCCTTAACTTTCTTTTTTATAGTTTCTAATACTTTATTTAGTTTCTATGGTTCTTAATAAGCCGTAGGCTTATAACTATAGTTCACATAAAATAGTGATTTTCCTGTTGTTAATGACTTTACAGAATTATATATAAACTTAGCTATTAGTAGTAAGTTAATCTAATTATCCTGTAGTTTATTAACATATATCTGTAAGTATTACTCTAGTATTTAGTTTATCCATTCTATCTATCTGTTTATTTATAAGTGAAATACTATTAAGAGACGATACTTAGCTCCTAGCTACTCTATAAATATCTTTTAGAATATTAACGTGAATAACTTATCTCTGTCTGTGATAAATTCTCGTGGCATTTTATATCATATAATTAGAATCTTAATCAGTAGTATAGCCAATTCATCTACTTTAATTTCCATATAAGTTAGTTTAAAGTAGGTATATTTCGTTAGTTTATTAATAATAACTAGTATCATGTTATACTATTGCTTTTTCTGGATAGTAATTATTAATATTCCCGTAATAAAGTCTATTATAACTAATTTCTATAGTAGATTTAGTAAAGGTATAGGTTACATAAGTCCATACTCTTTATATCTTAATACCTTATTCTTTTTATAATTAATGCATTCCGAAAGAATTTTCCTGACCTTACTTTAAATTCCTGGAATCTAGAAGTGTCTGTTAATCTATTTTATAGTCTTCTTAACTCCTTAATATCTATGTATCTTAGCTGAATGTTAGTTTTTAATTAGCTCTATTTACAATTCATCTAGTATATAAATTATTTCTTAGTCTAGGTTCTAGAGTAGTTGCTTATTATTAAATTCCCTTATTTATTTTTCCTAAGTGTTTTTAATAATGACTATTGATTTAATATTTATTTATAAGCTTCCTAGGGATCCGTCTCGTCTTTACTTAAGTATTATATTATGTATTTCTAGTATATCTCTTATATAGTCTACTTATTAGCTGAGTGTGTTAGCTGCTGTGTTTTCTTTTCCTATTTTATAAAGTATCTAAAAATCAAAGGTTAATAGTAATTCCCACTATCTAATTTATTGTTAATTTAATTTCTTTGTTGTTATAAATACTATTAGATTCTTATAATTTAAATATATAACAATCTGATATTTAGCTCCTTTTAAGTAATATTTCTATTTTTTAAATGCTTAAACTATTGCCAATAGTTCTTTATTATAAATGTCATAGTTTAACTTAGTAGTCGTAAGTTTATGAGATAGGAAATCTACTAGATATTTATACTTATTATTTTATACTTATAGTAGGATAGCTTTTATAACTCTGTCTAATATATCTATATATATCTCTATTTAAAGTTATGAATTAAACATCTTTAATATTAGTAGTTCCTAGAACATCTTTTTTAGGATTATAAAAGCTTTATTCTCTTTAGCTTCCTACTTAAACTATTAGTTCTTTTTAAGTAATTCCGTTAAAGGCGTTATGATTTTTGAATAGTTCTTAATAAATTATCAGCAGAAGCCTGCGAATCTAAGAAAAAAATAAACTTCTTTTATGTTTATTAGTATAGGCTATAATAAAACGTCTTTAGCCTTATCTAGGTTAACTACTATTCCGTCTTAGGATATTAGGTATCTTAAGAATTTAATTTCTTTTCTATGGAACATATATTTTTCTGTTTGAATATATAGGTTGTGTTTTTTAAGCTTTTGTAATACCTTTCTAGTATACTTAACATGTTCTTCTAGCGTTCTATTTGTATATATAAGCATATTATTAAGGTATGCTATTATAAATACGTCTAGATATTCCCTTAGCATATAGTTAATAATTGTCTGAAATATTGCTAGTGCGTTTATAAGTCTAAATAGCATAACTAGGTACTTAAATAACTTATATCTTGTTTTTAGTGTAGTCATCCATTCATGTCCTTTAGCTATTTATATTCTGTAGTATCTGTTTTTAATATTAAAAAGACTAAACCATTTAGCTCCTCTAAGTTTATCCATGAGTTTTAATATTAAGGGTATGGGATAACGATTTTTTACTATAGCTTTATTAAGATATCTGTAGTCAACACATAACCTTAAGTTACTATTTTTTTTTAATATAAAGAGTGTTAGTGACGCTATAGTGTTTTTGCTTTCCCATATATATCCCTTTTTTAAGTTCTTGTTTAGATATTATCGTAACTTCTCTTGTTGATTAATGGATAGTTGGTATAATAGTCCTAGTTTTAGATCTGTCCCTTCCTTAAGTGTGATCTTATAGTTCTAGTTTTAGTATTCTAGTAACTAGTCTTTAGCTTTCTTAAAAAACTATTTTCTAAATTCCTTCTGGTATTCGTTCAGCACGATAAACGTAGTATTATAAAGAGTTATTTTCTTTATTTATATTATGGCTTACGTTTATCTATAGTAGTTCTTCCTAATTTCTATAGACTTTATTCTCTAGTTAATTAGTAGATTCTATCATGCTAGCTAGTCCTATCCTAATATAAGATCCTTACTATCTAGATCTATAATCTTAATATAGCAGTTATCTGTGTAACCTGCTGCCTTAATAGTCACATTCTCTATTTCAAGATTAATTAGACTTTTTCTGAATATTACTAGACTATTATCTACGCGTACTACTCTTATAGGTTTTTCTAAAACTCTAGTTAAGATATAGTATCTCTATACCTACTTATTTAATATAAGTATTTTACTAGCCCTACTGTCTATAAGCGCTTGCGTCCAAAAGCTATTAATACATACATCTATATATAGCTTATTTTCGTGTTTTCATCTAAGTCGTGTATAGTTGAGTGCTAACTCCTATGTTTTGATCTTAAATTAGCCCTCCAACAGCATGGTCATTACTCGCTGGCCTTTTAGTTTTTTGTTAGTTATTGACTCCTGAATAGCAGTTATTTCCTTAGTGTTTCTTCCTTAGGTCCGTGAATGGGGTATTATTAGAGTTGATATTGTTCTTATAGTAGCATCTTATGCTCTTTCCTTGCTTCTTCTCCATGATTTTAGCACTTCCATCCTAAGAAACATTCCTTAGTTATCAATTTAGCATGCAATTCTGTGGCTAACCATCTATCTTGGCGGTGTTCGGCCTAGTGATATCGGCATCCTAGTTAGCACTTATCCTAGTCCAACTGTTTATGTTTCTCTGTCTTTGGGTCCTAAAGTTCTTCTTTAGAATCCGTGTAGATCAGTTCTTGCTATATATTAAGTTCTTATTTCTGTACTATCTATTTCAGCACTCGTCTTGTTGTTAGTTCTTCAACTCGTACGGTATAAGCTGCCTATTTATATTTTTATCTGGTATACGTTTTTTCTCCATATATCCAGCACTTTTTTTGCATGGTTCTCTCAGCGGCTTCTTCGTCTTATACCTACAAGATAAGTAGAGTAGGTTCTTTTTCTAGTTTCTTATTCTAGTCCCTTCCTAATTCTAGATGTCTAACAGGATGGTAATAGGTTGCATGACTTATAAGTAATATTAGCTCTTATCTATAAATCTTATTTATCCACATGGCTAGTTTCTGTCCACTGAGTCCTTCATACTATTTGTTATTAGCTGCCTATAGTGCTTGTCAGCACTTATGTATCCCGTCTCCTAAAGTAACCTTCTAGTGCTTAGTGACATAATGTTTCCCTATATAGTATTCCGATCTATAGATCTAGCAGTGTCTCTAGTTTACTCACTATTTAATCATTATAGACATTAGCTCTTTGCCTTCTATTGTCTCTTAATCCTGTTATTGTCTGAATTTCTGATCCTCTGCTCTGAAGGGTCCTCCCTTCTGTTAGATTATCTCATAGAATTAGTTAACTTCTTTTATAGAGCTGGCCTGGTGTTACTTGATAGCAGCTTCTCATATAATAGTAATCATGTTATTAGCTTGTTCTACTAAATAATCCTTGACCTGCTAATATGGTATTTCGCATTCTTACCCAAGGTGCGTGTGACTTCCATAGATCTAGTATTATTCCCTCTAGATTCGTCGTGTGATAGCCTCTTTGGTTATTCGGTCCCTAGCTAGTTCCACTCAGACTATGGCAATTTTAATTAGTGTCTTGGTCTAGACATAAGCTCGTTTGACGTCTACTTTCTGTTGTTTGCAGTCTTTAATAAAGTGTCTCTTTTTTCTGCAACTAAGACATGCTTTTCGCGCGTACTGATTCATTTGTTTCTTAGTTCACTTATCTTGCCTTCGCTTGTTAATCCATGTGTTCTTGACTAACACTTAGTTAATTTCTATTACATCATAGGTTTGGTTATCTTTCCTATTCCTTTGTGGTGCATGGATTACCGGCCTAGCGTTGTTTTTTTTTTCCTGTTCCCTTTAGTACTAATAGTTGTCAATGGTCACTGCTTGTTTGATGATTCCCAGAAGTATGCTAGGTCGCTTTCCTTATGAAATTTCATCCTTAATCCTGTCCTTCAGTCCTGCATAGTACATCATGACTAATGGTTAATCTGCTTAATTAAGTCGTGATTGGATTTGCTTGAACTCCGCTGTGTAGTTGGCTGCTGATGTTCGTTGCTTAAGTCATTAAAGCTTCTAAATTGCCTCTGTTTCTTCGTTAATTTCGCCGAAGACTACAATCAGTTCCTTCTCAAAGCTTTCATAATTTTCGAAGGTTCTTTTAACATCGTTATTGCAGTTCGCGAGTCCCGCTGCTCCTAAGTTTGGGTCTTCTTTTACCAGATAGTTCTTTACGAGCGGTTTAAACCACTTCATGGCTCTCCCTATCATATTCATACCAGCTGCCAAGATCTGATCTTGATTAGTAGTGAATGAAAATTGATTGAACTGACAGTATAAGTCTATTGCGGCTATGAATGTCTTGAGATCATCCTAATTCCCGTTGAATTTAGAGGGTGGTTGGATCTTAGCTGTTTCTTCTCTCTTATTCTTTATTACTTCAACCTGTTGCTGCATACTGATTATGGTATCGCGTAACTTCATGATAGCTGCTTCTTGTTCCTGGATGACCTGTTGTGCGCTCTTAGTTCCTCCTGATATACTTCTAGTAGTAGATAAAGATCCTGCCATGACTTCTTCTTTGCTGCTACTATCGCTTAATGAGTAAAGTTCTTGTTCATCCTTATAGTAGGTTATCATAAACCGTAATCAGAAATTCGGTTGTTGGAATTAATCTAACGTCCTCTTCTACTCTTTGAAAGGGTAGTTACAATATTATGAGTTGCCTTTACTTAACGGTACGTTTTGCGTTAGCGACTCTGCCCTGACTGACTACTCAACGAGTTCTTAGCTCTTTCCGTATCTGGAACAGATAGCCCTAGGTTTAACAGGTAAGAGTTGTTGCTTTATCGCGAGGTGGAAAGAGAGTGTACAATAGATTTAACAAGATAGTGTCAAACTATTTCACTCAAGGTCTAGTCTTAACTTAGAGAGAAGATCTCGATTTTAGAGTAACTACAAAGAATCCAAAATATCTTAGAGCTAGTTCATGCCTCATATTTATAGGAAACCCTTCGCGCGTACATTGTATACCTGTCGGCAGTATGTTAGATACTGTCCGAAGAGATAGAGATGTCCGAAGCCCTCTGGCTTTTCTATCTCTTCTATCTGTTCTATCTGCCAAGCCTTGGCTTGGCCACGTGAGCTACTGCTCCCAATCCACCGGCATGGTTCCGTATTTCTGTCCGCGTTTCTTGGCCCGTACTTTAGCCTGCGCTAAAGCGTCCCGTGCTCGCTTACAATTCTTTCTTTCTAACTCGAACATACGTTTCCATTCCAGGGCTTTATTGGCTGTTGTTGCCAATTCCTTCAACTCCTCAGTTACAGCTGCCTTGTTGTTACCGTCCGTAACATACTAATAGTTTACTATATCTACTAGCATATTATAAAATTATATTAAATTTAATAATATTGATAGCAAAAATACTAAATTTTTAATAATTGATTCCTATTTATATAAAATATAAAAAGAATAAGCTACCTAAATTATAAGTAGCCTTTAAACCCTCCTAGTCTATATTACGTATTAAGATTGTAGAGCTAGACGACAAGTGTCTGGCGATAGCCTTCTTGAAGGCTTTTACTCGTCTCCCCTCACTTTCTCTCAACTGCCTCTCCCACAGCAGCCTTTCAACTTTTGAAAATACCACCAACCACCAAACCTTAACCGTGCTTATCAGGTTCGAACAAGCAACGTTCCAGAGATGGCCATGGCCTACACCAGGAAGCAAATAGTTACTTGCGCTAGCATTGTGGTAGGCTTCCCAGTCAATGTAGACTATCGATTACCATGACCTAACCAAGCTCCAAGTATCTCATCATTGCTACGGCATTGGCAGCGTAAAATTAACTCCAATTTCGAAGATATCCCAAATAACATGACCAGGTATGCCTCCTCCCGCTCGAACCGGAGGTCTGTTCCCATTCCGTCCTCGCTCTCCGGCTTCACCACTGCTCTCCCTGTAATCGCTGGACTTCTTCTCGAAGGAGGCTACGATTTCACTAGACATCAAGAACGGCACACAAGAACCCCTCGCGGTCAAACTCCCCGTCCCCCACTGGTGATCGTTGTAAACACTCTCATCTTTATATACTCGTCTGTCGTTATAACTCTTCTCGGCACTCATGCCGCCCCTCCATCTGACCTTGACTGCAATCTAGACCGGCGCTGGAGTACATTGTTTAGGCATAAGAATTCCGAGGCAATCAGGACAATCCAGGATGCGTTCAACTGCTGTGGACTCAGGAGTGCTCGGGACCGGGCATGGCCATTCCAGGACCGGGATCATGGTGTAGATGCTTGCGAGAAAGCGTTTGGAAGAACATCAGGATGTTTCGGACCCTGGAGAGGTGAGGAACAGAGGGTGGCAGGTTTACTGATGGGTGTCGTTGGATTGGTGTTCGTCTGGCAGGTAAGCTCATTTCACCCTCTTGCCCCAGCTTGCTAAGTTGCAGCAAATCTGTTAACTCCTCTTCTTCCAGTTCGTTATCATCGTAACTCCCACCCGACGCACCTCCTGGTTCCATCGCGTCCTCCCCGAACGTCTTTCCCGCGCTCTCGGCGACGAGGAACAAGGCAGTTCCAGCGGCCCTCGGCGCCAAATCGACTACCTTCCCGACTTCAGCCGCTATTCAGACAACGTGACTGCTGAATCGAGTGACAGTGAGGACGAAAGCACCACGCGAAGAGCCATTGAAGGGGGCGTTCAACAAGTTAAGAATGCTGTGACTACGAGTGGAAGTAACCAAGAACAGCAACCGACTGTGGAGAATGAGTGGGCGAGACAGTGAGGATCCGAATGACTCCTAGTGATTTTATGATTCATGGTCCATGACAAATTCCAAGAGTTTTAACGGTCTGCCAAGAGTGTTCAAATGGGGCACTGGTATGCGACCGGAAAAAGGAGTTCCTGCGCAAAGGTAAGGCGTTAGACAGCGTTTGCGATTTGGTATAGCGTACGAATGCATTACTGAATTGATTGCTACCTGTCATATCTGACTCGTCTCCAAGTTCTCCCGACCCACATCAATACACTTCAAAAATTCATTCCAACATTCAGCCTTACTCTGCCATTCGTCTACGTCTTGCACAGTTAATTGATATAAGCCTCTTGAGCCTTTCGGTCATCTCGGTCATCTCGGTCATCCTAGGAACCGTTGCATTCTCTGTCTTACCCTTTATCGCCCTTTCCCAATCTCCCTACGTATCCCACCCCAACTCTGTCGGCAACTCCCAAACCACTTCGAGAGTGTTATATCAGCACCAAACATTAGATCTTATCCTAGTACTATATTCGGCTCGTCCTCAGCTCTCGTATTCGGATCACAGGCCCCTTGTCTCCAGAAAAATGCAATCGTCGACTGATAAGTTCAGCGACCTCAAACGGATGAGGAAAAGCGTCGGAAGTACGGCGAATAACGACCTCCCAGCATCGTCAGTAGGATTGTTTACGACGATGGGCTCTGACATGACTTATGATCGATCTATTTTCAAGAGAGAGAGCACTGAGCGGCATCGCACCTCCGACATAGAAGACGTTTCCCCCACAGTCCTCGCTGAAATTATATTGCTGAGTTTAACAAAGAAAAAGAGCTACACCTAGTCAATGCGTTTTGGATCAAAGAAATATGAGAGGACGTACTTTTCATATCGATGAATAAAGAATCGGTAAAATTAGAAAGATGAATATGTTATTGATGGATGATGAATTCGCAATGAAGGATCAATCCTGGGACTGAGGTAATACGAACTGTGAAAACGGTTGTTTGGCTGGGGGACGGGATGATAGAACTGAAACCTCTGGGTTAAGGATGGATTTGAGTAAGAAAGTGGTTCCGAGTAAGAGCATAGCTGTTGGGGCTGAAAGATGTTGCAGAATGGGAGAGTCGGCTAGGACGTTGGTTGGTTGGCTGGGAGGTGTGCATGGGTCCCTCGTCAGACAATAATTGTGAAAACGGCTGTGCATCTGAAGGGGAGGTCGTAACGCGCGCAATGGTACCGGTTGACATCTCCAAACCCCATTTGAGTTCGTCGGTTGTTGTCGAGTTTCTATGTGTAAGTGGGGTTGGGAGCTGAGCTTTTCTTGAGGTGATTGTCCGAATCGGACAATCTTGTGACGGCGATCGATGGCGCCGTATACCGCACAGGTGGGCGTGTATCATCAGATTTGGGCATAGGAGTAAAATATTTGGATGGAAGAATGTCGGAGCTAAAATGTTGGATGGAAAAGGGGCTGTGAGTTATGTTTGAGTTTGGGAGATGAGATGCATGGACGACATGCGAGAAGCGTGGGAAGCACATAGTAAACATATGGTGTGCTGGGGCTATGCATGGGCTGAGCAAGGCAAGTGGGATTGCCTTTGCATGGTCTCCCTGGTGGGGAGGGGACCCACGTGGTGTGGTAGTAGGAAAGGGGGGGTGTTGAGTTGGGAAGGTAGTTTCCATTCATCCATCCCCACATCTATCCATCTCTAATGCTGACCTTCCTATGCTCCCACTGTTCAGTTCTATTACATCTTATCGCGGCTGGCTCCTCGCGGTTCGTCAAAACCACAGCGCACCGCATCTGCTTGGGAGAGATCAGTCAGGCCGATACAGAGATGCATTTCAACACGCTGGCTGATCTGGACAATAGAACTCAAGTCAAACATTCAAAATAACACTTCACTTCATCAAAATCTTACAGAACCACAGTTACCAACAAAGACTGACTAAATGCCTTATTCAAATTCATAATCGCCCTCGTCCTGCACTTCCTCACTGCTTTCCTCCTCCTCCTCCTCCTCACTCTCTTCTTCGCTCCCTTCTTCGCTCCCTTCTTCACTGCCTTCCTCTTCTTCTTCCTCTTCCTCTTCCTCGTATTCTTCTTCATGCCCGCCGTGCCCTCCGTGCCCCCCATGTCCATCTTTCTTCTTTCCATGTCCCCCGAACAATCCACCTAACCCTCCATGTCCACCCCCATGTCCGCTCTCTCCATGCCCTTTTTCCTTTTTGTGCATCTTTTTTTCAGCCAACTTCCCCAGCAACGTCATCGCTTTGCCCACCTTACCTCCACTCTTTTCTTTCCCACCTCGTTCTTCCGACTCATTTTCAGTCGGTGCTTGATTTTGTTGAGGAGCAGGGTGCTGCTGGTGTGAAGTGGAAGGCGCGGGAGGATGGTCATAGTAGTAGTTTGCTGCGGCACCTTGGGTGGGTGCGTGATTGGCAGGGTAGCCAGTTGGTGTGGACATGGTTGCGCGTTGGTGAATTCGAGTCAAGTTTGGCAGCACGCGGAAATGGAGCAAAAACAAGTTTGCCAGAAACGAGAATTGGATAAGGAAAAAAAAATGTGAAGAGAATATGCGGACTTGAGAACTTTGTAAGAAAGTGGAAGTCTAGTTTATAAAGTTCAACTTTGTGACTGTAAAGAAATCTCACCCTCATATAAATCGACCCGAAACCCCTCGGAGCTTTACATCCTTTAGTATATTCTACGAGACGGAGTATCCATGGCTTGGACGTGGCGGCTGAATCACTTTATCATTATCAGAAGTGGTGATAAGGTGTGCAAATAAGCTTCAAGTACACAGACGATCTACGTTCTAGGTGGTGCTGGGGAGGTGTCAAAAGCTGAGAGGCGATCGTAAAGCTGACTCGCTAAGCTTAAAATTAACAATGGGCTCAAGCGAAATCTTACTTTTTGCCTGCAACGGATCCATGGATGTAAGTAGTTCAGCTTCAAGTGATCTATTCCCAGAGTCTAGAATGCAGGGTCCTTAACTCAGCCATCTAAACCCCCCTCAAAGGCACAAAGAAAGATAACAGAAATTTTGGAAATTCCATGAACGGAGGGTTAAGGCTCTCATTGAAAGCTTCACCGATCACTCACAATCCATTCACTTCTTGGCTTGAACGCTAAACTAAAGAAGAAACAACCATTCATCAGAAACGTGACGATTGAAGGATAACTTAAGCATTTGCAGTAAACAAGTCTCGGTGGCAACTTTTGTTACATGATCTACATTCCGAGTAACAACCACATGCGGGTGAGTTATTCGATACCATCGTTCTCCCAAGCCAAGGTAAGCGATGATGAGTATCACAGAGACCATCTTCAAGACCATTTTCATGAGAGGAAGCTCTTTTTTTAATAAAAAACGTCCCATACGAGATAGTCCCCGAAGGCTTTAAACTATCTTCACAAACCACAGCCATAAACTGGAGTGATTCTGATTTTTGGAACGGTGCTTCTCCAACCACAGATATACAGCGGCTCGGGTGTTGTGTTTAGACAGGACCTCCGAAACCACCACCAAGGACTGGGGGCAGTCCTATATTAAGACAGGGCTTCCAAAACCCACCCATTGTTAAAATCGTACTTTTTAGACAGCAATTCCTGCAAGAGACAAGACCCTGTGACGGAATTTTTTTTCCCTTTTTTTATTCACTTCTTCGCTCTCTCTTTTTCTTTTTCCTTTCTTTTTTATTTTTGAGCTCAATCTCTCAAAAATAGCCATGATAAGATGTGTGAGTCTTCTGGACATCCCCCACAAACCCGGCTATAGAGTGGTGTGGGTGTTTTCCTTGGAGAGCAACTCCCCGCAAGAGACAAGGACCGTGAGGTGAGTGTTCAGGTTCTTTTTGACACCACCTCTTAAGCCACAGCCATAGAGTGGTGTAGTTTTGTGTTTTGGACAGCACCCTCCTAACACCATGAGAAGCCACATCTCTTTTTTTGAAGCTTAGATCCGTCGGCTAGGTGACTTCCACATGAAAGGGTGTGTCAGCTTTAGTCCACCGAGGAGTCTTTTAGATTCCATTGGTCGGTGTAGTGGAAAGGGAACTGAAGTGGAGGAAGATGGGGATTATATGGACGTTCTGGAGGCGGAGGGGATAAGGAGATCGAAAACCGTGATTTTGAACCTTAGAATGAACGGTGAATTAAATGGCGCGTGGCCGGTCATATCAGGACACCACATCTTCTCCTCCATTTACCGAAAAATTACCTTAGGGCGTCGAATGAATTTTTGACTGAGTGACTGACTAGTTTCATACCGTTCATTAGTTTGCTAAAGGGCGAAGACGCTGCGGTAGGGATTGGCTTTCACTTAAGCACTAAATTTATTTGATATGATGTAATTTTCTCCTTGCTTCTCAATTCATCTAAAGAAGAGAAGTCCCCACCAGCGCTCAGACATGGAAAGGAAAATGCAGGAAGCTTAGAACCTGTAACGAAGACATACACACTTGTTTCTCCCTACTCCACTATCCTCACGCTCTCATGTTAGTGCAGTGGCAAGTCTCCGGCGAGCGTCACGCTCTACATGATAAATAGGAGATTGGTGTCTATGACGAAACATTAGCCTTCTTATCAAAAGGGAGAGGGTGGTGCCTTACCAAGCGGATGACTGCAGGATAACTGCGGCTTCTGCGAGTACTTCGACTCCAAGATATCCCTGATGCTATTAAGCAGCTGCACATAACTCTGCTTTGGATTCTCCTTCAACGCGCTGACGAGAGCGTGGGAAAGGGCGCCCGTAGCTTGGTTGGCAATAGTCGCATCAGCCCTGCAATCGTCATTAGTACCACAAGTCACTCAACAAGTACTCACGAGTATTGATATAGAACGCACTCCGGTTCCAGGTATATGCCATTAGAGCGAGATAGGGAAGGGAATACGTACGAAGTCTGATTATCCTTGCACCCCGAAAGCATAATAACATCAGCCGGGCTCGTCTTCGTCTCCTTCGTCTTCTCATGCGCAGCATCCCCCTTCATAGCTTTCTTCGCAAAGCCAAAGATCCCTTTCGCAATGCCGCCCATATCACCCTGACTATACGCCGAGAACGCATTGAGAAGACCTGCGCCCGCTTCTTTCGCCAGATTCGGCTCTTTTAGAACACCCTGCGTAGAGTACAGATACGGGAGGTCGAGTGCAGATCCAGAATGGCAGGAGTCGAAGATAGCCGTCAAGCGTACGCCGGGCTGAAGAGGTTTGACCATGATGTGGTGTATCTCGTCATCAACTATATGGCCCGCTTTTTGGAAGTCGACGGGATAAATGACCTCGTCGTTTCCATCTTGTTCGTCGCCGTCCAGGTCCTTCGTGCTTCCACCATGCCCTAAACCTATTAACTCCCTCCCACAGAGTCCGCGGAAACCTTACCCGAGTAATGAAAAAACAACGCATCGTTCGGCTGCGCATCCCTCACAAGCCACTGCATAGCCCTCAGAATATTCTCCCTCGTCGGCTGACCCCTTTCGCTCTGCTGCTCCTCGGTAAGAACCACCATGTCTTCCCATCTATAACCACAGTTCTCGGTGATATAGGCTGACAAGTTCTTCACGTCATTGATGCATCCTCGCAGTTCTCCGCTCTGTCCAAAATAGTTTATGCCAATGAGGAGCGCCTTTCTGCGACCCGTGCAATTGGAGTACTGGAATGTGTAGCCTTCGGGGGCGCCATGGCCGAATTGTTGCTGTGTTGTAGGTGGGGGCGGAGGACCGTAAGATTGGCCATGACCACGGTAGCCGTCATTATATTGTTGTTGCGGAGGTGGAAACTAATACAATTGAGTAGTTGTCCAAGAGTAATTGCAAAGGTGAGACATACCTGCTGATAGCCATATTGGTCTGTATTTGGGGGTGGCGGCCTGGGTGGAGGTGCGCCGCCCCAGCCGTACTGAGAATTAGGCTGGCCATATCCGTATCCGTACCCAGACATGATTGCCGCGTGGTGGGTGTGTTATAAGTGTGAATGTACAGGGCTCTGGCGGGAGTTCGGGGTCTTATAGCTGAGGTACGGGCCGCCCCGCATTTCCAAAAATCGGAACTTTGGTGCCGGGGCAGGCATGGGCTGTGCCAGCAGCTGAATGGCCCTAACTGCAGTCTATCCCACGAGGGGGAAATGCCACAGATATGCAAGGTGAAGGCTAGTAAACGAAAGCACCCATTCAATTGAGATCATAATACTTAGCAATTTTCCATTTCGCCCCCAATCCGTTCACCATAAGCTACAAAGAGATGTAAGCTTCGCTTTCCCTTTCCCTCTCAGTAAACCAGCTGCTTGAGCTATCCCTTGATGCACTTCGCTGAAGCCATTCCGCATGTAATGCAACCTGCCACAATTATCCTAAAACCACAGAAACCAAAGGAGAGAAAGAACGACCCGGGCAGGTTCACCAAGAACCTGCTATTACGCCGTGGGTATACAGAGAGATGCAAGCCATGAGTCAGCATCCGCCCTCGCCTCAACAAACACTGATGCGAGGAAATGGACACCAAATCATCCCCGTGGAAAGAAGTGGCGTTGGTGAATATAGACAGAGTCGAATAAAAGTTAAGGGGGCGATCGACGCGGAAGAACGTAAACGATCAGTGATGATCGATAGACATTAGTGGGTCGTGATATGCTTGTTTTGCGGACCAAAGATCTAAACGCAGGTGCATGGTGCAGTGGGGGCAGATGCTAGGAGAGAAGTCCGAATAGAAAATAGAACCACCAGGAATACAAGACTACCGGCTCATCATCTGAGTGATGTTGTTCCATTTCTGCTTCAGGTTCTCATGGTCCTCGTTGATCTATTATTGTTGTTAGCTTCATGCCATAGAAAGAACCTGGTGTGTGCTGAGGGTGTAAGCATACCGTCGCCCACTGCAACTTCGTCGCCACAAGCTCCCTCTCCATTTCTGCCATCTGCTCCTCTAGCGCCCTATTCTCATTATGCACCACGATATTCTTCTGCATGACCGTCTCCATCTCCGTCTTCAACCTCGCTTCTACCTCTTCGGGTTGCTTCTCTACAATCTTCTGCAGCTCCTCAACCTTCGTCTTCAGCGTCTCATTCTCGTTTGACAGGTTCTCATTCTCGACCTTGGTCTTGATAAGCTCCGAAGCTACCTGGACGTGCTCGGTGTCGGATTGCTCCGCATTGTGTTCAAGTTTCCGGACCTTGACTTCCAGTGAGGCAACCTTATCCTTGAGACCTTGAAGCTCCGTTTCCCGCTCCTTCTCTACTCGCTGCTGCTCTTTCCACTCGGCTGTGTACTTCTTGAGCATCTCAGGCGTAACCTTGACAGCAACTGCATCCTTGACGAGCATATCTGCACGATACACCTCTTTGTCCACTCCGCCGGTAGAGCCGAAGAAGCCACTTTCAAGGATCGAAGATGGAGACGGAGTTTTGTCGATATAGACGTCGAACAATCGTTCCTTGAGGAACGTTGTCAAGGTCGCCATATCTTTCATGCCAAGCAAAATCTCAGCATTCTTCTGCATCAGCACAATGCCAAACTTCAAAATTGCCCCTTCGAGGCCTTCACTAAGGATTAAGTCGTATATGCGGAGGACGAGCTGCAGAGGAAATCGGTAGGCAAACAGAGTGAGGAACCATTGGGTCGCGTAAAGTTGCGGCTTGACGTCTCGGCGGTGAAGGTGACAATAAAGAGCTGGCTCGAGGTCTTCGAGAAGGCGCTCGAATTGGTAGAGATGAAGATGTAGCCCTGGCATATCCTGGACAAACAAATCTCGGAGGCCGTACTTGTTCATAAGTTTAACAAAGAGACAGAAAGCTTCTTCCTCGGGCATCTGTAGACATGGTTAGCTTGAGTTACAGGAAAATCAAGGGGGATCTTACATTGAATAGTAACGGCATAGCGACGAAGTTCATTCCTTGAGCGTATCCAACGGCCTCGTCGTACAAAGCATACGCTTTGCAGATTCCAAAAAGTCCATCTTGAAGACCGGCGGCCATGACGTACTTTGAGTAGCTTGTCCGAGCGCCCAGATCACGTTTGATGGTCTTCTCCAACTTTTGCAGAGCAGCGGTTTCGTCCTTCGACCTCTGTTTCTTCTCTGCAGCAAGTTTAGCTGGTGATTTGGCCAAGTCTTCCGAGGTCTCTGCAGAAATCGGGGGTGATGCCAGGGGGGCATTCGTACTTCCAGTTGTGGTTGCAGGGGTGGAGTAATCTGAATGAACCGAAGATGACGAAGAAGCAATCGAGTCTTTCTCTTTTCCGTTTCCGTTTACGTGCCCGTTGCTCTCTGCTTTTGACAAACGTGGAGTTCGGACGGTCATATGTTCCTTGTCGGTTCCTCGAGCCACCAACTCTCTGTATACATTCTCCAGTTCGTTATTCTTACTCTGCGCCATAGCTTGCCAGACAACGCCGCGAATAACCTGTGGAATACCGCTTGCAATTGCACGATTAAGCTCTTCCGCACTTGTCCGGGCAACAGCAGCCGGTCCCTCGTATACAACAGACTGCCACAGATCCCAGTCGACTGGCTCAGCAGCTTCTCCAGCAGGGCCTGCAGCCATTCCAGATGCTGTTCCCGGGGCCAAATTGGGGTTGATAGTCGGCTGCTTCCCCAAAGAACCAGGCCTTGGACTTGTGGGTCCAGAAGCAGTTCCTGGTGCATGTTCTTGATTGTCCTCAGCTACACTGCCCGGGTTACCAACACCTAAGCCAAGACTGGTGGTCCGGCCGATGAGACCTGCAAGAGCTCCTCCCTGGCCAGGTTCAACGTTACCATTTTCATCTGCCATGGCTATACCAGCTTCCTCCCTCATCCGCAGGATTTTGAATCGGTCACGCAGACTACTTTGGCTTGATCGGTTGTTTGGTGGCTGCTCCCCTTCATCCTCGATTTTGCTCAAAGTAAGCTCTGGGTTGCTTCCAATCGTTGCAACAGATGCATTAGTACTTCTTCGATCAGAAGAGGGTGGAAGGGAAGATTCTGCTTTCTTTCCGGAAGTATTCCGCGAAAGCCATGAGAACGGACTTGTGAGTTTCCGAGAGGGAGGTGGTGGAGGTGGCAGGGAGTTGTGCTTCTCTTGAGCAGGCGGAGGAGGTGGTGGGGGAAATTTTACTGGAGACATCTGGCCGGACAAGCCCTGCAAACCGGTACCGGAGTGTTCTCGGGGTGGTAGCTTTGGTAGTAAACCAGGCGTCTTTACGCCTTCTATTGAACGTTAGTCTATAATTCGAACGTTATAAAAATAAACTGCCTTGACAGGTGGAGTTGTTGTGTCTCGCGGCACCTGTCATGATATCAGAGCGCCGTGTGGTTTCCTGATTGAGGATGATCCAAAACGGTGTTTCCTTGTCAAACCCCACAGGTCTTCTCTAAGAGACTAATGTACTTGCCTTCTTCCAAAGACACGTCATCCATATCCGAAGTCACCGATATTCTATGTGCTGTGAGCAGGGGGGATTTGGCCGGCTGTGCACTTTCTGCCGTCGAGTCTGTGAAAGCTTTCTCCATCTCCGCTTCACCATTTGTGTCATTCGGTATCTCCGGAACCGGGGACTCTGCCGGGGCTTCTTTAGCGATAGAAGACGATGAGGTCCGTCGGTTGGTCAAAGATCGTGACCTCGATCGCTCGGAGTGGGAGGTAGGCCGGGGGGTCATGTCCGCGGCATCTTCGAAAGTCTCCTGTCCGGAAAAGTCCAAGTCAGCGATTTTCAAAGAATTTTCAAGGATGCCAGGTTTGTAGAAGGTAAATACTCACCCCTTCTCTATCAGAGCTATTTCCACTCACCGGCTGGTCAGCCATTGCAGGGGTATTTCGGAGGAGAGGTTGTGGAGGTGTGAAGGTTAGTTGTCGAAAGGAAGTCGCGGTCGACGCAGAGGGAATTTTGAAAAGTCTGCATGCAGAAGTGGTTAGAAGAAGAGTAAACTCATCAGGCGTAAACAGTCGTAAGCAGAGTGGTCAATGGGTCAGTGGTGGTCGGGGTTGTTGAGGGGACGAATTGGTGAATTGGAGGTGTCGAGGCCAAGCCAGGAACTGTCTTAGCGGCGCAGAAGCCACAACGGCAGCTACAAGGCTAGGTTGCTCAAAAATAGACACAAAGAATTGCCACAAGGGCTGTCAAGCTGATGCTGAGTTAATGATCTATGAAAGAAGTCTTGACAGACCAGGACGACACGGATAGCCGGGAGAAATCCGTGTTCGAGGTAGCCGTCTACTTGCTCATACAGCGTTGTGACTATTGCCGTGGCTCGCTTTCTCATTCATGGCGAAAGGGATTGTTTCACGCTCAATCCGAAACAACGGGTAAGGTAGCCACAAAGAGGCGGGAAGGCGACTTCTCCAGACCGATTCGCACCTCATTACTGGAATCGTCACGCGACAGCAACATTCACTTTCTTATTCACTGGAGGGCACTGCACGATATAGCACTACGCACACTTCCCTTCCGCGCTACTTATCAACTTACATTTCCTCATGGCTCGATGCGGGAAGGTGGCACGAAGGAAGAGACAGCAGGCACAAACAAGCGAGTCGCGTCCGCCATTCATCCATACCTTCGACGATAAGACACTGCTTCCGGCTATTTCTCTTCGGCATCCCCATTCTCTAACTTCAGTAATGCCATATTTCCAAGAGCACACGCACTCTATGCCTGTACCCTGGTGGTTATTCGTTGGAGTCGGATGTTCTGGTCACAGCGATGCCGCAAAGGGACAATGCAGCATCAAAATTCCCCATCTTAGGTTTCAACAAAGCTTTAGCACAGGCTCGTAGGCATAGAATCAATGACCACCAACTTGGATTCTAGATGCCATCTCTCCAGGGTTGCCCAGCTGCGCAATATTCGGCCGAATTTAATACCATGTAGTCGATCACTGAATTCTCCACCCAAACCCCTTTCCGGAGGCCACAGCATTCATCATTGGCCCTGCAGACTCCCCTTCTTGATCCCTTTTCCGACAGTCAATATCAGCACCGGAGTTGGTTTGGATGGATTGTTCTCCCTTTCTCAAGCGACCAGACTGCAAAAGCGAACACCTGGTCACGAGGAAAAGGCTGCGAAAGACCCCTGCTTAGCCGGACTTTTAGCCCCTTCACTGCGGCTCATGCACACCAATCATTCCAGGTACACTTCAGACTTCCCAGACACACGGGTATACCCATCGTGAGTTTATCACGACATTCAACACCTCCAGCTGCACATAAAAGTGTTGTACAAAAATCAACAGCAAATATTGAGGAGCTGCATGCAAGATCTGAAACGACCTGCTAACGTGGTGATATCATTCGCCCTTTTGTGCTAACATGCAGATCCAGCCTTTGTCTTCTTTTTTGAAGGCTGATACGAAGACTCTCTCTAAGTAATTCTTATCTTCAGTCTTTGCCTTCATATCTCGTCCATTTTCCTTTTTCATATATCACAGTTTCATTGAAGGTATTGTTCGCGCAGGGCTGGGCCCATATTACATATACGCTTCTTCAACCTCCAATCTCTCTTTTCCTTCATTACTGAATAAATTCATCTCATTTCAACAATGGAGCTATCACACAACAGTAAGCCATCCACGGACACCACCGACAACGCTTCGGCTGAGCCACCATCCCCAGCACCAACCTACCGCTCCACCTTCCACACAACCAAAGATTATGCCTTCGCTCCGAATCATACATCAGGTGCCAACGAAAAGTCGTCTCGTATGGACTACGCTATCACTCCCAACCATACATCACACCGTAAGGAGAAATTTTCGTCCAAAGCCAAGGATGAGGAAGATTTCAACCCAGTCGAAGAACCCTTCGATACCACGCACCCACTCTACATACCTCCGGCGCCAGCACCCGCTGCAGAACCCACTCCAGACCTCCCGGCCCGCCGCTCAACCCGACGCATCCCACCCTTCCGCATCCTCCTTCCCTGGACGCTTTTCGCAATCTTCTTCCTAACCACGCTCTGGTACACCAGCATCGCATTCGGTATTCGGCTCTTCCACTCGCTTTCCCCTTCCCCACCACAACAACCAATCAACATCGTCATCAATCCCCCGGCCCATGGTACTCCCTCGGTAGTCATCAGCACTGCCACTCCAACTTCCAAACCGCCTGTGCCTGGCAACGGCGTGGATCCAGATTTAGGGACCAATACTATGACGAGCAAACCCTCCGAGACACCGAAGACGAGCGAGGGCCCGAAGAGTACGCTTGTTACTGTTATGAAGAGGGTATTTTGAAATAGCTAAGGCTGGCACAAAGCGAACGGTTACACGTTCGATATGCCGTTTGAAAGATGCAAACTTGGTAGATAAAATCCCAGAACGTTCGCTTCGCAATCGCGTATTTTAGAATTACAGGATATATATTTTTGACTTCAAAAACCTGTTGAACATAGCAGCATGTGATATGTTTTGAGGATCATGTCGCGCAGAAAATATTTCCTACCCCACAATTTCATCCTTGAACTCCTGGTGACCCAAAATCTAAACACACATCCCATTCACCCAGCGCAAGCTATCCTCCCTTTTTCATGTCAGCCCCTTCTCCCCACAAATCCTGTCACTCCTTCCAAACCAACCCCGAATATTTCCCCATAAGCAACCCCCTCAACTCGCCCCCATCCTCCGCAACCTGCGCCAACGCCAACGCCTTCTCCGCCCAAAGCCTACACCTCTCGTCATCATTTGCCACATAATAATCGACCGCATGATTGAAGGCCGTGGTAGCCAACCACTCCAGCTCGATACTCGGATAATGTTTCTCACCCTTGGCACAAACATCAGCGTTGGCCTTCATCGGCGATGAGGACGGAGGTGGAGAGTTCAACGGGAAGGGCTCTGCAGGGAGAGGTAGAGGGGAGGTGCTTACCCCTTTCCGTACGCTGGCGATGTCCTTTGCTTGATCGAGACATTTCAGGCTGATAGATTCGTCGAAGGTGAGGGCGAGCTGGAAGAGGCAGCGGATCCAGCGCGAGAGTTTGACGATATCGTTATTGGATTGGCACCAGGTGAGGTTGATTATTTTTTGGAGGACTGTGAAAACTTCTGAGATATTATGAGCACTAACGCAATTTTGTGGGGAAGAAAAACTTACTGGTTTGATACTTCCCGTCTAGATCCGCCTTGACGATGCATGAATGAATGATGAGTATGAGATCCGCGAGCGTCTCGTAATGATTTGGGTTCTTGTACTTCCAGCACTCTTCAAATAATGCCTCCAGAGAAGCCCAGTCTTCTAACTTCAGAGCGGCCTCCAGCTCGAGTTTTACGACCTGGAAATGCTTCGAGATGACGTCGATTACGGCGGAGTCTTCGAGTTTCTCAGCCTGCAATTGTTCTGCAGCTGTGCGTCGGAAATCTTGGCTATGGCGCCGGACAGCGAGGTAACATTGGAGCTTGATAGGTTAGCCATGGTTCAGTCCTATCAATGGCTATAACTCAATCACTTACACAGTCTTGAATGTTGTCCTCGGCTCGGGCTAAAGTCGTGTACGCGCAAGCAGCAAGGAAGTTGCAGAACATTAATCGAAGAGGTAGGTCGTTAGTTGCCTCGGGCTGGTCTTGCTCTTTGAGAAGGGTGATGAGCTAGGATAAAAATTAGCTTAAGCATGTTCTGCAGAAGGGAATACCGCATTTATACCTGGATGCATGCATCGAGAATCCGCGCCAAACTTGCTGGATGCATCTCCGCGCAATATTTCAGCGAGAGATTATACGCATTTTTAGAGAACCATTCAAACTCTGATGAAGTGAAAAGTTGCTGAGCCGGGGTGCTTGGCCGTCTCCGAGACGCTTTAGCTTGGCTTGCACCTATTTCCTATCAGCTGCACAGCGTTACAGTACTGAAGGGGAGCTGAACTTACCACTTTCAAACACCTTACATATTTCCTCAAGCACGTCTTGATTTAGATTTCCATCCTTGATGAGCTCCGACACGAGCAATCGTGCAGTACACCTTTGTTATCAATTAGCATTGCGACAAAGGGGGGCACTGGGGGGCCATTACCGCAGCAATGCGGGGAGGTGGATACCTGCCGGCGCGCTATATTCATACTTATCGAGCACTTTCTCAAGAGCAACAATAGCCTGGCGCTTATTTCCGGAATTCTGAGCCTCCAGAACGCAAGCGTAGAGCAGAGTGGCATCTTTCGATGATTGTCGGCATACCAGATCAAGACATTGCACAGCTAAGAAGATCAATGAGCTCATGAACAACCGTGAATGCAAGACATGACTTACCAAGTTCTGAATCACCACTATTCAGGGCCACCTTATACATGAGATACCGTGATATTGGCTCGTCTCTGCCGGTATCAGACATCTTCAGAAAAACTTCTCGAGCCGCTGCATAGTCCTGTCGTGCTAAGGCACACAGGATGACTTTTCTGCAGGGATTCAATCTTCGAACCACTTGATTAGGTCGATCCTCACACACCTTGCAATCTTAGCCTTGTTCAGCTCTCCAGCTTTTTCAAAGAGCGGATGCAGTGAGAGGAGGCACCATGACTCAGCTACTGCATATTGCTCTTGACTATAGGTTGCTTCCACTCGTTTCCACAGCAGCTATATCTAGAAGTCAACAACTTTGAACACTGGAGATAGGAGGGCCAGGCTCACTGTCTGTGCAGCGTGCGTCGCAGGGGCAGAAAGTGGATGCTTCGTCTTTCGGGAGATATTCTCAAAAAGCTCTTGGAGAGGCTCATTGCTTTGCTCGGAGGATGACCCAGTTGTCCCAACCCATATCCTCGTAATGACTGCTTTTTCAATCCAGTCTTGATTCTGATCGGAGAGGAGTCGAAGTTCTATCAGATCATCGAGACTTCTACGTGCAGTCACATTGCTATAATATATTAGTAATGTCAAAATCTTATTTTGTGTAAGCCAACGGACCTGTGATCTTTGATTTTATGTATGTAGTGTATGATCCTGATCATTGTCAGCGTGGTGAATGGTCCACCGAAGGATATTGACTGCAAACGTTCTAAAGTTGGTATCCGTCAAAACCACTGAACGTATCAGACGTAGAAGAACTGTAGCGCATTAACAACAAGAAAATAAGAGCGAGGACAAAAGTTTACCTGTGTAATACCGGCTGCTGTCGATCGTATCTGATTCAGAAAGAAGTTCCAACTTCAAGAGTTGGACCACCATCTTCTCTCCATAGTCCTACCAAACTATCAGCGCAGAGGTGTAGATGGGAATGCAGAATCAACGCACAGTATCTAGTAGATTTACTAGGTCCCAAGCCCGTCTCTGTGCCTCAGTACTCTTGAGCTTCATGTATGCCTGTACTGATTTCTCAGTTAGCTTGAGCTCAACTCTCCCAGGCTAGGATCCAAACCTAAGCTTTGCATGATGCTTAGCCGCAGCTCGCCAGCATCTGGACTCAGATTCTCAAGGCCCTGCTCTCCGAGTACATCATGAGCGCGCTCTAGCCACCGGACTGCTAGCTCATAATTGCGCTTGCCAAGTAAATCCTTCCCCATTTCGTATAGCAAGTCTACCATATTCTCAGCAGTTGATGGCTGGGGCTCGCAGTTTAGCTGCTTGCTCTTGGAGAACATATGCTCTGCGGTATCCATCCGATCTTGACGCCAAGCCTGTTCCGACCATTATGATTAGAAGAGGCTTGATGGTGGCAATCCACTTCGTCGCAAGGTTCAGGGACACAAACAGATGTGAATATAAGCGGAGCAACTCAGAAGTCCACTCACCAGTGCTGTTCGGACAGCGAAGTATTCTATCCTCAGCCCCTCACTCACATTCGCTTCTCCATTCCTGTCCCCGTCTTTCGCATTCCCTAATATGTCCTGATAATCAGCGGCCCTCTCTAACACCTTAGTCGCACTATCCAGCTGCTTATCATCAAGACAGACTCGGGCAGCTTTCAGCGCAACCTTCATAAGCCGAATGCAGTTCTTGACTTCCCGGCCCTTTGTCGCTTGGCCACCAGCTGTATCAAGAAGTAGGAACGCCAAGACGCGTAGGAGGCAGAGTGCCCTCTTTTTCCTGGCGACATCGTCTCTACTTCTACCGTTGGGTTGAGAATATTCACGTCGTAAGCGCGTGGAGAGATTCCAGAGCTCCGTGCCAGTCCTGTCCAGCTCATCTTGCTTTGCAGCGACTGTTGGTGAGAAGGGGAAAGGTAGATTGCGTATGTGGGTTTGGAGGTCCTCGATTAGCGTGATATCGTGAGGAGACGCGGTGAGACGCTTGGTAAGATCTGAGGCAAAGGCTGCGAGAAGTGAGCGACACAACTCAATGGGGACGGATGCATGCGATAGACTTACAGAGTAATGACTTCAATTTCTTCTCTCGCTCAGTTTTTGCAGAAGAGTGTGCTGGTGCCATTGTTGGAGAAAGTGGGCAACGCTGCTGCTTGTGGTGAGAAGGAAGTCACACTGGACCAAAAGACGCGATGGGCTTCACTCAAGCCTAACACACCCGATGAAGCATCTACGTGCTGTGTAATGGCTATGATAAAACTGATTTTGTTCTGAACAAGCTGTAAGATGGAATCTACTAGTCGATTCAACAAATGAGTTGACTACGAGTAATGATACTTTGTGGTAGACGTCCAACTAGCCATTACCACAACGCAAATGATAATACTCACAAGATACACATTACCGTTGGCTCAAAATGCCGGTCTTTCATTATTACTCTTGTATTGCTCGGGCATCCATGTCAATGTCAAGTTTCCTGCCGCGGTCCCTATCCAGTTTCCTTGACCATCCCGCTTTCTCTGACACTTCAACTGCTCTATCCTGCCGTAACCCGCATTAATCATCACACCATCCGCCCGTTATGTAAGAGTACAAAAGGTCGCCAAATTACTGTATAGGTATTCAACTGGACCCTGGTGGTATTATGATCCAGAAGTGGGCTCTACCAGGGGCAAAAAGTTGCCCACAATCAAAGCGGGGCTACACATCAGTCAGTGCTTGTATACTATCATCTTCAACGGAATCTCACATGTTGTACATGTCACGTTTGACCGTGAAAGAGAAGCAGCATCTAATTTCCGGATCCTTCGAATTCACGTCTGGGTTTTTCAAGAAGCAGCTGGTGAGGATGGCCTTCTGGGAAGAGTCGAACGCGATAGCGCCAAACTTCTCCCAGTAGTTGACCAGTGACGGTTCGGCGATGATCTCGTGGAGTGCAATGTTGCCCTGATCTTACCTTAACAAGCCGGAACATGCTGATGAGAAGGAAACTTACATCTCGTAGCTTTGCCATCGGAACATGGATCAAATCTGCCATTTCTTTGTTTCCTCTGTATATCTCCCCGGTTCTTCGCCAGCAACAGGCCGGAATGGCCATGCTGGCAAAGACACGATCATACTCCATCAGGCTCTTGTCAAACCACATCTCGACACGGACAAGCTCCACGTCCGTCAACGACTGCATTCGTTCTCGAAATTTGGGTCTGAACCTATCCAACTGCCGGAGTATTCTCACGCGAGAGCCTTGCTGCAGGTTCCGTTCCATGTACTGGTTCAGCCGCGCATACCCCTTAACGTAGTTGAAAGGCTTTAGAAGTCCCGCATCCATTTTGGCCTTGAGAAGCTTGTTCATCCGCTCTTCGGGGCTCTCCGAACCCGCAGGGTCCGCAGCTGTCATATAGTATTTCTCTCGAGCCTTATCCATGGGGAAGCCACTTGCTGGCCTAGGAATGGAGTTCCCTACAGCGGTTTGAGCTGGTGGTGGCAGCAATTGATTGCTACTCGATGCATTGAGGTTGTAAAAAGTATTATTCGTGAGAGTGCCCATAGGATTCATCAAAGATGGATCGGAGAACAGGTGGTGGAAGTCTGCACCGCCATAGAGGGTGCCGTCATCCATCAGGCTGTTGCTGAGGAAATCGTTGAGCAGATTGTACTCGTTGCTGACTTCGGATGTGTTAAACATATAGGAAGGGTGGAAGTGATGCATGTCCTGAAAATTATTTTGGGACGATGAATTCCAGTCATTGTAGTTCAAAACTTCACGATAGTTCAGTAAGATGCACACTCAGAGCTGGGCAAATGTGTAACGTACAGGGCTGATTATTAGAGGTCAGTGACGAAACCTGTGGCGCAGATACGGGCGTGGGCTGGGCGATCGGTGCTGCGTTGGCACCTCTGTTATGCGGCAATGGAGGCGGCGCAAGGTTAAGCCCTGCATCCGGAGCATTTGCACGCTGGTCAAGTGTATTTATGGAGGGCTCGGATGGCGCAACCTCGTGCTTCGAAGGGTCGTTTTCGCCATTGGCGTTCTCTGCATCCATTTTAGACTTCTTAGCACTTTCTCGAGGCTCATCGTGACAGAGATGTCCAATATTTCGCTTGATACACCGAGTACATGGCCGTTCCTAGGCAGAAAGAGACACAGTGAGCGGAAGACGGTGAACAAGATTCTAGGCGCAGCTTACTAGGTCGCAGGTCATATGCTGTTCGGAAATGTAGTTAGCATATAGTGTACGTCTATTGCAGCGCAAGGTGGAATGTCTTGGATACTACAATGTGCAGGGTCGAGAAGGGCGTTGCGACTCACCGAACGTCTGCAGTATATGCATGCTAGAGGCAGCAGCAAGTGTTAGCAGATCCATTGACACTACTACTGGGATACGCAGAGGGCTGTCCTGACCATGATTGACCTTCCTGCGCTTCTTTGGGATTTTCGTCGAGCCGTCGGGGCCAGACGCAGGAGCAGCTTTCTCCTTCTGAGCAGGGCTCCGCTTCAGCGTATTGGGTTTATCGATATCGTTCCCCTGATCCGTGACTTTGGACGTCGTCATACCAGAAGAAGGTTCTCCATTGGGTCCTTGTGTAGCTTCCGTCATCAAGGTCTCAGCGCTGGGATGCTCGGAAGCCTGCAGGCTAGTTAGCTAGAGGGCGTTAGGGCGAATAAAAAAGATGTGGCACAGCGTCTGCTCGAGCACGTTAGCAGGTCGCACTTTGGAGGCGACGAAGCGCAGGAATTGGACGGTGGTTGAGGCTGTCTCAGCGGCACGCGAGTGCTTTCAGAGGCGTTGTGGAAAGGTGAGCTTTTGAAGGCCGAGCACCAGCGTAGCCGAGGATCGTGGCGGCGGGGCTGGAGCGCGGCCCAGACGGCACGTCATTGACAGCTGAGTTTGCCCTCACCTCTAAACCACTTCTCAGCATCCGCGATAACCATGGACAGATGGAGATGCCTTGTAGGGGTTCTCCATGAGCCATTTGGCGATGGCAAGACCACGCGAGGAGATTTCTTTTGCCGCTCCGCCGCCAAGGGCCAACGGAACCAATCGATACCCGCATCTGTCGCATATTTGCCCAGCACAGAGCTGATGGGTGCATCTGGGATAGGTCTGCATGCAACAACTCCGAGAACCACAGCACTGGGACAACTAAATACGGTTTGGAGACAATGATATTGAAACACGCCGGACTCACCGCAAGAGCCCCGGGAATCAGGTACCAGAACGCCCCTTTGAGCAGATATCCCCCCGGATCTCCCCTATCTCGTACAATCGCCGCTCCGGAGTATTGGATCGACGTCTTGGGCCGACGAGAAACCTGAAAATAAATTTGAAATGCAGTCCCAGTACCATGTCCACGCCATTGCTCCATGCATCACGCCATGCCCCTACCACGTGAGAAACCGCTGCAGAGGACAGCACCCCGAACGCCGAACTCGACTTGCATATCAATAGTTCATAAGTGAATCGTACTGCTGTGCGCTGGCGTGTTTGAACAGCACATCATCTAATGCCATCTCCGCGTCCTTCATTGTCTCGTCGATGCCTTGAACCTGCGCATGATTGGCTTGCATGCTTTCTAGGCTCCGTCGAAGTTGCCCAAGAAGAGGCGCGAGCTCGGGATCAGGGGCCTCGAGCGAAGACATGTCTACCGGGGCTGATGTCTTCAGCCCAATATCCTCAGGTCCGTCGCCTTCAATCTCGAAACCTTTCGGGAGCTTCAATAGGGGGTGGAGCTGAGTCATCTTAGTCGGAACGCTTGCATGAAAAACGAAGGGATGGATTCTTCTCACCTTTGCCTTCTTCTTCTGGGTATTGTGCATGCCTCGCAAAGACTCCAAGTCAGCCTTTAATCTACCCAAATTCTTCACATCTGCGTCCAATCCACTTTGCGCCGTCCGAACCTGCTCTTCGAGAACTTTAATTAAATCAAGTGCAGGCACGATCTGGGCCTCGAGCGATTTCTACTTCCCAATTAGCAGTTTCAATCAGCGCCAGTCTGAGACACCTACATTCCGCTCTGCCAGCCGATTCAGATTGAAGTGTAGATCCTTTGCCTGCGGGGGCAGAACCATATTGGATAGGCGGTTCTCCAGCTTCCTCACAAGCATTCTCAATGTCTCCTCCGCTACCTCCCTCTTACGCTCATCACTGCCCCGGGTTTGGCTGACTTCTAGCTTCGCGAATGCCAACACTTCTCTGATCTGGTCCTGAACCAGCTGAGACGGATTTTTCCATTTGGCCACCGTTTCTTGGGTTATTCTCCTTGTGCGCGGTACAAGACGAGCATATTTTTGTGTCGCTTGTCCCTCAAAAGAGCTATTCTCTATCTCAGCTTCCTGAACCTGGCGCTTCCGTCCGGTAGAGGGCTGCGCTTTGGGGGCAGCAGCGGATTTAGGTGGCCTGCCAGCTCGACTCTCCGACGAACTCTTCCGCTTCGGCTTCTGCTTTGCCATGGATGATTTGGGTCCACGCTTGCTGGTCTGTGACGATCGAATCGCGGCTACCTTCGACGCGTTTGATGGTCGTCCCCGCTTCTTCTTCGCCCCATGTGTTCCTGCCCGCGTGGGCGCCTACTTTGTAGTGAGTTCGCATGCAATTGAACCGGGTGACCGTGCCTACCATGATCTTGGGGTTGGACGATGTCGTTCACACTCGAACGCGTGTTTGCATTGCGGAGTCGCTCCTGCCAAGCTTTGATTGACGTCGGCTGAGATGCTATTTTGGGCAAGCCAATGAACCGCATCACGTGGCCTTGCTTTGTCTTGGTTTACGTAACTTACCCTACCCTATGAATTCTCGAGATCCTATGTATAATAGTTTTGTTCTAGAAAATAACCTGAATTAATCTGTTCACTTATCTCATTTTCTCAAACATGACCTAATCACCCCACTTCATCCCATTCACATCCAACTTCACATACTCCTTAACTATCCCGGCCCCCAGTTCCCAAACTCTCAACCACTCGGCCATCTCCCTCTCTACCCCCTCCCTTTCAAGTTCCCCAAAATGCGCAAAAATAACCCACCACTTCTTCACTTTCTGCTCCCACTACTGCACCCAACCACCCTTCTCTTACACCTACCTTGCCGGCCTTATAAGAGAGGAAGGATATTAGCGAGCATTAAACTCACGACGCCTTGACGCCCGACATGATAAGGGTGATCATGACTATTCGATTAGGACCGTGAAGGAGGAGTGGTGTAGAGCGTGTAGGTTGATGCCTGGGTTTTTGTTATGGAGGATGAGAATGACGCGAATGAAGGTAAGAGACTGAGGCAGGGGAAAGTCAAGGGCCGAGAGAATGAACCAATAAGAAAGGATATAAGTGGAGAGAGCTGTAAAGTGATAAGTAAGTTTGGGAACTAATGGCGAAATAAGTACTCCTATATATATTGGTATATACCTGATCCAACAGCCATTTTTACTTAATCGATGTCCATTCCTATCTCCCTCTTTCTCCCAAAACCAGTCCCCCGCAAGAAAGCTATACCGGATATCATTCACCGATCTGACACCGTATCTACTACCCATGACCACCCTCTCAATGAAACTTCGCACTAAAAAACCCTTTCCCACCCTCCTCCCCATCCCTAAACTCATTTTCCAAAATGACACCGTATCTACTACCCATGACCACCCTCTCAATGAAACTTCGCACTAACAGCCCCATACCTAACGCCATCAACCCTCAACTCAAACACCAAACCCGCACTCTCAATCTTCATATCGAGCGTGAAATCCAGATTATCAAACTCGACCCCTTTCGTCGTCGTCAACCTCGTAAACAGTGATTTCGGCACTGTATTGAGATCAGTCGTCAGGGTGCAAACGTTAATAAGACCCTTGCGATAGGATTCAGGCGCGGTGTCAGCGTCGCAGGCGATCAGATCGTCTTCTACGATGAGGGATTGGCCAGGCCGGAAGTTGCGCGTGTAGTGGAAGGAGATTGGTTGGGCCTCGGAAACTTGAGCACCCTGGTGATGCGTGAGTAGTGATTCGAAGGGTGGGATGAGTGCACGTGATTCCTTACCTTTGCGATGTGCCACTGCATGCGATCGCTAACCATCCACCGCTCCCACAAAGGACTCCAATACCTATCGCTGATCGGATGTTTGGCCTCGTCGAAAACTGTCGCGTAGCTCGTCCCATAATGCCATCTACTTCTCCGACTCATAACCATGCTTCCCTCTAGCCCCCTGAGTACTGCTCCTCTAACAACAGCCGTCCATGCATACATAGGATGCATGACTTCGATTGTCTGAGGAGCATTCATTGCGACCGCATGTGTCGGCCTCTCAGTATACGGCGGTGGAGGAGCATTGTTGAAATGTGCCTTCATCCGGCTGTACAGATAATTACTCTGTCCAAAGCCGCCGACCAGCACAATCCCACACACGAGCCCACCTTTCTGCCGTATGCTCTGTACCTGGCCATCCACCAAATCAATGACCTCCTGAACCACCGGATCAAAAATCTCCTTAACTTGCTCAGCGCTCATAACCAAGAAGCCCGAATCCAGCCCCGCCTCTTCATCATCAGGAAGCCCTGGAAACGGCACATTTACCTCATTATGCTCATCTTCATTAAAATTCCTCTTCACGAATTCCTCGAAATACTTGAGACCCATATTCCACGTCTTCGCCTTCTTCTCGCGCATCATCGTGTATCTCTCCTGCCCAATGCGTCTCTTGACATGGTCCTCGAATCGGTAATTCAGGAAAGCTGACCCGCACAACCCGCCCGTCCCCACCGCGGATTCTTCTACCCGAAGCGGATTGAGCTGCGTGATTCTATACGCGATGAGGTCAACAGTTCCACCACCTACACCGTATCAGCCTCCCGCGGTAGCACAGGGAAGTAGAAGACGCATAGAATATGCAGGGCATTACTACCTACCGGCGTCACACACGACAAAATTGTCGCCTATTTTGAGGTGGTTGGGTTGGATTGCTTTAAGCGTATAAACCGCCGCGGCCTCAGGCTCTGAAATTAGTTTGAGGTCGTGTCGATTTCCCATTCCGGCTTTCTCGGCGGCTTTCAGGGTTGCATCTTTTGCGGCGTCGGACCAGACGGCAGGGACTGTGAGGACGAATTGCACTTTTGTCATGTTCATGAACGTCTCACCGTAGCGTCTTGTTAGCGTTTCCATTGTGTGCTTGTATATCTGGCCGAGGTAGTCGGTCACTGCCTCCATCACAGTTTTTTCATACTTTCGCAGTTGTGCGGCGGTTTCGAGGGGAGAGACGAAATGGGGGAGTTTGTGGTTCCGGTCGAGGAAGAGCTTTATACAACGGAGACGTGTCTCTTCCGGCTTGAACTGAAAACCCCATTTTATGTTCTGTGTTTGCTTGCCTAGCTTGTCTATCGAGGTGTTGGAACTATTCTGAGAGGGGATATCGTATGCGATTTCAGTGGGGACTTTGTCAGAAGTAATTCCTATGTCATTATAAGCGTGACAGCTAAAAAAAAAAAGGTAATTTGGTTGTATTCAATACCGTTCCCGCCAGGCCATGTCTTGATAATGTCGATGTCTTCAGGGGTCGCACTGTACACGGCAGCAACACCTAATCATCCATCAGCTCTCTATTCCATACTTCAATGCCTTCCCCCCAATTATCAGGGTATCTGTACCGCTGTACGTAGTACCAAAATCCACACCAACAATCAGTCTGTCCTGAGTTGAATTTGCTTTCGGCGCGTTGCTCGTATTCGGTAGGGCACTACTGTTACTCCCAGGATTAAATGCATAAGGAGTATTACCCCCTCTTCCAGAGAAAGCGCTGTTCATGTTGAAAACCCCCGATTTGAGCGCGCCGGGCTAATGTATGCTCATAAAGTTGCTGTGCTACATGCACGTCGTCGCGTGGGGAGCGTGCTGCAGAGGTCCAATACTTTGTGTGGTGGCTGGGTGGAAGTAAACACTGGCTGCAGAGAGGGACCCAGAGGGAAGGTCATATAACTTGGTGCCTAAGAGGCATTGAAGACGGTTAGGCACCAGAAATAGGTGCTGTCAACACTGCCTGCCTGAAGTTGACGGAAGATGTGAGAGTGCATGATTCAGCTGGGAGTTGGGGCGGGATGATTGTGGCTTGTTCTGTGGCTGTCACTCGGATTACACCCCACTATCCGTGCCGTGTCTCAGGCATCACGACTCCTCCGCCATCTCTCTCCTAGAGTGAATTGGAGAAGGGATTATCCATTATTGTGCATATTTCTGTATATCTCAGAGCCACGATGGCTAAATCTTCATATTTAGATTCGGTATAGTGGTAGAAGACACCAAACATAGCTATGACCGGGGAAAGGAAAGTCTCTGGTACGCATCCACGGTTCTTAAGATAAAATTAATGAGATGTACCAAACGCTCAGGTATATTTCTGACATGACCAGATCTCTCTAGTAGGCTGAAGCGACCCGGAAAAATCACCTCGCGTAGCTCGAAGTCCACTCCTCCCATTAGTGCCCCGCCAAAAGCTGCCATTGCTTCCGGAAAGGCAAAGAAGGAAGACTTACATCGCCGGAAGAACCCCTTCAATGAAATGCTACTGCAGAAGTCAGGGAAGAACACAAGTAGCAGCAGTCCCTCTACCCCAGATGAAAATGACCCGCACGTGAGGAAGTCCTCAATGGAGAGTATCAAGAGCACACAAGATGTGAACTCGGCAGATCGAATTGCGGAGCTGGAAAGAGCTTTGGTAGCAGCCCAAGAGGGACAACAGGTGTTGAAAGAAGAGTTGGATAAAGTCAGGCAACATGAATTGGTATACAGAGAGGCTATGGAGGACTACAAACGGCAACTTACCGGAACATATAATTCGCGTCCGGGGTCACCTTTGACCAGCCCTCATATGGAGTATGAGCAAGAGACTGAGCAACGTCGCTCTTTCAACAAGCAACGTGAGGATCTGATTGAGCAAAACTATGAACTTCGTGGAAAGTTGGCAGAGCTGGAAGAGCAGCTGGTTGAACAGGATGCTTTGTATAGAGCAAAGATCGACCGAGAACTCTCAAAAGGGCAGGAAGAGTGGAATGAGCTCACCGGCCGACTTCATCATTCAGAGAAGGAGTCTCAGGAGCGATTACAGCAATTACTGGATCTGAAGCATAGTATATCCGCGTTGACGAGAATGGAGAGTCAGGTCACGGATAGCGAGCTCGCGGAGAAGATGGATCAGCTTTATCATCGGATCAGAGAGTGGATTATCAGTAATTTTCGGCGGACGAAACTGGGTAAGTTCATATCTACCTCCAACACGTCTGACCTGCCACTAACCAAATAATCCTTCAGGCTTTAACGATCTACCAAAAGACACAATAAAGGTTTTGGAGTCAATCAACCCCAATTATACTAAAATAGACGCTACGGACCGACTCGCGTTCTACCAATCCATCATCTCAAGCACCCTCATGCACCTCTTCAAAGAACCAATATATATTGGCCTGCCAGAATCCGGACCGCTGGCTCCGATCCGCCAACTCGCAGCCTACATCCACGATGCGGGGTCCGACTATCGCGAATGGCGACGAACAACCATCCGCGCGCTCGAGAAGAGCCCTGCAAAGCAGCAGTTAGACCAGGAGAAGGATAAGCTGCTACATAGATTGTCCTCGCAAATCCAGCACCAGCTCTTCTCAATAACGTCGATCAATCTCACTCATCAGGCCCAATCGGCTCTAATTGGAATTCTCAATACAGCAGCTGAACTTCAGCATACGATGCTTCTGCAGAAGGCACAATACAAGATCCATTTCTTCCGGGACCAGGGTCATGGGGAGGTGTACTATAATGGCTCAAAAATGGACTCGATAAACGACGAGGAGGTGGATGAGGATGAGATCGTAGAACGTAGATTCATATTCTGCGTGTTCCCGCTGTTGGAGAAGTTTGGAGATGAAGTGGGGGAGAATTTGGAGGTTAGGAATGTGCTGTTGAAAGCGAGGGTTTGCTGCGGGGTTGGCTCGACGCCACAATATCTCATATGAGTATGATTTGGTATTTTGTGAATTTTGCTGTTACAAAGGGATGTACTGGAGAGCAAGTTGTCGACCGAGCATGGAGAAAAGTCTGATCGAAAGACGCTCGATGGCGGTAGCACCACGGTCCAGCAGCGGTCGCACAAAACGTACGACACGCCCTGGCGTCCATGGGCAGTTTAATTTACGCACGCAGACTGATTGACATGGTATTGAAAACCGTGGCAACTCAAAGATGTGCGAATGGAAGGTCCCGACACTCGCCAACTGGGGCAGGCGTGGAGCAGGGGAGGATTGGGGTCGGAGAAATAAGGATCATATTCATACAGGGGCATTGCGATCAAATTCAATGACCACTCGGGGGAGATTGATCTTCATCCTCCTCGTCATCGTCCCCTTGGACGTCCATAACCCGCTCCCCAGCTCGTTCGAGGGTACGGCGACTCCACGCCCGAACACCTTTGAATATCGCCTGCTTGAGTTAGTCCCTTCATTTACTCATGAACAGGAGCCAGGACACGTACCAGAAGAAACGTAAAAACACCAATTAGAATAATAATCCAACCAACTTGCTCATACCGATCACGTCCAGTCGCCCTGCCTCTACTTCCACCACCAATTCTGAAGTAATATGGGCTCGCAAAGATGACTTTCAAGAATCCGATAACGCCCATGCTCGTGAAGCCTTTGAGAAAATGTTCAATCCACGACGACGGCTCATCATCTTCGTAGTAGTAATAGTCCGATGAACTTGACCACGGCATCAAGTAGCTCCAAGGGTCCACATACATGTTGATGATCGGATCTGCAATGAAACCAAGAAGAAAAACAATCATGAAAAGGATGGCAATGGTTAATATGACCTGAGCCGCTATAGTGAATTACAGTCAGCAACCGTCCTTAGTGAACAGATTTGGAAGTAAAGACCTACCAGCACTAGCAACAAACCTACCCCATCCTAGCCGGGCAAGTCGATAACGGAATCCGCAAGTTGGACATTGCCAGTAATTCCGGCGCCCATAAGTCGGATCGGCATGACGCCAAGCCTGAAGACAACCCTCATGGACATACTTCGAAGAACCTTTACATTTGCATGGTCGGATCAAACGACCTTCCTCGGACTCATATGTGACATTTGGAACGGACTGGAAAATGCCAGGCAAATTCTCGGAGGGGACATGGAAGGTAGGCTGGACAGTCTCAAGACATATTCGGCATTGCCTAGCCGGCCAATACTTCCGTCTAGAAGATTGATTGCCTTGTCCCGCCCGTGAAGATTCGCCGGTGTTGGAGGGATTGGGTTGAGTCGACTCCTTTCGAGTCTCACCTGATGTGGTATCCGAGGATTCTCTCTTAGGTACGTCATCTGGCCAGTACCAGCCCGGTATAGCTTGGAACCCGGTGGAGGACATAGTTGAACAGATGTTACAGAGTGCGGGATAAGAAAACCTTAATATAGCGTTAACATAGAGTTGGCTGTGGATAAGGCACCAGACAGTAAGTCGGAGTGTAATGTGGGAATTTTGATCAAGCCGAATATCGTGGGTGAAATATTGACATGCTTCTCAGATGAGTCCTAGCGGTGAATCCAATGTTCGCGACTCTCCGATGCCCTAGTAAGAATTCTTTGGAGGCTGGGGCGAAGAGAAAGATGGAGGACGTAAAGTAGTGAAAGGCAGAATTTGAGCTTGAAGCCACGTGGTCCAAGCTCATATTCACGTGATATACTGGCGCTTGGCGGTCTGCGTCTTCAAGCTTGCCTAGCTGGAGCTTGGTTTGCCCGCAGTACACTCCCAACCTCCCCTCCTCGAATAACTCTTCTACCCTCGACGATAGCCTCTCTATACCTCTATACCTATCTCGTCTCCCTCACCGTCCTGTAATCCGTCATGGCCGACCGGTACTCGTTCTCGCTCACAACTTTCTCGCCCAGGTAAACATTCGGACATCCCAGCTACACATTTATCTTTCTCTTGCTAACAAAATTGCAGCGGAAAGCTGGTGCAAATAGGTACGTATAAAAGAGTCTCCCTTGCTTCAGAGCTTGGTTTGACCGCTTCCGTACTAACACCGATGTAGAATATGCTTTGAACGCAGTCAACCAAGGTGTCACTTCGCTAGGAATTAAAGGTACCGCATCTCGAAGCTAGCTAAAGCGACTGTTATACTGATATCAAAAAGCTACAAATGGCATCGTCCTCGCAACCGAGAAGAAATCCTCATCACCTCTCATTGACTCCCAATCCTCCTCGAAAGTCAGCCTCATAACGCCGAACATCGGAATGGTCTATTCAGGAATGGGTCCAGACTACCGAGTTCTCGTAGACAAGGCTAGAAAAGTGTCACATACCGGCTACAAACGCATCTACAACGAGTACCCACCCACGAGGATATTGGTCCAGGATGTAGCTAGGGTCATGCAGGAAGCTACACAGTCAGGTGGTGTTCGTCCATACGGAGTTAGTCTTCTGATAGCAGGATGGGACGATGGTATTGAGCCTGAGACAGAGGGGAAGGGGTCCGAAGAGGCGGATCCAGAGAAGAAGAAGCTCACGGGCAAAACTGGTGGCATCCTCAAGGGTGGTCCAAGCTTGTACCAGGTTGATCCTAGCGGCAGCTATTTCCCATGGAAGGCGACGGCAATTGGCAAGAGTGCGACCAGCGCAAAGACGTTCTTGGAGAAGAGGTATACCGAGGGTTTGGAGCTAGAGGATGCCATTCACATTGCTCTGCTTACGCTGAAAGAGACGATAGAAGGCGAAATGAATGGAGAAACTGTAGAGATTGGCATTGTCGGACCACCTGAGGATAGGTTACTGGGCTTCGAAGGAGTCGAAGGAGCAGTGGGTCCAAGATTCCGGAAACTGAGCCCCCAGGAGGTAGAGGATTACTTGACGAATCTATAGAGTGATGGCTAGGGGCGTCACTACGTGGTAGAACCATCTTGGTAACTCAGAGATTTCAATAGAATGGTTCAAGGCATTCGTCCAGGTCCTGCCCGGGAATCTGCCACCATATTCAAAAGACGTATTCTTCACTATGATGAACACCGTGAAATGTGATTCATTGAGCAATGGACTTGCTGATTATTAAGATGGAAGTCAATTATTAGATAACATGTCCTGAATTAAGGCATTCCGGCGGGCTGAACTTCAGAATTGATACTGACATGAGTGATTATACTAGACCCAATACGGTTAGGCTCACATGACCTGCCTTTTTGGAGGACGAGCCTTGAGCTCAACCTCGCCTTCATTTTCATTCAATCATGACGTTTATTAAAGTAACACATCATGGACACCATCGAGGAGCCTCCTGATGAAGGCAGCACTGTCATCGCTGGGTCTAACGATGATCCATTTCGCCTACGTTCGTACCAGGCTGAGATGGTCGAAGAAAGCCTAAAGGCCAATATCATCGTTGTCATGGATACAGGAAGTGGAAAAACGCACATGTTAGCTTTTTTTCCCGTTATTATTCACTCAAACTTCTCTGACCCCTCATTCTTTAGAGCTCTTGCTCGTACTGCCGCGGAGTTGGAAAAATGCGAGCCTGACCAAGTGCGAATGCATCAAATTTCTATCTCCTTCCAGCCAATTCTGATGGATCTCCTCTAGCTTGTCTGGTTCCTTGCACCTACTGTACCCTTATGCGAACAGCAATATCGGGTGTTTAAGTCACACCTTCCCGCATTTGGGATTCGAGTTCTCAGTGGGAGAGACAATGTTGACCACTGGACAGATCAAACAGTCTGGGATGCTGTCCTGAAGAACATCCGGATTGTTCTGTCTACTCATCAAGTGCTCTTGGATGCGCTAACCCATGCCTTTGTCAAGATGAGCAAACTAGCTCTCATCATATTTGATGAAGGTGAATCCACCTCCATGCTTTACATTGGCTAGTTATGCAGATATTAATGTCATATTAACCTTTTTTTTCAGCTCATCACTGCACAATGAAGCATCCCGCAAATCGAATAATGACGAACTTCTACAGGCCACTTGCGCTGGCGAAAAATGCTGCGCACCTCCCTAGGATACTAGGTCTGAGTGCAAGCCCTGTAATGAAAGCAAATGCAGGCCGGAATGATCTTCAGTAAGTTTTCGTATCTCCCGGTAGACTCTAGCTAATTAGGGAAGAAAAATTGAACAGAATTTGAACTCGATAGCGAAAACTCCTAAGCAGCACCGCTCGGAGCTTATTCGCTTTGTCCACAGACCGGAGCTTCTCAATATCACATATCCCAAAGTGCCTCACGGTTTTTCATTCTCTCACCTCCTCGCTCCCCTACAACAAGCCTATGACAATTATAACTTAATGAAAGATCCATATGTGATCGATCTCTTTGCAAAGAAATGTCAGGGGCATGAGATCTATTCAGATGAATTGGACAACGTTTTCGTTAGTGGAGAGACATACTGTCGCAAGCAGCTACGGTCCCTCGTCGAGAAAGGGAAGGCAATGCTGGATGAGTTGGGTGCTTCCGCAGCGGACTGGTATCTACGCCAGTGCATCGCCCAATACGAGAAATTGATTCGTAACTCTCACCATCAACAGTTCACCAACTGGTCAGACCAAGAAAAACAATATCTCTCTAGCATATTCAAAGCCCTGAAGCTCTCCGAGGACTTAGAATTTACGCCTATGTCTTTGGATCACATCTCTCCAAAGGCTCAAGCTCTGATTGATCTACTAGGGTCGGAATCAGCCTCTGGTTTCACCGGTCTAGTCTTCGTAGAGCAAAGGGTATGTGTAGCGACACTGGCTGAGCTCCTTTCGGTGCATCCTCAGACCGGGCGTCTCTTCAACATAGGCACGTTCGTCGGTACTTCTCAATCAACGAAGCGTAAGACAAATGTTGCGGACTTGGCAGAGCCTCGAAATCAGCAGGACACTTTGGATGATTTCCGTACCGGAAAGAAGAACCTAATTCTCACTACGAGCGTTCTTGAAGAAGGGATTGATGTATCGAGTTGTCATATTGTCATCTGCTTTGAACCTCCAAAGAACCTTAAATCTTTTATCCAGCGCCGTGGTCGGGCAAGAAAACAGAAGTCGAAGTACATTATTCTTATACCCGAATTTGACTCAAAACATCCGTCTCCGGAACATTGGAACGCTCTGGAGGAGGAAATGAAAGCCGCCTATCTCAACAACTTACGAGAGGTTAAGTTGGCGGAGGAGAGAGAGCTAATTGAAGAAGATGCATTGATATACTACGAAGTACCTAATACAGGGTAAGTGTTTGTTCTTTGTTTGAATTCTTCTACGGAAATTGCTATCCTTTATTTATCCGTATTGTGGCATGCTATCACCCTTTATTAACCAACACATCTTTGAGCCTCATATCCACCATCCATAATAATGCTGACCATCCAGTGCTCTGTTAACGCTTGATAACGCCTCGCAACATCTTCACCACTTTTGTGCCAAACTTACGTCCAGTCCCTACGTCGACTCAAGACCACAGTTCACCTTCATAGAAGATGACAATGGTGAAATTAAAGCCGAGGTTACACTCCCCATATCAGTAGATCCTGCTGTAAGAAGAGCTGGTAGCTCAGCTAGCTGGATGACAGAACGTATTGCTAAGAAAGACGCGGCATTTCATGCATATAAAGCTCTGCACTTGGCTGGCTTGGTCAACGACAATCTCCTTCCGCTTGATGAGGAAGATGACGCTCCGGAACTCAATATCTCTGACTACACACCTTCTCTTATTGAAGTTTCGCCTGAATTCGATCCTTGGATAACCATCGCTGAATGCCAGCGCAACACTCCTCAAGTCTACCATAGAGTCCTCCTCAATCTGACTGCTGTCGGAGAGAAACCATTGAGCATGGTGTTTTTAACACCATGCCAAATGCCTGCACTTCCCCCAGTAATTTTGCACTGGAACAAGACGAAGAGATATGCAGTGGAGAGCTCGTTGCTATCGACTACCACACTCACGCATGAAGAACTTCTAACCATGCGTGCCATTACTAAGAAGCTGCTTCACTCGGCCTTCAGCGGACGTATGGCTGAAGAAAGGCATGATTTTCTATGTCTGTTTGTTCCTAGTGACCCCCAAGAGCTTTTATGGGACCAGAAGAAACTACAACAATGGAACATCGACACAGACGGTTTTCGGTCGGCATCTGACCGACTTGACCGTATTGAGAGAGGAATTGATGTAGTGTCTGACTTTGGATGGATTAGGCTTTTGGAAGATGAAAGGAAGTTTATTCTCAAAGGCATCGTCCATGAACCTACATGTTCTTCTGACATCGAAGATTCAGGGCCACAATTCGAAGTTACTCGGCTATCCAAACGACGAGATTTCTTGCATCGAATACCGGAAGAAAACGCCGAAAACGCAGCTTGCACCAGAATCGAGCTGCTCAATGTTCGAGATTGCAGGGTCAATAATCTACCATCCGCTTACTCGATCTTCGCGTTATTCGTACCCTCGATCTTACACCAATACGAAACTTTCCTGATCGCGGAAACTCTTCGAAATACCCTTTTGGCATCGGTATCAATCGACACAACTCGCCTGGATCTTATCGTCAAAGCTCTCACCTCATCAAATAGGGATACCGACGACAACTACCAGAGACTGGAATTCCTAGGCGATTGCATCCTCAAGTTTATCACTTCAGTACACCTCATGGCAGCACACCCCTCATGGCCAGAAGGCTTTCTTACAAACAAAAAGGGGCAAATCGTCTCAAATGGATCTCTCACCCGAGCAACGATGAAGGCTGGGCTAGACCAATTCATCCTTACTAAGAGATTTACTGGCGCAAAATGGCAGCCAAGATATGCCGGGGATGTTCTCGGACCCCGAGCACCCCCAGAAAAGAGACGGCAATCCTCGAAACTACTGGCTGATGTTGTTGAATCCCTGATCGGTGCTTCGTACGTAGAAGGCGGTTTCGCTAATGCCTTTGCCTGTATCAAAACTTTACTGCCGTTGGAAAGCTGGATAGCCATTCCGGATTCTAATACCATTCTCTTTGACACCGCGCCGTCCGAGTTTGAACCAGCCCATCTTTCAACCCTCGAATCACTCATTGGATACACCTTCAATAAGAAAATTCTCCTCCTTGAAGCACTGACTCACGCATCATACACTGGACCTATCGCCAACTACTGTTCCTACGAGCGAATGGAGTTCCTCGGTGACGCGGTACTTGAGTACATTATCTCCAAGCGACTATTCGCTCACACGACCGAGCTCTCACATATAACAATGCACTCGATTCGCACGTCCATGGTCAACGCTTCTTTCCTCGCTTTAAGAATGTTCGAGACGACTATGCCTGAGGAAAGAATCAATGTCCATGTCGATCTCACCAGCAAAGAGATCAAAGGAGAGACTGAAATTGTTCAGAAGGCGTTATGGCAGTTTATGAGACATAACTCGCCACACTTAATTGATGCACAGGCTGCTGCAGCGAAACGCCATGCTGCAACCCGAGACCAAATAATCGATGCTCTTCAACATGACAAGGTGTATCCATGGCATCTCCTCGCCCTCACGGATCCAGAGAAGATCTTTTCTGATACAGTGGAGAGTGTCATTGGGGCTATATACGTTGACAGCAAAGGCGATATCTCCTCTTGCGAGAAATTTGTCAAAAATTTAGGTATTCTGGATTGTCTGGAGCGTATACTCCGGGATGGCGTGGATTGTCTTCATCCAAAGGAACGGCTGGGCCATCTTGCGGTGGAGAGGCGGGTAGAGTACGTGAATCTTGGGAGGAATGAAGAGAATGGGATGTATAGGTGTCAGGTCAAAGTCGGGGGAGAGGAGATTGGGGTGGTTGTAGAGGGTTTGAAGAGGCTTAATGCGGAGACGGTAGCGGCTTGGAAAGCGGTGAAGATTATTGAGGGGGTGGATGAAGTGGATATGAGTGAGGATGAGGTGTTTCATGACGCATTGGAGGATGGGGAGGATGGTGGTGTGTCGCTTGAGATGGGTTGGGCGATGTAAAAGTTGGCAAATTTACTCGATGAGGTACACACTGGATACACATGGGATAGACTGGCGTTTCAGGGAATGTACTGGCTTCAGCTGCTTCACGAGACACGAAGTTTGAGTATAGATAGATGACAAACAAATTGATCGACTCCCTAAACGATTAGTTGAATGCAATAGCTATGTGAATGAACTCAGAATACCACCCTACCTGCATTTCCTAGCACCTCACACACATTCATGCATTATCCATACCTCAAATAAGGATCACACCCTTTATCATTATACCGATTATGGCTTCCGAACATACTGATCATGGCGATAATATCCCACCGGCACAGGCGGACAAGCTGTCCTCGTCACCATCGTTGTAATTGCAATTTCCATGCTCATCACAAGTCTTTGTACGAACAAGTGGATCATCAAAGTTGACATCCTCAGAAACGTCCTGCTGATCCTCAAATTCCGCATCCTTCTGTCTCTGAACTTGCTCCCCATCGGCATCCTCCAGTTTGTTGATTTCCAGGGTGGCGATATAGTCACGTTTGACACTTTTCTGTACAAGCTTGGGTTCGCAAGTCATCCCCTCTGCGACGTCTCGGAGTGCAGCCTCATTGTAAGTCCATCCACTTCCACCGTATTGGCCACAGATGTAAAATTGGGTTGTTGATTTGCACAAGAACGTACCCGGTTTGCAAGGTAAGAAGGCATTTGGATCACCTGCGGCGTATGGAATGGGGAATGTGGGACAGGGATCGGCAGCCGCTGCCTGTGGTGGAGAATCTGGTGTCGATGCGGATTCGGGTTTTGGTTTAAGCTCCGGCTCAGGCCCAGGCTCAGGAGCTGGTGGTGGGGGATCCTGGAGCTCAATACCATCCGCCTCAGACTCTGGCGCTTGTTTTGGCGCTGGAATTTCCTCCGGGCCCTCATCGGCCGTTCCCTCGTGCTCATACTCATACTCATAGGCCTCATCATCCTCCGTTTCCGAATACTCAGGCCTACCTGGAAGAGGCCTTGGACGATGCAGACGAGGCCGTCTCCACTTCCCTTTCTTCTTCTTCCCATGAGGATTCTTGTGGATGAAGTCATCAGGCAACTGAGGGAAATGTGTTTGATATGGGAGACGAGTGCAAGAGCGTGTGCATCGATTGATCTTAACGCAGCGACTTGGCGTGCGGCAGCTGCGGCAACCCCACTTGGGGTCTTTGCAATCTGAGGGTGAGTCTTTCCCTGGTCTTCCTTTAAAAGAGGGTGGTGGGATGTGTTGTCCGTACCAGGATTTGGGTGGTTGGACGTACACGGTGACGGGGTCGATACGTTCGCAATCTCTTTGAGGTCGAGGTGTTTTATTCTGTCGTTCTAAGGCGTACCCAAGGAGGTCATCTCCCGCGGATTCGCCTGAGGTGACTAAGTCATCTAAGAAACGGACTAGTTCTGCGTCCTCGGTCTCTATCGGGAGGATACTGAACTTTCCAGGCTCGGACTCCGTTGCGCTGGGTTCTGTTAGGGTCTCAGACTCCGCTGGCTCGGTTGAGATTGGCCCCGTCGATTCCGCCGCGCCGGACACTGGTGCTGTCGTTGTACCTTCGATGAGACCTGTTTCAGTAGGCACTTCTCCTCGCAAGTCTGCAGAGGGGATGCCCTGAGAATGTGCCACTTCAGAATGCATGACGTTAGTAGATATAGCTTCAGAGGGCACGATCTCAGAAAATATTGTGTTCGTCGGCTTTAGAGGCACTGTAACAAGAAATCCATCCTTGTCCACCTCACCACCCAAAGCTTCAGCGATGAAATATCCATCTTCGTCATAAAGACCTGTTTCGGTAGGCACGTCGGTCAAGGTGCCTCCAATGACCATATAAGTCGTCGTTTCATCTGTAATGATCTGAATCTCTGGATAATCCCAATACTTGGTCTCGGTTGGGAAGCTGGCGTCCAATGTTGGTGTAGGTACTTCTTCCTCTTCAGAGAGATTACGGGTCTCCATCAGCTGGTGATGAAATGCGAAGTCATCAGGGTCGAAATGTGTCCTCTTTGGTCTCTTCTTCTTTTTCTTGCGATGACTTGGCTTCTTAGGCTTCTTTCCCTTCTTGGAAGAGTCATCATCGGTGTCGATGTCAGCTGTAGGCTTCTTCTCTCCTTTGGGATGCTCATCGTCATTATCAGTGGTTGCAGGCTTTTGATCTTGGCCGGACTTCTGGAATTGCTCATCATTAGGTTGGGACATTTTATCGCCGCCGTCGGACTGGGACACTTGTTTGCCATAGCATTCAGGATGCCACTGACCATCGTTGCAGCTTGCAGGCTTCTGGTTGCCAATTTGATCACTTTTCTTTCCAGTATCACCCCCACGCCACTGCCCATCGTTACCACTCGAGCCGCCAGGTGATGATGACGAAGACGAAGAACTATCGCCAGCAGATTTCCTTCCGACTCCAATACATGAGCCAGTCCCATCTCTTGCAGCAAGCCTAGAAGAATCGACACCCTTCCCATAAACCACATCTTCTCCAGGGTCCGGGAAGACAGGTTCAGTCGTCTCCTTGGTCCTGCAGTCATTGATACCCTGCAAATTCGCAACGTACATATCCGGAAGGATTTGAAGGGCGGCCTGGGCAGCTTGTGCGGCGCTGGAGCGGTCTACCAGCTCAGCAGCCTCTTTTCCCTTGTGCTCTCCAATCCCAACAATATCCACAACAGCGCAGTTCATGTACATTTCCCTGTTTCCAACTCGATTGAACCACGACCAGCCCAGGAGGCAACGCGTACTGCGTACTGTTCGCGGGATCGTGAAGTCGTATGTCTTTTGGGTTGGGCATCCGCCGATAATGGATTTGAGAACTTTGAAGTGGAGGCCATTATCACAGGACAGTGAGATCTGGCAGGATCCTCCGCCGTGAGTGGCTCCGCCCTTCAACGTCATCTCATACGTCTCACCAGCTTGGTATGTTGCTACGGGGGTCAGAGGGGTGTTCCATTGGTATCCTTTGCAAGTAAAGTCGCTTCCATCCGAGCGTAGGGGTGTAAGAATGTTAAAGTCCTTCGGCTCGTTGTCTCGGTTTCCATGGGGATCTCGGAGAGGCGATGGTTCCTCCATCTGCATATGGGAGAGGGTGCTCTGAAAGCATAGTGCGAGCGTACAGAGCGTACGCAGTCCGGGGAAGGAGGCCATGGTAAGAATCATGGATGAAGATGGCGCCACTGTGCTGGGGCAGAGAAATAACTTTTATAGGAAACAAGGAGAATGCCATCATGCCAGGTGAACGTGATTTTTACGCGTTTGAATTCCGAAGAGGTGGCTTACCTACGAGTTTTATCCAGACGCGACACCATGAAGAGAAGTATGAAAACTGAGGAGATGCATCACAATGCAAAAATAGACGGAGAATTAGACTTCATTTGAAACCGGACACAAGGAACATAAGGATGAGGCAGTGATTCTCATTAATCTTACATTGACAAGCATAATGTGTTCTCGGCGCATCAGTTGAGGATGTTGTGTTGTGTTCCGCGGCCACATTCTTCTATCGCGACAGGAATGAATTGACTTGAATACGTGGCGCAGGAAGGACAAGACTAATCCACTAGCGAGACTTAGAATCAGCTGGCCACGAGGGGCGAGGCCAACTCACATTCCAGCGAAATATCAGTGATCGGATCGATTCACAAAGCTTCGTAAAACTTCTCAAAGAACACTCTAGCTATTCCACTACCTACTCCACCAAAAATTCCTCAATGTCCTTATCACTCTCTGCCTCCTGCTCATCCCTCAGCCTCTGCTCCTCCCGCTCCAGCGCCTCCCTAATAAACTTCCTCTGCCTCACTCTCGCATTCCTTCCCCAATCCCCTGGCTTCGCCTCTTCGTCTTCTTCTTCCTCATCACTATCTTCCACGCCAGGTATTTCAACCTTTCCTCTCAACTCATTTGGATGGATCTCTGCTTCTCCTGCCCCTTCTACGGCATCCTTTTCGTGTGCTTTTGTTTGCATTTTTGCGCCTAGTTTCATCAGATAGGGTCGGAGTAGACAGTAACCGCCTATTATGACGATGAGCCGGATGTAGTCTTGAAGTCGCATTTGCGCGAAGGCGGCGGAGGTGTTGCGGGTAAAGTTGTTGGCCCATGTAGAGAGGAGCGATGTGTCTCCTTCGTGGTTGTTGGTTGCCATGGCTATGTGTGTGTGAATTGAGATGCTAGTGAATCGATGGCGACCGAGCGTTGTAGAGCGATAGGTATTTGAGATTGTAGTGAGCTCAGATGGAAGTTTTTGGTGTTTGACGATAGATGATGAATGGAGGTCGCGGGCGAGAGGGTTTGAGAATTATTAGTGATGAAGTTTCAAAACAAGACAGCTGTCATCTTCTCAAAATTCCGCGCCAAGTCTCAAGCAATTGTTTCGCTCTGCCCTCAATACATCGCAAAAATTTCGCGTGAATAAGTCGCTCATCCAAAAATCGCGCTCACAAGAACGGCGGCAGAAAGTGAGGGCGGTGAATGCGCCTCACACCAAGTTGTCATCGTCCAGCACAGACCACCTCGGCACAACCTCGGTAAACGCGAACGCGTCTTTTGAATCCAACACCCAGTTCTCCCATCTCGCACTCCAATCTCCATCCAACACCACCACACCCTCAATGGCCTCAACAGACCCTGCCCTAGAAAGAGAAGAAGTATATCTCTTCTCCTTCCCCTCCTCTCTCCTCCTATCTAATCGCTCACACAGCGCCTCAAATCCTCTCTCTGGTACACAATCGGCCAATTCGTCGACGAAGAATGCCTGCAGCAAAACTTAAACGCTACCCCGCAATTTATTGGCGCGCTTACCGAACTTGTGTACACCCAAATCAGTACTCCTCTCCTCCCATTCCTATTCTCCCTCAATTCTAATAGTTGTGGATGTTGATATTTAGTACAGCAAATACGTCGAGGGATCTGGAAACATTTGCAAAGCATGCAGGGAGGAGAGTGATTAATACGGATGATGTGATGTTGTTGTCGAGAAGGAATGAGGGGTTGGAGACGGTGTTGAAGCAGGCGTTGGATGAGATGAAGACGAAGGAGGGGAGGAGTGGAGCTGGAGCTGAAGCTGAAGAGAAGAAAAAGAAGAAGAAGAGAGGGAGGCCGTCTGGGATGGGAGTCGGGAAGGGGAAAGGGAAGACTAAGACATAATGTGGGAGTTCTGTGATGTGGTTGGGCCCGCAACTGGGACAATCGCATTCGATCGGGGGTTTTATTGAGGCTGGGGTCTGGTCCAGGCGAACGGCGTCTAAGGGATTCATTATGGTATACCCTTGACTACGAATTGCGAGTATATGACCAGTGACTTGGGCAGGAACGTAATTCCTTTCATTATAATGAAAGATGGCAGTAAGTCTCACATGACCCTAAACATGGCCAAAGCATTTAACAATTCTTATTATTAAGTGCATTAAGTTTCATACGCAGAGCATATTGTACATAGCGTTTTAGTCCAAGGCTCTCTTCCCCAAAACCGCTGACGACCGACACCGCGCTTCGTGTCCAGGTATAATGCATGCTACACGTAAATTTACCCAAAAGGAATTGACACAACTTTTCAGATATCAATCTGAATCCAATAGGCCCATCCTCCTTCCCACAAACTCTATTGGGGTAACTAATAGTTGATGGCTGGGGTGGCATAGGTGCCCGTAGGAGCAGTGTGGTATCCACCGACCAATGGTTTGCTCGGGTTCTCGTAGGCGGCACTGTTGGGAGCCACAGTCGACCCTGTAAAGGCAGTGTCGTGAGATGGGCGGACGTCGTGGGCGCCAGGAGCGAGCGTACCGGTCGCAGGAACCGTACCAGCCATCTCAGGGTCGCGGAGACCGCCCCGGTTCTTTCGGCGACGCTGCCAGAAGCGAACGCCGCTGCCACGAGTGTAGTTGTTAGCTGGGCTTGGGCCAAATCGCTTCTCCTTCTGGTGGTGACGGCCAAGAGCGAGCTGGACGAGAGCCGAGACTGCGAAGAGAACACTACGTGTGTCAGCGATCGAATTGACCAATGGGCGATTATTGACTTACGCTCCAAAGATGGCTACGGCGAAGCAGGCAGTGTTTAATCGACATGCGCTACCTAAGGACACCGAATATGTGATTTGGTCACCTCCGTTTTCACTTCGGAAGCCATCTTTGGTGCTCGCAGGACCGTTTCCAAGAGGAGTTTTGACATCTCCGGTGCAACCGTGCACACCATCGCGGGTCAGAACGGCGATGGCGATGAAGCCGCCGGCAAAGAGAACGTCGAGTATAATAGCGAGGAACGCAAAAAAGGCTTTTCCACCGAGGCAGCACGTGAGGAGGATAGCGAAGATGAGGTAAAGAACGGCGGCACCCGCGATGCCTTCAACTGCCTTCGCCCAAGTATATATGGGGGCGTCTCGGTCTGCAAGGACGGAAAGGAAGTAGCTGTAGATGCCCAGAATTAATCCGGCACAGCAGAATTCGAGGACATAGAGGACTGTTTGGATGAGCTTCAGAGCCGCCCCGCCGAACGCCATTTTGAGGGAGTTTCCAGACTGAGAATAGAAGGTGCAAGGAAAAGAGATGTAGAAGTCTGTTATTCGAGTAGGATGCTTAGAATGTACAAAGGCGATGATGTGTCCCTTGGTGTCTGGGAAGGGGAGGATTTATGCGGCATGTCTTTTGCCAAGGTTCCTATGACGCAGCCTTGTGCGATGCAACTGACGAACAAGGAACCCGCGAACGCTGGCAGGGCTTGAGGCACGGGCCGACTCGTGGCTCAACCATTACGTCATCTTGCACATCCTCCACTATCCAACAGTCACTGGCGGGCAACAAAGTTGTTGCGCTTCCATCTCATCTCGCACTTTAGCCAAGGAACGCTGCCATCATTTTTAAACCCGATCTTCTATTGGATCAGCGCTGTGGCCACCGAACGAGTCTAATGGGGATGCAATGCGGGCTGGGGAATCGTCACTGCAAAGCCACGTTCACCCCAGCCTCGATCGATGAGGCGTTGCAGACCCTTTCCCATGGAGAGCTTCTTCGCATCCAGGCCCTGGTACTCTGGAGAAATCAGGGCGGAGAGAAGCGGCACTCGGGAAAGGACAGCTTTGCGCAGCCCTGCCTAGACTCTAAAAGCATCATGCTCCTAACAAGATAGATTATAGATCGTTCCTCATCCAATTGGAGATGCCGGGGAGAGCGCAATGCAAGATTCTAAGATTGCTTGACACGAAGGTAGTACTTTCGGCAACTCAGAAATCAATTTACTCCGATAACTCCAGCAGGGGTAATTCCATACGTGCATACTGCAAGACAACAAGGTGCTCAAATGGTATATACACTCTTCTATCGTTCCCCTCCCACTTCTACCAAAATCTTCACTTGATTGTCCTTGTCATTGATCAATGTCTTAAAGCCTTTCTCTTCCACCTCGTCCAGCTTTATCTTCCGAGTAATCATCTCATGTGGTTTCATACTTCCCGACGAAATCGCGTTGATGACCTCCTGGAAATCACCTGACGATAATTTTAGTTTCGTTTTCAGATCTCAAACTTTTAGGTCATTTTCTCACCTTTCTGATATGTCGCCACGCCCATGTATTTTCTTTCCTTAAACACCAGATCGTTTGGCACAATTGTGCAGGCCTTCTCCCAGATGGCAATATTAACAATTGTTCCCCGGGCGCGAACGGCATGTACGGCTTGGTCCAAGCCGGCCTGAACACCTGCGCAATCATAGACAACATGCACGCCCTGCTTCTCGCAAAGGTCACGGCATCGTTGCACGATGTCCTCCTTGGTGGGGTCGAGAACATAATGTGCTCCGAATTTCTTCGCAAATTCTTGTCGTCGTCGCGAGACTTCTGAGACAATAATTTTCTCGGCTCCTTTAACTTTCAAGGCCTGTATGACAGAAATCCCTATTGGCCCTCCTCCTAAAATAAGAACTGCGTCGCCCTGCTTGAAAGGGCTGATCTTAACAGCGTGCCAACCGACCGCAAGAGGCTCAACAAGAGCTGGGGTTCTTAGCATAACGATGAGTTGGAAGGCTTCGACGGGAACATACCTCCAACTTCCAGTGGAACGTTGTCTGGTAAGTGATATAGAGTCGAAGTGGGAACCACCACATGTTCTGACAGTCCTCCACCCCAGCCTACTCATGGTCAGCTTTCAAGCACATCTTCCTCCGCACGCCATAGCTACGCACCGCTGAGTCCAACAAAACCGTTGCTGTAGCAGCAATTGATCAGTCCCTCTTGACAGGCACCACATGTGCCATCGTAAATGATTGGCTGCACAACCGCCCTATCACCCGGTTTATAATCGGTCACTCCCTCTCCGACTTCCTCAATTATTCCACTGAATTCGTGGCCGAATGTGAGTGGCACTTTTTCTCCGGTGATGGGATGCGGGGTCGTCGGGCAAAGATTTGGGCCCCCAAGATACTCGTGCAAATCTGTCGCTATCGTTAAGTAAAGCTACCTGTCTATTATTTGCATGTACTTACCACTACCGCAGATTCCCACCCAGGACGGCCGAAGTTTCACTTGACCTTTTCCCACTTTCGGCACAGGAATATTCTCGAACCTCAAATCGCGTTGGCCATGGAACCGCACAGCCTTCATTGACTCGCTACTTGCTGGAGGAGGTTTGTACGCCTCTTGAGGGGCCATGAATGCGATTATCTTTCAAAAAATTTCAAAAAATCAACAAAGTGTGGAAATCGATCCTTCTGCAACAATGAAGGCTAAGCGGGTGCGGACTCAGGGTCTCTAACGTCACAAAGAGGGGCATTCCACGCTTTTATACCCTCTCGCCACGCCATTTCCACTGGCAAAGCATCCACCACGGTATTGGAATGTCTTGCCCATCTTCCGTGTCCTCTCATACGGCTCGGCTTCTCGAGAGAGCGCGTGGTCGAGATAACCGCTGCTATTCTTTGGTCGCGGTTTGCCCGATTCGGTAAATCCAATCCCCCGCAAACGCAAATCCAGCGGGGTACTTGGTTTTGGGGGGGGGGGGAAGTTAGGTCATCCAGAGTATTTCCGTTGAGGGCTTTCCGTCTTCTCGACGGTGTCGAATATACTCACGTGTTTGCAAAAAGCATTGTGTCTGCTCTCCTAGGGAAGATGTCGTACGATAAGCATATCGTCGGCTTCGGTGCCAAGACACATTCATGGGTCAACTGATGAATGTCCCCCGGCTGCGATGCCGGGGACTTACCGCTCATCTTTCAAGTTCTTTCGCAGAGGAAACTCAGATCCTGAACTCTTTTTCAGTAAAGAAAGCAGTACATATAAAACACTGCGCTCTGTGTTGCCGGTACCGGCGTCTGATTAACATCGGAACAGGGGAGTGTCGGAACATTTACGGTGGAGACTGCACCGAAGACGAGCCTTTTTATTGGCACGCGATCGGAAAGAAGGAAGGAAATTTATTCGCGGACAATTTATTACAAAGCTTTTATCTAAGCCACACGACGTTTTCCGACTCCTCGAACTAGCAATCAGCGGTCGGACGTCAAGTTCTCGTTTGGTCTAGAGATCAAATTCTTGATCTCGATGCTTCATCATGCAACCCTTCGATCTATCCTTATTTACCATTGCTCTTTCCAGACGCTCTGGGTATATTGAAACGTCATGACTAGCTCGCATGGTGACGCCCTGGTGACACTCAAGGTTGCCGAGCGGGAGCTAGAACGAAGAATTCTGCACATCAGTCATGCGTCCAATCAGGCAGAATGCAAAAAGCTTGAACAGCCAGACAGCGGGACAGACCCAAACATCTGTCGTGCCATGACCTCACTGGCGGGATTACATGGACCGACTTTTATGGTGAGTTGAAATTAGTTTCCCAGATAAAAATATGAGCTCTGCCCCTCAACACCTCTTCTCTGCCCCTCACTCCGATCTGCAAGTTCACGATCTCAGATTGAAAACTTCCTACGCGTAAATTTCAATTCAATTGACCCCAAATCGATTTCCATTCGTCCGAAATGCCTTATCCAGATACTACTGACGCTTTCGTTGTCACTGATATCAAGAAGTGGAGTGACTTCAAGCGACAAGAAGTGAGTTGAGACATGTCACCCGTAGACAGTGGATCGTCAATCTAAATGCCTGCCAGGTTCCTCTCAAAAAGTTCGAGGACCATGACGTTGATGTCGCCGTAGACGCATGTGGTGTCTGTGCGTCAGATGTTCATAAAATCAATGGCGGCTGGGGAGAGGACATCCCACTCCCGCTCTGCGTGGGCCACGAAATCATTGGCAAGGCTGTCAAAGTTGGCCCCAAGGTCAAGGATATCAAAGTCGGAGACCGTGTTGGCGTCGGCGCGCAAATTAGCGCCGATCTCACCTGCGCCGTCTGCAAGTCAGACAACGAGAACTACTGCCCAAATCAGATCGACACCTACGGCGGCACATATCCGGATGGCACAATCTCTCAGGGTGGTTACTCTAGTCATGTTCGAGCGCACGAGTACTTCACATTCAAGATTCCAGATGGCCTGGATACCGCATTAGTAGCACCTATGCTGTGTGCCGGTCTTACCACATATAGTCCTCTAAAAAGGTTAGGCGCTGGTCCTGGGAAGAAGGTTGCGATAGTAGGCCTGTAAGCATGCTTCATTCTATACACAACAAAGAAAAATGTCTAACTCAGTCGCTTAGAGGAGGTCTCGGTCACTTTGGAGTGCTCTGGTCGGTCGCTCTTGGCGCCGAAACATACGTGCTCTCCCACTCTCCGAACAAAAAGGAAGACGCGCTCAGTCTCGGTGCCAAAGAGTTCATCAGCACCAAGGACAAGAACTGGGCCGAGCCATGGAGGTTCACGTTTGACTTCATCATCAACTGCGCCGACGCTACGGATCGCTTCAGACTCCCGGACTACTTCTCGACACTAAAGGTCAATGGCACATTTCACATGGTCGGTTTTCCAGACAAGCCGCTTCCCACCCTCATGGCACAGGACTTTGCGCCGACGGGCTGCTTCCTAGGCGCTAGTCATATCGGTAACCGTCCTGAGATGATCGAGATGCTTGAGCTTGCTGCCAAGCAGAACGTAAAGAGCTGGGTTGAGACGATAGATATTAGTGCGGAGGGATGCAAGGAGGCGGTGGAGCGGGTTTACAATGGCGACAATGTGAAATTCAGGTTCACATTGGTTAATTATGACAAGGTATTTGGCAAGAGAGCGTAGAATACTTATCAGTGCGGGTGATGGCGTCCGAGCTGGAGGTTAGTTCGATGCTGGTCACACACATGTCCAATCTTTGTTCAGCAAAAGCTGGTAGCGAAGTGGGCCATCATATGTGAATGGACAAAATAGTATCAATTTGGCCCAGAGTACTTGGAAGGTTGTTTGCTCTTTCAGTTATTGTGGGCCCTGCAATAGCACCTGATTTCGTAAGCTGTCCTTCTAAAGGAGTGCAAACGCCCACATCTCTCTTCTTCCCTTATCACACTTTCTCATCTAGTATAACAGTTATATGGTATGAGAGACTAATGGCAGGCTTCGAAGAAATCACTTACGCAATTCTGGGAGTCGCGAACGCCCTTCTTGCCGCCCTTGAGCACGTTAGCGTCATTTTTCTCTTTCTGGCATCTTGGACCCTTGGTTTTATGGAACCTTCGTGGACAAACCATGCCGAGTGAAGCAGTCCGTCGTAAAGGAGCCTTTGTCAAGCATGATGGTTCGTAAGTTGGCATTCATTACCATCCTCATCTACAGTGGAAAAAGATAAGAAGTTGTTCACGATATATCGTGAGCAACTCTGCAACCAATCACCGCACTTCAAAAGACCTTTTCGGCGAGGATGATCGGAAGCGGAGAATCTGTCTATGACGCTGAAGGACGTGGACCTGGAGACCTTCAAGCTATTCCAAGCTTGGGTGTCTTCGGGAGTAACTAAGTTAGACTCGCCAGCGGACGCCCGCATACTGAAGCTTTGAAACAAGGACCGAGCTGCAACTGGATCATGAAATGTATAACTTCGAGAAACATGTGGAAAATGCTCAACTGACTGGCGTGTAGTTACCAACCCCGAAAGCATCAACGCTACCTATGCTATGCTCAACGGGCTCCTGAGTATATACATTTTCAGAGCAATGCGACACCCCAAAGCTGCAGGCCGTCCTGTTCGATTCATGGCAACGCACTCTGTCAATACCTAACGGAGAGTTACGCTAGGAGTTGGGGACCGAAGTCGCCGGGCACGATGGATACGCGTCCAAAAGTCTTTGTACATGGCTTTGCTTTCCGTCCTGCGAAGCAACGTGAGGAACTGGGTAGGGAACTGAGCCGCAACAGTGGAAAAGGAGCCAGGAAGGTTCATTCCACGACGTAGGTTGACTCCTTGTCTGTGATATGTGAGATGAACGACTCATCCTCACAAGTTAATTGCAGTTACATCTCGGGGACGGCCCGAGATTATTATAACAGGCGGATATTCACGGCGTCACATCCACCAGGGGAGCGTAATGGTAATTCTCGGGAGGTGGTGCTGAGTTCATCCATTGCTGGAGCAAATTGGAACAAGTGGGACGATTGGTGTTGAATAGGATATGAAATGAAAATGGGCTTGGGCGTCCAGGATCGGAATTAACTTCGAATTGGGTCACGGTCGTCTGGTCAATCTTGTATATTCAATTAGGAGTACTATTACGGAAATACGAACCTGAATTAGCGTTATCTACCTCTACAATTAAAACATACATACCTTATAATGGTTAAAACATTATGATGGGGCTAAAAGTTCGCTCGCCCAAGGATTTTAACATTCACCCCTCCATATATATATATATATATATATACGCACGGACCAGAACGTGTCCATCCAGGAGCGCGCCTCACCAAATATCAATCCCATCTTCAACCGCAACTCAACCTTACCGTCAGTGCCCAATTCCTCAACCAAGATACAATCAGCATGCCTACAATCCCCCTCCACATCTCCAAAACCTTACACTCAACCACCGAAAACCCACTCCCACCCCTCCTCCTCACACCCTCTGGTCTCGCCATCCTCGAACTCCAAGGAACAATTCACTTTCCGACTCCTTCCTCAGCTACCACCACTTCCCCATCCTCCGATTTCACATCCAATTCCTCTTCCACCCAAGTCGGCAAACTCGTCTTCCCGCTCTACAATCCCAAGCTCTCAGATCCGGCTGATACAAAGTGGATGAAGAGAGTGTATTTTTATGTAGGCAAGCATCAGAGGTTGAATGGGGAGGTTAAGAAATTGGGGAAGCCTTTTGCTATTATTCGGAAGAGGGAGAGGAGAGAGGATGTTGAGATGGGCGGGATGGAGGCTGTAGAAGGGGAGGGTGGATTGGAGGTACAGGAGGAGCTGGAGATTGTGGAAGTGGTGAGGTACAAGATCGTCTTTAGTACGAGGCCGGAACCGGTTGGCGGAGAGGAGGCTTGAGAGAGGAGTGTGAGATTCATATTGGTGCACTACTGAGCATAGGGAAACTATTAGAAGACAACATTGTATTGGTGTTGCAGGAAAGCCATTGCAAAGGATTGACAGATCTAACGAATGTCATAGGGATGGAAACGGAAAATTTGGTGAGTTTGATTCCCCATTCTCGACCACCTGGAGTTTGGACTGACGGACACTAATAGCTAAAGCCTACCTTGTGGTACTCTTGACCGCTAGTGCTTTAATCCACAAAGGGTTGGATACCAGAGTTGGTGTCTACAGTATGCTGAATCTATAGCTATCGAAGAGCTTATTACTCGTAGCGCCACTAGACATCGAACAGGTCTTCGATTCCAGTGACTTAGATTGCGACAGTAGATCTCCATATATAAAACACCTCTCACAATCGCGTGATTTGTCGCAAAAAACCCTCTATACACCTAAAATATCTATATCTGTACAAGTGCAGTATCACAAACCTCGGGCCTTGACCTTCCGTCATATCTACATCTCGCATATCCTTGTCATATTCTCAAATCACAAGTATCTACCGATTCAAGCTTCCCATCTAAATTACTTTTCATTCTTGACCCAAGTAAGCATGCTCCGCTATTGCTTTCGTTTGTCATTCGCTCCCATACTATATTCGATTGTATTCCTTGCAATCAATTTGTTCTCGACGCGGTCGCGGCGGTTCACGGTCCGACGGTTTATCGTACATTGCCCTCTCAATTTCAACATCACATAAGAAACACACTAGAACTATGGAATATTCGAGATTGACAGATGTATATATATGTTCGTGGCACCTGCAATCGGGTGTTCACAGATTTCTTCGCATTTCGTAGTTGTACCTTGGCATTATTTTGAACGATTAAAATGCATCATTCAACTTTCTCAGCGACCTTCGTGGCCCTTTTGGCTGGAACTGCTTCTGCTGTCGTCAAGGACTGGGGACAATGTACGTTGCCTTGGTATTTGAATAGATCAAATTTATACTAATTCTTCAGGCGGTGGTGGACAGGGCTGGTCGGGAGACTCGGAATGCGCATCAGGATCTGGATGTATAAAGATCAAGTAAGTCTCTCTATCTTTCACAGTTCCAGACCAATGCCTTTCCAACAATTACAGCGACTACTACTCCCAATGCCAACCCGGCGCCGCCCCTGCCAATCTCCAACCCGAGCCTCAACAACCACCTCTCCCCGCCTCCTCAACCGGCACACCCACCGCAACCGGAACACCAGCTGGAACCGGCCCCGGCAAAGAACTGCAAAGCGGATATTACTGGGTTCGCGCGGTTGCAGCACCGAATTTCCACAAGTACATGCAGTCGAACCCGTTATACGCAACTGGACCGGCGGTATTGGGAGATTATACGACAGCGGGTCAGTTCCAGGTTGTGGATGGACAACTTGTGCAGCTTGTGAGCGGGCCGGGGGAGAAGCCGGAGAAGCATTTGTACGGGATTGTGTCTGAGGAGAGATTCATTAATAATAGTATGTTGAATCCCCATTCCCCTATCCCTCTTCCTATCTCTTTCCGATTTTCATAACTCTTTGTTCGATTATTTGAACAGGGGCTTTTGAGCCGGGTTTTGAAGGATGAAGAGACGAGGGAGGGAGTCGACTGATGGTCATTTAGATTCATTGAGCGTAACATGGTCCACAACCAAGAACTCTTACGGCAAATTCGCCTGGAACGGTGACGGGCTTACCTGGAGTGTTGCTGATATTACGAGACCCAATGCCGCGGCTTGGTATGTGTGCACGGGACAGCAGATGTATATTAACTTGGGCAATTATTTGTATCAGACACCGAGTGGGTGTGCGGATCAGACGATTCATTATTATAATGATAAGCATGCGAATAATTAATGGATTCAAAGGAAGACGGGAGAGGGGAGTTGGAATAGGTCAGAGGAGGATGGAAAGGGGAGCTATATATAGTTAAATGGGGATCATTTCTAATTATGTCTCGCCTAGATTCGAGGAGATTTGAGAGGTACCTTTGAGCCCGCGGTTATCTTGATATCCGAATGTATCGGATTGTTCCTACTTCTATGTGATATCGTGTCTTAAGATCTGCCAACATCGCTGGAAGTGCCGTCTAATACCGAATTTCTCGTCCAAAGATACCAATAAGCTACTCTCCAATATACTTCTTTAGTCTCCTCAACCTCTCCTGTGCCGTCTCAAGAACATCATCATTCTTACACACCGCAAACCGCAACCAATCCTCCACAATATGCGCATTCTCAGGCGTGAAGAACTCAGTTGGCGGAATAGCAGCAACACCCACCTCCTTTATCAAGAACCAGGATAGCTTGAAATCCCGCGGTCGCTCTGCAACGTGCGGTGGGAATACATAGTCATCCGGCAACCGAACTTTCGACATATTTACCAAAACGAAGTAGCCACCTTCCGGATCCGAATATGGTAGACCCAGTTCATCCCATACAGCATTGAACTTGTCCATCTTACCCTTCATTTCCTTCTTCGACTCTTCCCAGAAGTTGTGAGCTTCTGCTTGCTCAAACCCGATGGCCGTGGCTTCCTGCAGGGGCGAAACACTGCTGTAGCAGATGCGCGTGTGTGCTGCGCTGACGTATTTGATGAGGTGTTCAGGCCCGATCAACCATCCTACGCGCCAGCCTGTTGCATAAAAGTTCTTGCCTCCTGATCCTACTGTGAGTGTGAGTTTTGCGATTTCAGGGGATAGGGTTGCGATGCGGGTGAAAGGTACATAGTATAGGCGGTCGTATACTTCGTCGGAGAGGATGATGATGTTGTGTTTTACGCAGATGTCTCCAATGGCTTGCAGTTCTTCTCGCGAAAACACTTTGCCAATAGGGTTGTGTGGGGAGTTGAGGACGACCATTCGGGTTTTTGGGGTGATTGCTTTTTCGAATTCGGCCATGTCTATCTTCCACTCTGCAGCTGAAGAGGTTTTCGTGGCGCCGTCTTTGGGTGGGTGCATGGGGACGTAGACGACTCTTCCACCGGGCATCTCAATGTTGCTGATGTACTGATCGAAGAAGGGCTCGAAGACGATGACTTCGTCACCTTGTTCAAGGAAGCCCATGAATGCGCTTAGCATCCCTTCATTTGCGCCAGTTGTGATGGTAACTTCCTTCTCGGGATCTATGGTGCGGCCGAAGAATGGGGAGTAAGCGTCTGCAATGGCCTTCTTTAACCGTGGCCGTCCCTTCGTCGGAGAATACTGATTGCAATCTACTTTGTCTAATGCTTGCTTCGCAGCGTCAAGAACGAACTGAGGAGGGTTGTATCCGAAGAAGCCTTGGCCCATGTTCACAATAGGTTGCACCGGCGATGCCGCCGCGGCTTCGTTGACAATGGACCTGAATAGGATCAACTATGGCTTCTTAACAGTAGATTAGTCAATCGACTTACCAGACATCTTGCCTCTGCCCAGCTACTCGCGCTGCTGGCTTGAAAGGGTCGTCCCGCCGTGAGGTTACAGACATGGCACGAAGAGGGATGAAATTGGCAGAGTCTCTAAAACTTGATGAGGGCAAATTGAACGCATATGGTGTTCTGGCTTGGGTGACTCTACGTATGGAGGATACCAAGCTCCTCATCTCTATGCAACACCCAAAAGAGTTCGCGGAGTGAATGAATCAGCAAGCCCGGTGAATTGCGTGCTCGAGCGCCTTCCGTTTGAAATGTTCCGGGTCATTCCGTCATCAGCCGGAGCTTCCTCACTGCATAAGTGCCAAGCCCGACATCGCTTTTGGTTCGTGTTCCTTCCCCAGATTCCAGGGATTTTAATTTACGCGATGGGAACTTCTCCATCCAGCTGCCTTCGATATGGTCGCATGTCCGCTGTGTAACAAGCCAGTCAAGGAGTCTTTAATCAACGAGCACATCGACGACGGCTGTACGTCTCATGTTATTGACCAAAATGAGACCCCGAACCCGCAGAAAACCCACAGCTTCTTCTCCACGCCGGCGAGGCGAGCCGCAAGCTCAACCCTAAAGAACGTCCCCCCTGCACCATCGACTCAAGCTCCCGCACCAGCGAACCAGCGTGTAGAGCGACCGAAGACACCCCCAGCGGGCACGAAACGACCTTTTGGAGACACAGTTGACGGCCCTCTCGATGGCGAGTCACGATCCCCAAGCCTTCCGAAGCGGACGAAGTTGAGCGCCTTGCAAAAGGTTGCACCTCTCGCAGAGCGCATGCGACCAACATCACTCGATGATGTCTGTGGACAAGATTTAGTGGGGCCAAAAGGCCTTCTACGAGGCATGATCGAGACGAACACTCTCCCCTCGATGATACTTTGGGGTGGACCAGGAACAGGAAAGACAACCATCGCTCGACTCATAGCAAACACGTCAGGCGCTCGTTTCGTGGAGATCAACAGCACCAGTACAGGCGTGGGAGAAGTGAAGAAGATATTTGCAGATGCCTTGAATGAGCTGAACTTGGCAGGCAGGAAAACCATCATCTTTTGCGATGAGATACATCGGTTCAGCAAAGCGCAGCAGGACGTCTTCTTGGGGCCAGTCGAAGCCGGTCAAGTTACACTCATAGCCGCGACTACAGAGAATCCCTCGTTCAAAGTCATCAACGCGCTCTTATCCCGGTGTCGAACCTTCACACTTGCCAAACTCGCCGACGAAGATTTGGTAACCATCCTTGAACGAGCGATGGCAGCTGAGAACTGTACATCACCACTCTTGGACACCGACATGCTGAAGTATTTTGCATCCTTCGCAGACGGCGACGCCCGAATTGCCCTCAACCTCCTCGAGCTGGCCATGAACCTGTCTAAAAGGCCATCCATAACAAGGCAAGATATAAAGAAAGAGTTGACAAGGACACTGGTGTACGACCGTAACGGCGATCAACACTATGACAACATTTCCGCGCTTCACAAGTCCATCCGAGGCTCAGATCCTGACGCCTCTCTATATTATTTAGCACGAATGCTGCAATCCGGAGAGGATCCATTATACATTGCCCGGCGACTAATTGTAGTCGCATCTGAGGATGTGGGACTAGCTGATAACACCATGCTGCCTTTGGCAACTGCAGCATACGCAGCGTGCGAGAAGATCGGTATGCCAGAATGCCGCATCAATCTCGCACATGCAGCCGTTGCACTTTGTCTCGCACCTAAATCGACACGAGCTTATCGCGGGTTGGCAAACGCATTGGAAGCGCTGCAGGAACCGGGGATAGCTGGACTTCCAGTGCCAATACATCTGCGCAATGCGCCTACGAGGTTAATGAAAGAGATGGGTTATGGGGCGGAATACAAATACAATCCCGACTATCTGGACGGGAGAGTGGTTCAAGAATACCTACCAGAGAAGATTCGGGACAGAAAGTTCTTGGAGCATATGGATCTTGGAACTAAAGTAGATGAAGATTTAGATGATTCGTTGCAGCCGGAGCTAGATGATTGAAACTTTGGTCACTGAGAACTTAGGTATCGAGGTTTGGATGCGCATCCAAGAGATTTTGGTCGAAGAATTTGGGATAGAGAATGGCGCGTGATTGGATTCAGAGTTGTGAACGGCGGAACTGCCTTTCTAGATACCAATACGAACCACACCACCACGAGGCTGCTGCATACTTTTGATAGGTACTCGAACGAAATCGCTTTCTCGACCACACAGTCGCTGGGGTTGAGGAATTGGTCCGGATACAGTTTTGGAGAAAGATGAAGGGTTAATACATAGGAAATACGATACCCCATCATTTCCACAATACCTTCACCATCACCACTCCTACCATTCCTTTCACAAATTTTCAAGTCAAAGTCAATTGGTGTCGTACCTCACACTTCGCACCAACTTTAATGGTCTGCAGGCACGAGATTTCGCGCACTCCGAAATATAAAACCTAGTTCGCATCTTGGTCCCCAAACCGCAACAACCCCGCTTGTCTATCCCAACTTCACCTCTTTGCGTTTCAACAACCGCATCCTGTATCACGTTTGATCTATCTGGTAAATTGCGGTCATTGGCTGTACCGCATTCGAGAACACCATTGAAGGCAAGAATACGAAATCCCGGCCTATGGAGGGGAGCGTGGCTTGAGCCATTCCGAGACCAATTCGGCATGCCGGTGCGGAAGTGCTTTCGCGGGGCTGGATACGGGACGGAGCGAGGGTGAAGTTGAGGACGCTGGTAAGGCGGGAACTTGGCATCATGGACGTTAGTGACGCCGCAGGAGGGAAGTATCAATGGCTAAAAGACAGACCAGATAACGGGAGTAACAAGACAGGCTGGATATCGAGAGGGACAAAGCTCTATGCTTCCTATTCATTGCGCAGTTTGTATCATTCTGTCATTTGAAGTCCTCTAGATTCATTTGCATACCACCCATCGAGAGTAGCCATCTGTTGAACCTTTTCACAATTTCTCACCGCAAAGTCCTCGCATCCAGACTTCCGAAGAGGGAATTCTGATCTAACAATATCTTTCCTTGCCAAGCATCTAGACAAACTCGGTAGAGCGTTATTTTTAACTTGACTCCCTTAATTGCTTCCTGTTCCCCCGTCCTATCATGTCACACGACATCCCAGTAACTTCCTCGTGTTTGAGATATTCTTTCCCCTATCTACGGGTTCCATCCCGCGCCTTACACCAACAAGAAATGCCCCTCAGCCGCCTGGTCTGTCACCCTTGAAGCTTATATGATTCTCTCTGCCCCGATCTGCAGGCACAGTTTGGGCTCCTCGCACTTTTCAACGAGTCTGTACCCGTCGCCCCAGAAAATTCCCTCATTATTTTAACTTATTTTGAGATTATTGAGAAGATTTGCCAGAATGTCTTCCCTAGACAGCACATACTCCCCCCTTCAAGTCCTACCCGGGCTACTCTTCCATGGCACCCTGCAAACGCTCTTGCAGTGATGATCTAGCGTACAATGGATGCGATCAAGTCAGATGCCGGTGCAATAAAGGGAATTTGGACCTGAGGATGACGTCGATGGGAAGGTGCGCAAGCAGTAGTTTCACTTTTGCGAATATGAATACGGAAACGGATATGAGTACTCTATCGAGGATTCAGGTACTGTATTGCGATGAGCATGGGTTTAGTCCGAGTGGCATGGCGATGCTGACGGTGGTGCCGGCGAGTACAACGAGTAGTGGTGGGGTGAGGACGCCCGGGGGGTGTGCGAGACTGACGGCGGGAGGGAGTGTGACGGCTAGTTTCTCAAGGCCGACGAGTTCTTCTGGTAGGTTTGCATGTTCTTTTTCCAATTTCCAAGTTCTGAGTTATATCTACCCTTAGCAATTCCCTTTCAAGTATACATTAAGTCCTTTGTCTACTTCTCCAATGCCACATTTCTCGTCCAGTTTATCATCTGAACCACTACTATCCAAGATCCGCTAAACCCTTACCCTCTGTATCCCACCGAGAACTTCCAGTACCCAAAACCATTTTACGATTCCTCTTCGCATTTCCTCTCCTTTCTCTTACCACCAGTCTTGACTACACCTCGCTAACACTCACAGATCTCCCCTCCTCCCAGCCCGACATTCTCAGCGCCGCCGCTGCAACAACCTCAGCCTATTCATCCCCCACCGCAGAGTTTTAGGCCAGCGCCAGCACCGCCTGTTAGTTCCCTGGAAGAAAAGGCGACGATGGCGGTGGGAAGGAAACCTGTGAGTGCGTCCGCGACGGAGGTGAGGGATATTATGCCGCCACCATCCCACCAGCAACAAGAACAATTTACCGGCGAGCGAGAATTGCAGGGGATCCTGCCGCCAGATCGGCATGAAGTGAGTAATGAAGGACAGATACAAAGTTGTCGAGGGAGTTGGATGGACAGGCGCAGCAGTATAAAGCCCCGAGGGGTAATGAGTTAGAAGGAGGACAGTATCAACAGAGGAATTAGTTGCATGGGAACGGGTATCCACGCAGCAGAGGATGGAGTTATCTGGATATCAGGTGCCGCAAGGTGGGGCTTATGAGATCGGGCCTGGAAGGTAAGCGAGGTGTGGTGTTGAGGATTATAGGTTGGAGTTTGGGAGATGAGATGGGTGTATGGAGGGGAGCTAGAGGAATAGAGGGGTTGGCAAAAAAGTGTTGATACCACATGATGAAGTTTTTAGTAGATATCCAAACGTGTATAGCTCACGGAGATGAATTTTTATATGATAATGTGCTGTGTTGAGATCAGTTCAAGCTGAAATGATATATGAGTTAAACGATATAACTTCTCGAAAGACACGGTTCGAAACAGTTGATAATATATTGAGTGGATCTGAACAAATAGCTTGCTGATATCCTCGAAAAAAAAAAAAAAAAAAAAAAAAAAAACCCTAGAGAACATTTGAAAATTCGCTCAGTCTTCCTTATTATCCTTATTATACCCCCACTCCTTCTCATCCCATCAATTCCAACTCCTAATTTTGTTATCAAACTCCATCCCCTTCAGATTCTTCGTCCAGGATATCTGAGCTCAACCCAATCACCAAAGCATGCCTCGGCCTCATAAAATTGGCATAAATTTCTTTCATCCTGTCCCACGCCGGTTGTCTTGTCCCATTGGTCTTTAGGTAAAGAAGTACAGTCGTCCCGCTTGCAGAAGCTGTAAGTGCATTTCCCCTTGAAATTGGTGTCTATGCAGTGGTATAAGCCGCCGGCTTGGCCGACTCTACAGGGTGACAGGGTGGAGTTGCGGAAGTGTTCGGGAACGGTTATGCCTTCTATGTGGTTGAGGAGAGTACGGGCTGATGGTGCGGCGGTTGTGAAGGAGAAAAAGGAGAGGAGGATTGTGATGTATGCAGCATGCTGTTGTATGTAGCGATATCGTAGAGATTTTCAGTCTTCGTTGTATTGCCTGTTCAGTGTGCCATATTTGTTGTAAGGTTGGAGAAAATCAATGTAGTGGCTCAACCATTATATATTGAATCTGTGCTTTACCTCAGAAAGACTATTTTAACGTGTACTTTGTGGTTTGGACAAACAATACAGATCAACCCTTGAATGATGCCTAAGCTTTATTTTATTTTTCTTTGTTCTTTCGAGATGGCGATAAGGCATTGATGAACTCCTTTGTCTTTCTCTTCAGGTTAAGAGAAGAACGAAATAGGCTTGGGTAAATGTATGATAGTCTCTGCAAAGGGAACTTAGATATTGGCAATGCTAACTTTGGCGCCTTGATAGGATAGGAGAGAGGGGATTCAAAGTAATGATTAGGCGGAAGGATGCTAATAGCCCTGTTAGGTTTGTAGCAGCATTATGTATCTTGACCCTAATTTGGAAATGCCGTCAATTTTGCAGGTTGACGTGGTGGCATTCAACTTATTGTACTGATACATACTACTGCCTATATGCATGCTTAAGGCACTCAAGTACCTTCAATCCCCTGCCGTGTTTACTGGTACTATCGGTAGGTGAAGTCAGTAGGGTCCCAACGATCATAAGGACCCCGATACTTGCTCCCAGCCATGAACTTTTCTAGGGTGGTGAAAAATATATTATTGACAATGGGATCATTTGGCTTTCGCGAAGGGAGGGTCGGTGACAACAAAGATCCGTGAGAGGCAAAAGTTGAGACAGAGCGGGATGTATACTCTCACTTGTGGGTAAATATGATGGTGTTGAAGCTGAGTTGTCGAACAAAGGGTGTGTAGCGTGAAATTTGTTATGTTCCATGCGGTTCGGTCTTGGTGCATAAAGTAACCCCTCGAATGCGTAGACCAAAAAGTACAACACGGACATTCGGTTCCCTGGATTTCCAGATCCATGGCTTTGTGGCCCAGGAGAAGTGCTGAAAGAGCCAATAATGGAGGCATAGCCTAATGTACTTACCACAAGCTATTAATGCATATGCTAAGCTAGATGCCTCGATAGAAAGTTGGGCGTGAGGTTTTCGCCTTCGACAAGAGTCTTCTCCGTGGTCTGGAGCTGAAGCTGAAGACTGGACACTAAAAGTACAAAACTGGCAATGACTTCCTCGAATTTTGCACAGCTAGCTTTGTGGGTTACCGGACGGGTTGGAGGCCAGAAACAGGTACACCGGCGGGGAGATTTTGACGGCGGTAGGCATGTGTATGTTGAGGGGCAAGGCAAAGCTTGAAGTAGTGTTCTAGTGTGCAGCTTTTTAACGTCTTATAAGATCGGCGCGGTGGCTTAAATGAGAATAAGTATGTTGTTCACTTATCTAACAGTACCACACCACTAATGCCTTCTCTGAATTCCGTATACGGCGTGATGTTGCTAACAGTGTGGTTTGAAGGACCGCGAAGAGAATGCATAGCCAGATATCTTCAAACAAAGGCCCTAAACCGAGATACGCACCATCCTAATCCCCTGAATTTGCATTCAGGGACGCCTCCTGACGATGAAGCTGTGTATGCAAAATCAGATCTATTGCATACGCAAGTGTCATAGCCGCATAGTAACTGCCCCAACGGCATCATAATCGCGTACTCAATAACTGCATCCCTTTATAAGATAACTAAGTCCAACACTCCCAGCCAATACCATCCTCACTTCCCCGCCCCAGAACTCGACCCGGCTTCCGTGCTCGGCCCAGCGCCAGTGCTCCTCCTAAGCCCAGCCATCGGCGGCTTCGGCTCAGCAGGATAAGCGCTAGGCCTGACCGTTCTCACACCCGTAATCCAGTTAACATAGCCCCAAGGAAGGGTGTGCAGCTCCCGCTTATAGGTGAACTTCCACTCTCTTATTTCGCAACATTTGCTCCTAGGCCCATTTCCCGCGTCGTAAGTGATCCTCGGAGTCACCTCCTCAATTTCGCCTACCAGGGCTATGACTTCTTCAAACTCTCTCGTTCTTAGGCAGCTAGCAACACCGTCCCAGCAGAGTACCATAGGTAGGATCAAGAGGTACGTCAATAGGACCTGGTCCCAATTTTCAGTGCTTTGCCAAGGGGAGGCCAGAGGGAACCAAAAAAAGGTGACCAGCAGCGAGAAAAAGAAATTGAGCAGCATCATGAGTAGACAGCCAATGCGTCGGTCCTGCAGCTCAATAATCGCAAACCCGTCACTTTCCTCCAGCGTCGAACGTAAAATTTGCTTCGCTTTCTCGTCATCAAAGTGATGGAAGGACAAATTGAACAGGCGGAAAATACGTGCGAAACTGTGTCTCTGGGGACGCTGGTGGCCCTCAACGCATCTGACGTGGAATTCGGTATTGCGGCTGACCAGGACGGCGGGCGGCTTCGCAGCATCAACCGGGTGCCGAATCGATCTCAAATTGGCAGATTTTTGAGTCAGGGCGTCCCAAGCTCCGAGATTGGGGTATAAATCAGACATGTAGAAATCGATTGGCGCTAGGCCCTTGTTTCTACGTTTAGCGTTGATGAGGCGCTCGAAAGTGGGCGTTGGACCACCGCCACCAGCACAAAAATCGACGACGAGGAGCTTGGAGTCGCCTCGGCTTGCCACATCGTTGATGACTTCGGAAAGATGCGAGCAGGCTGTGCTGGCGGGACATTGGCCTTGAAGTGGGATCCGGCATGTCCATTGCCGCATGAGCATGTTTTGGCAACATTTTCTGATCGGTGCTGGCATGCTTGATAATTGTTAGTACAGGTAGGTGAAGGGAATAAGGATGGGAAACCAATTGTTATTTCAGGACTGGGATCGGATGTAAGGTGAAGGACAGCGAAAGGGGAACTAGGGCTATTGGGATTGCTGGATGTTTGGATAAAGAGCTTTGGGGACGACAGATGGCTTTGTGATGCAGATTCGAAGTGCGAGAACTCACCGAGGGAAATCACACCACTCCACAGCCCGATAAGGGCGCCTAAAAGCAAGGAAGTTCAATCTGTCGGTAACTTGAAGGGCTTTTTCTAGGAAAGGGAAACGATAGTTGGCTATTTCGATCCGCTGTGCATCTCCAGATTCCGCATAGGGTGGCGGTGACCCCCCGTGTAAGCGGTCTGCTTCTATCTCTGTCTGCGATTTTGATCGCGGCGGATGCTCTGATCTTGGTGACACCAGTGAATCGCTTCGTGATGGATCGCCCTTAGTAGGTTGCCATAGTGTTGGCTTGGCCTGAGGTTGTTGCGATGACCCACCCTGAGCAGGTTGCAACAATGATGACCCGCTTTGGCAAGGTCGCCGCTCTAATGGGTGATCAAAAGAAGATTGTTCCTGAGATGATTCCGGGGAGAACTTATCCGGCTCTAAGTCCCGCAAGGACTCCCTCGTCTCTGGTTCGGGTGAGGTTTCCGCCTGCCCCGGTTCCTGGGAAGAAGCCTCCTCTGAGTCACTCTGCGGCAGTCCGAATATGTATGAATGGGAATGGGGTGTGGCTAGATCGTCTTCCGAAGGGTCTAGTTGTGGCCTCTCCTTAGAGTAGAGCCGCATGCCAGCGAATTCATTGATAATCTTATTCTTGTCGGCAGCCCATCTCCTCTCCTCCTCAGTTGGCAAATGCCCTCCTTGTGAAGCTTTTCGTGATTCCAAACCTGCTGTCGAGCTCTTCTTCAGGATGCTTTTCTCTGGAATGCTATCTCTGTGCTTTGGAGTCGATTTCCCAGATGTCTGTGGTGATGATGACGATGATGCTTCTGGCTCCTCGGGTGCTTCGTTTGAAGGTTCAGACATTTCACTGATTTGGGTTGCTGGCGACGATGACGATGCTCTTGTGTTTTCGGGTTCTTTACTGGACGGATCCGTCATCTCCATTTCTGGGTTTGTCGACGAGGACGGCAGTCTTGGGTTGTCAGACGCTTCGCTCGATGATCCAGATGCTCGAGCGCTAAGTGATTTCTGCCACCATGCGCCTTCATATTTTTGAGGATCCTTGTCTTCCGGTTCTGGGAAGGGAGGGCTCCTCGGGCGGGAGCCTCCCTCTGGCTTTGCTGCTCCCATTTAGACACTTTGTTCTTCATAGAGAGACTAAGCACTCATACCTAGAGTCATCTTCACAAATGGCAGATCGCCCGAATTGAACTGGACCTTTTTGAAAAGATTTAGTTTATTCCACTCAAATATACGGAGGACGAGATAAAGAATAGAGTAGAGGATTGGGTCAAGGGAGGGAAGTATCATACAAGGCGAAAGTGTCCTTTGGCTGGGAGATATGATAGTTGCTGTGATGATGACCGATGGACGACGAGTCGAATGATGAACGCTGTGAGAATGGTAGAGAAGTAAGCGGGAAGGCTAAACAGAAAACCTTTGGACGCCAAAGACAGAGCTCCTACAATTTTACAAAGGGAAGGAGGAAAATATGCAATGCTCAAACACAGACAACATGATTGGCTCCAGGCTCCAGGAAGGTGCATTGGTGGTGGGTTGTTGAGATCTCCTGCTCCACTAGCCGTCAGTGAAGGCACAAATGGGGTGGCTCACCACACCGGCCTAATGTGGTCGAAAATCCCCCTTACGGTACACCTACAATTGACCCTATAAAGCCTCCCGAATTCCCTGAATCCCTTCGTGCGAAGATCTGGGGATGTCGCTGGAATTGTTCTGCTTTTGCCCGTCCGGCTTTTTCTGTGCTGCACTACTGGTAGCTGGCAGGGGCAAGCGCGCGATTCAAGAGTGAACCTCAGGCCGGGGCCTTCGCTGTATCTTGGATACGGCGCGATGATGCCAACATGATTGTTTGTGGTGCTAGATGAGGTACACGAATAATGATATTATCTCCTTTAGACAGTAAAGGGGAGTCGAGTCAGGAGGGAGGGGCTCAGAATCTGAATGTATCTCTCGGTACGCCACTTCCGAGGATTCTTCGATCAACCATCCCACGGCCATGACAAAATTCGTTGCCGGATGACTAAGCACCCCATCACATCAACATCAACACTTTATTAAACCTGTATTTTTGAAGCTCTGTAACTCAGCCAAACCACGCCTGATTTGAATAAATAATATGTTAAACGAAAGCATAAAAGCTGCTCCACAAACTCCCACCCGCTCTACTAAGCTTTCTCCACTAAATACGTGGCGCCGTGCGCGGTTCTTTTAGGACTATAATAAACACTATAATAACGAGACAATACAGGTAATAGCTGCTCACTATGGAATTAGTGAGCATATAGGCAGAAACTAGATGGCAGAGCGAAGAGATTTTAGTTCGCCTGTTGCAATACACCATATAAGGAAGATTAAGGCAGAATAGAAAGGATCCAAGCTTGGAAGGCCCTTCAAGATTGCCTAGGAGACTCTTAATGAGATGTGCGATCCTTAGAAGAATCTGGTTAGATAAAATCCTCTTATTATCTAAAGGTGTTATTACAAGATTAACTGCTCAACGCGCTGCCTTAATTAGAGCCTTAAAACACATAAAAACTAAGCTAGCATGTACGTTGCTAGTCGTCGCAAACATATTAAGAAGGAGAATAAGGAAATCCGTACGTTTTACGACGCTGAGCACTACTAGAAGCCTCTATTTAGTTACTAGGATTGCGTATACTTTACGGATGAGACTTACTATAACATTACTAGGTACTATTAAGCTCTGTGAGTACTCAGAGAATAAGGCACGCGTGAAGAGCCTTAAAATATTGCTGAAGAAAATGCGCAACAGGCGGATTAGGCGCTCCATATATACTCCTACGTTAACTACTATAAGAAAGGACCTCTTAAGTTCTACAGTGAGTAGGATGTGGATAATAATCTATTACCAACGCCTAAACTACCTGGCAAGCCTTGTTGAAGAAAAAACGAGTCTGATGAGCAACTTCAGCGGAGAATAATTGAGTAGGAGGCATCTAAACTACCTGAAGTTAAATAGGAGATAGTAGGCGCCCACATGACGCAGAAGTACTATACTAAGCACCTCCTTCTAATGTACATCAAGGCCCTCAATGAGGCGTGATTGAGAGATTTAAGTAAGAGTTACTATCTATAAGAGGATAATGATCCTTCGCATGGCACAAAGTCGACCGACAACGTGGCCTTTCAGGCCAAAGAAGAGAACTGGATCTTAAGGATAGTACACCCGGCTTAATTGCCTGATCTCAACGTGATTGAGGGCATGTGGAACATACTGTTCCAACGCGTAGAGCAGTGAGTTCTGTATGGCAACTCCTAACTCAAGCCCAGAGAGCCTCTAGAAGAGGAGTGGGATGGCACAAAAGAGGGCCTTAAAAGATTACTACGAGATGAGTGGGATAAGATACCTCAAGAAGCAATTCAACGGCGTATCGCAGAGATGCCCTGGCGTTGCAGAGAAATGATGAGAACTAGAGGCCATCCATGTAAATCCGCGCTCTGGTAAGCGCCAAAGGCCTCCTCTCATCTCCTACGGCCTCTACGGATTGCCTAATTAGGAAATCAACACAGTTAGACATTTATTTCATGCTCTGCAGTGCGAGTTTTCTGTGCTAAATGCCATATATTCCGAATTTTGTTGATTTTACCTACAAATTTGGGGGTGCCAAGGAAGCTTAGTCATCCGGCAACGAATTTTGTCATGGCCGTGATCCACGTGCGCCACATCAGCCACACCAGAATCAATGAGGTAAAAAGCGCTGGAAAATGCCATCTAGAAAGGCTACGTAAGTTAATTCTCTCCCAAGGTTTAATGTGGAACTCGCGGACTGGATTCCTATTATTAGAGTGGCAGTCCCCCTGTTGCAAACGTTTCTCATGCTTTGGAAGTGTGCCATTTCCGTTTGATCTCCATCTCTAAGTCCACCGAAACTGAAACTTCATGCAAAACGTCGCGCGAAACACTGATAAGGCCGCTGACAAGGCATTAACGTGTCTTGGGACTTCTTAATCCTCTTGACTGATGTCTCCGAGGTAAGCAGCCTTCATCAATAAGCATGACATTTCGGCATTCAGGCAAAGTATGTGGAAACAGGTCGCGAAGGTCCAATTAAGATCGCTGTCACAAGATCGGCTCAGCATGCCACAGCAGCACTGGTCAGCGCAGATCGGAAGTGTTCAACAGGATTTGATTTGGCAAGAAAAACTCTCCGATTTCTTGCTTTCTCCCAATTAGGATGTTGAATGCGATTACGATGCATGTCCCGTCTCGCGAGGTCGTATCTCGCGATTATGACCACCGCCTCGGATACCAAATACGAAGTAGATATATCGCGTTAACAATATACACAAAATGTGTCCAAGGGTACCAAAATGCAATGCGCCGCTGTGCTCTTGTGCTTTCGTGTGTGGTATCATAAATGCGACAACACCAGTGAAAATGCTCAACCCGTAAACGCCACATGCCCCCTGCCGCTTGTGCTTAGTCAAAAAAAAATAAAAAAAATAAAAAAAATGCTACCGCCAAAACTCCTGTGATGATAATGATGGCTCTGGATACAGAGCGTGAATTATTAGTTGCTGTCTCCGCTGGTGGCCGTCTCACTTGTCGATGAAGAGGACGACTCGTCGGAAGATAATGGACCCAACGTCCACCTCCAGTCTCTCCTTCGTTTCCGACGCCCTGCGATGGGCGTTTCTGGACATGAGTCACTGTCGGACTCTGATTCAGACGAATCACGCTTGTCGCCGATTCGCGGCCCTCGTGGTCGAGGCGATCCTTCTAATGAGGAGAATGCAGACGAGCTCGACTGCTCTGATGGTGATGAGAGAGAAGGTGAGGGTGACTCGTTTGACGATGATGGGACAGACAAGGATGCAGAGGATGATTCTGCCTCTGAGGATGTTGAGGACTCGATTGAGGAAATAGTAGAGCTCGAGGATGAATCAATATCTGAATGCGCCATGGTATATTTTACAGTCTGGATCTCCTCCTCCAGAGGCGTTCGGAATGACACCTTTTTCTCTGCGGGAAACAGAGGCCTTGCGGGCGCCATCTTTCGCGGAAGTAGCTGTCGAGCGGGACTGTTCGAGAGGATTGAGGTAAGGTTGTGCGGTTGCTTATATGGAATTGAGATGGTTGCGGAATAGTTGGAAGAAGCCGAGGTCAGCGTGGATTCTAGTGTCGAAGCAGAGTTCGGCGTCGAAGAGCTTGATAGGCTTGATGTTTGCGTCGGACCAGAGAAGGAGCTATCTATGGATAACCGCGGTTTCGAGGGTCTGCCCAAGGCTGGCTGAGCGGAAGCGGGTACCTCATAGGCGTTGCTGAATGTGTTGCGAACTGTTGGGGAGACGGCGCTCAACGTGTCTAATCGCAGACTGGACCCCTTACCGAAGGTTCGCAACTGTTGAGTGTTGATGTGCAGTTTAGGCCGCTGCGGTACAGACTCGGGCTGGCGGAGGGAGGGCTGCCTCTGGGGTAAGATGGGCAGCGAGGTCGTCATGGTGGGGGGGAGATGTTCACGAGACGATGGGAATGACGGCGACATCGAATGTGATATAGTCAAAAGCATCATGCGGATCGGGACTGAGGGTTGCTCGAGAGGTTCGTGACCGTACAACGAGCCCGAATGGGTGCAGGCTGTCTCTGATAAGAGAGAGGAGATCCGTCCTCAGGTGCAGGAGAGGTTCGTATTCTGGGGATGCGGCTGCTGACGGTGGGAGCCAGGGCTTAAGCGGGTACGCAAAGAGCGATCAGCTCCAGGAGGCGCTGTCGGGGGGCATATAGAGGATATAAAGATGGGCAATGAGCGGCCATATTCGGCGGGCCAGAGGTGCGGGCGTTGGGGCGCGCGTCGTTGGAACAGGCTTATTTTTTTTCAGCAGTGTCGAAGTTAGGGACAACCAGAACGGAGAGGGTTCAGATAGGATGCGGCATGGGGGCGCCGGGTTGCTTGCGCAAGCGCCTCCGTTTGAGCGCAGCTGCCGGCAGCCAATAAGGCCCGCGTCGTTTATTTTTGGCCTGCAGAAGGCTATTATTGGTGAGCGTGGCAAAATAGTAGCTCTTTGTCGTCTGCATCCGCACCAGCTGTCAGGCATCGCATTTGCTGAACGAAGCCTCCAGAAGCCGCGGGCTGGGCGTTAGCAGCTTGGAATATTGGCAATAATGCTGGCCGCATCGCAGATGTCTAGCCGTGCTTCAGGCTTGTTTCGAACGTCATGTTCCATCGGGTTTTCCACTCGTTTTCCATCTGGCTAGGTGCGGTGTTGAAGAGGCGGTTCAAGCTGCAAGGCATGCGACATGCAACACACTCTCTCGACGCCAAACCCTCCATCGCAGTGAGAACCGCCAAGCACCGTCCAGGGGCAGCTGCGTGAATCCCTTCACTGCTGCGTCTCTATCACCACCAAGGCGCCTCCAGACGCCCCGCCTCTTTCGCGCGCGAGAAGAGTATGACGTTGACGTACCATGGACATCAATCAGCAAAGGAAGAGGCTCAAGAGACAGCTCGATTCTGTCATCATCCATTTTGTACGTCTCCGTCAGCAGTGAGCACACCAGCCCGGTCTCTCCAGCACTGCCCTGCAGCTAGATCCTCAGAGACTGGCCCCTAACCTCAGCATCGTCGTCATCCTTAACGACTAACGACATGTCTTAACCTACGTGAGCGTCGCTAACGTGTTATTTTCGATTCTCGGTGCAGGACTATGTAAGTGGATTCATGCTGCCATCTGATCTACCTCACGGTAGAATACCGTTTTCAGCATAGCTCACGTTCGTCCTGTCACTGCTCAGGACTGCTTCTACGCCTCTGTTTTCGAAGCTGAAACACCCGCTCTGAGATCATTGCCGCTGGCAGTGCAGCAGAAACAGATTGTGGTCACATGCAATTACGAGGCCCGCAGGAGAGTATGCATCGTCTTTCTTCCCGCGTACCGTTGACGATGATGTGGTCAGCTTGCCGCTGACTTGCCTCAGGGCTTGCACAAATTACAGCTCATCAAGGAAGCGAAGAGAATATGTCCAGATGTGGTCATTGTGCTGGGCGAAGATCTCACGCGTTTTAGGAATGCCTCCAAAGAGCTGTACGCCTTCCTACGAGGCTTTTCGTGGAATTCGAAGGTCGAAAGGCTTGGATTCGACGAGGTAAGGACCTTCTGGTCAGACCATCCCTTCTGGCTTGACACCGCCACTGCTATTTCAGCCTAAGACATATTTCTTTTTTATACAACATTAGTCACGCGGTCCGATTGTTGAGATAAAGTTTGACAGGTCTTCATGGATGTGTCAGACATCGTGGAGTATAATCTTGGACTTCTAAATTCAAACGACCTGACCAAGTCATTCTTCTGTCTCTCCAAATCTGACCCAACAATCGGGTTCGAGTTCGACGCCTCTCAACTTACCGGCTACACCTATCCCGATGCGTCAAATGATAAGCTTTGTGTTGATCCCTCGAAACTCGATACGCTACCGCTCCGATTGCATCTTGGCTCTCACCTTGCGCAGTTCTTGCGCCACCAACTTAATTCGGAGAAAGGGTACACTTGCACTGTAGGTGTCTCCACGAACAAACTTCTTTCGAAACTTGTTGGGAATCTGCATAAGCCCAACGGTCAGACTACGCTGTTGCCGCCGTATACCTCCGACACTGAAGAAATTGACAATGTGACATCATTCATCGATGGCCATGAAATCGGCAAGATCCCAGGAGTTGGCTTCAAGCTGGCTTACAAGATACGAGCACATGTTCTACAGAAATCTCCAGAGTTTGATATGGGCCTTGTATACGGTGGTACAAAAGAGAACGTGCGTGTCGCTAATGTTCGAGGTTACCCTGGCATGAGTGCTGAAACGCTCCAAGAGATCCTGGGGGGACCTAGTATTCCACATGACGTAGGCATCAAAATATGGGGCCTGCTCAACGGGTGTGACGATACAGAGGTGGGTCAGGCTCGAGAAGTGCCGAAATCAATCAGCATCGAAGACAGCTATATGCGTCTGGACACTCTCGACGAAGTCCTGAAGGAACTGCACATGCTAGCGAAGAGTCTTCTTAAACGAATCCATACCGACCTGCTCGAGGAAGATGAAGATCAGGAGCTTGCCAATAGTAAAGATGTTAGCAAACATTCAACGGCAACTGATAATCCTGCAGCTGTTAGAAAACGTTGGCTTGCGTATCCCAAGACGTTGCGATTGTCCACCCGACCACGGCCCCCACAGAATCCCGATGGCAGTCGAAACCGCTCTTTTGCTCGAATCTCACGGTCGGCTCAGATGCCAAACTTTATTTTCAGCCTCAAGGAGAGTATTGATGCTCTTGCGGACCGGCTAGTTACGGAAGCCTTGGTGCCTCTCTTTCGCAAGATCCACCCCGAGAAGAGTGGCTGGAATCTAAGTTTAGTCAACGTCGCTGCTACTAACATGGCAGATGCTGCGAGCCACAACAAAAGTGGCGCAGGTAGAGACATCTCCAAGATGTTCAAACGTCAGGATGATGTACTCAAGCAGTTCCGGATTGAGGAGGAGGATCTCTCTGCTGAAGGCAGGGAAAAAGAGCGGATGAATGGGAATATTGAACAAGAAGTTGAGAGTCGACACAATGGTAATAAGGGTTCGGAGGATGTCCCAACGAGATCTCAAGGAAGCAACACTGAAGGTAATGGTGCTTGGGAGTCTGATGAAGAAGGCAGCATGAACGAAGCATTTCAATGTGATCAGTGTGGAGCTGTCATGCCCATATTCGCCCTGGCTGCTCATGATCGTTGGCACTCTAAGGGTTAGATAAAATGATACCCCTATAGATCCTGAACAGGACGTTGTTGCATTCATTTCTTGATATTCGCTTGAGGTGACTGAGGGAGTGCACCTTTGTCGTCCAAATCTTGATATTCTATTTGTGCTTTAATATTAACCTTAGTTTGGAAGAATTAATCAAGACCTATCCCAGTATCATCTCCAGATTCGCTTGAGCATATCTCGCAAGGCTATCCAAATTCGTGTGTATACCTGCCATTTGAGGCGGGCACGATACCGGAATGAGAGTGGGACGCCATTGCCAAGCGAGTTCCTCGGCATTGATTTCATTGGTAAGTGGACATGTGAAAGTTGAAGGCGCAACCTGACGTCGGCTTGCTTTTCTGTCTTAAACCTCTTCACTTTGAACCTTCGCAATGCCACTCTTCTTCAAGAATCATTCGTAGCCACCAGCACAATGCCAGGCTCCTCAAGGCTTCCCGTCAGTCTCCGAGACACCTTCAATGCGCGGAAAAGCTCCGCGCGAGGTCAACTTATTGCCCTCAATGTCGATGTGTACGTTATCCTTACTATTTGACCTTTGGATACAATGGACTCTTAGACTAACTTATATCTCTGTATAGTCTTCGTAATATAATATTCATCCTTTTCCTCCTTCGATGGACCCGCAAACTCTTCTATCAACTCAAGGGCCGCGGCATTACCGGATCGATCATCGATGTCTACATCTACACGCGCCGAACCCTATATGGCATATTTCTACGTCTCCCTGGTGTGCGCACGAAAGTGCAAGCGCAAGTTGAGGAATCGATTTTGAAATTGGAGAGGAAATTGGTACCTAGTGGCCCCGGTGTAGAAAGGACGACTACGCTTCCTACCGAAGGATGGTCGGATGAGCAGGTCAGGAAGGCCTTGGCGGATCTGGAGGGCATGGAGCATACAAGATGGGAGGATGGAAGAGTTAGTGGAGCTGTGTACCATGGTGGCGATGCGCTCTTGCAGCTGCAGACGGAAGCATTTGGGAAGTTCACAGTTGCGAATCCTATCCATCCTGATGTGTTCCCTGGTGTTAGGAAGATGGAAGCTGAAGTTGTGGCTATGGTATGGATTCAAGTTACTGAAGCTGGCATGCTTGCATTGACCATTATTCTATAGGTCCTGTCTCTTTTCAACGCTCCCGAAGGAGCTGTGGGCGTCACCACCAGTGGCGGAACGGAATCCATTCTCATGGCCTGTTTGAGTGCGAGACAGAAAGCATATCATGAACGAGGTATTACTGAGCCGGAAATGATCCTTCCTGAGACCGCGCACACTGCTTTCCGAAAAGCCGGTGAGTACTTCAAGATTAAGATCCATCTCGTTTCGTGCAAAGCGCCTCAATACAAGGTTCACCTCCCTTTCGTCTCTCGTCTCATCAATCCAAATACGATCTTGCTTGTTGGTTCTGCACCGAACTTTCCCCACGGAATTATCGATGATATATCTGGTCTCTCCCGGATTGCCCACAAGAAGAAATTGCCGCTTCATGTCGACTGCTGTCTGGGTTCGTTCCTGGTTCCATTGCTGCAAAAGGCCGGCTTTGACTCTGAGCCCTTCGACTTCCGCCTAAAGGGTGTGACCAGTATCAGCTGCGACACTCACAAGTATGGATTCGCGCCGAAGGGTAATAGTACTGTGCTATACCGTTCAGACGATCTCCGGAAATATCAGTACTTTATCTCACCAGATTGGTCCGGCGGCGTCTATGCTTCGCCTAGCATTGCAGGCTCCAGACCTGGCGCCCTCATTGCTGGATGTTGGGCCAGTCTCGTGAAGCAAGGCAAGAGCGGCTATATCGATGCTTGCCACAAGATTGTTGGCGCTATGAAGAAGATTGAGGGTGCCATCAGGGAGAAGCCGGAATTAGCGTCTGATCTGAAAGTTATCGGTCGCCCCCTTGTCTCTGTTGTAGCCTTCCTTTCCAATACCCTCGATATCTACGACATTGCGGACGGGATGGGGAATAGGGGCTGGCATCTTAATGCTTTGCAGAGCCCACCTGCTATCCACGTTGCTGTTACATTACCTATTGTAGCAGCCGTAGACAACCTTATTGCTGATTTGATCGAGGTAACGGAAGAGGTTAGAGAGAGGGAGAGGAAGAGGATAGCGGAGGGGAAGGGTGTTAAGGGTGCTGTGAAGGGAGATACGGCTGCGCTATACGGTGTCGCTGGAAGTTTACCAAACAAGTCAGTGGTGGTAGACTTAGCGAAAGGCTTCCTGGACACGCTTTACAAGGCGTGAGGTATTCTGTACAGCATTGTTTAGTATCTGACTGAACGTAGAACAATCCTGCAAGCGATTGGCTAGAACCAAGAAACTTGGGTTTCAACTGACGAAATCATTTATTGGTCAACAAGTAGCTCCGTAGGCTACCAGCGTGACTGGGTTTGTGTCCTAGATTTACATATCTAAGTTCTATAATACAATGAAAATATTGTTACACGTCTATGCCGGTGTGGTTGCCGGAAGTTTTGCCGCAGTTTCCTCGAGAGGCAGCTTCTTCCGTGGCCTCTTCAGATCCGCCTCCGTGACTCCATTCAACTTCGTGATCCCCATAACAGGCGGATCGCCCTTCTTCACGAATTCATAAAGCCCTGCTCGACGTTAAAATACACCTTCCTACGCACTCAGATCAAGTCTATACTTACCAGGCAGCTTATTCCCTGCCAGCCTAAATGCATCCCTAACAACCTGCTCATGCAAATCCCCCTTAATCTCAAAAATAATCTTGCTAACGGCTACCCTCGCAGCCCAATGATCAAAACTGCCCTTGCCTTTCCCCATACGGCTCTCATTCCCACTCGTGTAGACGCCAATATTTGCCGCGATCCGCATATACAACCTAAACTTCATCCCTCGGAGTCGCTTCTTTATCGTCTCTTCAGCGACTTTCAGCTGTGAAGCGGAAATTCGCCGATCGTGGTCCCGCATTCGCAGTCCATAGTCTCCCCAGACGACGGTTGTCCCACGCATGCTGCCGCCTGTGGGAACCCGGCAACGACCTTTGCGGGATTTCCTGCTCTCACCGGCTTTGGGGGCAAGCCAGTTTTTGGGAATAGGTGTGCTGGAGAATGAGCGGGCGGAGGATTTGAGGGTGTGAGCGAGGAATTGCGGGATGCATGATTGCGCGAGTACTATGCTTCGTCAACAGAACTCTCAAGTGAATTGGAGGCGATTTTACATCGCGGCCGTGAAGCCGATATTGCCATCCGGCTCAATTGAGCCACCAGACTCGGGGATGTCCTGAGCGGCGGCATGATGCCGGTATCGTGAAGCTGGTGATGGAGATAGATGTGTTGAGGTTCAGACGCACTTTGGCTGCGCCAAGGAATGAAGTGAGGTGTGGCTGGTGAATTGGGCTAGCGTGAACCCCCGTGCTTAAGTGATTTCGCGCTTTCCGGAAAAAGGCGTCATAGAACGCGTCGTGGGCGACTTCCCGAGTTAATTCAGCCAACTCTCAACATTTGTGTACGACGCCAGGTGCCTATCAATACGAAGCAATCGGGCTGTTATTATAGGACATAGTGGCATTGTTTTCAGTATGCCGGCGGATATTAGGAGGTTTTTTGGCGGTGGGAGGACGTCACAGGGAAGTCAGAGCCAGAGCACGCCTGCGAAGAAGAGTGAGGTATGATATCTCAGTTGGTTTGCTTCATTTCTCTTTTGCTCATCCTATATCTTCTGCTCATCCCAACTTCCAATCCGCGTCAATCCTCAATTCAACATGGTGAGAACAAGAGCTAATACATACGGTTTTCGTCCACGTACACAGACTAAGAAGCTTGCCCCCAAAAGGCTAGCTCGAAATTCCCGAGTTATTGAAGATTCTGATGATGATGATGATGAGATTGAGGAAGTCAAGTGAGAGAACAACTACATCGCCTATGGGGGTCAAGCTGATAGGAGACAGACCCAAGACTACCCCGAAGAAACCCCCACCAAAGAAGGCAAAACCCGATCCCTCCCCAGAAGGCATTGAGACCACCACATCAGAGTTCTTCAGTAGCAAGAACAAACCCAAGCGGTCCGAGCCCGTGAAAACGAAGAAGGCAGTCGAATCCACTCCCAAAGCCACACCTAAAGCGACACCCGTCAAAGCAAATGACAAAGCGTCGAAAACAACCACAATGGCAAGCAATGGTAAGGCTTCAGTGCGGGTGAAGAAGCCTGTCACATATATGGAGAAGGATGACGACGATTTCCCTGACGATGACCTTGATGGTGCAGACGACATTTTCGGGCAAGATTTTAAGAGAAATGGTAGAAAGAGTGGAGATGATTATGTGGAAATTGAAAGCGATGATGACAATATACCTATTGCTCTGCCTCACCGTACGACTCCTAGGAAGGCTAAGCAACAGAAGAAGCTCAAGGACAATGACAACTTCGATCTGGATGACGATATTGATATGAAGGATGTGGATCCGGAGGACGATTCCATTGAGCTAGACGAGGATGAGCGTGCGTCCAAGAGCAAACCGAAGAAGAGTTCGACCGCAAGTCGGAAACGCAAGTCGCCGGAGATTGATGACGATGACGAGGATGAAGAAGTAGCACCGAAGAGGGGCAGGCCGAAGAAGGCCGATACCAAGAAGTCACCCGTGAAAAAGAAGGCAAGAAAGGAAGATGCTCCTGAAGATGCAGGTGTACAGGCTATCTATGATAGCATTCCATTAGTACGCCCACCTACACCTCCGCAAGAAGAGGGGACGAAGTTCGATTGGAGAGCCAACGTTGGGCGAGGAGGAGCTGGGCCAGCAGGTGGATTTTCACAAGAGATGCCCTTAGGAACCGAGACTTGTCTCGCCGGCCTGAATTTCGTTTTTACAGGCGTTTTGCAGAGATGGGGCCGCACAGAGGCTCAAGAACTTGTCAAACGTCACGGCGGCAAAGTTACGGTAGCACCAAGCAACAAGACAAACTTCGTTGTTCTGGGCTCAGATGCCGGTCCTAGCAAACTCAAAAAAATCAGGGAGACGAATATCAAGACCATTGATGAGGAGGGATTGACTCAACTTATCAATAAGTTGTCTGAACGTGGTCATGCCGTGGGTTCTAAAGCACAAGCGGCATACAAGGAGAAACAGAGGAAGGAGGAAGAGAAGATCAAAGAGCAGGCAGCTGAAATCGAGAAAGAGGAACGTCGTCAGGCTAAAGCTGCCGCTGCTAAGATTGCCGCTAAAGCCGCTGTTACTGGAGATGGAAAGGGTACAACCTCCGCCAAGAAGGATCCGGAACCATCTGCTGATACCAGGCTCTGGACGACCAAGTATGCACCAACATCTCTCAACCAAATTTGCGGCAATAAGGCTACAGTGGATAAACTCCAGCGATGGTTGAACAGGTTTCCAAAGAGCCAGAAAACAGGGTTCAAGCTGGCTGGCCCTGACGGCAGCGGAGTGTTCCGAGCCGTTATGCTACATGGACCCCCTGGCATTGGCAAAACAACGGCAGCACATCTTGTTGCCAAGCTGGAGGGCTATGACATTGTTGAAAGCAATGCCAGCGATACTCGTAGCAAGAAGCTTGTCGAAGAGGGACTGCGAGGTGTCCTCAGCACCACGTCCCTCCACGGATACTTTGCCGGGAATGGACAGAAGGTCGAAGCATCAAAGAAGAAGCTCGTACTGATTATGGATGAAGTCGACGGCATGTCTGCAGGAGACCGAGGCGGTGTTGGAGCTCTTGCCTCAGTCTGCAAGAAGACCGAGATTCCCATGATCTTGATCTGCAACGATAGACGGCTGCCAAAGATGAAGCCATTCGACTTTGTCACTTTCGATTTGCCTTTCCGACGACCGACTGTGGACCAGATTCGCTCAAGAATCATGACAATCGCTTTCAGAGAAGGGTTAAAGATGCCCGCCCCAGTCGTCAATGCCTTGATCGAAGGCAGTCACGCAGATATCCGACAAATTATCAACATGATCTCCACTGCGAAGCTCGACCAGGAGGCCATAGACTTTAACAAAGGCAAAGAGATGTCGAAAGCTTGGGAGAAACATGTCATTCTCAAACCTTGGGATATCACTTCGAAGATCCTCGGTGGTGGCCTGTTTACTGCAAGCAGCAAAGCCAAGCTAAACGACAAGATCGAGCTCTACTTTAACGACCACGAGTTCAGTCCCTTGATGCTGCAAGAAAACTATCTCGGCACCAATCCTATCCGTTCTCTGGATTACCACGGCAAGGAAAAGAATTTGAAGATGCTCGAATTGACGTCGGAAGCAGCGGACAGTATAAGCGATGGAGATCTCGTCGATCGAATGATCCACGGCTCTCAGCAACATTGGAGTTTAATGCCAACTCACGCAGTCTTCAGTTTCGTCAGGCCTGCAAGTTTCATTTCTGGCAGCTTGGCTGGCCACCAGACACGGTTCACGTCTTGGCTTGGCAAGAACAGCAGTCAACAGAAGTTGACGCGCATGGTCAAGGAAATCCAAGCTCACATGCGTTTACGCTCTTCGGGCGACAAACATGAAATTCGACAACAGTATGTCCCTGTGCTCTGGGCTCAGCTAGTAAAGAAACTAGAAGTGGAAGGCAAGGATGCTGTTCCTGAGATTATCGAGCTCATGGATAGTTATTTCCTGACTAAGGATGATTTCGATGCGATCATGGAACTGGTTGTTGGGCCGATGGAACAGGAGAAGGTTAAGCTAGAGAGCCAGGCTAAAGCTACGTTTACTAGACTGTAAGTTCCCCTTTCCCCCTTTCCTTCCCTTACATATCCAATTAACATATTTTAATAGATACAACCAACAATCCCACCCTCTCCCCTTCATGAAAGCATCCAACGTCGTCGCACCCAAGAAAGCCGCGAAGGAGAAACCAGATCTGGAGGAAGCTATCGATGAGTCAGATGAAGGAGAGGTTGCTGAAGAGGCGAGGGAGGAGGATGATGAGACGGATTTGACGAAGGATAAATATGTTAAGCAGCCGAAGAAGAAAGCGGCGGGGAAGAAAACGCAGCCGCAGAAGTCGGGTAAAGGGAAAAAGAGGGCGGTTGGGGAAGATGAAGAGAGTGAGGAGGTTGTTAAGCCGAAGAAAGGCAAAGGCAAGGGGAGGAAGAAGTGAGAGAGTGGCGGGTTGTGCGTGAGCGTATGAAGAAGAGCATTAGGTGGATTCGTGGGGTATGGTGCATGCGAGGAGTTTGACATGGCGGTTTTTATGGGCATTTTTGGCAACTCGGAGTAAGATGCAGGGTTCACGCGCAAAAATAAAGCGGGTATTGGCTATGTGGATATGGTTTCGAGCGAATCGATGACTCGGAGCGTATGGCTAGGTGCCGATCTTACTTCTTCGGGTGGAGTTGACCGTTAGATTCAGATCGTTCATTTTAACGTTGTATGTTCTGTGGACTTTAATTTTATCCCGGTTTTCGTTGATGTATTAAAAAAGTTAGGTTAGCCTTGTTGGATTTTGAGTCAGAAGGTGGTATGTTGGGTTATTTGGGTGAAGAAAGGCGCTTGAGGTTCGTCGGTCACAGCTACAGCCTCTGATCCGATGGAGAAGGTGTTCATGAATATGGTTATCGCAACAACAGATCTTGGAAGGCAAATGTTTTGGTTGAAGGATGGGTGATTCCTTTCCGTCTTGTTAACCCACTATGTCAACTATTTCGCCTGTCTGTTTCTTGTGGTTGAAACTTATGTGACGTTAAGGTGAAGTTTAAGGGTAGGAAATGTAGTCCTCGAAGGTTTGTATCAAAGGTTGCGTTCCATTTTTGGTCTTGTCATTGTTCAATCAGACAAGAATTGATACGGGAAGAGGCGGCAAATTCCATTCGACTCCTTCGACCTTCGTCTTAGGGCGTATGACCATAAGAGCGATTGACATCGGTAATGGGAGGCGCGGGTAGGGTCACAAAGTGAAAGAACGAGGTGTTATCCGGCTGTACAAGCTAATGTGCAGCTTCACTAACGTAGGCAAAACACAACTGTCACTGTCAGATGTTTATTTTCCTCTTTCCACTAAGCACACAAATAGCTCCAGGCTTAGGTACTAATTTATATAGATCTCTCCGTTCTATTCTCACCATCCCGCCGCTCTCTCTCCACTATGAATCAAGGTTAGTACCTTGGGCCCCCTAGATAAAGTCTAAAACTAACTCTCCGAAAGACAGCAACGACACTCAGGCTCGCCGCCTTCGGCGATCTCCCGAAATGAAGAACCTTAGGCAGTCCGCCTCTGAGGCCAGCACGACCAGCACCAAGGCTTCCACAGGTAGCGACCCTGAGTCCTTTAAGCTCGCCAACAGAGACACCGCCAGCAAGAAATTCCGGTCTGTTGTGAGTCCAGCCCATTCTACTTTCCCGACCATATGCTTTAATCCTCATCATATCGACAATTGGGTCGGCATCGCTACGACCCTGGATCAGAGTCTCTTGCGATCTCCAAACTCACCGCGTCCCTTCACGACACCGGAGATGAAGTACCGAAGAAGCTTCTCCACGGGCAGTGTTCAGACCGCGTTCAAAGTCCCCGTGGAGTCTCCAGTCCGCCGCCCTGCCCGTTTCCCAGGCATGCACACGCATAACCCAATCATTGATACTGCGACCCTTCCTTCACCAATTAGCGACGATGACTGTGGACCTGGCTTTCTGGCTTTGGCGCAGATGAAGCGTGCTCAGGAACAGGTTCATTTGAACACGGTCCTCCCTCCGCTTGTCTTCCCGGGGTTTGAATTTCTCGAGTCTGACCGAGTCCGCAAGCCTGAGTCGGTGCCCGCCCTCATAACAGCGAATTCTGCTTCGGATCAGGCGAATGCTACTCCCGTCAACACCAGTGGTGCTACTACAGCCAATGAGGACAGTACTTCACTTATTAACCTCAATGGGGCTCTTGCTATCAAAATCGGCAATGCCCCTTCTATCAAAGCAGACGATGATGCTTCTATCAAGACCACCTCTGCTACTTCTATCCGCACAAACACCGCTCTCCTCAAAAAGAAGCCAGGGCTAGTTCCGTCGCCGCTGAAGGTTGTGACCGATGCACCTGGATCTCCGCCCACGCCCATGAAGCAAGACGTCAGGCAACGCCGCAGCAAGGCTCAGGTACGCCTCATTTGCTAATCACCGAATTCTTCCAATCAAGCTCACTATACACCCCTCAACTCTCGCTTCCGCTAATACTCTTCCAGCAAAAGGGCCATGTGAAGAGCAAATCCGTACCTAACCTACCGTACAGCGTCCGTGCCAAAGCCGCAACTGACGACCCCCAGACCTACACAAGCGAAGGCCTTGCAGTCGCCCTGTCAAAGGTCTATTACCCTGCCGGCATCCCCAGTGACATCCTCATCACTATCCGTAACAAGGACAACATCGAGACGCTGAATAATCCGGGGACGCCTACCGGTGCGGCCGCTGAATATCGTGAAAAGATATCCGACGATGGAAACCTGGGACTCCAACTCAATGTCAAGGACATGAATTACATTACCTTTTATCTTGATAGTTTGATCACCCGCAACACCAAACAAGCCTCCGAGCTAAAGAAGATTGAAGAAGATGTTGAGTGTTCTAAATTCGATGCCGCTGGTCTCCAAGCTACTATCAATACATACTACATCGAAAGCAAAACCGCGGAGGCGAGGATCCAGGCACTGGCCAGTTTCGTCAAGTATCTCGTAGGGCAGATGCAAGTGGAGAAGGGCGATGAGGTCGCGTTTGTGGCCAGTGAGTTGGAGATTGATGTTAGTGAGATTGTGGGGATTGGGAAGGAGGAGACGAGCGTGAGTTTGACGAAGAGGTTGAGGAGGAAGGAGAGGGATGTTGAGTATTGGATGACTAGGGCTAAGGCGGCGGAAAAGAGGATGGGGGTTTTGTGAGTAGAGCATTATTGGGTGTATGTATAGCATATGGTCTTTGGGCTTGATATCAGGTGTTTCTGATTAAAATGATAGATATAGTGTCTTTTGAGGATTTTGGAAGAGCGGAGGCATGGTCTCGGGTTGGGAAGTTGGTCTGTATGAGATTATAGATTTGCTTGAGGGTTGGAATAGGTATCAAATAGTATTCGATAGGATATAAAACCCAGGACGTTATAAGGTAGTTAAACTATCTTTAGGGTCTATAAACAGAACTAATTATCCGTTCATTCTTTTCCGAATTTGAACGTTTGAGAGGGTAGGAGGAGCAGGGTTTTCAAAATAAAAGAAGATTGAGATCGGATTTATTAAAAGAAGAGTACTACTATAAGTATTACATAAAAAGCTAGTAATAGAAAAAGAAAAAGAAACTAAAATATTAAGTTAAAAAATTTAATAAATTAGTAATTAAATTAAAACAATTAAAACAATTAAAATAAAGTAAAATAGTTATTTAATTATAATGTTAATTTTTATTATAAAATTATTATAAAAGTTTAGTATTTAATAGTAATTAATATTAATAATAATAAAAAGTTTATTTATATTTTAAAAATATAAATAATAGTAATTTACTTAAATAACTAATAATTAATTATTTTGTTTTATTTTATTTTAAAAAATCCTTATTTTTAAAAATTTTAACTTTTAATTAATTTTTAAAATTATTTATAAAATTCTAATATTAAAATATTTAATTTCATTATAATTTAATTTTAAATTTTAAATTATATACTAATATATAATATATTTAATAAATAAGTGGTTTAAATAAGTAAATAGTTTACTTTACTAAAAAGTTATAACTTTTAACTTTTAAGTACAATATATTAATAAAACAATACTTAATTAATTTATACTAAAAGTAGGCTATTTTTAACTATCTTAGTAATTAAAAAAAGCTAACTATAAAGTATAGAATAGTATATAATAGTATATAATAGGCTTTAAATAATACTAAAATAATAATATACTAAAACTACTTTATAACATAATTATAAGCTTAATTTAAAAAAGCTTAATAAACTAAAAAAATTAGTTATTATTTAATATATACTTAACTTAAATTTACAAAAGTTTTTTTCTAAGTTTAGTATTATAAGAAATATAGCTAGTTAACTACTTACTATATATTTTAATAGTAAAGTTAGTATTAAGTAGTTAAAAAACTTTATATAATAAACTTTAAAAATTAAAACAATATATAATTAAAAGTATAACTACTAAAAAGCTTTATATAAAAATTCTAAAATTATTAAACTATAATTTTAGTATATATATTATATAAAAAAAAGTATAATATTATAAAAAAAACTTTTATAATTTTAATAAAGCTAGCTTTTAAATAAAAGTTATTTTAAGTAGTAAAATTATTATTTTTACAAAAATATACTACTTTTTTATATTATATAAAAGTAATAATATATCATTAAATTATCTTATTTTATTTAAGTAATAATAGCTAAATAATAAATAAACTTAATATTTAGTAGTTACAGTACTTTAATAAGTATATAAAGTATTATATAATAAGTATATATTATTTACTAACAATTAATAGCTATAAAAACTATAATTTACTTAAATTTTAGTAGCTTTATAAAAGAAAGTAAATTATTATATTTTATATACTATTTTATTTGTTATATTTACTTTAGCTATCTAATATAAGCTATTTTTTACTTTTAAAAAATATATATAATTACTAAGTTAAAAATTTTATTTATAACTATATTTACTATATTATAAAGCTTAAGTTTTTACTAGTATTTAAAGTAACTTATTAAAATATAATTATAAAAAGTAATATTTATATAGGTTTTTAAAATACTAGCTTAGTTTTATTAACTTAAATACTATACTTTTAAAACTAAATATTTAGCTTTAAATACTATTTTCTTTATAAAAGAAATATTTTATAAAAGTTAAAAATATTTAAAACTACTATTAAATTAGAGTTTTAAAGAACTTTAATTTATAAACAAATTTAAAAGTAGTAAAATAACTTATTTACTTATATTTTAAGTTAATTTATTAACTTATAAAAAGTACTAAACTAATAATATATAAAGTTATATTATTATATTTAGAAATTACAACGTTTTTTTTAAGGCTGTAACACAAAACAAAAAATAAGACAAAAAGTAAATTTAAAAGTAAAAAATATTAATAAAAATAAAAACCTTAAAAATAATTACTTAAGTTAATTGCTGAGCGTAGCGAAGCTTCTTTCTATTCAAATGGGGGGGTTTTCAATGCAAAACTCCGCCGAAATAGCACCGAGGTTTCTTGCATTCTTGTTGGTCAAAAAAAATCGATGTCATGTGATTGGGCTCTAGTTACTGCGCCAGAGGAACACCAAAACTTTTTCATGCGACCAATACTTATTGCTAGAAACACGATCTCCTACTAGTTGGACATACAATTCGCTGGCTTGGCATTTCTTTACTGTATATAGCTTCTACTTGCCCTCTAGATTTTCAGGTCTGTAATCCAATCTTGTTCAGTTTCTCAATCTTTACAAGCTCCAATCCTGGTAACAATACTTCAACGCCTTAACTATCTCTCACGTAGCTTCTCTGACGCTGCTTCTCTTCTAATGCTGCTTCTCTTCTAACGCTGCTTCTCTTCTGACGCTGCTTCTCTTCTGACGCTGCTGCTCTTCTAACACTGCTTCTCTTCTATCGCTGCTTCTCTCTCTATCGCTGCTTCTCTCACGCTGCTTCTCTAACGCTACTCCCCCCCGCTGCTTCTCCGACGCTACTTCTCTCCCGCTGCCCCTCTGACGCCACCCCCCCAACGCGGCTCCCCCAACGCCACTTCTCTCCAGCTGCTTCTCTGACGGCCCTGCTTCTCTGACGGCCCTGCTTCTCTAACCGCGGCTTCTCTAATGGTGCTGCATCTCTGCAACTACTTCCCTGACGCTGTTCCTCTAACGCGGCTTCTGTGACGCGGCTTTTTAACGCTGCTCTTCTCTCACGCTGGTTCTACTTCTCTCACGCTGGTTCTACTTCTCTCACGCTGGTTCTCTCACGCTGGTTTTCTGACGCTAGTTCTACTTCTCTCACGCTGGTTCTCTCACGCTGGTTTTCTAACGCTTTTCTGACGCTGCTTCTCTGACGCTGCTTCTTGGACATTGCTTCTTGGACGCTGCTTCTTGCACGCTGCTTTTCTAACACTGCTTCTCTGACGCTGCTTCTTGGACGCTGCTTCTTGCACGCTGCTTTTCTAACGCTGCTTCTCTAATGCTGCTTTTTGGATGCTACTTCTTGGACGCTACTTCTTGGACGCTGCTTCTCGCACGCTGCTTTTCTGACGCTGCTTCTCTAACGCTGCTTCTTGGACGCTACTTCTTAGACGCTGCTTCTTAGACACTACTTCTTAGACGCTGCATTTCGCACACTGCTTTTCTGACGCTGCTTCTCTGACACTGCTTCTTGGACACTACTTCTTGGACGCTGCTTCTTGGACGCTGCTTCTTGGACGCTGCTTCTTGGACGCTACTTCTTAGACGCTGCTTCTTCGACACTACTTCTTGGACGCTGCTTCTTGCACACTGCTTTTCTGACGCTGCTTCTCTCCTGCTGCTTCTCTCCTGCTGCTTCTCTCCTGCTGCTTCTCTCCTGCTGCCTTTCTTATGCTACTTCTCTATAACTACTCTTTTCACGTAGGTCATCTTATACTACTTGTTGCTGAGCGTAGCGAAGTCCTCTAACATTTATGTTAGCTTTAGTATTTTATTAATATAAAAATTAAAACCAAAATATACTAATATAAAATATACATTAAAGTTAACATACTATAATATAAGTATTATAAGTATTATAATAAAATAAAGTATAACTTAAAAATATATAAAAAAGCTAATAAATAAAATAGCTATTTACTAGTTAAATATTATAGTAATAACTATTAGTATTAAATTATTATTTATTTATAAAGTAGTTGAAACTTAGTAAAGTAAGCTATTTATTTATTAAATACATTATATATTTAACCTTTTTTAAAATAATTTAATTAAAAATAATAATACTATTTTTAAAGTAATAAAATTTTTTATAATTTTTTTTTAAATGAACTAATAATACATAATTAATTATTATTTAAAATTAAGTTAATTATAAAGTAGTAACTAAATTATATTAAAAAAATTTAAAAATTAGTAATTAATAATAATATTTATATAAGTATTATAGTTAAGTTATTAACAAACCTTTACTATAAAACTTACTATTATTAAGTACTTTTTTTAACAAAAATAAAAAAACAATAATATAGTTAATTAAATTATATATATTATAATATTAACTATTTATTTTATACTATTAAATATAAGTATAGTTTTTATTAATTGTTGTAATATACTAAATTTTAAGTAAATATTATTTATTATTTTTAAATTATTATTTTTAAATTAACTTTAACTTTTTTATATAACTTAATTTAAAATAAAAAAACTTTATAAAATTACTTTTTATACTTTTTATATAGTAAAATCTAAAATTTTAGTAATTATTATTAATATTTTATTAAAATTATATTAATAATTACTAAAATAAATATAAAGATATGTATATAATTATATATATATATAATTTATAAATAATTTATACTTTAAAATTATAAGTAAAAATAGTTTTTTATTTTAATATTATTTAATAAATTTAGTATTTAACTATAAAAACTTTTAATTTTTTTTGCTTTTTAAATTATACTTTTTTATTATTTATAGTATAATAAAAAAACTTAAATTTAAAATTTAAAGTAAAGTAATATTTAGTTATACTTTATTAACTTTTTTTTTATTTTTATATTTTAACTTTAATTTTTTTAGTAACTATATACTTTTAAATAAAATATAAGTAGTTTGTTATAAATAGTAATATAATAATAACTTTAAATAAAAAATATATTTTTCTAAAAAAAATTAGTAAAACAAATATATATAAAGTATAAAAAAGTTAAAACTAATTATTAGCATATTAAGTTATATATAAATATATATAAAAAATAGTTTTTAAATATATAACTTATATAATAAAGTATAAAAATAATAAGTAGAAATAATAAATATAAACTTTAATATAAACTTTATTATTTTTTTAGTAGTATTTATTATATATATAAAGAATTTAATATAAGTATAAAATACTAAATAATTTATAGTTACTTCTAATTTTTATATTTACTTTAAAATTAAAAAGTTACTTTTTTACTAAAAATAACTATTAAGTAATATAATTTACTACTATTTTATTAATTACTTTTTAATTGCTTTTGTTTTACTAAAGTAATTTTTATTAAATTTAGTAAGTTTTATTATATATTTAAAAACAAAAAAAAACTAATAAACTATATATTAGTTAATTAAAAAAAGTACTTATATTATAAACTAAAAATAGTAAGTACTATATAACATTATAATTATTTAATAAGTAAAAAAAGCTAATATTAAATTAATATTAATAAAAACTACTAATTAAAAGTTTATAACAACTTAATATAAAAAAAAAATAAAAACTTTATTTTAATAGTAAGTTAAGTAGTAATAATAGTAATAAAAAATTATAAATTTATTATTTACTATTAAAAGTATATTAAAAACTAAAATAAGTTAGTAAATTATTTAAAAATAAGCTTAAGATATAGTAAAGCTATAATAAATAACAATAATATTATAATAAACTAAAATAGTTAAAAATATTATAGTAAAAATATACTTATTAACTAAATTTAATAGTAACAAAAAAACTTAAAATATTTATAATAGTAATAAATTTATATTACTAGTTTAACTAATTATTATTTATTATAAATTAAAATAAAAATTTAGTAATAAAAATAAACATAACTAAAAAAGCTATAAAATATTTTAAACTACTAGTAAATTTTTTTTAATAATAAAGAACTAAACTTAAAAATATAAAAATTAAAAAGTTATAATTTAAATATTAAAAAAGCCTTTAAAAACTATAAAAAGTTTAAATAACAAAATAACTATTATATGTAAAATAATTAACAAAAAAGTAAATATAATTTAAAAGTTATAACTTTTTAAATTTAAAAAAATTAGTAGCTAAATATACTATAAATTTTAAATAACTTTAGTTATAATTAAATTAAAATAATTTACTACTAATTATAGTAAATAAAAAAAATTAAAAAATAAAGTTAAAAAAGTTATTAAAAAAGTATTAATTATTAATAAATATTAGTACTAATAAAAAAACCTAAATAATAATTTAGGTATTTAAATAAAAAAAAATTAAACTTATAATTTAATAAACTTAATAAAATAATTTTTTAATTTTTTTTTAAAAAAAAATACTAAATAAATATAAAAATAAGTAAAATGCTATATAAAAAAATATGCTTAAAATATAAAAAATAAAAATATTTTATAAAAATTATAAATAAAAAACTTAATATAAAAAAATTAATATAACAAAAAACTTAATATGAAATAAACTTAATGTAAAAAAAATTAATATAAAAAACTTATATTTAAATTAAAGTACTAAAAAAATATTAGTAGTTAAAATTTAAGTAAAAAAATTTAAGTAAAATTAAATTATATAATAAATTAAATAAAATAAGTACTAAAGTTATTAAAATATACTTTACTTTAAACAAGAATATAAAGTATTATACTAGTAAATATAAAAAAACTTTAAAATTTAGTATTAATTATAAAATTAAATATATATAATATAGTAATATAATAATATAATATAAATACTAAAAAAAGTTATAATAATTTATTATTATTTTTTATTTACTATTTAATTTGGTTTTTTTAATAAGTTTATGTAAGCTAATTTCTTATTATTTAAGTAAATAAAAAACTTTTAAAAGAAATATAAAAGGTAATACTTTAAATAGTATTTATATTATGTTAAAAAAATACTATTAAATTACGTTATATTAATACCTTTTATATAAATATTAATTAACTTTCTTACTTTATTTATTATTTAAGCTATTTTACTATATTTATATATTACTTTTATAAAGTCATATGTTTATTTTTAGCTTTTTTTTTTAAGTTTTTATATATGTAATTATTTTAATAACTACTTATGTTTTATTTAAAAGTATATAGTTATTAAAGAAATTTATTTATTTATTTATTTATTTATTTATTTATTTATTTATTTATTTATTTATTTATTTATTTATTTATTAAAAAGTTAATAAAGTGTAACTAAATATTACTTTACTTTAAGACTTTAATTTAAGCCTTTTTTGTTATAACTATAAGTAATTAAAAAATAGAATTTAGTAATAAAAATACTTAAAGTTTTTATAGTTAAATACTTAAACTATTAAATAATATTAAAGTAAAAAGCTACTTTTATAGTTTTAGAGTATAAATTACTTACGTATTATATATATATATATATATATATATATACTATACAATACAATGTAATATATAAAAAAATACTAAAATATAGTATTTATGTTTTTAAACTTTTACTAAAACTTACTTTTTAGTAAAATTTTTTATACTATTATTATACTACTATACTAATACTATATAGTTATATACACGTTTTTATATTTACTTTAATAGTTTATTAATATAATTTTAATAAAATATTAATAGTAGTTATTAAGTTTTTAAACTTTACTATATAAAAGTATAAAAGCTATTTTCATAAAGTTTTATAATAATTTTATAAAATTATAATAATAAAATTAAAAGTTTAAATAAAAAGTAATAAAAGTTAAATATAAGTAAAGTACTAATAGTATACTAAAAAACATTATATATAAAAAATGTAAAGCTACCAAAAAATAAAAAGCTAATAAAAAAAAGTTAAAAGTTATAAAAAAAGTACTATAATAATAATAGTAAAGTAATAAAAAAACTTTATATATATAGTACTATTATAATAGTTAAGTATTATGTTTTTTTATTTACTTTTAATTAAAATTAAAGTTTTATACTTTAACTTTTTATTTTTTTTTAATAAAGTAGCTTACTTATTTTTAAAGTTTTAAACTAAATTTTAATTAACATTTTACTTAAATACCTCTTATTATATTATATAGGCTAGTTTTTTTATTTAGTAAAATATTTTATAGTATTATTTTTACTAGTAAAACTTTAATAATATATTATTATTATTATTATTATTATTTTTAGTTTTAGAAGTGTTAGTATAGTTCTTTTTTAAATAAAAAATATAAAAATTAAGTAAGAAAATAATAAAATTAAAATAAAATTAAAATAAAAAAGTAAAAATAAGTAATATACTTAAAATTTAATAAGTTTAATAATTTAATATAGTTTTATAAAAAAAAGAAATGTTTTTTACTTAAATAGTAAAACTTTAAGCTTTTAGTAAAAAGTAGTATTAAGTTACTAATTTAAAAAAAATAAGGTTTATACTTTTTATTATAGTTTTATATTTATTATTTAATAGTATTTTACTAGTATTATACTATTAATTTCTTATTATAATATAAACGTGTAATTTTATTAACTATTTTAAGTATTTAAATACTAAGTTTTAGCTTATAATTAAAGTTTAAATAAAACTTATAGTATATATAAAATAGGTTTATTTTAATTATAAACTAATAAAAGTTATTATATATAAATTTTATAAAAAAAGGGAATTTTAATTACTTAATTTTTTTTATATAGAAATAAAAGTACTATTTTAAAGTTTTATTTTATTATTTTATTTAACTATTAATTTAAAAGTAAAAAGTAGTATTTAAATAATATAATAATTATTATATGTTTTATAATATAGCATAAAACTAGCCTTTTATAAAGCTATAATATTTAAGTTAATATATGTATTCCACAGCAATAAACTTAATCTTAATTTAGTTTATATACTATCTTTTTAGCTTAGTTGAACAAATTATTATAAATAATACTAAACTTTTATAATATAATAAAAGTTAGCTTAAAAATAGTTAGTTAAAATACTACTTTTATTAAAAATAACTTCTTATAATAGAGTAACATTTAAATAATTTTATATATAAAAATATTAGCTAAATATATAATAATAAAGTTTTTAATTATAAAAATATATTTTACTATTTTAGTATAATAATTTATAACTACTAAAATTATATTATAAATATAAACTTATAATAAAATTTATTATTACCTACTTTTAAAACTTTTAAGTTAAAAAGTAGTTACAACTTTGTGTATAAGTATTATTTAAGTACTTTTATATATTTATATATATTATAAGTATTAATATAATTTTTAGTAATTTTTCTTTACTGTAAATTAAAAGTACTTATGTGTTAATAATTTAAGTATTTTACTATACTTAAAATATTTTATAAAAAAGTTATTATAATAAATTTAAAAAATATTTACTTTTAAAGCAAAAATTTTAAAAACATATAGTAATTTTTTTATAGTAAAAAAAACTAAACTAATTAAACTTTTATAAAGTACTTTCAATACTTTTACTATACTTTTAAATTATTTAAAAGTTTGTTTCTTTAAAGTTTTTAAATTATAGTAATAATTAACTTAAAAGACTATTTGTATATACTTTTAAAAATAGTAACTTTTTAGTTTATACTTAAGTAATATAGTAAATAATTACTACTTTTTTTATAAATTAAAATTTATTTTAATAAAATAAAAACATACATTTGTTAAATTAACTCTATATAGAATTTAATTAAAAAAGATATTTTTTATAAAATACAACGTGCTTACTTTTTATAAAACTATTTTTTAATTACTTTTTAGTTTTTTTCTTATAACTAGTAGAACCAAAAATTAGTTTTAGTTTTTTAGTTATAATTTTTTTATAAACTAAGTAATATAAAGTTAGAACTTTTATATATTACTTTACTAAACTTTAATAGTTTTTATAATAGTTTATTAATAAAAAAAATTTCTAAATAATACTTAATTTCAAAATTATATAAAGTAAGTAGTATTACTTAACATACTTATTTACTATTAAAAACCTTAATATTTATAAAACCTTTTAAGTTATTATAATTAGTAAAAATTTTAAAATAAAGTAATAAGTTTTTAATATAATAATACTAGTACTTTATAGTATTTATAATTATACTTAAATTTAAGTTATAAGTTTTATAATATTATTTTATAAAAAGCAACTTTTGTAACTAAAAAGTAATAAAATACTAGTTATTATTATTAAACTTTAAAAAAAATAATTCTAGTATAGCTTTAAATAAAAGTTTTTATTTTAAGTATAAAAAAAATCAAGCTTATAATATTAAAAAAAAAAAAAAAAGATAAAGTACTAAGTTTATATTTTACTATTTTTGTTTTTAAAGTTTATTTAAAAAGTTTGGTTTTTTTTCTAAGGTTTTTAAGAAGTTTATAATAAAATAAGTAACTATAAAAAATACTTAATAAAATACTTATAAAAATTTATAAACTCTTAAAAAAATTTATAATTTTTTTTTTAAAAAAGCTAAAGTAACTTAATTTACAATTATTTTAATTTATTAGAAGTATATTTTAATACTATTAAAATAAATAACAAACTTTAGTAATTTAAATTAATTAGTAGTAAACATATACTTTTTAAAATTAATAAAAAGTTAGTACTATTAAAAGTATTTTAGTACTTATTAAATATAATTTTAATAGTTTTTTTTAAAAGTAAAATTATTATTAAAATAAATTACATAAAAGATATTAACTAAATTTAATAAAATATAGTTAATATACTTTTAAAAAGTAGTAAAAATATTAGTAAGTTTAAATAATATTACTAAATACTTAAAGTAGTTATAGTATATAAAATACTAAAGTTAATATAAATGTTAGTAGGCTGAGCGTAGTAAAGTATATTATATATTTACTTTAGAATTTCAAGTTACTAATAAGTACTTATAGTAAGTTTATAGTATAAAATTTTATTTATTCTTAAGCCTAGAATAGTTACTAAAACTTCTATTTAGAAATAGGATACTAAACTCTAACTCTATGTAAACCCTATATTTAGCTTTATTTTTTTATTATTAGCCTTTACTAATAATAGCCGGCTTTAGTGATATAAGCTAAATCTATATTACTAATAAAATTAATATAGCCAGCTAGGCAGCAGATAATTTAGAAGGAATAATAGAAATCTTTAAACTAAATTATAACTTATTTAGTATAAATAGTAAATAAATTAACAGCTAAGGCTAATTAGACTAATACTAAAACTAATACCTAAAAATACTTATTTTTAAAAATATTAATTAAGAAAGCCTTTGTGGTTTCTTGCAAAGCGTTAAGAGCTATAGCCTAAAACTAAAGATTATTATTAAGATTTTTAGTAATTTTATAAACTAATTACTAGAATAGAAAACACCTTAATAGATGTTTTTAATAATATTAATAGTATTTAATCTCGTGTAGCACACTAGCTGTAAATCATTAACATAATATTAAAAATAAAAATAAAAATAAAAAATAAAAAGAAAGGAAATAAAATGAAAACTAGAAAAATATACTACTAGCCTTATGCCTACAATAATTACTAAAAGACTTAAAATATAAAAATAATAAAACTTAAGATTTATTACTAGCTAAAGCTACGGGAGGCTATTTAATACATGTTTAAAATAAAAAAACTATAAAGTATTAATTAGAATTAATTAATACTTAAATTAATATTAAAAATTAATTTATGAAAGTAACAGTCTTACGTGCTGCTTTATTAGAAAGATTTTTATAAGACTTATTAAAAGTAATTATCTTATACACTACTTTACTAGAAAGATTTTTATAAGGCTTATTAAAACTAGTAGGCGAAGTATTAGTTATAATTAATTAATACTAAGACTAATACTAAAAATTAATTTATAAAAATAACAGTTTTACGTGCTATAGTCTTATATAGTATTTTATTAAAAAGATTTTTATAAGATTTATTAAAACTAGTAGGCGTAACCTACTCTATACTAGAAAGATTTTTATAAAACTTACTAGAACTAATAAGTATAGCCTAATCTATACTAGGAAGATCTTTATAAGACTTATTAAAACTAATAAGTAAAGTATTAGTTATAATTAATTAATACTAAAACTAATACTAAGAACTAATTTATAGAAGTAACAGTCTTACGTGGTACTTTACTAGTAGAATTTTTATAAGATTTATTAGAACTAGTAGATATAGCCTACTTTATATTAGAAAAATCTTTATAAGGTTTACTAAAACTAGTAGGCGTAACTTACTTTATATCTAAAAAATCTTTATAAAGCTTATTAAAACTAGTAGGCGTAACCTACTCTATACTTACTATAATTAAAGTATTAAACAAATATTAGTTAAAGTGAAATAATTAATAATAGAAGTAAGTAATAAAATAGGCGTTAAAATTTATAATATATTAGAATTAAAAACACGTAAAAATAAAAGTAAAGATAAGTAAAAAGAAATTTTAGTAAGATATAAGTATATAATTAGCTACCTAGTATATAGACTATTTATTTATTTAATTTAATTTTACTATTTTATTAACACTAACTTACTAACCTTGCTAAAATAATCTTTGTAAGTTTATACTTTACGTAAACTAATATCTAGACTAATATTATATTTTAGTGATATTTTATTTACTAGTTATTTATTATATTTTTAAAATGTGCTTTAAAACCTGCCTCTGCAACATTACTAAATAAATATTAAAAAAAAGATAATAAATATTTAGATAATGCGTATACTACTAAAGAGAGAAATAGATATAATAATTTAGAAAATAAAAAGCTAATATTAGCACGTAATAAGAATATAATAAATAAATTCATCTCAAAATATTAGATAAAATATGTGAAGGATTATATAGCTAAAATTAATACTACTAAAGAGAAGAATAAAGAGATTATAACTAAAAATCTAAAACAAAAAGCAAAAACTAAGGCTATTAAGAAACTATAAGTAAATAAAATATTAGTTTTAGTATTAGTTACTAACGTTAGCAGGTTTAAAGATAGTATTTATTAAACTTAAAAAGTAAAGCTATATAACTCTAATAAAAATTATTTTATCTAATTTTCTATCCTCAGTAATGATAAGGCAGGCAATGATAATAAGATAAAGTTAATTACTAATATAAAAAAATAACTTTAAGTACTTAAGGATTTAGTTATAGTAAATTCTATAACACAGTAGCACGTAGTATAATACTTTTAAAATATAATATTAAAAAGTACTATTAAGAAATTAAGATAGCTTTTTACTTAGATAGATTTTAAATATATAATAAAGCTTATAAGCATATCACGATTTAAGGTTAGCATATATTTTCTTAATTTTAAACTAATACTAAGACTAATACCTGTTTAGAAATATCTAATAATAATAATATAAGCTAAGCATTTCGGTTAAATTAGCTAAGTATAAAGAAATATAAATCTTAAAAATATTTCTAATAAAAAGAAGTTAACTATACTACTTAGCATCTACCATAAAGTAAGGTATTAATCTAGGTATTAGTATATTACTAATAGAATTTAGATTCTAGTTTTAAAAGCTTTATATACTCTAGCTATTAAATATAACGCCTTAATACTTAAAGTAGATTTAATTAGTAGCTGCCTAATTTCACCCTTTTATAGCTTATTTAGCTGTTTAGAATATGTTATTATAATAATAGTAGCTACAGCATAATCTTATGGCTATTATCTTAAGTTCGAAATTTAGTTAATATCTACCTTAAGATATCTTAGCTTTCTAGGTGCCTTTTAGTCTAATATAATTAAAGATTTTACTAAGGAGTTTTACTTTAAGAATTTTAATAAAAATAATACTAAGCACTTGCTTAATTAGCTTTTAGATAATATTAATTTTATACTAAAAAACATTAGTGCATGAATTAAGCTGTTTAATAGTTTTAGATAAAAGTAAATATAAAATAGCGTATTCCTAGGTATTAGTTAGTATTAGTTAGTATAAGTCTATTAAACTATATATATATTTACTTTTCTTTAAATATAAACTCTATGTTAGTAGCCGTGACTTGATATTAAAATTATTTATTAATATTAGTTTATCTTATATGTGTTATGTTACTCTCTTTTTACTTTAACCTTTAAAAGTTAAAAGAATTTATAAATAACACACTCTAGAGACTTTTATAGCGTGAAATAGCTATATAAGTTAACCTAAAAATAAAGTTCTTTTTATTTAAGATATCTAATATAACCTGTTTAATAATAATACTCTAGGATTTATAAATAGTAATAGTATAAACTACTATTAAAGAAAATTAAGTCTATAAACAGGCAACCTTTCCACGCTAGAAATTCTAATAATAATAGAAAATTAGTACTATATTTTTTCTATTTAGAGTACTATATAGTGATAGCCTCTTATAATTATTAAAAATAATAAATAACGCTAAAGGATTTTTTTTTTAAAAGTTAATAATATTACTTAATTATATAATATTATTTAGTATATCTAGAGTACTGTTTATAAGGCTTTTTTTTATCTATATATTATCTATAAGCATAACTTATAAGCTAATACTTAAAAAAAGTAAGGCCTTAAGATTTCTAGTCTTTTTTATAGTAGACTTTTTAGTTTCTATACTCTTATAGCTAGCTATAATAGCTATTATAGGCTAGTTTAAATTTTATAGCTAATAGTAATTTAACTTCTAAACCTATTTTTTTTTAGTGTAGATATGAATTGCGTCTTGGAATAATCTAATATTATCTATAGAAAATATTAATTAAATTCTAGTAGTAAATAAAAGCTAGTTTTATACTATAATTTTTCTAATATAAAGATAGCTTAGCGTGTTATGAAATACCTTCTAATTATAACCTTATTATTATATTATAACGTTAAGAATAATAGTTTTTTTAAATTATTAATATAGCTACTGCCTAAATGTCTCACTTATATTTAAAAATATATATGTATTATATAAAAGCTTTATATTTATAAATAGAAGTTAAAAGAAATCTTTAGCTAAAATAATACTTAAGCTACTAAAAGAAAGATAACTAGATAATAGGAAGATTTCTTTATACTATAAATTAACCTAAGCTAATATCTTTAAGCTAACTATAAAATTTTTATTTATAACTAGATACTAAATATCTTTAAACGTAGCCTAAAGAGCGTGGATAGCTTATAATAATAACTTAATAAACTCTATACTTTTAATTAAAATATAAAATAATGTATTTAGTATTTTACTAGAAATATTATAGGCAACACAACTTATAGGTGCTACTTAAATTATTATAAAATAATATCTATAAGTAGTAGCTAGATTATTAAGGTTAATAGAAATAAATTCTATAATATATATCTTTTTAGACTCTACTTCTTTATCTAGGTTAATTAGTTACTATAGGGGATCTTCTCCTATTAAGATTAACTAATAGTAGTTTATAATAAGTCTATTAAATAACTTTTACTTTTTAGTAAGGGTTTTATATGTTCTTGTAGCCTAGATAGTAAAGTTAGTAAAATAGTCAGCTTTTTATTATTTCTAGTATATAAAGAAATTAAGGTCGTAGATATTAATTTAGGTAAACTAATTTATTACATAATTTTTAAAGTAATCTTTTAAGTTTTTTTTTATTAATAGAAATACTCTATATACCTAGCTGATAAGTGGCTAATTTTCTTTAAAATAACTTAAATCCTTCTCTTTTTTATTAATATCTTTAAGGTTAGAATTATTCTCTTTAGTAGGTAGTTCTTCCTTCTTATATAAATTATTTTATAAGTAAGTATAAAAAGACTTATAGTATTAATAAGTCTCTTTATATATAGTAAATATTTTACCTTTAAATAAAAGGATTTTACTTATCTTCTAAAATAGATAATGTAGTATAAATTTAACATAAGCAAACTATACTAGGTTATAGTTAAAATAATATTAGAATATAAAGTTTAAAATTCTTAGTTTAGCCTAAGGGCTCTCCTTTATATCGCTGGTATAATTATATTTAAAAAGAAAATTATAAAAAGAAAGATTAAATAGATTAGAATAATTCTTATACTTTTAGAGAAAACTCTTACTATAATAAAAAGTTCTATTATCTTTACTACTTCTTTTTATAAAATGGTACGTATTTAGCTGGTTTTTCTTTAGCTAATAATTAACATTAAGTACCTAATAAAAGTAATAAACTAAAAGTAGATTAAGAAAAAAATTAATAATTTCCTAAGCAAACTAGTCCCGCTTACTAATAAGCTTATTTATTATTTTTATAATAAAGAAGTATAGCGGCCTCTTAGAATTAAGTTTTAGTAAAATTCTAGTAATTATAATTTTATAGTTATTAAACTACTATTTCTATTTAGTAGTATACTTTTTATTATATACTATTACACTAGCAGTACCTATGCATAATTAAATATTAATATTAACAAGCTATTCTATTAAAAGTAGTTATATATAAGGTAAAACCAATAGTACGACTTACCCTTATTTTAGAAAATAATAGAGAATTTAGTAAATAACTAGAGAGTAGAAAATTAGTACTTAATTTATTTTATTTTCTTATTAAACTTTAAGCAATACGCTGTTATATAATAGTGAATTTAAATTCTAGTTAAAATAGAGAATAATTACTTAAAGTCCTAAGTTATATTAAAATAAGCAAGTGAAAGAGATAATTCTTTATTAATAATACTTTATAACTAAAGCTAAGAATACATAACAAAGATATATACTTTCTAAAACTTAGTAAATTTAGTAAAAATTTTATAATTATCTTTATTAAAAAGCTCCTTATTAGAATCTGGCGCGTCTTTATAATAGTATATACTATAATTATAAATACTACTATAACTCTATTATTTAAAATAATCTTAACTATTAATAATATTAAACTTAAAGGTGAGCACCTTATCCTTAAAAGTTTAAAAATAATAGTAAAAGTAATAAGTAATAATATAGAAATTATTCTAAATATTATTATATATAATCTTAATCCTAGCGGCAGAGGTGGCGTTCTTCTACTTATTATATTAAAAAAATATTATATTAACTTATTCTAATAATAATTAGCTGTAGAAAAAGTAATAAATAAGCTTAAACTCCTTAATTACTATATTTAGTAAAATATTAGTCTTAGTATTAGTCCCGGTAATAGTTTTAGTATTAGTTTTAGTAAATAGTAAAATAGAATTACGTATTATAGCTTTAAGACTTCTATTTTTACCTGCCTAAAAAAAGTGTGTTTTATAAAGAGTTTTAGTAAAACACATAACTAAGTTTAGTATAGCTATAGACTAGATACTCTTATTCTTAAAAGTATTTTAAAGCTTATTAATAGAGATCCCTTTGTTATTAGATATTCTTAATATAAAGAAACTAGACTTTATATTTATTTACTTTTATATAATTATATTAAACGCCACGTAATAAAAGCGTAAATATTATGCTATATAGCTATTCTTATATAGTAATATATACTTAACATAAAACTTATAGTTAATATATTATTAGTAAGATATTATAAACTCTTTTATATTTATAGAAAAATATATTAAAAAAGCTCTACTTAGTAATACCTTACTATAATTAAACTCTAATAAAGAGATATATTAAATAGATGTTATAAATAATAAGACTAGGGCTTTAATCTAACACTATAAAACTTCTAACTCCTATATATCAGGAACTAGGTCCGGGACTATAATAACTTAAAAAGTAAAATTATTCTTACTATTATTTTTACTATTATCTTTACTATTATTCTTATAGGGTATTTTTGTATTAGTATTTAAATTTTTAGTTACTTAGTTATAAACAGGACCTCCTTACGTAGTATTTATAAACTATTTTTATTAAATAGACTAAGAAGATAATTTATTTATTTTAATAGTAAATAAATTACTGTTAACGTAATTATTATTAAAGAGAATACTTAAGGCTTTATTATTAATAGTAATATCTTTATAGCTATTATAATTATACTATAAGAAGTATAACTAATACTAAACAGCCTAATATTATATATAATAGTTATTCTAAAACTATCAGCTAACGCGTTTATGATTATTATTAGAAGAATAAAATAGCTTAAAAAGTATAATATTAAGATCCTAAAAAAGAAGAGATAATAAAGTAAAAATCTTTCTAATATTATATAAAAAGTAATAAATATGTTTTGTATATTTATATTAGGTACCTTAATATTAGCAGACTTCTATAAAGATATATATTTAAGTAATTAATATCTTTTTTATAAGGGAAAGTTTTGGAAGCTTTTTAGGCTATAAGCTAGAGTCTATCTTATTATTATAGCTAAATAAAAGCATAAAATTAGGATCTTAAGAGCTATCTTTAAGCCTTAAGTGCTTAGCCTTATCTTTATAATAAATAAAGCATTTTCTGTTTATAAGCTTTATATTAAACTAGCGTTTATTATAAATACTATAGGTCTTTATTATAGGCTTATTAAGGCAGGTATAAAACCTCTTAATTAGTTATTAATCTATAAGGCTAAAAGTAGAGTTATTTAGGAAAATATTACTTAAAAAATCTATAAAAAAGTTAGATAGCAGCAGGTTATAAGATAGATTTATATCTAGAAATATAAATAAAATAGAAAAAGGGAACTCGTTAAGTATAGTATTTTAAAATATAAATATTAACTAAAAAGGCTAATTTAGCTTAGTATTCTAAAATAAAAAAGTTAATTAAGAAGTCTAATTTAGCTCTTCCTAGCATTTTATTAACGATAAAATAAATAGTATAAATAAAACTTTATTACTTATTTAATGCTTAATATAGCGTTGTTTTTAAATATTTACTTAAGCATAATAAGTATTAACCTAAGCTAAAATATTATTACTATTTAATTTATTTAATAAATAATAAAAGGGACTACGTTGCTGTTGTGAAAGTAAAAGACTATATAACATATTTAAAAAACTCTATAATAGAATAGGGAAAGCTAAGGGCTTAAGGTGTTATATAAATATAACTATTTTTAATAAAAAGTATTATATAAGTATAACTACTTATAGCGTAGGTATAAAATAATAGAGAGTAGAAAGTAGAGATAATATAGCTTTATACTTACACTACATAACTTATTAGCCATAAAATTCTTAAAGATAATAGATATAAATAAATATATAGATAATATAGTAATATTCCTATACCATAAGTATATAGCTTTTTAAGTACTATAGTTTATTTTATTAGTAATAATATCTTTAAAGTTTCCAAACTAGCTGTAAGAAGAAAACAGATTTATTTAGTAAAATATAATAAAAATACTAGTAAACTATATATTACATAAGAGAAATCACGTAAAAAAGGTATTAGTTAAAATATTAAAGTATTAATTATATAAAAAAATTTTAATGTTCTTTACTTAGAGCTTAATTACGTAATATAACTTTTTTTTATCTAATAAAAACACAAAAAACCTTAGTATTATTTTAGTATAATTTTTAATTAAAATTTTTTAATTTAAATATAAGAAGCTTCGCTACGCTTAGTAATAAAATACTATTTTTATTTATTACTATACTAAATTCTAATATAGTAGTAAATATTTTTAAAATTTAGTCAAGTAAACTTAATTAAGTTTACTAATTAATAGTAAAATAATATTTTTTAAGTAACTTTATTAAAGTTTTAATAATTAACACAAAACCATAAACTACAATTTTTTTAAAAATAAAAAAATTAGTATATTTATTAAGTTAGTATTATTTTATATTTAACTTTTTTTACTTTACTTTTATTATATAGTTATAAAAATCTTTAAACCTTTTTTTAAAAAAAAGGTTATATAATAGTTTAAAAAGTACATTAGTACTTTTTTTTTAACTTAATTATATAATTATTTTTATAGTATTTAAATAGTACATTTATAATATTAGTAAAAGTTATGTTTTTAATGTTTTAAAGTTTTTAAAAAAAGTAAAAATTATAAGCTTATTACTTTTTATAATAATTATAGCTTTAATAAGTATAGTATATACATGCTTTTTATACTTTACTTTTATAATAACTATACTATACTACTAAAATAAAGTTTTTTTAAAATAAAATTTTCTAGTAATTATAACTTTAATAATAATTTTTTTTTAAAAACTTATATAGTAATTATTTTAAAATATAAAGCTAGTATTTTAAAAAAAAAATTAGTAATAAAGTTTTATGTTTAAAAGAAAACTACTATTAATACTTTAAAAAAGTAGAAATTTTATAATATAATTAAATTTTTATTTTAAACTAAACGTTCTTAAATTACTACATATTATAAAAAATACATTTTTTAATATTTTACTTAAAAAACTTTTAAAATTTAATATAAAAAATTTATAAAAAAATTAGACTTTCTTTATTTTTATAAAACTACTATTATGAAAAAAATAAATTTAATATAGTTTTAAAAGTTTTAAAATTAAAGTTCTATTAAACGTATTACTATTTTAATTAAAAAAAAAGTTAATTTTTTAATAAGTACTTTATTTAAAAAAAGTAAAGTAAAAAAGTAGAGTAGTATTTTTATTTCTTATAAAAAAAAAAAAAAACTATTTAGTTTACTTTAAATAAAAAAAGTTAAAAAAGTAAATTAATTATTAACGTTATAAAAAAAACTAAGAAACTAACTTTATTTAACTTAATTTTATATTAAAGTTTTTAAAAAAAGCCTTTTTTATTATAAGCTTAAGTAAGTATTTTAATAAAATAATATTCTAATTTATAATCCTTTAAATACTTAATTCTAGTTAAAAAGTTACGAAATTTAAATACTTAAATAGCTACTTTATTTTCTAGACTTTAATTCTATAAAGTATTTTTAGTAAACTTTTTAAAAAGTTTAAAAAGCTTTATAAGCTACTTTAAAAAAAGTTTATTTAATAGCTTATTAAAAGTATAAAAAAGGGCTAATAGTAATAAAAAAAAGTTAAAAAGTTAATAAATAAAATATTAATTTTTTATATTATTATATTAAAAATAGGCTTTATATAAGTTTTTTAATATATTTTAAATACTTTAAAAAATTAGGTAACTTAGTTAAAAAACTACTTAGTAATATAGTAAAAATAGACTTTTATTTTAGTACTATAGTATTTAACATATATAGTGTTAGTAATTTTTTTTTTTTTTTTTAAAAAATTTACTTTAAAATAAACTTTTTGTTAATAATATTTATTTATTGCTGAGTGTAGCAAAGCGTCTTTCTATTCAAATAGGGGGGGAGAGTTTTAATTCAAAACTCTGCTAAGGTTGCACCGAAAATTCTTGCGTTCTTATTGGTCAAAAAATGCAACATCACGTGTTCAGGTTCCAGTTATTCCGTGCCAGAGGAACACCAAAACTTCTCAACGCGACTAATACTTCAACGCTCTAGCTATCCCTGATGCTGCTTCCCCGACGCTACTTCTCTACAGCTGCCTCCCTGACGCTGCCTCTCTACAGCTGCCTCCCTGACGCTGCCTCTCTACAGCTGCCTCCCTTGCGCTGCTTCTCCCACACTGCTTCTCTGACGCTGCTTCTCTCTCTATCGCTGCTTCTCTCTCTATCGCTGCTTCTCTCTCTATCGCTGCTTCTCTCTCTATCGCTGCTTCTCTCTCTATCGCTGCTTCTCTCTCTATCGCTGCTTCTCTCTCTATCGCTGCTTCTCTCTCTATCGCTGCTTCTCTCTCTATCGCTGCTTCTCTCTCTATCGCTGCTTCTCTCTCTATCGCTGCTTCTCTCTCTATCGCTGCTTCTCTCTCTATCGCTGCTTCTCTCTCTATCGCTGCTTCTCTCTCTATCGCTGCTTCTCCAACGATGCTTCTCTACCGCGGCTTCTCTAATAGTACTGCCTCTCTGCAACAGCTTTTCTGGCGCGGCTTTTCTGGCTCTGCTTTTCTAGCGCGGCTTTTCTGGTGCGGCTTTTCTGGCACAGCTTCTATAGCGTTACTTCTCTAACGCTGCTCTTCTCTTTAACGCTGCTCTTCTCTTTAACGCTGCTCTTCTCTTTAACGCTGCTCTTCTCTTTAACGCTGCTCTTCTCTTTAACGCTGCTCTTCTCTTTAACGCTGCTCTTCTCTTTAACGCTGCTCTTCTCTTTAACGCTGCTCTTCTCTTTAACGCTGCTCTTCTCTTTAACGCTGCTCTTCTCTTTAACGCTGCTCTTCTCTTTAACGCTGCTCTTCTCTTTAACGCTGCTCTTCTCTTACGCTACTTCTCTAGTATTACTTTTCTTATACTACCTCTGTCATGTAACTTCCAACGCTACTTTTCTAATGCTACTACTTTAATACTGCTATTCTTACAAAATTTTCTCAGGCTACTTCTCTTATATTACTTCTCTATTACTACTCTTTTTACGTAGCTTTTCTTACACTATTTCTCTCAGGCTACTTTTCTTATACTATTTTTCTATTACTACTCTTTTCACGTAGCTTTTCTTACACTATTTGTTGCTAAGCATAGCGAAGTTTTCTAACATTTATGTTAGCTTTAGTATTTTATACTATTATTACAAAGTATAGTAGTTAGTATTTAAGTAAATTAAGTAGTATATATATATATTTTAATTTTTTTATATAATTAGCTTTTTATACTTTAAATTAAAAGTAAACTTAAGTACTATTATTTTTTAACATTTAAATAGTATTAACTTTTATAATAAAAGTTTTTTTTTTTTGTATTATTATATTATTTCCTTTTATAGTTTATTTTCTAATACCTCTACTTATAATAGTAATAATATTTTTTAAAATAATAAGTAATATTAGCTAAACTAAATAATATAGTAGTAACTATATAATATAAAATAGTTATTATTTAAGTTACTTAACTTATTTATTATATTTAATTTTAAGGTATATTTTGTATATAAAGTAAGAGCTTAATAGTAGCTTTATATAAGTTATTTTTTAAAGTAGTAACATGTTTAATAAATTTTTATCAAGTTTTTAAAAACTTAAAATAGTTTAAAAAAGTTATATAAATTTCTAACTATAGCTTACTATATAAGTATATTATTATAGCTAGTAATTTTACGCAAATAATTATAAATAGTTATAAGTAAAAGTAGATTATTTTAAAGCTACTTTAGTATAAAAAATTAGTAAAGTTTTTATATAGTAACTTAAAAGTACTAGTAAAAAAGTTTTATATAATATTATATAACTATATTTATTTATATATTTATTTATTTATTTATTATTTTTACGTTAATTTAAGTAATAGTATACTATATAAACTTTCTATAAACTTAATTATAAAAAAAATTATTATAAAGTATATAACCTTTATTTTATTAAAAAAAAAAACTTTTATATCTTTTATTTACTATATAGGTTTTGTTTTCTTATTTTTTATAGTACTTTTTATAAAGTAAAAAAAGCTTATAAATTTAGTTATAGTACTTAATTTACTTATTATAAAAACTTTTCTACTTATTTTTTACTTTATAAAATAGTTCTATAGCTAAAAAAAAATACTATAATATAATTTAGCTTAACGTATTTCATAAGCGAGCTGGTTAAACAAGTGAGCTGATCAGTTTACTAAGACCACGCATTAAGATATTTAATACCATAATGTCTCTACCTACCGACCTGCAATTGATTCCTAAAGAAGCTCAAATACAGCTTGCCATCCAAGCTCTTGAAACAGGCCAAATATTTGGCCTCTGACCTGCTGCGCGCACTTTTAACGTCCCCTTCTCAAGCCTATAAACGCGACGCGCTGGAATCACCTCACGACACGATATTAAGCCCAATTCAATAAATCTGATAGCAACTGAAGAAGAGGCAATAAAACAGTATATACTTGAGCTGAATTCAAGAGGATTTGCCCCTCTACTCAATGCTGTTCGAGAGATGGCTAATAAACTATTAGCTGAGCAGGGGAAAGACCTAGTAGACATAAACTAGCCACACAACTTTATCAAGCGCACTATAGGGCTTAAAACAAAGTACAATTAGAAGCTAGACTACTAGCGTTATAAACAGGAAGAACTAGCAATCGTACAAGCTTAGTTTAACCTTATACGTAATGTGAAGGCTAAATATAGTATACAAGACGAAGACACGTACAACTTTAACGAATCTGGCTTTCAGATGGGTATAATAACCCAGCAAAAAGTCGTTACAGGCTCTGAAAGACGGCATCGACCAAAAGCTGTTCAGCTAGGTAACCGGGAGTGGGTTATAGTGATCTAAGGTATTGGCGCGTTAGAATACGCGCTTCTACTCTTCATTATCTACAAAGGCAAAAACCACCTCTCTACCTGGTACCAGGAAGTTAACATACCATCCCAATGGGCATTCAGGGTCTCTGATAATGGCTGGACAATAAATAAGCTTGGTTTCCAGTGGTTGAAGCACTTTAATACACATACAAAAAAGCGTACTGTGGGTGCATACCGTCTATTGATTCTAGACGGCCACGAAAGCCATAACTCGCTGGAATTTACCGAATACTGTAAAGAGAATAAGATAGTTACTTTATGTATGCCGCTACATTTGTCACATATCTTGTAGCCACTAGATGTCGGTTGTTTTTCGCCGTTGAAGACAGCGTATGGGCGCCAAGTCAAGAAGCTAATGCGCAACCGGTTCAACTATATTATGAAAATAGAGTTCTTACTAGCCTTCCGGGACGCGTTTAATGCGTCTATTACTGAAAAGAATATCCAAGAAAGTTTTCGAGGTGCTGGCCTAGTTCCATTTGATCCAGATGAGGTGATATCAAAGCTTGACGTTTGATTACGCACGCCTACACCCCCCACCGTACAAGATACCCCATGGCAGTCGAAAACCCCTAGTAACCACCTCGAATTTGGGTCGCAATCAAAGCTGATTAGCGATAAGTTAGGTAGCTCACTATCTTCCTTAAAGGAAGGGTTCAATCAGCTTGTTAAAGGCACCTTTTTGATGGCTTATCAGATGGTGTTGTGGCGCAATCGAATCACCGAGCTTGAAGCAGCTAATGAGGTCGCAAACTGACGGAAACAGCGCAAAAGAAAGTGTATCCAGCAAAGAGAAGTCCTTACCTTTGAGGCTGGCTCACAGTTAGTTACTAAGGAGGCTGCTACTGCAACTTCTAGTAGTAAGAAGAGTCAGGGTAACGCTAGGGCAGATGGGGTTAAACTAACTTAAAGGCGCTGTGGAAACTGCGGCGGGACTGGGCATAACGCTTGAACATACCAAATTAATAAAGAATCTACTATAGAATCCAGCAACGATGAGGAATTAGAGGTAGATTATAGTGGGGTGGAGTAGTTCGTTACATAGTTCATTACATTTGGTGTGGTCTTGGTAAACTGATTAGCTCGCTTGTTTGACCAGCTCGCTTGTGAAATACGTTATATAAACTTAAATAATAATTAAGCTTTTTACTTTATAAAAGTTTATATACGTTTTAAGTACTTTTTTTACTAAAACTTATTTATATACTAGGTTTTAATTATATTATTAAGTAATTTACTATTTTTACTATTTTTAAGCTATACTAGATTATAGTTTAATTAGAATTTTTTTATATTTATTATATATTTACAAACTATTTTATAGTTTAATTAAAATACTTTTTTATAAGTATATAAATTTTTACTACTTTTAAATTTTATTTTAAATTTTATGTAAATTTATATAATTTCTTATTTTATATTTAAAGTTTTTATATAATACTTATAACTAATAACTTTTATATTAAAAGTAACTTATAATAAAATAATAAAAGTTTTTATTTTAAATACTATTATTAGTATAGTTTAGTATTTACTAGTTGTAATGATTTATTCTACTAAGCTAAAAAGATAGTATATAAACTAGATTAAGATTAAGTTTATTACTGTAGAATATATATATTAATCTAAATATTATAGCTTCGTAAGGGGCTAGTCTTATGTTATATTATAGAATATATAATAACTATTATATTATTTTCTTATTAGCTAAACTTATGTCCCTATAAGCGTACGTAAATTCTATTATATATTTTATAAAAAACATATAATTATTAACTGCCTATCCACTAACAGCCTTAGTACGTAATAGGTATATATAATTTTTTTATATAAAAAAACCACCTTATTACACATGCACCTAGAAATCGTAAAATTTAAATAGATAAGTAGATTTTAGGAATTGAACCTAAACATCTATATATTTAATTTATAGATATAAGAAAAGATTTTAATTTAATATAATAACTTATTCCACTAAGCTAAAAAGATAGTGTATAAACTAGATTAAAATTAAGTTTATTACTATAGAATATATATATTAACCTAAATATTATAGCTTTATAAGGGGCTAGTTTTATACTATATTATAAAACATATAACAACTATTATACCAGTAATTATTTATAAATATTTTATTTAAATTTTACAAAGTTAGTTTAAATTTTTACTAATTTTTTTAATTTATTTTAATTAAACTAATATTAAAGTAAGTAATAAAAGTATATTAATATAGTAAAATAGTAAAAAGTTTACTATTATTATTATTATTTTTATAGAGTTTTATAAATATATGAACTTTAGTAAAAAACTAAATTAAGTTAAATACTAAAAATATAATTTTTTTTTAGTACTATTAATATTTATAAAAACTACTATATTAAAGTATTTTAATTTTTGTAATAAGTATATAAGTTTATATTTTTATAGTATAAAAACTACTATATAATAAGCTATTTAGCTAATATAATAGTTACAAATATACTTAAAAAAATAGTAGTTAGTTTTATTAAGTAACTATATATAAAAAGTATAGTATTATTAATAAATTTTTTAATATATATATTTTTACAAGTATTATTATAGGCTTTATAAAGTTTTATAATATAAAATAAAATAAAAATTAGAAAAAAAAAAGAGTTATAAAATTTTTGCTAATATATTAAAAAGTTTTAGTTTATAATTTAAAAATTTTTAATTCTTTTTATTTATTATAAAAATTTTAACTTAATAAATAAGTTATTATAAATTTTATTTTATTTATAAAATAACGTATTTTACGGGTGAGCTGAATAAATAAATAAGTTAAATACTTTACTAAAACCCTATTAAAGTACTATTATTTATAGTACTATTACTTAATAGTATTATTAATTATAGTATTATTTTCATTACTGCTAGATTTTATAGTACTATCTTTATTAATTTTATATGTTTAAGTATTATATTTAATCTTACTATAGTTACTATAGTGCTTTTAAGTTAGTTTAGCTCTATTTACTTTTACTTTACTATAATTTTTCTTACTACTAGAACTTATAGTAGTAGAGTTTTTAGTGGATTTATCTTAGCTAGTACTAAAGCTAAGTACTTTTCCTTTCTAAATATGCTTTCTTTTATACTGTTTTTGTTAAAATATAATTTTATTAGCTACTTTAAGCTTAGTAATATAATTATATATAAGTACTATCTCTTAAGCTATTATAAGAATACCTTTAATAAGTTACTAGTATCTATTCTTTAAAAATAAGAGAAAGCTACCTAACTTATTAGTAATTAGCTTTATTTACGACCTAAATTTATAATAGTTCTTTAGGGTTTTTAACTGCCAGATGACCTTTATATTAATAGGTAGTATAAATATATGTAATTAAATATCAAGTTTTAATATCACCTTATCTAGGTTAAATAAAACTAGGCTAGTGTCTTAAAAGCTTTCTTAAATATTACTCTTAGTAATTAATATATTAAATGCGTCACGGAAGGCTGGTAAGAACTCTAGTTTAATAATATAATTAAATTAGTTACGTATTAGCTTCTTAACTTGGCGTTTATAGGCTCTTTTTAAAGACTAAAAACAACCCACATCTAGTAGCTATAGGATATGTAATAAGTGTACTAGTATATATAAAGTAATAATCTTATTCTCCTTATAGTATTCTATAAATATAAGAGAGTTATAGTTTTTATGGCTATTAATAATTAATAAATAGTATGCGCTAATACTATGCTCCTTTATACACTTATTAAAGTACTTTAATTATATAAAACTAAGTTTATTAGTTATCTAGCCATTATTAGAGATACTAAATTACTATTAACGTGGTATATTAAGTTTCTAGTACTAAACAGAAAGGTAATTCTTACTCTTATAGATAATAAAAAGTAGAATTACGTACCCTAGTGTGCTAATAGCTAGAATTATTATAATTTACTTATAATTACTTAGCTAGAAAGCCTTTAGTTAATGCTATCTCTTAAAGCTTATAATAATTTTCTACTAAGTTATTATACCTATCTAGAAGCTAGATTTATTAAAGTTATAGGTATCTTTATTCTATATACTATACTTAGCCTTTATGTTACGTATAAGGTTAAATTAGCCTTATATAATTACTAGTTCTTTCTGTTTATAATGCTAATAATTAAGCTTCTAATTATACTTCATTTAAATCCCTAGTATATACTTAATAAAGATATGTAACTAATTTATGTCTATTAGACTTATCTTTTATTTAGCTAGAAGTTTATTAGCTATCTCTTAAATAGTATTAAGTAGAGAGATAAATTCTCTTAAATTTAGCTTAAGAATATACTTCTTTATTACCTTCTCTTTAGAAACTGTAAGCTTTATTGAATTAGGTGTGTTATTACATCATGAGATAAGTCTATCACGTTATATCTTTAAGCTTATAAGAGGTATATTATAAATGCGTATAGCATTTTAGAGACTATAAATTTAGCCTAAATTAAGAGCCTAAATAGCAAGCTGTATTCTAGCTTCTTAAGAAATCAATTTTAGGTTAGTAGGTGGTATAATAGTACTATAGATTAAAGTAGTATTAAGGTCTTAGTAAAATATTTAGCTCACTCATTTATTCAGCTCGCCCATAAAATACGTTATAAATAAGCTTTTTATAAACTATTTTATTAAATACTCTAAAAATATTATGTATTAAAAAAGTTGTATAATTTTTTTAAATAGTATAAACTTAGTTTATAAAAAAGTTAAAAACTATATTTATAAATTTATATTACTTTATACTTATTTATTAAGCTAAAACTATATTATTCTACTTTATTAGTTACTTTAGTTACTTTGTTATAATTACTTTTATAACTTTTATAGTTATATTTAAAAGTATAATAAACTACTAGACTTTAAAAATTAAGTAGTTTTTTTTTAAGCTTTTATAATACTACTATATAAGTAATTTTAAATATTTATAAATAGTATACTAAATTTTAATAAAAAGAATTACTTTTATAAAATATTTACTTTTTTTTAATAATTTTATGTTATTCTATTTTTAGTTTATAGCAAAAAAAAAAATATATAAGTAATTTAAGTAAAAAATAACTATAATTTTTTACTTATACTATTAGTTTTTAAATCCTTTTTTTTTAACTATTATTTTATAAATTTTGTTTTAAAAACATTATTTTTTAATATTATAAACTTTTTTTCTTTTTAATTTATACTAAATTAGAAGTTTTTATATAGTTTTATAGTATTTTAAGTTATTTTTTACTATTTTACTATTTTAGTAACTTTTTAAGTTTACTATAAATAGCTAAAATTTAGTTTTACTTTTTATAATAGTATAGTATACTAAATAAAGTTTACTAAACAAAGTTTACTAAAAAAGTTTAAAAGTATTTTATATATTTATTAATTACTTTTAAAATACTAATTTTTTTTATTAAATTATAAAAATATTATATATTACTAAAAAAAATTTTAAGTATTTTTTTTTAATTATAAACTTTTATTACCTAGCTTAAAAAGTTATAATAGTTTATAACTTTATTTTTAAAAAAAAGTAAGTAGTTTAATTTATAGTAAAAGCTTTTATTACCACTATAGTTAATAAATTTATTTTAAATATTTAAAGTAGTAAAAGTAAAATTAATTATATTAATAAAGTTTTTTATAAACTATAAAACACTAAAATTAATATAAATGTTAGTAAACTAAGTATAGTAAATTATACTATATATTTACTTTAAAATTTTAAGTTACTAGTAAGTACTTATAGTAAGTCTATAGTATAAATTTTTATTTATTTCTAAGTTTAAAATAGGTACTAAAACTTTTATTTAAAAATAAAATACTAAACTTTAACTTTATGTAAATTTTATATTTAGTTCTATTTCTTTATTATTAGCTTCTATTAGTAATAGCCAGCTTTAGTAATATAAGCTAAATTTATATTACTAATAAAATTAATATAACTAGCTAAGTAGTAAATAATTTAAAAAAAGTAATAAAAATCTTTAAACTAAATTATAACTTATTTAGTATAAATAGTAAATAAATTAATAGCTAAAGTTAATTAAACTAATATTAAAACTAATACCTAAAAATACTTATCTTTAAAAATATTAATTAAAAAAGTTTTTGTAGCTTCTTGCAAAGTATTAAAAGCTATAACCTAAAACTAGAAATTATTATTAAAGTTTCTAGTAATTTTATAAACTAGTTACTAGAATAGAAAACACTTTAATAAATTTTTTTAGTAATATTAATAGTATTTAATTTTATAAAATACTAAAGCTAACATAAATGTTAGTAGGCTAAGTATAGTAAAGTTATATATTTACTTTAGAATTTTAAGTTACTAGTAGATACTTATAGCAAGCTTATAGTATAAATTTTTATTTATTTCTAAGCCTAGAATAGTTACTAAAACTTTTATTTAGAAATAGAATACTAAACTCTAACTTTATATAAACTCTATATTTAGCTTTATTTCTTTATTATTAGCCTTTACTAGTAATAGCTAGCTTTAGTAATATGAACTAAATTTATATTACTAATAAAATTAATATAATCAGCTAAACAGTAAATAATTTAGAAAAAGTAATAGAAATTCTTAAACTAAATTATAATTTATTTAGTATAAATAGTAAATAGATTAACAGCTAAAGCTAATTAAACTAATACTAAAACTAATACCTAAAAATACTTACCTTTAAAAATATTAAATAAGAAAGTTTTTATAACTTCTTGCAAAGCGTTAAAAGCTGTAGCCTAAAACTAGAAATTATTATTAAAATTTCTAGTAATTTTATAAACTAATTACTAAAATAAAAAACACTTTAATAGATATTCTTAGTAATATTCTTAGTATTTAATTTTATATAGTGTACTAGCTGTAAATTATTAACATAATATTAATATTAAAAATAAAAATAAAAATAAAAAATAAAAGAGAAGGAAATGAAATAAAAACTAAAAAAAAACATACTATTAGTTTTATATTTATAATAATTACTAAGAGGCTTAAAACATAAAAATAATAGAACTTAAGATTTATTACTAGCTAAAGCTATAAAAGGCTATTTAATACTTATTTAAAATAAAAAAAACTATAAAGTATTAATTAAAATTAACTAATACTTAAACTAATACTAAAAATTAACTTATAAAAATAATAGTCTTGTATGTTACTTTACTAAAAATTTTTTACAAGACTTATTAAAACTAGTAAGTAAAGTATTAGTTATAATTAACTAATACTAAAACTAATACTAAAAACTAATTTATAAAAGTAATAGTTTTACGTGCTATAGTTTTACATAGTACTTTACTAAAAAGATTTTTATAAAACTTATTAAAACTAGTAAGTATAACTTATTTTATATTAAAAAAATCTTTATAAAGCTTATTAAAATTAATAAGTATAGCCGAATTTATACTAAAAAGATTTTTATAAAGCTTATTAAAACTAGTAAGCAAAGTATTAGTTATAATTAACTAATACTAAAATTAATACTAAAAATTAATTTATAAAAGTAATAGTTTTGTGTACTATAATCCTATATAGTACTTTACTAAAAAGATTTTTATAAAGTTTATTAGAACTAGTAAATATAGTTTATTTTATATTAAAAAAATCTTTATAAAGCTTACTAAAACTAGTAGATATAATTTACTTTATATTTAAATTTTTATAAAGCTTATTAGAACTAGTAAGCATAACCTACTTTATACTAGCTATAGTTAAAGTATTAAGCAAGTATTAGTTAAAGTAAAATAATTAATAATAGAAGTAAGTAATAAAATAAGTATTAAAATTTATAACACGTTAGAATTAAAAGCACGTAATAATAAAAGTAAAGGTAAGTAAAAAAAAAATTTTTGGTAAAATATAAGCATATAATTAGCTATTTAGTATATAGATTATTTATTTATTAAATTTTATTTTACTATCTTACTAACACTAACTCACTAACTTTACTAAAATAATTTTTGTAAGTTTATATTTTGTGTAAACTAATACCTAAACTAATACTATATTTTAGTAATATTTTACTTACTAGTTATTTATTATGTTTTTAAAATATACTATAAAACCCGCCTCTGCGACGTTACTAAATAAATATTAAAAATAATAATAATAAATATTCAAATAATATACATACTACTAAAAAGAGAAATAAATATAATAATTTAGAAAATAAAGAGCTAATATTAGCATGTAATAAAAACATAATAAATAAATTCATATTAAAATATTAAATAAAATATATAAAGAATTATATAGCTAAAATTAACACTGCTAAAAAGAAGAATAAAGAGATTATAACTAAAAATCTAAAACAAAAAGCAAAAACTAAGGCTATTAAGAAACTATAAGTAAATAAAATATTAGTTTTAGTATTAGTTACTAACGTTAGCAGGTTTAAAGATAGTATTTATTAAACTTAAAAAGTAAAGCTATATAACTCTAATAAAAATTATTTTATATAATCTTTTATTTTTAATAATAATAAGGCATGTAATAATAATAAAGTAAAGCTAATTACTAATATAAAAATATAACTTCAAGTACTTAAAAATTTAGTCATAGTGGATTTTATAATATAGTAGTATATAGTATAATACTTTTAGAGTATAACATTAAAGAGTACTACTAAGAAATTAAAACAGCTTTTTATTTAAATAGACTTTAGATATATAATAAGGCTTATAAGCATATTATAATTTAAAATTAATATATATTTTTTTAATTTTAGACTAATACTAAGACTAATACCTGTTTAGAAATATCTAATAATAATAATATAAGCTAAGCGTTTTAACTAAATTAGCTAAGTATAGAAAAATATAAATCTTAAAGATATTTCTAATAAAAAAAAGTTAACTATACTACTTAGTATTTACTATAAAGTAAGATATTAGTCTAGGTATTAGTATATTACTAATAGAATTTAGATTCTAGTTTTAAAAGCTTTATATGCTCTAGCTATTAAATATAGCATCTTAATACTTAAAGTAAATTTAATTAATAGCTACTTAATTTTACTCTTTTATAGCTTATTTAGCTATCTAAAATATATTATTATAATAGTAATAGCTGTAGTATAATCTTGTGGCTATTATTTTAGGTCTGAAATTTAATTAGCATTTACTTTAAAATACCTTAGTCTTTTAAGTACCTTTTAGTTTAACATAATTAGAAATTTTACTAAAGAGTTTTATTTTAAGAATTTTAATAAAAATAATACTAAGTACTTACTTAATTAGTTTTTAGATAATAATAATTCTATATTAAAAAACGTTAGTATGTGGATTAAGCTATTTAATAATTTTAAGCAAAAGTAGATATAAAATAGCATATTTCTAAGTATTAGTTAGTATTAGTTTACTAGTTTATATATATATTTACTTTTCTTTAAAATCTAAACACTGTATTAGAAGCTGTAACTTAATATTAAAATTATTTATTAATATTAATCTATCTTATATACGTTATGTTACTCTTCTTTTACTTTAATTTTTAAAAGTTAAAACTATTTATAAATAACACACTTTAAAGAGACTTACAGCATAAAATAGTTATATAAATTAATTTAAGAATAAAGTCTTTTTTATTTAATATACCTAGTACTACCTCTTTAATAGTAATATTCTAAGACTTATAAATAATAATAGTATAAGCTATTACTAAAAAAAACTAAGTTTATAAGCATATAACTTTTTTACACTAGAAATTCTAATAATAATAGAAAATTAGTACTATACTTTTACTATTTAAGGTCTTATATAGAAACGGCCTATTATAGTTATTAAAAGTAATAAATAATACTAAAAGAGCTTTTTTTTAAAAAGTTTATAGTATTACTAAACTATATAATATTATCTAATATACTTAAAGTACTATTTACTAGGTCTTTTTTTATTTATATATTATTTATAAGTATAACCTGTAAGCTAATACTTAAAAGAAGTAAGGTTTTTAGATTTCTAGTTTTTTTTATAATAGACTTTTTAGCCTTTATACTTTTATAACTAGCTGTAATAGCTATTATAAGCTAGCTAAAATCTTATAGCTAATAATAATTTAACTTCTAAACCTACTTCCTTTTAGTATAAATGTAGATAGTGTTTTAAAATAAACTAATATTATTTATAAAAAGTATTAATTAAATTCTAGTAGTAAATAGAAATTAGTCTTAAATTATAATCTTTTTAATATAAAGATAGCTTAGTGTATTATAAAAAGTTTCTTAATTATAGACTTACTATTACATTATAATATTAAAAAGAATAGTTTTCTTAAATTATTAATATAGCTGCTGCTTAAACGTTTTACTTATATTCTAAAATATATAAGTATTATATAAAGGCCTTGTATTTATAAGTAAAAGTTAAAAAAGTTTTTACCTAAAATAATACTTAAGCTACTAAAAAAAAGATGACTAGATAATAAAAAGATTTTCTTATACTATAAATTAACTTAAGCTAATATTTTTAAGCTAACTATAGTTTTTTTATTTATAACTAAATAATAAATATCTTTAAATGTAGTTTAAAGAGCCTAAAGAGCTTATAAAAACAACTTAGTAAACTCTATACCTTTAATTAAAATATAAAATAGTGTACTTAGTATTTTGCTAGAAATATTATAAATAGTATAACTTATAGGTGTTACTTAAATTATTAGAAAATAATATCTATAAATAATAGCTAAATTATTAAGCTTAGTAGAAGTAAATTTTATAACATATATTTTTCTAAATCCTGCTTCTTTATTTAAGTTAACTAGTTACTATAAAGAATTTTCTTTAGTTAAGAATAACTAATAGTAGTTTATAATAAGTTTATTAAATAACTTTTATTTTTTAATAAAAGTCTTATATGTGCCTATAGCCTAAATAGTAAAGTTAATAAAGTAATTAGCTTTTTATTACTTTTAGTACATAAAGAAATTAAGGTTATAGGTATTAATTTAAGTAAAATAATTTATTACGTGATTTTTAAAGCAATTTCTTAAGTTTTCTCTATTAACTAAAATACCTTATATATCTAGTTAATAAGCGGCTAATTTTCTTTAAAATAGCTTAAAATTTTCTTCTTTTTTATTAATATCTTTAAGGTCAGAATTATTTTCTTTAGTAAATAGTTCTTTTTCTTTATATAAATTATCTTATAAGTAAGTATAGTTAAACTTATAGTACTAGTAAGTTTTTTTATATATAATAAATATTCTACTTTTAAATAAAAGGATTTTACTTATTTTCTAAAACAAATAATATAGTATAAGTTTAATATAAATAAACTATGTTAGATTATAGTTAGAATAATATTAGAATATAAAGTTTAAAATCTTTAGCTTAGCTTAAGGCCTCTTCTTTATATTACTAGTATAATTATATTTAAGAAAAAAATTATAAAAAAAAATTAAGTAAATTAGAATAATCTTTATACTTTTAGAAAAGGCTTTTATTATAATAAAAAGTTCTATTATTTTTACTATCTTTTTTTATAAAATAGTACGTATTTAGCTAGTTTTTTTTTTAGCTAATAATTAACATTAAGTACCTAACAAGAGTAATAAACTAAGAATAAATTAAAAAGAAAATAAGTAATCTTTTAAGTAAACTAGTTCTATTTACTAATAAGCTTATTTATTATCTTTATAATAAAGAAGTATAGCAGCCTCTTAAAATTAAGTTTTAGTAGAATTCTAGTAATTATAATCGTATAGTCATTAAACTACTATTTTTACTTAATAGTATACTTTTTATTATATACTATTACACTAGTAGTACTTATGTATAGTTAAATGTTAGTATTAGTAAACTATTTTATTAAAGTTATACAATAGTATACATTTAATTAAAAGTAGTTATGTATAAAGTAAAACTAATAGTATAACTTACTTTTATTTTAGAAAATAGTAGAAAATTTAGTAAATAGCTAGAAAGCAAAAAATTAGTACTTAATTTACTTTATCTTTTTATTAAACTTTAAATAATACACTGTTATATAACAGTGAATTTAAATTCTAATTAAAATAAAAAATAATTACTTAAAGTCTTAGGTTATATTAAAATAAGTAAGTAAAAAAAGTAATTTTTTGTTAATAATATTCTATAACTAAAACTAAAAATATATAACGTATTTTATGGATGAGCTGTATAAACGGGTGAGCTATATACTTTATTAAAACTCTATTAAAATACTATTATTCATAATATTATTACTTAATAGTACTATTAGTTATAGTATTGTTTTTATTACTACTAAATTCTATAATACTATCTTTATTAATTTTATATGTTTGAGTATTATGCTTAGTTTTACTATAGTTACTATAATACCTTTAAGTTAGTTTAGTTCTATTTATTCTTACCTTCCTATAACTCTTTTTACTACTAAAACTTGTAGTAGTAGGGTCTTTAGTAGATTTATTCTAGCTAGTACTAAAGCTAAGTACTCTTTCTTTTTAGATACACTTTCTTTTATACTATTTTTATTAAAATACAGTCTTATTAACTACTTTAAGTTTAATAACATAATTATATATAAGTACTATCTTTTAAGCTATTACAAGAGTGCCTTTAATAAGCTACTAGTATTTATTTTTTTTTAAAAAAAAGTAAGCTACTTAGCTTATTAGTAATTAGCTTCGTTTATAACCTAAATTTATAATAGTTTTTAGAGGTTTTCGACTACCAGGTAACCTTTTAGTTAGTAGATAGTATAAACATATATAATTAAATATTAAGCTTTAATATTACCTTATCTAGATTGAATAGAATTAGGCTAGTGTTTTAAAAGCTTTTTTAAATATTACTTTTAGTAATTAACACGTTAAATACGTTACAGAAGGCTGGTAAGAACTTTAGTTTAGTAATATAATTAAACTAGTTACGTATTAGCTTTTTGACTTAGTGCTTATAGGCTATTTTTAAAGGTAAAAAACAACCTACATCTAGTAGCTACAGAATATGTAATAAGTATACTAGTATATATATAATAATAATTTTATTCTTCTTATAGTATTTTATAAATATGAGAGAGTTATAGCTCTTATGGCTATTAATAATTAATAATTAGTATATACTAACACTATACTTCTTTATACACATGTTAAAGTGTTTTAACTATGTGAGACTAAGCTTATTAATTATCTAGCCATTATTAAAAACACTAAATTACTATTAATGTAATATACTAAGTTTTTGGTACTAAGTAAAAAAGTAATTCTTACTCTTATAAATAATAAAAAATAGAATTATAAACTCTAGTATGCTAATAGCTAGGATTATTATAATTTATTTATAATTACTTAGCTAAAAGGCCTTTGGTTGACTCCGTTTCTTAAAGCCTATAATAACCTTTTACTAAGTTATTATGCCTATTTAGAAGCTAGATTTGTTAAAGTTATACGTATTTTTATTCTATATACTATACTTAGCCTTTATATTACGTATAAGGTTAAACTAGCCCTATATAATAGCTAGTTCTTTCTATTTATAATACTTATAGTTTAGTTTTTAATTATACTTTATTTGAATTCCTAGTGTACACTTAATAAAAGTATATAGCTAATTTATATCTACTAAATCTATTTCTTACTTAACTAGTAACTTATTAGCTATTTCTTAAATAGCATTTAGTAGAGAGGTAAATTCTCTTAAATCTAGCTTAAAAATATACTTCTTTATTACCTCTTCTTTAGAGACTGTAAGCTTTATTAAATTAGGTATATAATTACGTTATAAGATAGTTCCATTACATCGCGTTTTTAGGCTTATAAAAGGTATATTATAAATATATGTGGTGTTTTAAAGGCTATGAATTTAGCCTATATTAAGAGCATAAATAGCAAGCTATATTCTAGCTTCTTAAGAAATTAATTCTAGGTCAGTAGGTAAATACATAGTACTATAATTAATAATATTATTAGAGTTTTAGTAAAGTATATAGCTTACTTATTTATACAACTCGCCTATAAAATACGTTAGTAGAAATATATATTTTTTAAAATTTAGTAAATTTAGTTAAAGCCCTGTAGTTATTTTTATTAAAAAGCTTTTTATTAAGATCTAGTATGTTTTTATAATAGTATATACTATAGTTATAAGTACTACTATAACTCTGCTATTTAAAACAATTCTAATTATTAATAATACTAAACTTAAAAGTAAACACCTTATTTTTAAAAACTTAAAAATAATAGTAAAAGTAATAAATAATAATATGACAGTGCTACTCGCTCTGCTTATTATAGACTATATAATATCATAACTAGTTATACTAGTTATAACCTAGTATAGAGCTTAGAGTATAGCTAGCTTATGCTTAGGTTATATACTACTTTATTTAAAAATAAGCTCCCTTTATATCTCTTCTTTTCCTATTTTAGTGTAGCTGAAATAGAGCTAACTTATTTATTAACCTATATTTATACTATAACGCGTAAAAACCGAGCCCGTTATCATACTATAGAAATTATAGAATATTAGGAAGAATTATAGGCTTTTAACTAATATAGGTACTAGCTATTTCTATATAGCAGTAATTTTCTCAAGGTCCTTTTAAATCCCTTCTATACTAATAATAAGGCTTAGGAACTTTATTCTAATAATAATAAACTCACTTTTCTTAATATCTACCTAAAGGCTTATATTCTAAAGATATTTTAATATCTAAGTAACATGCTCCTCATACTGCAGCAGGTCTTTAAAGTAAATTAGAATATTATTAAGATAAATAGTATAGAAGTCGTTAAGTAGACTATAAAGTATTTTATTAATATAGTACTAAAATATAGTAGGGCTATTATAGAGGCTAAATAGTAGTATATAGTACTTATAGTTCTTATACTAAGTATAGAACATAATTAGGTCCTCTATATCTTTATTTAGACGTATATAATAAAAGGCCTGTTATATATTAAGCTTAGTGAATACTTTTATACGTGCTAGTTAGATAAGGGTCTTCTAAATTAGCAGAATTAGATAAGTATTTTTTTTAGTAATAGTATTAAGCTTATAGTAGTCAATACAGAAGCACTACCCTTTTTTAGGCTTCTTAGTAAATAATACTAAAAAAGTATATAAAGCATTACTATAAGTAATAATACCTTATTAAAAGTAGTTATTTAAGTAGGCCTTAATAAGCTATAGTTATTTAAAAGATATATTATATAGTAAACTTAATATTAGCATGTTCTTAGCTATTAGTTTAATATTATAATTAATATCTTTATAATATAAGAGTAGTATGTCTAAGTTTTTTTTTAAGAAATAGACCTAAGTCACGCTAGTATAACTAGAGTAAAATAGTTTTTATTTAATAAGCTACTAAAGTTTCTTTTCTTCTATAAGATTCTTATTTAAGTGATAGAGCCCTTCTAGTAAAGTCTTCCCTAAAAGGCTTTTAAAGCCTTAAGAGAAGAATTCTAGATCTAGTAAGCTAAGCTTATTTTTATAATTCTAAATAAGCTTATCTACCTTATAAATACTAGTATACCCTAGTATAATTTCTTTTTACTATATATATATTATAAAGGTAATAGCTTTTATAGTATTAATTTTGAGACCTGCTTTAAAGAGGTCTTTGTGTAAGATAAGTTAAAAGTAAAAAATCCACTTACTTAGCTCTAGCTACTATTATAAGTAAAGCTATTTTTTTATTTTCTTAAAGTTTTTTTACTATACCACATGCTAAGATAAGCGCTAAGGTAGTTTATAGGTATATTATAAAATCACTATATTTATCAGCTCATTATATTAGTTAGTATTAGCTTAATATAAGAAGTTAATTTTAGTTAATAAACCTTATATTAGAATAATAATATCGTGTTTATAGTTAATTAGCTTATTATCTGGCTATTTAAGCGCTTGCTTCTTATAGTTAATTAAAGTACCTATATCTTCAAACAGCTTATAGCCAATTATGAGGTCATAGCGGCTAATATTATAAAAAATAAAATAAGTTAATAGATAGTAGTTATCTAGTACTAGATTAGCCTAAAAGTATTTATCTATTTATTTATTTAGTCTACTGTTATAGCTAGCTAGGGGAATAAATTCTATCTAGTAAGTTTTTATCTTAAGCCCTTTCTTAATAGCGTGTATGTGTTTTAGGTGTACTAGAATAAAACTACTAGCTCTAATATTAAAAAAACTACTTAGCTTAATAGCTAGTTTACTAGTAGAGATATAATAAAACAGCGTAAGAGCTAGTCTGCTAAATAGTAATTAGCAAGAGTTAAACTAGTTAATAGTTCTAGAAAATAATTCTAGAAAAAAAACTTTCTTTAGAGTAAGTCTTCTTTTAATAGTTTCTTTATAGTAAGCTAAAACTTCTCATTATTACTAGTATCCTAGAGCGTATAGAGCTTTTTATTAGTATCTATAAGCTTAATTACTTTAGCTATAGCTTAAGTAAGTAGTTAATAGTTTTTTATAAAGTAACTAAATTTCCCACAATTATAGTAACTAGCTAGCTTAGGGATAGATATTAGTAGAATAGTAATAGCTACTACGTAAGTTAAATACTTAGCTCTTAAGTAAAACTACTAACTTAATAGTAGCTAAGTTTTCTTAGTTCTTTTATTAATCTACTTAGTAGCTTTCCTAGCGCTAAAAGCTAGCTCTCTAGTAAAGTCTTAAGCTAAGTCTATATACTTATTATACTAGTTATAATACTATTATTAGTAAATGCCTATCTGCGTATATAGAGTGTTTAGAAGCTTCTTATAAAATTCTTCTACTTATTAGTTTATAGGTAGGCTGTGTTCTTAAGCTAAGTAAAAGAAATCACTCTAGAATAGTAAAATTAGTAGAGTCTTTAAGATAAAGCCTTTAGAAATTATAGTAAGTATTAAGTCTCTTATATAAATTACTATATATTCTCTTTAGATAATTTACTATATACTAGTAGCTAACTAGCTGCTTACTTTTTCTTACTATATATATAAATATTAAGAGATACTAGTTAACAGAACCCTCTGTATATATATATATGTAAGAGATAATATTTTCTTAGGTAGCTTACTTATTAGCTCTAGTAAACTAGTCTTAATTAGTATATATCTTATTCTCTAGGATATTTCTCTATTAATTAAAGGTAATATTCTTACTGTTCTTAAGTATTAGTAGATTTGGAAATTATGCTAAGTAGCTATTATCTTAATAGCTACCTATAGTAAATATAGCTAGTAAAGTAGCGGGTAGATAGAGTAATACTTAAAGAGTTTAGTTATTAAAATCTTTTATATTAGAATTATTATTAGGTTTTATAGTAATATAGCTAGCCTAATTCTAAGGGGTCTATAGTAGAGCTATAAAGCGTATTTTCTTTATTAATATTAATAATAGTATAAGGCTAGCCTTTGCAGAGAGAAAGGAGTATATATTATATATAAGTTTCTTTATCTATACTCTTAGTGTTTTAATTTTATTTTCTTAATCTACTACGTGCTTAAGTGTGTTGTTTAGTAGCTAATAAAGCTTAATAAGCTTATTTCTAGCTTTATTAAGCTTAGTTTTAGCCGTGTTGAGCGCTTTTCCTAGCGTATTAGTATAGTTATAATATATAAGTACTTTAAGATAGCTACGCTCTAACTCACTAGTAATTATCACTTAATTAAAAGTCATTAAAGTAGGAAGCGTAATCTCTATTTCTTAAAACTTATAAGTATTAGTTCTCTAGGTAGTACTCTTAATAGTAGTTATAAAAGATTTCTTATTATATCATGCCTAAATGCGGAGCTTCTTAATAGTATAGTCTTTTCTAATTATATTATTAAAATAGTACGTAGCAGTATACTTAAGTGACTTAAGAATAAATATATAGTTATTACTAGTAGCTATTATTTTAAGATTAACTTTTATCTCTAGCATAGAGAGCTTTCCTATAGTTCTAATCTATTTATTTTTATATATATATAGCGCTTCTGGTTTTTAGTAGAGTAAAGTAATTAGCTAATTCTCTAGCACAAAAAAAATAAACTAGTAATACTTATAAGAGTTAGTATCTCTAATAAGAAGAAAAAAGTTAAAAGAGAGAAGTATTTACTAAAGCTCTTATAGCTCTCTTTTAATCTAATAAATATATTACTTACTACTATAAATCTTTTAGTTACCTACTAAGTCACTCTTAAGGCTTATTACTGTAGGGCTTATATAGACTATTACTTAGAGTTTTAATTACCTATTACTATAGGGCTTTCTAGTAGAGATTATATGCTTAATAAACTAATAACTTAACGTAGTCATATAATTAATTCTCTAGAGACGGTTATTAATAAATTAAATGCTTAAGTTAATTACATAAGTTAATTTTAATATTATACTGCCGTTATCTAGCTAAATAAGAGTAATCTTAGTATAATATAATAACAGGCTCAGTCTTTACGCATTATAGTATAAATATAGGTTAATAGAATAAGTTAGCTCTATTTCAGCTATACTAAGATAAGAAGAGAAGAAATATAAAGGGGGCTTGTTTTTAAATAGAATAGTATATAGCCTAAGCATAAGCTAGCTATACTCTAAGCTCTATACTAAATTATAACTAGTATAACTAGTTATAATATTATATAGTCTACAGCAAGCAGTACCATCATAATAAATAAATATAATAAGTTTATAAACTTTAATAGTAAATTTTGAAAGTTTAGTTATATAAGTTTATTTAATTTATTTAGCTTTTTTTATTATAAGTTATAGACTACTATTTATACTAAGTAGCTTTTTTTATAATTTATATAAAAAAATTAATTTTTTTATTTATAAAAACTATAACGTATTTTATAAGTAAGCTAGTTAAATAAGTGAGCTAATTAATTTACTAAAACTATACTAAATATAATAAACTATATAATAAACTACTTTATTTTATTATAATCTACCTCTAATTCCTCATTGTTGCTGGATTCTATAGTAGATTCTTTATTAATTTAGTATATTTAAGTATTATGTTTAGTCCTACTGTAGTTTCTATAGTGCTTTTAAGTTAATTTAATTCTATTTACTCTAGCATTACCCTAACTCTTCTTATTATTAGAAGTTATAGTAGTAGATTTCTTAGTAACTAACTATAAGCTAGCTTTAAAGGTAAGGACTTTTTTTTACTAGATACACTTTCTTTTATACTGTTTCTATTAGTTTATAACTTTATTAGCTATTTTAAGCTTCGTAATTTAATCACGCTATAATACTATCTAATAAGCTATTAAAAAAGTGCTTTTAATAAGCTGATTAAATTCTTCCTTTAAGGAAGATAATAAGCTATATAACTTATTACTAATTAGCTTTAATTACGACTTAAATTTAAGATAGTTACTAGAGGTTTTTAACTACTATAAGGTATCTTATACAGTAAGAGATATAAACATGCGTAATTAAATATTAAGTTTTAATATTACTTTATCTAAATTAAATAAAACTAGGCTACTATTTTAAAAACTTTCTTAAATATTCTTTTTAGTAATAGACGCATTAAATGCGTTCTAGAAGGCTAGTAAGAACTCTATTTTTATAATATAATTAAATTAATTATATATTAGCTTCTTAACTTAGCGCCTATATGCTATCTTTAATAGTAAAAAATAACTAATATTTAGTAACTATAAGATATGTGATGAATATGGCGGCATATATAAAGTAACTATCTTATTCTCTTTATAGTATTTAGTAAATTCTAGCGAGTTATAGCTTTTATGACTGTTTAAAATTAATAGATAGTATATACTTATAGTACGCTCTTTTATATGCGTATTAAAGTGCTTTAACTATTAAAAACTAAGCTTATTTATTATCCAGCTATTATTAGAGACCTTGAATGTCTATTAAGATAGTATATTAACTTTCTAGTACTAGGTAGAAAAATAGTTTTTATTTTTATAGATAATAAAAAGTAAAAGTGTGTATTTTAATATGTTAATACCTTAAATTACTATAACTTACTCCTAGTTATCTAGCTAAATAGCTTTTAGTTAATGCTATCTTTTAAAGCCTGTAATAATTTTTTACTAAGTTATTATACCTATCTAAAAGCTAGATTTATTAAAGTTATATGTATCTTTATTTTATATACTATATTTAGCCTTTATATTACGTATAAAGTTAAACTAAGCTTGTATAATTACTAGTTCTTTCTATTTATAATGCTAGTAGTTTAGTTTCTAATTATACTTTATTTTAAGCCCTACAGTGCACTTAATAAAGTTATGTAGCTAGTTTATACCTATTAAGTCTTTTTTTTACTTAACTAATAGTTTATTAGCTACCTTTTAAATAGTATTAAGTAGAGGGGCAAATTCTTTTAAATTTAGCTTAAGTATATACTATTTTATTACCTTCTCTTTAGTTACTATTAAATTTATTAAATTAGACTTAATATTACATCATGAGGTGATTCTAGTGCGTTGTGTTTATAAACTTAAGAAAAAAACATTAAAAGTACTTATAACAGGTTAAAGATTAAATATTTGGCCTATTTTAAGAGCTTAAATAGCAAGCTATATTCAAGCTTCTTTAGAAATTAATTATAGGTTAATAAGTAAAGACATTATGGTATTAAATATCTTAATATATGGTTTTAGTAAATTAATTAGCTCACTTATTTAACCAGCTCGCTTATAAAATACGTTATTTATAATTTAAGTATTTTAAATTAGTAAAAAAGCTATATATTTTTTACTACTTTAAAAAATCTTATAATATAACTATATTTTTAGTAATTAAAGTATTAAGTTATTTTATAGTTTTTATAGTAAAGTTTATAAAAAAATAGTTTACTATAAAAAAGTAGACTTTATTTATTAAAAAGTTTATTTATTTTAAGTTAATAAAATTTATTTATTTATTTATTTATTTATTTATTTATTTATTTATTTATTTATTTTTACTTTTAAATTACTTTTATAAACTACTTTACTTTTAAGATTTTAATTTAATTTTAAATATAGTAGTTTTAGCTATAAAATTTTTACATAGTTATTTTTTAATTTAAATAGTTAATTATAAATAGTTAGAAGTTATAAATAATAACTATAAATTTTTATAAACAAGTTTTACATTTATGTAAACTTTATAAAGTTAGTTCTAGTTTTTTTTTAACTTTTTTTTTTTAGATATTTATAGTTAGTACAAAGTTTTTACTAAAAAGTTTATAGTTTATAAAAACTCTATTTATAGTACTTAGTTTTCTTTATATATTTATAGTTTAAATGATTTTATTTATAAGCCTTTTATAATTTTATATAAAAGCAATAGTTTAAAGAACAATAACTTTATAATATAAGTAAATTGGAATAGTTTTATATATAAATATAGTAGTAGTAAAAATAGCGTTATTTATTATTATAGTATATATAAAAAATGCTATAACTTATTTTAAAAGTTGTGGTCTATATAATAAAAGTATAAAAATAGTTTTTAATAGTTAAAAAAGTATTTTTAAATACTATTATAGCTTTTAACTAAGTTAAAATATAAATTAAAAATCCTTTACATAAAGCTACTACTATACTTTATAAACTAGAGTAGTACTGTAACTAGAAATAAAAGTATTAATTAAATTAGTTTTTTTTATAAATTAGTTATATAGTTATTAAGTATTATTTATAATAGTATAAGTTAAGTTTATAACTTTAAAACTAGTTTCTAAAAGTTTAGTAAATAGTTTATATATTATAATAGTACTATTTTAGTTTTATATAATATTTAAGCTAAGTTTTAAAAGTATATTTAATAGTAAAAAACTAATTTACACATTTTTTATAGTAGTAATATAATATTAAAAGTAGTATATTATAACTATAAAATAAAAAAGTTTTTAATTAAAAAAATTATTATATAAGTTTATATATAAACTATATTTTTATTTTTATTATAATTATAATTATTAACCCTATTTTTTACAAATATTATAAAATAAATAGAATTTCTTAATTTTAAGACTATACTAAAAAATTAATAAATAATTAATAAATAATCAATATTAATATAATGTTAATATAATAGTAGTTTAATAATAATAATAATAATAATAATAATAATAATAATAATAATAATAATATTTTATTTTAATTTAATTTAAAAAAAATGTACTACTTTTACTTTATTAAAAACTTAATTAATAAAATTAATTTAATATAAAAAATTGTATTTATATATTATTACTTATAAAGTATTTTTTTTAAAATAGTTTTTTTATAAATAAAGAAATTAAAAGTTAGTTATTTAAGTTATACTACTATAGTTTTATTTATTAAAGTAAATTAGTTAAAATTTATTGCTCTATTTATACTATAATAATAGTAAAAAGGTGTAGTTAAGTTTTAAATAAATAGTATATATTAAAATACTATTTTTAAAAAATAAAAATGAAAATTATAATAATAAATTAATATAATAGTAAGTAAAAACTATATAAAATAAATAAAACCTAAATTCAATTAATTAAAAAATAGGTAATAAATTTTATATTTTATAGTTTTAAATACTATTAAAGTATAAATATTATGCTAATATTATACTTAAGTATTTTAAAACTTAGTATATAAAGTAGTATTTATTTAAGTATTTTATACTATTATAAAACTATATTAAGTACTATAAAAATTATATAAAATAAAAGCTAATTTTATAAATAAACATTTAGTTATTAATAATATAGTAAATAATAATTTTTTTTTTAGTTTACTACTTAATTTAGTTTTTTTAATAAGTATATATAAACTAATTTCTTTTTAATTAAATAAATAAAAAACTTTAATAAAATTTTAAAATAATACTTTAAATAATATTATATTATATTAATTAAAAATACTATTAAATTATATTATATTTATATGTTTTATATAAAAATATTTAAATATTATTTTTACTTTATTTATTTTTTTAAGTTATTTTTATTATTTTTATATATTACTTTTATTAAACTATATACTTATTTTTAGTACTGTTTTTTTAAGTTTTTATATATATAATTACTTTAATAACTACTTACATTTTACGTAAAAATATATAGTTACTAAAAAGATTTTTTTATTAATTTTTTTATTAAAAGTTAGTAAAATATAATTAAGTATTATTTTACTTTAAAGCTTAAACTTAAGGTTTTTTTATTATACTATAAATAATAAAAATATATAATTTAGTAATTAAAGTACTTAAAACTTTATAACTAAATATTTAAATTATTAAATAATATTAAAATAAAAAGCTACTTTTATTTATAACTTTAGAGTATAAATTACTTACGTATTATATATATATACTATGTAATATAATATAATAAAAAACAATTTCTATAAATTTAAGTTGCTAATATATATATATTAAAATATATAATATTATTAAATTTACTAAATTTATTAAAAACTTTTTATTAATAAAATTTTTTAAATATTTTTTAAGTTTTAATATAAACTTTAATATTAAATATAAAATTTGTATTTTATATAATTTATAATATTTTAATGCTATTTCTAGTTTATAATATTTTATAATATACTACTTTTATAAAAATTTTTAATTTATACTATTTTATAGCTTATTATGATGGTATATGTAGGTACATGTAGAATTATATATAGAATTATATATAGGATTATATACAAGATGTATTAGCTAGCTCTATTAATATATATAAGCCTTATCACTCAAATAACTAAGCCTTTAGTTTAGTTATTCTCGTTAATAGATTAGTTAGGTTCTGTATATTATGTTAACGTGATATTATAACTAAACTATAGCATCACTACACCAGAAACAGCCAGGAAAATATCTTTAAATAAAAAGGATTAATTATATTATATAATTATAGCTATGCTAGTGTTCATTAATAAAAGAATCTCTTCTCATCAAGAAATCAAAAACAAGGAATTAAGGAATTAAGGAATTAAGGAATTAAGGAATTAAGGAATTAAGAAATTAAGGAATTAAGGAATTAAGGAATTAAGATATTAAGGTCACTATTTTTTTTCCTATTAAAACGCTACAAGCTAGAGCCGAATACTAATTAATAATAACGCTAACTAATTCTCTTAAGGCTTTATAAGCTAAGTACTAGAATATACTTACTATATTATAATATAAGCTTAAATCTCTATATAACTAGATTAATAAACTACGTGCTACTGCTGCTAGCTAGAACTAGTACTATTAATTACCTCCTATATATACTAGCTACTTATATTAATAACTTCTTAAGCTATTAAGATTTAATAAGAAGCCTCATCACTTTCAAACCTAGCTACCTATAATAAGGGTAAAGATTTAAGTTAATGGAGAAACTATAAGCAACTTAATTACACAGTTCTATTATATATACAGTAACCTAGAGATAAATGTTTAAGTAATAGTTTTATTTTAGCTAGTAAAAGCTAAGATTTATAGTATATAAAAGTATAACACAATTCTTAAATAACTTACGTGTGTATTTAAGAATCCTAATTAACAATAGAAAGCTAAGAATACCCTATATAATATTTAATAGGGAGATAAGGAGTTACTGTTAAGCTATATTACTAAATTTAAGTATTTTATCTATAAAGCTAGAGCTTAAGCTTAGCCAGACTTTATTAAATATTTATACTTAAAAATAGTCTTAATCTATTAACGCGTAGAGCCCTATTGATATAGCTATTAGTTTTATTATTCTATAACATTTTTTTTTTATATAATATAGTAATTATTATAACGTTAGATTATATTCGCTTATAATTATACTACTAATTACTATACTAATAGAATGGATATAAGTGTAGTTACTAAGATAGAAAGTACTTTATATTAAGGAACTAACGCTCTAGAACTTAGAGTAGTTAGTATCTTTAATTATAATAATATACTATATATCTCTATTAGCTAACGTGATTACTAGTAAAAGAATAGCGTATATATATACTATAGATTAGTAATTTACTAGATCTCTAAGTACGCTTAGTATCCTACTATATTATAAATAACTACCGTTAACTTATCTGATAGTAAAGATAAGATAGGACTAGCTTTTTAGGCTTTTATTAATTAATTAACACCCTATTAATATCAGCTCGAGCTTTAAAGAGGGGTAATATAATAGTATATATAGGTATATATAGGATTATATATAGAATTATATATAGGATTACATGCGGAACGCGTTAGCCAGTTCTATTAATATATATAAGCCTTATTACTTAAATAACTAAGCCTTTAGTTTAGTTGTTCTCGTTAATAGATTAGTTAAGTTCTATATACTATACTAATGTAATATTATAACTAAACTACAGCATCACTACGCTAGAAATAGCTGGAAGAATATCTTTAAATAAAAAGGATTAATCACACTGTATGACTATAGCTATGTTAGTGTTCGTTAATAAAAAGATCTCTCCTTATCAAAAAATCAAAAACAAGGAATCAAGGAATTAAGGAATTAAGGAATTAAGGTATTAAGGTATTAAGGTCACTATTTTTTCTTCTATTAAAACGCTATAAGCTAGAGCTGAATACTAATTAATAGTAATACTAACTAATTCTCTTAAGGCCCTGTAAGCTGAGTACTAGAGTGCACTTACTATACTATAATATAAGCTTAAATTTTTATATAACTAAGTTAATAAACTACGCGCTGCTGCTGCTAGCTAGAGCTAGTATTATTAATTACTTTCTATATATACTAGTTACCCACGCTAATAACTCTTTAAGCTATTAAGATTTAATAGAAAGTCTTATCACTTTTAAACCTAGCTACCTATAATAAGAGTAAAGATTTAAGTTAATGGAGAAACTATAGGTGACTTAATTACACGGTTTTACTACGTGTACGGTAACCTAGAGATAAACGTTTAAGTAATGGTTTTACTTTAGCTAGTAGAAGCTAAGACCTATAGTATATAGGAGTATAACCTGATCCTTAAATAACTTATATGTGTATTTAAGAACTCTAATTAATAACAGAAAGCTAAGAATACCCTATATAATATTTAATAGGGAGATAAGGAGTTACTGTTAAGCTATATTACTAAATTCAAGCGCCTTATCTACGAAGCTGGAGCTCAGGCTTAGCCAGACTCTATTAAGATATCTATACTTAGAAATAGCCTTAATCTATTAACGCGTAGAGCCCTGTTGATATAGCTATTAGTCCCATCATCCTATAACGTCTTTCTTTATATAATATAGTAACTATTATAACGTTAGATTATATTCGCTTATGATCACACTACTAATTATTATACTAATAGAATGGATATGAGTATAGTTACTAAGATAGGGAGTACTCCACATCAAGGAACTGACGCTTTAGAGCTTGGAGTAGTTAGTGTCTTTAACTACGACAATGCGCCACATGTCTCTGTTAGCTAACGTAATCACTGGTGAAAGAATGGCGTATGTGTACGCTGCGGATTAGTAACTCACTAGGTCTCTGAGTGTGCTTAGCGTCCTACTGTATTACGGATAGCTGCCGTCAACTTATCTGATAGCGAAGATGAGATGGGACTAGCTTTCTAGGCTCTTACTGATTAATCAACACCCTATTGATATCAGCTCGAGCTTTAAAGGGGGGTAATGTGACGGTACATGCAGGTACATGCAGGATTACATGCGGGATCACATGCAGGATCACATGCGGGACGCGTCAGCCGGCTCTATCAATGTATATAAGCCTCATCACTCGAACAACCAAGCCTTCAGTTTAGTTGTTCTCGTCAATAGATCAGTTAGGTTCTGCACACCATGCCGACGTGACACTTATTATTTTCTATATAATTGCTTGTAAAACTAGTTTTTTCTTTTAGTATGCTGCGGGGTTTTTTCCACGCTACTCTTGGCAGTTGCTTTACCAAACTAAGCTAAGCGTTAAATAAGGGTCGTACCTGTGACTTCATTAAGTGGTGATCTCATGAGCTGCGCCACATGTGGCTCTACTCTCCCATAATCTACCACTTCATACTCCTACTTGTACGCAATTTAGAACATCCACAAGGTTATGGCCGGAGCGGGTCGGCCGTCCTCCCTGCCGGCGGTGGCAAGCACAGCCTGCATTCGACTGACAACGAGCTGCGCTAATTCGAGCAAGCAGTTAGCGCCCTGATACAGAAGCAAAGTCAAGATATGTGAAGTAGAGTCTTATCTGCGACGGTATCCTATGGTTCATGGCGCTCTTCACAATACCAAGAGATAGAGCGTCAGATGACGCAAGAAGAGTAGTCATTCGAACGCGTCAGAGACAAAATACGGTGCGTGGGCTTAAGGAATGATGAGAGCGGCAGCTAACGGTGGGGAATTGAACAGATAGATTGCTGCGGAGGAAGCCATTGGCTTATTTTTCGGATGCCGGCTGGCGTACATAAGTCCTTTAATAGCAATTTGAACATTAACGTAGTGTCGTCACAGGCAGCGCGGAAGCGGAAGGCGACAAAAGCCAGGCACACCGCCGACGCCAAGTCGATAAGCAAGCATGCCTACCTCTTCCAGCTTATCACTTCACTAAACTGAAGCTTTCACCTACCTATATTATGCATGAATAAAGTCTTCGCCTAGACTGACGCTATATTTTTACGTACAGAGTCTTTCAGCACCAAACAATCTGATCTTTAACACCCTGCCCGATCCAACACAGGAACCCCAAGAACGGAGGTCTCAATGCAGCATATGCAATGGCTGACGTCCGCAGGGCATCCCCGTCCTTGAATGTTAGTTTCCCGAAAACTTGGGGTTCACACCGAAAACGAAAACGCATAATGGAATCTCATACTACGTATGTCAATAGGTCATCACACACGGACAAAATCAGGTCCTAGAGCTTGCTAAATCTATGCCTAATCAGGACTCAGTGCGCGGAGAAGCCACTCTTCTTGAGGCCTTCCAAGCTTATTATACACCTAACGCCATCCACAGACTAGACAAGCGATATGCCGAACGCCCCACTATTGTCAGTAAGGTTGTAAGAAGAGTAATGCGTCAAGAAGGATTCAATGTAGAGGATCTGAAAAGCACTAATAGCGGATTTAAATTACAAGAACATATTGTATGAGAGCAATGTCATACTGAAGAGGTATATACGGGGGAATAGTATATGTCGGATAGATCTAGGCTCAATACGTTGTATAAGCAAAGGTATACATATGAGTTACTGCGGCGAAGAAGTTGGAGAACTTAGCGGAGTGAAGAACTTTGCGGAGGAGGAGCTGAACAAAGAGTTTCACGCCATGCTTACACAACAGTAGAAGGTCGAGCAAGAGGAAGCCAAGTAGGATTAGGCAGAACAATAATTCAATTGCCATGTTGGTGGTTGTTGCGGAAAAAATTCCCACTTCATCAACTTCCGCAGTCAAATGTGCTTTTATTATCTACTCTCCTTGAGACACCGGAAAATGTCTAAGAACCTACGGCCGTTGAAGCCTTCCTTTCTTACTCTACCAGCAGAGCCCCGCCTCGTCATCTACGGCTACTTGGATCCCATACGTTCATGCAACCTCCACAACATCCGCGACCTTCTCTTATCTTGCAAGCTTTGAGTTTGGAGGAGATCGCGCATAATGATTCTGGACAGGCGAAATATTTCAAGGATGTGGATGCGGAACATGCAGAGCGCGTAAGTGTGAAGTAGAGCACGAATTCTGTTCAACAGATTACATCCAGATCAATGAACTCTAAATGACTGTATCACCGATTAGATCGACGAACCGGGAATGTTTTCAGTTTGCAGCTCTCAACCGGTAGAGCGTTCCAAAATACATCCTGGTAGTTCAAGTAATTTGTACTGGTTCTGTGGTTTTCCAGGTATTCACTCTCCATCCTTGGAACCATCACGACTTTGACGCTAGGTGTGGTCATACCCGTCGATCTGCTTGTATTACCAAATGATGCATCGAATAAAAGGGGTCATGCCTGCGCATTCTTGAGAGATGATGTCGTGCTACGGAGCAGTGTTGCGCACTGACCGGTTACCAGCCTACAGGCCTTACCCAGGGCCTGCAATCCCTATTTGAAGCTGCGGACTATACCTAATTGTGTTCAATGTGATGAGCCCTACCCACCTTCTCCACAGGCCTGTTTATTTCTGGGCTTGTCATCGCTTATTTATATGTGGATTTGTGGATTATCCCATCCTGGCAAAAATGCTATGGAAACTGAGGTCAGTGCTCATCCCCTTGGTAACAGGCCATCACATATCACGATCGACACATTGCCTCTCTCCTAAACAACCTCATCAGCTTCAAAACCTGAGAGCTGCTCTGCCTCTGAGAGTATGAGAACGACGCGTGTCACTGCCAAGCATCCTTGCACAGCCTCCTGTTAGCACCCATGAGATGAGGTGTTGACAGAGATTGATGCCCAGCTCCATCGAGAGCGCCAAACGAGGGTTAGTTACCCAGCTCGCAGCTTCAAATCATCCCCATTAGGAAATCGAAAAGGTTCAAAGTCGAAACAAGCTTCTCCGGCACCTGTAGCCCTTCTTAGGGCACCAGAGCCTGTTTGGCCGGTGGCCTGCCAGCCTTCAGGCCGGTTGACAGGGCCGGCAGACCGGTCCGTAACACTGCTACGCAGTACAATTGTATGTCCTGCCGTCCCGCCGATGTCATTGCTGCCTTAATACCCGCGGGTATTTGAGGCGCTTTGGGGAAGCCACTTTAAGCTTTTGCCGGGCAAAGTCAAGAAACGCCTAGTACGGGTACCGTGGTGCAGGTACAGTACATCCTCTTTTGATCTGAGGCATTTTCCCTGCCATTCAACTTTCCCAGCGGCAAGGAAGGTTGAATCCCTGATATCACCAAATTTGGTGTTTGGTACCTGGACTCTGGGCCAGTCTGTTTCGACATTATCTGTTCTGTTTCGCCCATTTTGCGGCGTCCGTCCATGCCCAATCTGTTTCTGTGTCCGCAGTCGTGGCACCCTACGGCTATTTTCGAGACACCGGCGGAAGTTTTGAAACCTCCTAACGGTATTCAGCTCGGTAATCTGTATGTCCCCCGCAAAACTTTACACTGCGCATGTGTATTCCCCACAAAATATTATACTAACCTCCCCTGCCATTTCTCGGGGCATTGATCACACCCTAGTACTGCTCGCTTCTTCAGTGGTGGAAATCGAAGATATGACGAATATACCCAAATCAACTAGGTGGAAGGGGACCGCGGTATCCGGTCATGCTCCAGCAGTTGTCGTCCCTTCATTATGACTCTCGAAATAGGAACAATATGTTTAAGAACAGATTGTTCTATAATTCTTAATGACATTTTACGCGGCCGAAACGCCCTTTGGCGTATATAACCCTAAGTCTTGTCCTCTCTAAGCATTCCTCAAGCATCTTCCAAGCATCTTCCAAGCATTATCAGCGCGCACACAATTTGCCCATAATGGTTGCTTCTATCCATCTCGCCATGGCTATTTCAGCGGTTGCTGGCTCGCTCGCCGCTCCGGCTGCCGATCCAAACGCTGACGCTCCTGATTTCGAGCTCAATAGCGATCGCCTTATGCGCCGCCAGGACTACAACCAGAACTACAAGACTAGCGGCAATGTCAACTTCAGCCCCACCAATAACGGGTACTCAGTTACGTTCTCCGGTGCCGGCGATTTCGTCGTTGGAAAGGGATGGAGAACTGGTACGACTAGGTACGTTGACCGTAATGCTACTACTTGAAAATGGCGACTGAGGTCTCGAACAGGAACATCACCTTCGACGGCTCCACAACCGCCAGTGCCGGCACAGTCCTCGTCTCCGTTTACGGCTGGACCACCAACCCGCTCATCGAATACTACGTGCAAGAGTACACCAGCAACGGCGCGGGCTCCGCGCAGGGCCAAAAACTCGGCACTGTCACCTGCGACGGCTCCGTTTACGACATCTGGAAGCATCAGCAGGTTAACCAGCCCTCCATCCAAGGTACCTCTACGTTCTGGCAGTATATTAGTAATCGGCAGACGAAGAGGCCGGGGAGTGGGACGGTGACGACTAAGTGCCATTTTGATGCTTGGAAAGCGCTTGGATTGAATTTGGGAGCGCACAATTATCAGACACTTTCAACAGAGGGCTGGGGTAATGCCGGTGGAAACTCGAAGTATACGATTAGCGGCTCGTAAAAAGACAGGTCTATGAGAAACTAGTCAGACACTGAGTGTTGCCTCGCCGCGCTCTCATCGACGGGCGCATTCGAACATGTCATGGATTCTTCTCCTTGGAGTCATGCTCATCTCGTACATAACGAACTCTGACATGTAAATATCATTGATATGAAAATATCATCAGCCTTGGTATACTGTCCTGGTCAAGTCTAGTCTAGAGATATGCAGTGCGGATAATTTGGAAGAGCGACGACTACAATACCTTCGGTATCAAGATTTGAACGCGACACACTTCAAATGAAAACCGCGAGACCTGCGTCCTAAGTCGTCTCCCAGTTGATAGTGACCAGCCTGTTCTCATTGAAGACGTCGAAAGACCTCATACTGGGAAAAGTTCTGGGGTCTTTGACGGACAATACCATGCAGTGCATAGCCTTCGTAACAATACTTTCCGGGCCTTCACCGACATGCGGGAGGTTGCGAGCTGACTGCCTTATTAGAATCAGAACTGTTCAAAAATTACTAAGTTCAACTTATTTTGTCCATTTCAATAACACCGGCCTCATCGATGCCATCCCCACAGCCAAACCCGCCCCAAGCTCGCCGCGACTATCTTATCCCGCCCGTTCCCCATCTTTCCCAATTAATTAAGCACTACCAGAACAGTAGGACTGGAAGAATTCCCGTAATTCTGATACACATCCTAAGATGCGCGAAGCTGATCATCGGAAAGCCCCAGTGCAAATTCGACACCTCTTAGGATGGAGATACCTTCTTGGTGAAGCCCCCAGTCGCAATCGGCAGCCTTGGGATAGCTAACGCTTGAATTGCTATGCGATTGTATAGATAATTGTCGAAGGTGTTGGAACATAGGCAGAACAGCTTCAACGGCTTTTGAGAGTACTTCTTTGGATAGTGTGAGTTTGTAACCTATCTCAAGGGTCTCAGCAAGTCATGTCGGGCGTTTCCGTTGTGAAAGACTTTACGCACCGTAAGTATCTACTAAGAAGTCCATGTACGACAAAGTGCCCGGTATGATTGTACTATCCCAGTCTAGCAACTCAAAGATACGCACCACACCGTTCCTTAGCCCGAGCCCATTATACAGGACTAAAGCTGAAGCACCATCTGAGAAGATCGTTAATCCGATACGCATATCCTCCTCATTCTCACATGCATGCTGCAACTCAACACGAATAAAGGTCCTGCTAAGCTCACACGCAAATATAAGTCCTCTAGCAGGCCTTTTTCAAGACGCAGCTCCACTAGTGATGTCCGCAGCGACGCGCAGTGCGCTAAGACCGCAGTGAAGCAAAATACAGTCAACGTCAAGGCGCAAGCCAAGTACGTGACAGACCAGAAGGTCGTACCCAGGGGTTCCGGTAACAGTGCATATCAATGCAATTACACGCGTTATATCAGATAGTGTGAGTTCAGCTTTTTTAAGGACTTTATTGCAAGTAGCGATTGCGAGTTAAATGCCTTCACTCCAAAAGGTGCAAAAGAGTTCGTCAATTGGTAGAGGCGGTCTTTTAGGGTTCCTAACGAATTCTAAAGTGGAGAAGATTAATAAACAGGCACTAGTGCCAGTTTTGCAGTTTATTGATAAGAGTTTTTAAATGCTGTAACAGTCCAGCGACCATTCATTGAGAGGGTGGACGGAAGTGTACTTAGGGAATCGCGATGTTCCAAGCACAATGTGTTTACAACATGTTCAAAGTCATCTTGCGTCCAAGAATGCTCCAGATAGTGTTCTGCTAGTCCTGTGATGAAGAGAGCATGCTTAACTTCCGCCGTCCTGAACGCATTGCATCGTTGGTCCTCTCGTTGTTCGACTAATTTCTCCGCTAGAGAACACCTTTAACGGATCGCGTTCCTTTGCGTGTCCGGGGCTAGTTAGGCATGTGTACTGACGTATGAAGGTTAAGCTGGGTGAGGACTAGCGAGCGCATGCTTCATCGGGATACCAAGATATCAAGACATTGAAATGGGAGAAAGAAGGTCGATAGAGTTAGGGTCATCTGGAAATGGCGATATTACGGGGCAGGTATCTGCCACTTTAGATAATGCCACTACGGCCTTCAACATCTTCGTCAATGCTACTGCGCAGTACCTCACTCGTATTCCCTTCTAGACACAACAGCGTAAAGGCTACCAAATTTCCGTCCCGCGTTATATCACATAAAGAAGCTAGCTAAGCAGGTAAGTTCAAAACTAAACCTATTTCCTATTAGTAGTCTGTCAGTTATAACTAAGGCGCTATTCCGCTTAACAATCGTTACAATGTTCGCGAGACCCCCCACCCTTTCTTCCTTAATTATATTCCGTCACTACAAAGGGTGCGGCTCGTTGCATAACGTTTTTACGAGTTATACGAGCTCGTTCTTGGCAACCTCATCAAAATCGGCTGTCACAACAAAACAACCAAAAATCATCGAAAATAGGCCAAAATAATCAAGATTTTTTCGCTCATCCTATGCACGGAAGTTGTTATTGCCCTGATGTTCAATGCAGAGCTTTGCCACGCGTACAAAGTAGTCAGGGTGGAGATGTTTGGCCATATACGACTCCATTGTAGGATCTTTCTGCCAAACTGACTCCACCCATCTCTCTGCCTTTTTCTTTGCCATTTGTGAAGAAGACGTTACAGTGTAACTATTGATAAAACCTTCTAACCTGCCAAAACAGCGCTCAATTGGGTGTAAATCTGGTGACCAGGGCGGGTGAGGAGCAAACTCAATTTCCTTCTCACGAATTGTATGGCGGAGGTAACGGCGAGCAGCATGGTGGAGATGAACGTTATCCTCCGTAAGGTAGATCCACGATCCTTGATTCTCCTCCCTGATCGCCTCGTAGTACGGAAATACGTGTTTCTTCAATATATTTTCTGCGTACTAGATCGCGTTCATACCTTTGCCTTTAGTGTACGTAAAAATCTTGTGCTTGAAGACCTGTTTTGGCAATTTCCTATTGTGTAGGCCCTTCCTGCCGCAGCCTGGGTGTTGACGACGATATTCGGCGTTCTTAGCTTCAATTTTGTTGTTGATCTCCTCTAATTGTTTGCACTTAGGCGTGCCAGGAATGAGGGCCTGTTTCTACTACTGCTCATAATGTAATTAATCTTCTTTGTTGGTGGCTATAACTCTAGTTTTTAAGCAATCTTTTTCAACTTTAGAAGCAGCTACCCAGGTAACGCAGGGCCTCTTGTACAAGTAGGTAATATAGAAAGATATAGCGGCGCAAATTATAAGGGAGAACTAAGGAGAATCAACGTGTATAGTAAAGTTATTTAAATTAATGTTATAACCTTAAGGTGCAGAGATCTTCTACTTATCTCTATAATTATTAGTGCTTTCAAGAGGCTTTAAAGTCTTATTATAATAGATAAATATAAGCTTAGAAAAACACAGGTTATACTTATTTATTAACTACTATAAGTAGTTAACTTGCTGCTTTTTATCCTTCTTATCTAGCTTACTTTTTTTAGGCTGTACTTTTCAAATAATTATATAGTTATATTTAGGATCTTAGTACTCTTTTATAACACTTTTAACCTACCTTTAGCTAAGTTTATTAATGCTAACTTCTTAAAGAACTAGGTAAATTATAGCTACTATTTTCTAGTCTTTTTTATTAATTATTGCTTTATACATTTAACTAGATAGCTTACTACTATTTTCTACTTTTAGTTTCTTACTATAATAATTAGATTAAGAAAGTATTAAAGCTAATATTACGTGAATATTATTGTTACTAGCTTAATTTTAAGCTTAATAGTAAATAGTGCTTATAGTTAACTTAGAAATTTTTAGATTATCTACTATTTTACTAAATTTTTGTTTACTAATTTTCTTAAGAGTAATTATAAAAGCCTGCTTTTATTAGAAAATATTTATAGTACCTATAACTTTACTCTAAAAGTATTATGTTAATATATTAATAGAAAGGTTATAAATACTTAAAATTAACTTTATTTAATAAGGTACTAAGACCTATAAGTAGGACTCTCTTATTAGTTAAAACCTTACTTATTAAAAAAGAAAAGTTTAAAAGTCTATATATTTATAAAAACGTTATGTAATAAGCTGTACCTTTTATAAAGTTTATATAAATTAATTAGTAACTTTTAGTAGTATTTTATTATTATTTATTTAAATTTAGAAGTCTAAAGTTTTTATAATATTTTAAGTTATATTCTTTTTTTAATAAAGTGTAAACACTATATAAATATATAATAAGTAGTTTGTTTTCTACTATAGTTATAGTTAAAAAAAAGTATAAATAATACTTTTATTTTATGTAAAAAAAAACTTTAAAACTAATTACTTTAGTATAATATAAAGTAATAATAAAGTTTTGTACTTTAGTAAAGTTTTTATATTTTTATATATTAGTTTTACTTTATTTGCTTTATATTATAACTAGTACATAAAAGTTCTTTTTTTAGCTATTAATATAGTTTTTTTATTACTTTTTAATTTTACTAAATTATTTTTTAAATTTTGTATTTACTAAATTTTTTATACTTTTTGTGTTAATACATACTAAATTATTATACTAGCAAAAAATTTTTATTTTTGTACTTACTATATACTTTAGTTAATTATAGTTTTATTTTTAAATTTAATTATAAAAGTCTTAAAAAGTTTTTTTAACTAAAAAGTTTATTTATAATATTTTTATAAGTAGTGTTTGTTTCCTTATAAAGTAACTTATAAACTTAATTTATACTTTTTTTTTAATAATTTAGTAAGTATAGTTTTATATAGTTTTATAACTATTTAAAAGTACTTATTTTATATTACTTAAAGTTTTTATAATTTAGATTTTAAAAATAAAACTTTTTACTTAATTTAGTTTATACTAAATTTTATAACTATAAGTAATAGTTACTTAAATTAAAGTAGTATATAGTTATTTATAGTTTCTTATATTTACTTTTTAAGTTAATTTTATAAGTTTTCTTAAGGCTTTCTTTAAGTTTTTAGCTTTACTAAATATATTTTTAATATATAAATACTAGTTTAGTTTTTTATTTATAATTACTTCTAATATTTATATAAAGTTAACTAGTATTTTTATAAAACCTTTAATTTTTTTAAAAAAAAATTTTTATAGTTTTTTTTTTATAAAGTAAATAAAGTTTTATTTATTTAGTATACATTATGTTATATATATTTTTACTTATTTTAAATACTATTTATATATATATTTTTAATATTTATATAGCTTTTTAAAATGCTTAAAATAATTACTATTAAGTAAGTATTATTTATATATTCTAAAAAAATTATTTTAGTAATGTTATAGTGTAGTTTTGTAGAAACTATTATTCTTAAGCTTATTTAAATTAAGTACTATATAGAGTTTTTATATAAACTATATAGGCTCTTTTATTTCTAAAATCTTATATATATTTTATTTATAGTTTCTATATATAGCTTTATAAGCTATATTTTATAATTTATTTTATATTATATACTTATAATAACCTGTTATATGATATATTTACGGGAAGTATTACTATACGTTATTACGTTATCATATTATATATAACGTTACTAGTTATATACTATACTTTTATATGTATTTTAAGAGTACTCTATAAAAATCTTATTTCTCTCTCTTTTTTTACTCTTTTTTTTTCTTCTTTTTTTTATACTAGAGTAGCTCTAATATAGCGCTTTATTACTTATAACTACTTATAATTACCTATAGGTTCATACTAACCGTAATATTATTTTAGTATCTCTATCTTTTTTTTAGCCTAAAAAGGTGATATAATATTAGTTAAATTAAGTACTTAAACGTAGTTTATAGTGCTGATGACTTTTTTACTTTTTTTAAGTCCTACTATACTAGGTAATCTCTATTTACACTATAGATAATATAATAAAGCTCTAAATTAATAGGTAGTAAGTAATTAACTTATAATAAACTCTTATTATTTTTAAATCTTTAGTTATCTTTAAAAAGTAGTAAGCGGCTGGTCTTAGGAGCTCTTACTAAAATACTTATTTACTAATTATTCTTAGAAAACGCACTTCCTGTAGGCTCTTATTAAAACAACGATAACTAATAACCTTTTAATAAGTATTATTACGTTTATAGTATATAGATAGTTAATAGATACACATATAATCTTAGTATATATTATAAAGTAGCTAGTATATATATAAGAATAATCTTAGTACGCGTTAAAAGGCGGTTGAGTGGAAAAAAAAAAGCAAGAGCTAAAAAGCTAAGCACTACTAGTACTACCTAATTATAAACTAAGTTAAGATAATTTATATTTTTAGACTTTTATATATAAGCCTGCTTATAAGTCTGCTAAGTTATAATAGCTATTAAATTACTTTATATAATTAAAAACGTTAAATCTTATAGTAATTCCTGTAAACTCTATAGTAGTATAAGATAAAATAAAAATAGTAAAAATAACTACTCTAAAGTTAAGGGCCTTCTTAAGTATTAGTATTAATAATAATATTACTCTTTACCTTAAGGACACTATATATTACTTTTATATATTAATAAAAGAGCTTAAAGACAACTGATGAGGTAAACTTAGATATTTAGAAAAATAAGTAAAAAATAAGAGTATCCTTATAATTATTAAAAAGTATACTAAGAATAGAAAAATACTTACTACTGATATCGCTATATGAACTGAAATAGACCTAATAGAGATTACTAATAAGCTTTATAAGTAAATTCTCTATATTAAAGTACTAAAGCAGCAGGCTAATACTTTATTCTATATTACTAATAATACTTTATATGCTAAGAGTAAGATTATAGAAGCTTTATACCTATCTAAAATAAAGACTTAAGTAAAAAAGGCTATAAAGACTTAATAGTAACTAAAGCTAATTTAACTACTAAAAGAAAAAAAATAATTTTTAAGGCTAATAAAACTCTATTATAGTCTACTAAGTAATAATAAACATGCTAGAATGCTAAGTTTTTTTCTTTCTAAGAAAAATCAAGCTCTACCCTATATCATATACTAAATATAACTAATTAATAACTAAGAACTCTAGAATTAGTATACGCTACTTAGTTAAGTGTTTTTTAAGGTAAGAGGTTTGCTAAATTTCTTAATCTGTCTATTCTCAACAACAGTATTAACCTAACCTTTAAGAATTAAAATAAGTAGATAAGAAATAAGTTTAGGCTTAATATTAACTAGTATAAATATAATAATTTAGACACTACAGAGGCAGCGCAAGTGACTTATATCTAGACTTATATTACTAGTAAAGCTAGTAATTTTCTTAACTCTTTCCTAGACGCTAGAGAAGACCGAGAAGAAGATATTATTATAAAAGAAGTAATATAATACCTTTAGAGCATTTTTAAAGACCTTAATTAACATATTAAAGCGTGATAAGAGCTTAAGTCTCTTAGAATAAAGTCGTCTAATAATTTTAACTAGTTCCTAGTAAACTTTATACGGCTAGCTAATCTTACTAGGATACTATAAAATTAGTAAAAGGAAAATCTTTATAAGATACTATATAGTAAACTATATACGTATATGGAAAGTAAATACGCCTAGAAGTACTATACCTTTAAGATATATTATAATAAGGCTTAGTATATGGTATGAGGACTAGCCTGATTTAATTATAAGTATATAAAGTATAAAGCGCTACTCTAAGCTAAGAGAAGCCTATTAAGAAGTATTAAGAAAAGTAAACTTATATTTACTTTTAATATTAAATTAGTAATTATTTTAGCCTTACTTATTAAGTAAACCTGCTATAGCTATAATAAATTTAGTTATTTCTTACGCAATTACTTAATACCTAAGAGAATAAAAAATAAAGTAGTTAATTAGAAAGAGTATATTAAGTACTTAGATAACGTCTTAAAGCCTATTAAAAGCTTAGAAAATAAATTACTTTAAATAAAGTCTTTTACTTAGAGACCTTTACTAGAGTATTTAGTGTATCTATATAGCTAAGCAACATAATTAGTAGTTTTGCTTTTATAATAAAGTGTTAAATTACTCTTAATAGTATAATAATTAATATTTCTAGGTTAATAGATATAAGAGCTAGAGATATAGTTTTTGTCTATTCTTAATTTTATTAGATTATTAAGAAGTGTCTTAAGCTTATATTCTATTATTTATATAAAAGCATTCCTATAGCAGGGCATAATAATTAATAAATAGATATAATTAATTAGTTTTTTTTAGCCTAACTAGTAATTAATAAGTATTATATTACTATATAGTTTGTCTTTTATGATACTAGGTATTATAACCTAATTATAGGCTGAAAATAGTTTAAATTAATAAAAGTAATACTAGACCCTTTTAACTAATAAATAGTCTAGCTAGATAATACTAAAATTAATGCTAAACGCGATATTATAATACCTTATAATATATTTATAAAACCTATAATTAATTTAGTATACTAAAAGAATACTAACAGGTAAAATAAGCTACTAGAGGTAGTAACTATTAAACTCTTACTAAAGTAATAAGCTTCTATTATACTCTTATAAAGATAATAAGCTTTAGTTATATTTATGCTAATATATACCTTATAGTAGATAAATTAATATAATAATTTATATAAAATAAATAAGCAGCTATACTCCCTATTACCTATTAAAACTCTATTAATAATTAAAAGAAAATAAACTAGCTTTATGTAATATAGTAGAGTAGAAATTAATTTTACTTTATTTAAAAAATAATTATTTCTATATAGTGCTAAAAGAAAAGGTGTAGTAATTAAAGTAACTAGCTTATATAAAATTAACTAGCTTATTAATAACTAATATTAAGAGAATATACTAAAGAATGATACTAAGAAGCTATAAGAGCTTATTAAAAAGAAGCTTTCTATAGCCTAAAGTAATTTAGATTAAGTATTTTTATAAATAGTGTTAGATACCTTACTACCATATTATAATAATATTAACTATAATATTATCTTAGAAGAAAATACTAGCAGAAAGCTTTTTTTAAGCTTTTTTTATAATATATTACTTAAGCAGCTAGAGCTTATTAAAGCCTACTTTTAAAACTATTTATAAAAAGGCTTTATTATTCTAAGCAATGCTTTTTTTATTATACTAGTACTTTTTACTAAAAAGTCTAGAGAAAAATAACGCTTTTATATTAACTATTAGAAACTTAATATAATTACTAAAAAAGACTGTTATTTATTTTCTCTTATTAAAGAGATCTTAACCTAGCTCTTTTGTGTACATATTTTCACCTAATTAGATATTAAACAAGTATTTTATTATATTTAGTTAAAAGAATTAGTAGAAGACTTTACTATGTTCTAAATAAAATACGGCTCTTATAAATACTACGTGCTATTATTTAGTCTTTATAATAAACCTACCTTTTTCTAATAATATATTAATAATGTTTTATTTAACTACCTTAACGACTTTTACACTGCCTTTATAGATAATATTCTTATTTACTTTAAAAACTTATTAGAGTATAAGGTGTATGTTTGTAAGATTCTTAACTAACTAAATAAAGCTAGCTTATAAGTAGATATTTATAAAAGTAAGTTTAGTATTATGTCTATAAAATTCCTTAGATTTATCATTAGTACGTTAGGAATTGCTATGGATTTAAAGAAATTTACTATTATTAAAAACTAAAAGCCACTAATAACGCTTAAAGAAGTATAATTCTTTTTTAATTTCTATAATTTTTATAGTCCTTTTTTAAAAGACTATAGATAGATTATTAGATTTTTTATTAAGTTTATATAAAAAGGTGTATGGTACTTACTAGGCGACGCTAAGCTCTATACTTTTAAGAATACTAAAACTTTAGTACTTTTAAGGAGTATTTTAGCTTACTATTTACTCTTCTATTAGATATAAATTAAGACTAATATAAGTGATAGGGTTCTCGCTAGTATAATAAGCTAAAAATAAGATAATAAAGCTTAAAAGCCTATAGTTTTCTTTTCAAGAGTCATGCAGAAAGTAGAGATAAGGTATAAAATTCATAATAAAAAGATACTTATAGTAATATAAGAACTAAAGATATAGTAGTTATAGTTAGTAAGTCTATAAGTAATATCTTTTATAATAATTATAAACTATTATATTCTAGAATACTTTAGTATTAAGTATTTGCTTAATTAATAGTAAGCTTAATAAATAAACACTTTTACTAACTACTATCTCTATATTACTTATTAGCTTAGATTAGCTAATATAGTAGCAAATGCCCTTATACGTAAGTATAAGAATCTTAAGATTTAAAAAGCAAAGAATATTACTATACGTACGTAAATTCTTATTAATCTAGTAATAGCTATTATCTTTTTTAATTTAGTACCTATGCTTACGGACAGCGTTTCCTTTATTTTAGATAATAAAATATTAATAACTAAAAGCAAAGAGAATTATAAGGCTCCTATTTAAAACTAGACTCTATATAAGCTTATAAACGCTATTTTAGAAGCTAATTATTTTAGTAATATCCTTCAGCCTTATAGAGAACTAGTAGAGTAAAATAAGTAGAACTAAAAACTAAAAAAAAACTTACTAACTTAATAAGAAAAGCTTATAATCTCTAATACTAATAATATAAGAATATATCTTATTAAAGAGATTTATGCTTGCTAGGTTATAGCTTATTTAAAAAGAAAAAAGACTAAATAGCTGCTTTTATCCTAATACTATTAGCTAAGTTTACTATCTAATATTAATATATATATTACTAACTATAAAACCTACTACTATATATATATCTTATATAATAAGACTTTAGGCTTATTATATCTCTTACTAATAAGTAAACACTACTAGTAGCATATCTCTTTTAATTTTAAGACATTTCTAAAGGACAAGAAGGGGCGTAATAATACTTTTATAATTATTAACTATTTAAGTAAGCAAGCATTCTTACTACCTTATATAAAAGAAATTATTATATTAAAAGTAGCTTAGCTATACTATAAATATATCTAGCGTATTTATAGTCTGCTTAAGATAGTAATATTAGATTAAGGCCCTTAATTTATCTCTGTATTTATAAATAAACTCTGTAAGCTTACTAGTATAAAGTAAAAGCTTTTTATAGTCTATTATCTACAAACTAATAAAAACACAGAGATCTTTAATTAGTATATTGATTAAAGACTAAGACTATTTATTAATTACTATTAAGATAACTGGTTAAACTTACTACTCTTTATAGATTTCGTTTAAGCTATTTTATTTCATAAATTCATAGGTCTATCGCTGTATAAAATAGAGCTTAGTTATAAACTCTATCTATATTTTAACTAGCGCAAGCGTATATATAAATTACCTATAGTTTATAAATAGCTTATTTATAAAGAAGCTTAGGCTTTTATCTCTAGAGCTTATAAAGTAGTTAAATAGGCATATAATAACCTAGTAAAAGCTTAAGCTTATTAAATAAAGTAGGTAATAAACACTATTACAAGCCAGATTTCAAAGTTAAAAACTAAGTATATATTACTAGAAAAGAATAGATAACTAATTATCTTAGTGCTAAGCTTAATCTTTAAATAGTAAAACTATACTCTATTACTAGTATAAAAAAATACTCCTATATTATTAACCTGCCTACTTATATAAAGATATTAAACATTTTTCATATTAATTATTTATATAAGAACTTTAGTAACTTTTTATTTAGCTAAAACAAGGCATCTAATAACCTTATTAAGATTAATAGTAAGCTAGAGAATAAAGTTAATTAAATTCTTATAAGCTATATTTATAAAGGCGTTCTGTAATATAAAACTAACTAAATAAGTTATAACTCTAATAATATATAATATAACATAAGAAGTTTTATTAGTGTATTATATAAAGTATAAGACTTTTATAAGTAGTATCTAGATTATACTAGACTACCTATATAACTAGAAAACTAGCTAAAAGCTTATTAATAAGAAGAGATACTAGAATTAATAAATAAAAATAATTTAGCAGCCTAAAAAGGCAAACAGGTAAAGACAAAAAAAAAAGAAGTAATATAAAGATAAATAGTCTATAATTTTATTTTACTTTTTGCTAATTTTTATAATAGAATTAAAAATAATTTTATTTTCTTTTAGAGGGAAGTAATATAACGACCTGTTATATAACACACTTATAGAAAGTATTACTATATATTATTACGTTATTATGTTATATATAATATTACTAGTTATATGCTATACTTTTATATATTTTAAGAATACTCTATAAAAGCCTTATTCTCTCTCTTTTTTTACTCTTTTTTTTCTACTCTTCTTTATACTAGAGTAGCTCTAATATAGTGCTTTATTATTCACAACTATTTATAATTACCTACAAGTTCATGCTAGCCGTGATAATACTATTATTATAGTTACTAATTTTATTTATATTCTACTACTTTTTAATGTTATGTAGCTTTTTTTTATATATTAGTTTTATAATCTTTACTAGTTTTATAAAACAAAAATAAATTCCTGTAATTTATACAAAAATAATTATAAAAATAGCTAAACTATATTATAGTTTTTTATAGTATTTATAAAAACTAATTATAGTAACTTATTACTACTATAGTAAAAATAGTAGACCTTTATAAATAAGTTATAATACTTAAAAAAGTTTATAGCTACTAAAAAAAGAAGTTATAAGAAGTCTAAAAGTAAATTACAAACCTATATATATAGTTATAATTTAAAAGCCTAATACCTATTATTTTTACTATTTTTACTATCTTTGCTTTTATTTTTATTTTTATTCTTATTACTATTTTAACTAAAACTAAATTATTTATAATATTTTTTATTTACTCTTATCCTGTTTTTAATTTATACTTTCTTTAAATATCTACTTAACTTTAATAGGTTTATTAATAACTAAAATAATTTTTAATACTTTATATTATAAATTTATATAAAGATAATTATAAATTAAAACTATTTTTCTACTACTAAATTCTGTATAGCCTATATAAATAAATAACTTAAAGGTATACTATATCTGTAAATTCTTTTATATATTATTAATAATATCTACTACTTATTAAACTACTCTATAATACTAAAATTTTTAGAGTAAGTTTATAAAGACTTAAATTAAGTCTATAATATTTAACAGAATTTGTTTAAACTTGACTAAAAGAACTAAAAATTTAGTATTTTTTTAGTAGAATTCTAATAGTTAGCTCTTAAATCTAGTTTATTTAAAAACTTGCTACTAACTTTTTTAAAAAATATTGTCTTTAAGAAATTATAGAATATATTACTTTATAATTTATTATTAAACTACTAGTACTATTTACTAGCCTACTATTTATAAGACCTTAAAAACTATTACTACTATTATAACCTAGTTGCTTTTATAAGTAGCTATAAGATTTATAATTTTTAGCTTATAATTTAAAAGTAGATTATTTTTTTACTAATAGCTACTTTTACTGCCTTTATTATTAAACTTATAAATTTAAGCTACTACTACTAACTAAACTTTTTAAGCTAGAGTTATAAAATACACTATAAATACTACTATTATAACTTAAAAAGTTATTTTATTACTTACTATATTTATTTTAATATTTACTAGTTTTAAAGTATTTTTACCTACACGTTATTTAGTTTATTACTTTTATTTTCTATTTATCTCTTTATTTACTTTTATACTTTACTATATTTTTTATTATATAGCCTAGTAAAAGCCTTAAGCTATAGCTAAATTATACTTTAGTTTTAAAACTATACTTTTATAAGATTTCTACTATTACTATTTACAAGATATTAATTAAAAAAGAACTTAAATTATAGTCTTATACTCTTATACTATTTACTAAACTAACTTTTATTATTACTAAATACCTAATATAATCTACTAGCTATACTGTTACTATTTATAGCTTTATTAATAATAGAGCTAAAAGAGACTTTATTAATTAAAATTAGGCTATTTTTATAAACTTTTAGCTAAAATAACTAAAGAAACTATTCTATCTTAATATTATAAATAAAACTAAGTTTTGCAGTAAACTTGTTGTTTTATATATTATTATAAAATCCTATTTATTCTAGTATGAACTTATGAAGTTATCTTTATTTTATAAAAATTAATTTTTAAGTTCTACTATAACTAGAAGGACTATAGGAAACTAAATATTTATTTTATATTTTTAAAAGTCTATACTATATACACTTGCTGTAGTAGCTATTACTTATTTACTATTTTTATAAAAAATATTAAGTAAGCTTTTACTATAATTAAGAGTATAAACTTATAGAAAAAGCTTCTACCTAATATCTAGAAATTTCTATTCTAGTTCTGTTAATTCTTTTTACTAAAAAAAGCTAAAAACTTATTACTGTATTACTTATATAATTATAATATTTAGCTAATAAAAGGAAAAACTCTACTTTTTAGCTATTTATACTTAATATTCTATATAAAGCTACAAATATTATAGAAATAGCTTAATAAAAATCTTTAGAAAGAATTTATCTGCTTTAGTAGCTTCTTAATTATATTTCTAGTTCTATTTATAAAAAAGTAAATAAAGGACTTTAATTCTGTATTAACTATTATATATTAAATAAAATTATAATAAAAAACTATTACCTACTACTGCTCACTAAAAAACTATTAAATAACTTAAAAAAAATATAATATTTCTTTAAGATTAATATTTTATAGGCTTTTAATAACTTTTATATTAAAACTAGCTAAAAATAGCTTATAGTATTCTAAACTTATTTTAGCTTATATAAAATACTAGTAATATTATTTAAGTTAACAGGTACTTCTATAACCTTCTAATAATATATAAATAATATTTTATAAAAATATTTAAACTACTTTTATATTGTTTATATAAATAATATTTTAATTTATAGCTATCTCTATACTAAATATAAAGAATATTTTTATTTAATATTAAAAAGTCTATAAGAGGCAGGCTTACATGCAAAAGTAGAAAAATATAAATTCTTTATAACTAAAATCTAATTTCTAGGCCTAATTATAGGCCGTAATAGTATCTGTATAAACCTAAAAAAAATTAAAATAATAGCTAGCTAGGTAATACTAATTTATATTATAAATATATAAGTATTTATTAACTTTATAAACTTCTATTACTATTTTATATAAAAATTCTTTTATATTACTACTTTATTAGTCTGCCTAACGCGGAAGGACATACTATTTAACTAAAATAATAATTATAAGAAAGTTTTTTAGAAACTAAAAATAGTATTTACTATAGCACTTATTCTTGCACTATTTAACTAAGAAAAAAAAGTTATTATTAAAATAAATACCTTTAACTACATCTCTACAAGAATACTATTATAATATAAAGATAATAGTATTTTATAGTTTATTACATTCTTTTTAAAAAGGTACTTAATAATAGAGTGTAATTATAAGATTTATAATAAGAAACTACTAGTAATTATTTATTACTTTAAAAAATAGTAATTAGAACTTAAGAAATATGTTTTACTAATTATAATAATTATAAACTACTATAATTTAAAGTATTTTATAATAATAAGGTTACTAAACTACTACTAAGCCTGTTAGTTTAAATTTCTATTTTACTTTAACTTTAAAATTATATACTATTTTAGAAAGTAAGGTGTAAAGTTAAACTCTTTAACTAAAAAATTAGTTAATTTACTATAAAAAGAGAATAAAAGTCTCTACTACTAAAGCTCTATTATTTTAAAATAAGAAAACTTAAAATTACTTTTAGCTACTACCTTACTTACTATAACTAACTATAAGAAAAAATTAATTTATTTCTTTAACTTATTAGAAATCTTTACTTATAGAATTATTATAATAATTTATAACTAATTCTGTTAACATACTATAAACTATTATTATCTGCTAAATTTATTTTTATTTTTATTTTTATTTTTATTTTTATTTTTATTTTTATTATTATTATTACTATTATTAGACTTATTACTACTCTAGAATTTAAATAGGCTAAAAACCTACTAGTACTAAAAATTTAGACTCTATTCTAAAAAGGCTATTATACTAATTTTGTAATTAACTTTATACTAACTAACTTATAGAATAGAAACTATAAAAATAAATACCTAATACTAGCTAAGTATATTAAAATAAATAGATATTTATAGTATAAAAAAAGATTCTATATATTTAATATAAATAAGCTAAAATCTAAACTACTTTATTTCTATTATAAAAGCTCTATTACTAGCTATATAAACTATAATAAGATATATAAATTACTATTTTATAAGTACTACTAGCTTTATATTTATAACTTTATTATTTACTAGCTTTGTAAGTACTATACTTACTATTATACTATTCTATTAAAAAAAGTCTATTAAAGAGTTTTAAAACTACTACCTATTCTAAATTATGCCTAAAAAGATATATTTATAAACTTTATTATCTATTTACTATTAAGTAACTGTTATAATACTATAATAATTATAACTTACTATTTAATAAAAATTAAGTATTTAATTTTTAATTAAATATACTATAACACTAAAAACATTACTTATTTATTTTTAATATATATATAAAAGCTTTATAGCTTACTAAGTACTATTTTTTCTAACTATAGACTTTAGTTTATTTCTAAATTCTAAAAGTATCTAAACTATTAGCTAAAGATTATAATCCTGCTGTTAATTATATATTATTTTAAAATTAATAATTAGTTAAAATAAACTAATATAGTTTTTAAGTAGTACTTATAGTTATATATTAACTACTTATAAAATAACTAGTTTAAATAACTACTACTTGTTAAGTTTATTCTAAACTTATTTACTTAAAAAGTACTACTATTTTTTTATTCTTTATAAACTATAGCTTTTACTTAAAAGTTAAGTTTAAACTATTAGCTATTACCTACTTTATATAAAACTAAAACTTTAAAAAGCTTATAGCTAAAATATAAAAGATTATAAACTATTTATATATTAAACTATTAACTATATAAGCTTATTATAAAAACTAGGTAAATATACACTACTATTCTATTTATTTATTCTATATAAAAGATTCTATATAGCTAAATACCTAAAATATTAAAACTCTATACCTTATAAAGAAACTAGATTAAAAGAATCTAGGCCTATTTTAAGTTATAAAGACTATATTATTATATACTTACTATTTTAAATTACTAAATAAATTTTATTTTTATAATATATTTTATATTAGCTTATTTTACTTTACTATAATTAATTTATTATTCTGCTAGTAAATATTACCTTCTCTACTAATAAAAATTAATAGTAAGTAAAAGTAGTTTATTAAAAAGATTATTAACTTCTATTAAAACTACTATAGTTATAATAGCACTTTATAACTAAAGTATATAGTTAAATAAACTAAATATAATAAGTTAATTAAAATTTTTATTTACTAAATAGAGAATACTGTAGACGTAATTTAAGTATTCTACTAATAATATCTTAAAAAGTCTAGCTTTTAAAGTAACTATAAAAACTATAATTATAAAAAAAAAAGTATTATTATAGTATAGTCCTATAAAAACTATTATTTCTAAGTTTATTTAAATTAAATACTATATAGAGTTTTTACACAAACCGTGCAGGCTTTTTTATTTCTAGAATTTTATATATATTCTATTTATAGCTTTTATATATAGCTTTATAAACTACATTTTATAATCTACTTTATATTATATATTATTATTATAGTTACTAACCTTATTTATACTCTACTACCCCCTAACAAGTAATGCTTTCTAGTAAAAATATAATAAAAACGAAAAATAGTATAAATAATAAAAAACTACTTTATAAAATTTTATATTTTACTTTTTAGTACTTAGAAAAAAACCTAAAATATTAACTTTAGTTATTTATTATTTTAAAAAGAATTTAATATATTAAATAATTTATTTAAAAAAAAAAATTTCTTTAAATTAAATAAAAGTTTCTTATAGTTAATTCTATTAAAAGCTTTAGTAATATTTAAGCTAAAAATTATAATAACTTTACTAGTTTATTATTCTATGCTCTGGTGATAACTGCTTTTGGTTAATTAGCTACTTAAAAAGTAATTACTAAAAGTAACTTTAACCACTAGTTTTTATAAAAAAAATATAAATACCTATAAATAACACGCTATAATTTAATAACGTAATAACCAATTAGTATAGAATTAACGACGATTTAGTTAAGAAGGTTAATAAGATTAATTTTATAAAAAAGTGTAATAAACTATCTCTCTCTAATGCTACGCCGCTACCCCTGTAGGATTTCCTATATATTAAGAATCTAAACTAGCATAGTTTTACTAACCTGTTTCCAGACATTAATAAAGAATTACTAATTAAACTATTTAAGCTATTTTTTACTAATAATTTAGTTAATAAGTTATATATTTATATTAATTATAATACGGAACTTGTATGTGCTGTAGCTTAGAAAATAAAAAAGCACCAGCATTAGCTATAATACTTAGTTAATAAAAAAAAGATATATACGTACTTTATAATGCTAATTTATATAAAGATTTACTAAGAATTATATATAAGTAACTACTAGAGATCTTATAGGTATTTTAGTATTAAATATTTTATAGAAGAGTATATCTCTAGTACGTGCTTTAAGTAAATTAACTACTATTTCTACTATATTAAACTATATAAAAATAAAGACCTATCTTTTACTAGCATGTTTAAGCGTGTATAGAAGTTTTTTAAGTATCTTTAATACTACTTATAGCTCTACTAAGTACTAGGGCGTAATCTTATAGTTAATAAATCTATACAGAAGTTTACAGGGCACTTTAAGGAGATTACTACTATTAACTATAAAACAGTATTAACTAGCTATAAAATATAGATACTTAGGGATTAAGAGTATATTTAAACTAGCTATTATACTTAAAGGATATAGGATTTACAGGCGGGCTATATAAAATTAACTCTTAATACTAAAAAGAAAGTTTCTTAATAACTTATATTATTATACTTTATTTAGTAAACTAGCTAGTTAATAGGCGACACTTTCTACCGCCTAGTAGACATATAATTTAGCTTAATAATCTATTTATAACCGTTCAACTCCTAGAGCAATTACGTGAGGATGAGATTAGTAGTATAAGTACTATAAAAACTATAAAAACATCTCATAAGAAAACAGAAGAAAGTAGGTGTAGAAAGTATAGAGATAATTTATCTAAGTTCTTATAAAGCACCTTAAAAATAGAAAGTTAAAATAGGTAATAGAGCTTGAAGTTAAATAGCTAGAAAAGTAGCTAGAAAAGTAGCTAGAAAAGTAGCTAGAAAAGTAGCTAAAAAAGTACTTAAGGGCTACCCCTAAGTATCTCTAGAAAGTAATTTTTAGAAAAGCTTATTAATATACGTCTTTACTACTATAACTCTATTAAGTAGAGGACTACTTTCTATAAAGTAAATATATAGAAAATAATAAGCCAGCTTACTTAAAAAGATAATAATATTATTTTATTTACTATAATAGTTAGTAATTTATAGAAGATGGTAATTTAATTACGTAAGCAGCTATTTAAGACTTAAACTAGCGTAATAAAAACCCGTAGAATGTTTAGAAACTATATTAGAAAAGAGCTATTTATTTCTAAGCTAGTAGACCTTTATAACCACTATATAAACTTAATTAATTACTTTAATTAATTAAAGAGCTATTATACTACTCTTAGGAGCTATAGAAAGACCTAGAGAGCACTCTTCTACCTATTATTTAATATTATATTAGTTAATTATTATAAGCTATTAATCTTTTTTACTAGAACTAAGCTCTCTAGCTACTGGCACTTCCTATTAGAGTTAGTTTACTAGCTTTAAAATAACTTAATTTAAGCCTCATAGTAGTTCTTAAAGCGCCTTTAATTAATAGAGTCTGGTTACTAAAAAGTAAATAATTATAAATAGATATAGCTCTTTAGGTATTTAAGAACCTACTTAGTATACATAAATAAGAACTAATATATATAGTAACTACTAAAAAAACTCTTCTAAGAAGAGTAGAACTTGTAGGAGCGACTAAAAAAAACTATTTATAGCTACTTATAGTATAGAATACTCTTATATAAGTTTATAAAGAGGCCTTATTAGAGAGAGTATTTCTATAAAGTGTAGAAGTAATTAAAGTTTAACACTTCCCGCACTTAAAACTCTCTGTTACACTATAAAATCAATTGTAATAATTCTTTATACTAATTTAAATAGCTTTAATTATTAATTAAGATGCCCACAGGTCATAGATTTAATTCTATTAGATTATTTATATATATTTTATATTAAAATTTTCTAGCTTTAATTTTTAGCTGACCTTTAAGTGATTAGTTAATAACTAAGAGTAGTTATTACTAGGGTATAGAATATAGTATATATTAGTTTTACTAAGTACTTTAGTGTTATAATTATAAATTTTTTATATTTAGCTATTTAGCTATTTAATTTAGTAAAAGTAAGTTAAATTATTTAACTAAGTTATTAAGTTTATAAACTATTACTACTTTTAAGATTTTTTATATAAAATAAAAAAGTAATTAGCTTTTAACTTTTTAGAGTATTATATTTCTTTTTATTTAATTTACAAAAAACTATAGTAACTAATTATTTAAAGTTAGTTAAGTAATATTCTAAAAAAACATATTTAAAATAAGTAGTAAAGTAGTGTTTTTAGAGTTTTAATATAGTTTTTAATATATTTATTAGTAACGTTATATAGTTTACTAACTTTATTTAATAAAAAGTTAGCTATAATACTATAAATTTCGTTTTCTAGTATTTTTAAGACTTAATAGTTTTCTTTTTTTTTCTTTTAATAAAATAAAAAGTAAGTTCTTAAATCTAATTTTTATTTTCTTTTTATACTTTTACTATTTCTTATTATAGTTTTAATATTACTTAACTATTATTTTCTACTTATTAGTTTTTTTTCTAGTATTTTTTTAAATGTTTCTTTTAAAAGTTTTTTTTAAATAATTTTTTTAAATAATTTTTTTATTATTTTTAGGTTTAAGAAGTTACCGTTATATATAAGTAAAAAAAAGTATTTAAAAAAAGTTTTACTTTTTAGTTATTATTAATAATTATGTTATTATTTAAACTTTTTAAATTAAGTACTTAAAGTACTTTTTTAAATATATATATAATTTTAGCTTATTATACTAGCTTTTAAAGTTCTTTATTTTAGTTTATAATTATAGTAACAACAAACTTTTATTAGTTTCTTAATATTTAGTAAATATGTTTTTATTTTATTTTCTAGAGTTTTATATAATTTTTAGTTTACTTTTAGTTCTAATTACTGAGTTTATTTTCTTACTTTTTTAGTTTCTTTAATTTTAGCTTTTACTTTAGTTGTTATTTAAAGATTTGCTTTATTTAATAATTTAGTAAAAAATACTTATTTATTAATAATAATTATAAGAGTAATTTTTTAGTACCTAAAAAATTTACTTTATATTTTTAGTTATTAAAAAAAGTAGATAGCTAATTTTGTTTATTTAAAATACTAGAGTTTTTTTTATTATATTTAGTTAAAATGTTTTTAAAAGTATTATTAGTTGTTATAAAGTAGTAGTTAAATATTAAAAATTATTTTAATAAGTTTATAATTTAACTTTATTATTACTTCTTTATATTTATAATATAAAATTAACTTTTTTAATAGTACTTTTATTAGAAAAGTAAAGTTTATAATAGAAAAGTTAGCTATATTTTTATTTTTATTTTTTTTACGTATTTAGTTTTCTTAAAGTAGTAATATAAAGAACTTTTTATATTATATTATAAAATTATATTACTTTAGCTTTTAGTTTCTATACTTATAAGGCTTTTTAGCTTTAGTAATGTAAGTTAAAGTTACATAAAAAAATATATTTACTTTTTTTTTAAAAAAAATATCCTAATATTAATATTAGTTTATTTAATATATATATTATAAATAAATAAAATTTTAATTTAAGTTTTAAAAGTAATAGTTGCTAGATTTTTTATATAGTATTTTTATTTTTAGTTTTTTAAGTTAAGTAATTTACCAATATAAAAGTAAACTTTAATTTCTTATTTATTCTTTTAAATAGTATAGAATTATTAAATAAAAAAAAAGCCTTTTTCTTAATTTTTTTTTTACTAGGTCTTATATTATTATAATATTTTATGTATTTTATATTTAAAGCTTAATTTAAAACTATACGTTTATTATATAGTATATATTAAACTATAGAATTTAAAGTATTTTTAGTTCTAGTTTTATTAAATAAGCTTATTTAGTTGTTGTTTTTTACCTATATTTATTATTACTATTTTAGTCACTATTACTTAGTTATTATTAAGTTAAGAACTATTAACTACTTACAATTAAATAATGTGTTTTCTATAATATTAAAAACTTAAAATTTTATTTACTTTTCTTTAAATAAGTGTTGTTATTATTACACTTAATAAGTTTACTACTTTCTTTTTTTTATAGTAAATATAGTTTAATAAATAGCTATTTAAAATTATTATAGTTTATTTATTATATATAGTGTTTTTATTATATAGTCTACACCTTTTTATATTAGACTTTAAATTCAAGCTACTACTCTTATTTATACTAGTATTTTTTTGCTTTAAAGTAAGTATAATTTATAGTATAAAGTATATTCTAGTTTTTCTAAAGTTTTATATTAATAAATATTTTAATATTTTAAGTATTTACTATACTTTATTTTGTGCTTGTAATTTTTTATAATATAATAATATTTTTAGTATTTAAAATATTATTTAATCTACTAGTTATTAAACTAGGTGTTTACTATATAAATATAATAATAATTAAAAAGCCTTTTTTTTTAATAATAGTTTACACTATTTTTAGTTTGTTAACTTTTGAGATTATTATACTTAGTTTTTTTATATTATTTTTTTTATATTAGTATTTTTATATTTTTTTTATCAAAAGTTTTAGATTTAAAAATATGAAATATATATTTTATTTTATTTTATTTATATAGCTTTAAAAATTTTTTTTTTTAAATATTAACTCTATAAATTTATATAACATATAGTTTTTTTTATTCTAGCTTTTAAATTAATTAGTTATACCTAGTAGTTCTTTTTTTATTAGCTAGTTTTTTATCTATTTAGTAGCTATTATAATAATAAAGCTAATACTAAAAATTACTTAAGTAATAACTACACTTTATAGAAATTAATAATAGTTATATACTTTATTAAAAAGTTTAGTTAAAGTAAGTGTGTTTAGTTTTAATAAAACTTTCTTTTTATTTATTTAAATTAAAATTAATAAATTTGCTTTTTAAAATAATATAAGTTTTATTATTAGTATTATAATTATAGTTATTAGATTTTTAATTATATTAGTATACGTTAACTTAGTAGTTTGTAACATTAAAATTTTTTAAATAATATTTTAAAAAGTTAGTTTCTATTTTTTTAGTTTATTTATAAAGTACTTTAATACTTTAAGCTTTATTTCTAAAATATAGTAATTAAAGAAAGTATTATTTAAAGTAAAGAAGTTAGTTTTAATATTTTTAATATAAGCTTTAATTACTTCTCTAAAGTATATTAATATTATTAGTTATATTATTTTACTTTTCGTTTATAATTAACTAACTATTTTTAATGTTTATGTATTTTTTAGTATTATTTTATAAAAGTATTATATGTTTTAATAAGTAGTAGTAGTATTTAAATTTTAAGCTATAACTTATTATATTTTTAATAAAGATAATAAAAGAAATAAAAAGTTATTAAATAAGTAATAATAATTTATATTATATAGCTACTACACTTTATAGTAGTATTATATATTATAAACTAAAGAATTTTAATAAAATTTAAAATAAGTATAAATTTAATAATACTATAGAGCCTACTTAGTAGGAAATAAAAGTATAGTTATATATTTTTTTAAATTTTTAAAAATTTAAGTAGTTACTAATTTCTATAAAATTTATAAAGTTATTAAAATAAATTATTATATTTAAAAGTCTATTAAGTACGTAAATAAATATATTAATTACTATTAAAAATATAGTTAGTACTAAATAGAATACTATGTACTATATAATTAACTTTATTTAATTTAAATACTTTCTATTTTATTTAATATAGTTACAATTAATTTTATTAAAAAATTACTAGAAAATAAAGAATTTAACACGTATATAATAGTAATATATAAGTTTCCAAAAAAAAAAAAATTGTACTTATTTTAAAATAAAAAGATTAGAAAGTAAAAAAAATAAGTATAGCTATTTTTAATAGCTGTATAAAAATACCATAAAAAAGTATTTTAAAGTTTTAAAAACATAAATTTCTATATTAACTATATACTATTTACAAACAAATAAATAGTTTAAATAAATAAATTAAAATTTTAAAATTACTTTAAGATTTTACTTAGTAAAAGAGCATAATTATTAAATTAAAATATTATTTATAATTTAAAGAGCTATAAATAATTTCATAAATATATTAACTAGTTTATTATTTAGTAAAGTAATTTATAACTTTAAGCTTTTTAAAAAAATTACTAATTAATTAATTATTTAAAAACATATTAAAAGAAAAAAAACTTTTATATAAGAAAGTAGTAAATATACTTAGATGTATAATAATTTAAATAAAAAGAAAATATAATAATAAGTATACTTTATTAAAATTAAAACTAACAACTTTATTAATATTTAGATTTATGTAAAATTTACAATTTTAGAAATTTATTAAAAAATTAGATAATAATATAAAAATATTTTCTAATTACGTAAATAGTAGAAAATAATATAACTAAACTAAAGATTTTATTTGCTTAAAGAAGTTGTTCTATTATATTAATTAAATACTTAAACCTTTTTAATTAAAATAACTTATAACGTTTTTCACAAGCGAGTGAACCATACAAGCGAGTGAACCACCTCAACCGACCCCCACTACTTCAACAGCTAATAGCAACCCACAACCATCAGCTATCATTACCAGAATTGATAGGTAGATGGCTAGCCTCAGCCTCAACCTGTGTACACTTCCTTGCGTCGTGCCCAGCCTGCCTGCAGCGTCCGCAGCGCCTAGGCTGTCGTGGGCCATTAGCTCCACGTCTCTTGCTAGAACCTAATTCTACCCTTATCTGCGCATCAACATCAGCCTGAGCTAGTATAGCTACACCTTCTGCCTGCGATAGAGTCCCTAATCTCTGTATACGCTTCTTTTTGCGCTTCCTACGCTCTGATATGACCTCATTGGCCTGTTGTAGGGTGGCCAGCTGTGAGCGCATTAGGACGCTAGCGTGTAACATCATCGACGCACCCTTCGTGAGCTGGCCTAGTGATTCCAGAATTAACGTAGGTGAGCTATTCTGGTGCTGCTCAATACGTCTACGTAGGTGAGTAGACTGACTGTCTAATTCAGCGACGTTGCTGGGTGTCTGGGGTTCCCATAGAGTCGCCTCTGTAGGCAGCTCAGGTGTTTGTAGCCTGACATCTAGCCCAGATAGAACGACGTCTGGGTCAAATGGAATGAGGCCTGTACCTCGAAATCCTCCACATATATTACTTTCAGTAATCGAAGCTAGATAGGCTGCCTTGAAGAGTGGCAGAAAGTCAAGCTTGGTGACGTGGAAGATGTGATTCCTGACTAGCTTATCAACCTCCTGTCTGTAGGCTCGCTTGAGAGGTGCAAAGCAGCCTATATCTAGAGGCTGTAATAGATGCGACGCGTTTGCTGGCATGCAGAGTGTAAGAATATTCTTCTTCTTACAGAGCAGCTGAAATTCGAGAGACTCGTGGCTCTCATGGCCATCCAGAATCAATAGACGATTGACACCTACAGTCCTATCCTTCGTGTACATGTCGAAATGCTCTAGCCAGTCGATACCTATCGCATTTGTTGTCCAGCCATTCTCGCTTATTGAGATTGCCCAGCCTGGTAGTAGGTCCTCATACCAGCAGGATAGGTGATAGACTCCAGCAAAGATGATAAACGGTGGAATTGGCCAGCCTTGACTATTCACGCCTTGGATGACTGTGACCTATTCTCTATTGCCTGGCTGTACAGCCTTAGGCTGACTACGTCGCTCAGAGCCTGTGACAACTTTGGCAGTTGACGAGACACCCATCTGGAAGCCTGTCTCGTCAAAGTTGTACGTGTCTTTGTTGGTAATGCCATGCTTCGCCTTGAAGTTGCGCACAAGGTTGAACCATGGCTGTATAATAGCAGGATCCTCACAGCGAGCACGCTGATAGTCGTACTTCCTATTATATTTCGTCTCAATTTCCTCAGTCCTCTTGACAAAGTTGTGTGGCCAGTTAACGCCGACTGTCAGGTTGCATCGCTCAGCTAGTAGATAGTTAGCCATCTCTCTTACGTAGATGAGCTTAGGCGCGAATCCTCGTGAATCCAGGTCTAGAATGTGCAGGACAATAGCTCTCTCTTCTAGCTTCGTGAGTTTCTTTGAATTGGGCTCACAATCGCGTCGTGCAGTGGTTCCATCAATTCGTCGCTTGAGTGTAGTCTTGTTGACTTCATAGGTTGCTGCCGCGCGTCGCATGGTCTGGATTTGATCCTGCTGGATAGCTGAGATAGCTAGCAATAGTCTACCTTCGCTGCGGATAGATTCAGTCGTGATTTGTTGAGCCATAGTTGTTGATAGTTAACGCGTTATGATTCTCGGTTGAGGTGGTTCACTCGCTTGTATGGTTCACTCGCTTGTGAAAAACGTTATAAGTAGCTAATTTCTAAAAAACTTAGTATAGTTAAAAACAAATATAATAACAAAATATTAATATATTTTAAAATTGAAAAGTTATTAAATAATTATATAATAATAGTAAAAAAGTATAAAAAGCCTATTATATAATACTTAGTTAAGTAAAAAAACTATAGTTTTATATACAATAAATAAATAGTAGTAAATTATATTAATAAAGAACTTACTATTAAATTCAATTATTACTTACTATTAAGTAAAATAATTACTATTTATAAGTAAAAAAAAGGAAACTAAAGACTCTAGTATTAAATAAATAAAGGAAGTAAAACATAATTATTTAAGTAAACATTATAGTAAAAAAAGTAATAGTTTATAAAATTAAATAAAATCTTTTAATTAATAGTATATAGTATTTAGTTTTTATAATATTTTAGCTTAGTATTAATTTTATTTAGTAATAATAGTTATAGTATAATGTTACTTTAATTATTATAAAAGTTTAATTCTACTTTTACTACTATATAAAAGTAAATACGTTAATTGTATATATTAACAAAAAATTTAATATATAAATATTATTTTTATAGTTAATAAAACAATTCTATTAACAATGATATAAAAATAGAGTTAAATTTCAAAAAACTTTAGTTTAAATACAAATTAAAGTACTACTAATACTTATTTTAAAAAAAAGATAGTAACTATACTTTTTTAATACTTTATAATAAAGTTATAATAAATACTAAACTTACTTTATATACTAAATAAGGTACTAATAACATATTAAGTAAAAACTTAAATACTATTTTCTATTACTAGTTAGTTTTATTTAATAATAAGAAAGATAATTATAACAATATTTAATAATAATATAATAATAGTAATATAAGGTTTTAAATCTATTTACTTTATTATAATTAACTAATTAATATTACTAAAAATAACTTTTTACTTACTAGTATATACTTAATAAATAAGTATATTAGCTAGCTTATTACATTATAAAAAAGTAAATAAAATTAAAAAAAACTTAATAATTAAGTACTAGCTAGCTAATTTCAATTTATAATAATAAGTAATAATAAATTATAAACTAAAGAGTAATTTTTTTATTATAAATAAAAATAAAAAGATAGTTTTTAAATTAGCTAGTAAAAAGTAGTATTTATTATATAAAAAAGTATATAACGTTAATAAATAGTATTAAATAGTATAAAACCTAATATAAGTTAAAAACAAATAATTTTAAATTATATAGAATTTGTATTTAAAGTAAGCAATTCTTATTTTTGTTTAATATTAAAGTAATTAAAGGTTTAGTAAGTATAAAGTAAAGTATACTTTCTTTACTAAATACTAAATAAGTAGTAAAAAATTGTGTAAAATATATTTAAATAATTTTCTATAACTAAACTTAGTTTTATTAACTATACTTAATAAACTTAAATAAAAGAAACTACTATTACTTTTAAAAACTAACTAATTATAAAAGAACGTAATTAATAAGCTTTATATACTACGTATATAAAATTACTTAAAAGTAATAATAAATACTACTAATAAAAATAATAAAAAATTTCTAAACATTAATAATTTTAAGAAAATAATACTAGTTATAAATAATAAATAAAATATTACTACTTTATATAAAAATAATTAAAGTATACTTTTTAAAGTTATTACTTTTAAGTTTATTTTATAAAATAGTATAATATTATTTATTATTATTATATTTAGTTAAAAAGACACAAATACAAAAAATTAAAAATAATAATAATAAAAACTTATTTTAAAAAAAAACTTAGACTATAAGCTTTATACTATAATAAGTAATAAAAAATAAAACGTAATAAAAAAACAAACACATAAATAATAAAAAGTAATTTAAACTAGTACTTATTAAATAACTAATACTATTAAAGTTACTTATAAAAAGTCTATATATATAGCTAATAAATTATAATAAAATAAAGCTAATTAGTTAGTACTAAATTTATAAAAACTTAGCAGCTAATATATTTACACTTTTTAGGTAAAGTTACGTGTATATAAGTAATATAAATAAAATAGTATTTAATATTTTTATTAACTACTTTAATTAAATTTAAACTATAATTAAATTTAATTAAAAAAAAGTAGTAAATAACTAAATAAAACTATAAAAAGTGTGGCTTGTTATATAATATTTTTATAAGTATATAAGTCCTTAAACTTCTTTTTTTTAATAAGTAAAGTTTTAACTAATAAAAGAGTTTTACTTACAAGTTTTAGTACTTTATTAAATAAAGTTAATTTTAAGTATTTATAATCTTTCTAATAACATATTAATATAATACTTATAGAGTAAAGCTATAAGTACTATAAATATCTTCTAATAAAAATAGGCCTTTATAATTACTTTTAAGAAAATTAGTAAACGAAAATTTAGTAAAATAGTAAATAATCTAAGTATTCTTAAGTTAACTATAAGCACTATTTACTATTAAGCTTAAAACTAAGCTAGTAATAATAATATTTATATAATATTAGCTTTAATACCTTTTTTATTTAATTATTTTAGTAAGAAACTAAAAGTAGAAAATAATAGTAAGCTATTTAGTTAAATATGTAAGGTAATAATTAATAAAGAAAACTAGAAAATAATAGTAGTTATAGTTTACTTAGTTTTTTAAAAAGTTGGCATTAACAAACTTAGCTAGAAGTAGGTTAAAAACGTTATAAAAAAGTACTAAGATTCTAAACATAATTATATAATTATTTAAAAAGTATAGCCTAAAAAAATCAAGTTAAATAAAGAGAATAAAAAGTAGTAAGTTAACTACTTATAATAGTTAATAGATAAGTATAACTTGCGTTTTTCTAAACTTATATTTATTTATTATAATAAGACTTTAAAGCTTTTTAAAAGTACTAATAATTATAGAAGTAAGTAGAAAATTTTATACTTTAAAGTTATAACATTAATTTAAATAACTTTACTATATATATTAATTCTTCTTAGTTTTTTTTATAATTTGTATTACTATAGTTTTTTATATTATCTACTTATATAAAAGGCTCTATATTACCTAAGTAACTACTTTTAAAGTAAAAATATTTTACTTAGAAACTAAAGTTATAGCTACTAATAAAAAAAATTATATTATATTATAAGTAGTAGTAGAAACAGGCTCTTATTTCTAGTATACTTAAGTATAAATAATTAGCAGAAATTAACAACAAAATTAAAGCTAAAATTATAAAATATTATTATTAATACTTAGGCTGCAACAGAAAGGGTTTATATAATAAAAAATTACTAAAATAGGTTTTTAAGTATAAGATTTTTATATATACTAAAGGTAAAGATATGAATGTAATCTAGTATACTAAAAATATATTAAAAAACATATATTTTTATACTATAAAGTAATTAAAGAAAATAATTAAAAATTATAGATTTACTTTATATAAAATAATGTTTATTTTTACTAAACTACTTACTATTACTTCTATTATATAATTTATAAAAAGGAAGTTGAGTTTACTTTTTACTTATTTTAATTACTAAATTTATACTTAACTAAGTACTATTTTAGTAAGTTAGAAAGTTTTATTAATAGTTACACTATAACGTTTTCTTTATAAATAGTAAAAAAAAGCAAAAAAAATAAGTAAAGTTAGTTTAGTAGAAAAATTTTATAATAAAGTTATATATAACTTCTTTGCACGTATAGTAAAGCTTTATATTAAATATTAAAATAATAACAACTTTTATGTATAAAATAAGTAAAAAATTCTAATTATTTTAGTTTATTTTAGCTTATTTTTAATTATTTTATTATAACAGCTAATTTTAATAAGGTTGCTAAAAATAAGGTTATATAATTTATAAAAACGTTATATAATAAGCTGTACCTTTTATAGTAATTTCGTTTTTTATATAATAGTAGAATATATAAGTTAAATAAAATAAAGTTATAAAATTAAAATTTTTGTTAGCTACTAAACTATTATAATAAAGTAAATATAATATTTTAAAACATATATTAATAGAAATATATAAAAAAGTATTAAAAGTATTAATAATAATTTCTTATTAAATAATACATACATAAAGCATATATATATAATTTTTTGTTTAAAAAAATAAGTATTTTATAAATTAAATAATAAGTATTGAAAATTTAATAACTATAAGACTATAATAAGATTATACTTTTACTTTAAAAATTAATTAGTTTCATATAAGTAATATTAGCAAGAAAACCCCAATATATTTAATAAAAAAAATAGGTAACAATAATTACTTAAAGCTAAAAAAGTATAAGTATAAAAAATTTAGAAAATAAATAAATAGTATAAGTAATAAAAAAAAGTAAACTTTATAAACTTTAATATGTATATATATAAAAGTAATATAAACTATTAAACTACTAAATATCTTAATATAAAATATAACGAGTTACCTAATTTTAATAGTAATACTAAACCTACTAGTATAAATTTAAAAAAAACTACTATAGTAAATAAAATAATAATAGTAAGAATTAAGTAAAAAAAAAAATTTAGAATTAAAAACACTTTATTAAGCTAAGTTCTAAATAATAGTAAGTACGTAATATTACATAATAAACATATAAAAAGATTTAAAATTTAAGTAATAATAAAGTAAAGCAGTTTTAAATAAATTTATAATAAAGTATAAAGTATACAAAAAAATGTAAAACTTAGTAAATAAAGATGTATATTAACTAAAGTATAAAAGAAATAATAAAAATAATACATTTAATAGTTTAATTAAAGTAATAGTAATTTTAAAACTTATTAACTATAGAATTTTTAACATATTTAGTATTTAGTATAAGTAAGTAATATAAAAAGAATATTTAATAATATTATACTAAAATATTAAAAACTAGCCATATACTTTAAAGCTAGTAATAGATAATTTTATATAATAAAAAAGTTATTAAATAAAATAATATTATAGTATATATTAGTAGTTATGTATAAATAGTACTTACATTTCTTAATAAACTTACTTTAGCTAGAAAATTAAAGAAAAAATAGAAGAAACTTATATTAATAAAATTATTTTATTTAAATCTAATGCTTTTATAAATGTATATATATAGTTTACTTATATAAGGCTCAAGTAAATAGTTTATTATATATTTTATTATTATAAAAAGCATTTTATAAAAGTAGTAATACGTTTTTTTTTTTTTTTTTTTTAGTAATATTTTTTTATAAAGATATAAAAAGCTTAAAGAGTAGAAATATATTACAAATATAAGTAAAAGATATTATATAAAAATAACTTTATATACTATTATGTAATACTATAGTATTACGTAATTTATATTAGTTAATAAATTAAAGAATGTGTTTTTAATTTTACAACTAGTAAAATAATTAACTTTTATATAGCTTTAAAACTTTATAATATTATATATTATGCTTTTTACTATAAGCTATAACTTATTATAAAAAAATAAAGTTTAGTTACTTTTAACTAAATAAAATAAATAAAATTAAGACTTTACTTTTTTTTTCAGAATTATTTATATGTGTAGTTTTATAAAAAAAATGATTTTAATAATATAGTATAATTTTTAAATAGTATTATACTTACAAGATTTATTTTATAGTAGTAATAGTAAGAAAAAAAATACTAATTATTATTAATACTTTTAGAATCTTACTATAATATAGCTTATAAATATAAAAATATGTGTAATAATATATTTTATTTTTAGTAAATTATTAAGTTTTTAAATACTAAGTATTATTATTATTATAAGTTACTAACTTACTAATATAATTTATACTAGTAACTAGTTATTTAACTAATTAAATAACTATAATTAGTTTTCTTATATCTAAATTAAATAGCTTATTAGACTTACTAAGAGTAGATTAAACTTAGTAGAAGTAGAAAAAGTAATATAGTAAGTTAAGATTTAATAAAATAGTATTAAACTATTTTACTTAAGAATTAAATCTTAATTTTAAAGTAACTATAAAAAATCTAAAAAATCTTTAAACTATTCTACATTTTATATTTATAGGAAATTTCTTGTATGTATATTATATACTAATTAAAAGTATATTAAATACTACTAGAAAAAATAAAAGAAAATAAGTTTAGCTTTAAGCTGTGTCTAATCTTATTTTCTTTATTAATACTTATTTTTTTTATGTTTTACTATAATAAGTTACTTAATTCTACTTAATTATTTATTTAAATACTGTTTTATATAGAACTTAAACTTACTATAAAGTACTTTTATTTATAAGTTTTATTTTCTTTAGTTTACTTTTACTCTATAGTATTACTTATATATTTTCTTATACTATACTTTTTATAACAATACTTTTTTAGTTATAGTTATTTTTTTATTATAGTTTATAATATTATCTCTTTTCTTTAAGCCTTTAATTTAAAGGTTTTTTCTTTCTTTTATAAGTAGTATAAAAATAGCTAGTTTTCCACATAAAAGCTAAAATTATAAAAACTTTATATATTTTTTTTATTCTTTTAATTTCCTAAGAATAACTTAAGTAGAATTATTTTTAATATAAGCTTATTATTTAGCTTAAATAATTTAAAAGCATAGCTATTTTATACTGTTTCTTTATTCTTATTATTATAATAATAGTTACCGTCATCTAGTAAATTTAGCCTTTAGATAATGTTCTAAATATATTAATTAAAATATAAAGTGCAATCTCATAATATTATAGTAAAAATAGAATTAATTAGATTATAAAAAAAAAACTATATTAGTAAATTAAAAAGTTTTGTTAAAAGTTTTATTAAAAGTTTTTTAAAGCCTGTTATATTCTTTTAAATTAGTTATAAAGTATTTAATAGTAACTACTAGTTTTAAATTATAAGTTTTAAGCTTATAAGTTTTAGCTCTATTAGTAACTAGTTTAAATAAATTATTAGAAAAAGAAATATTTTAGCACAAGCTTACCTTAATTAATAAAGTTTATATAATAAAAAAGAAAGAGTAAAATTATTAGAATTAATATCATATATTACTACCTATAGTATTTAGTATTACCTTACTTTCTTTCTTTAATTTTAAGTAAAATATTCTATATTCTTTATATTTATTAGATACAGCTTTAGAGTAAGTGTTTACTAGTTTATTTAATAATACTAATTAATTAGCTTTAAACTATTTTTTAAGTTTTTAACTAGCTTCTATATATTATCTTTAGGTTTATAGTTTTTTTTATTTAACTAAGTACTTTTACTAATACCTAAATAGTTAATAGTCTAGAATTTATTAAACTTTATATTTAGTAGTGTTTTCTTTAAATTTAATTCTTATCTCTAATTTAGTATTTAGTAGTGCTAGTTCTAATAATAAAATATAAAAAACTAAGTATATTTTTATATTTTTAGGTAGTTATAGTTTATAATTTATAAGTTCTATTTATTATTTAATTTTAAATAGTTTTAATCTAATGTAATTTAGTTTCTTTAATAGTTGTTTAAATTTAAAAAAAAATTATAATAAAAAAACCTTATTTCCTCTTTTAAAAATTAGTTTCTTAATTCTTATATTTATCTTTTTATTATTTACTAAGGTATTTTTTTAAAGGTAATCTTTTTTACTATTTTTTAATAAAGTTATTACAACTTCTTAACTTTTATGCTTATAAATTTTAATATTTTATTTCGTTTTTATAGTTTTTAATAAACTGTAAGCTTATAACTATAATTTATAAAAAAAAAAAATTTTTTATAGTTAATAATTTTACAAAGTTGTATATAAACTTTACTATTAGTAATAAGTTAATCTAATTATCTTATTACTTATTAACATATATTTATAAGTATTATTCTAATGTTTAGTTTGTTCTTTCTGTTTATTTATTTATTTATAAGTAAAATGCTGTTAAAAAGTAGTATTTAGCTCTTAGCTTTTCTATAAACATTTTTTAAAATATTAATATAAATAATTTATTTCTGTTTGTAATAAATTCTCGTGGTAATTTATATTATATAATTAATAGTTTAATTAGTAAAGTTACTAATTTATTTACTTTAATCTCTATATATATATTATAAAAGCAAGGCACAAGGCTCTCAAGTTTTAAGGTTAAATAAAGTATATTAATTAAATAATATTCTCTAGCTATAGAAGTAAGCAGGTATATTTTTCTATTTACTAACTAACAGTAATTATATAATACTATACTATTATATAATTTTATATAGAGTTATTTTTTTATACTATACTTTAGGGAATATTTATAATATATTTTTACTCTTTAAAAAGACCTTCATGTTCTTATAAAGAGATTTTACTAAAAGAATATTTATTTAAACTTTAAGTTAAGTAAACTTTTTTCCTTTTAAGCCTTTAGTTAAGATAAACTTATTAAGATTATAAGTATTAAAATTATAAGTGCTATTTGTATAAAAATACTAGTATATAATAAAATACTATTCTACCTAGAAAACTTTCAATTATATAAAAGTAATTACGTTTAAAGTGTGTAGTTAGTTATTAGTGTTTTAATAAAATATTATTATATATCTAGTAACTATCTAGTAAAGTAAGCTTAAAGATATTATTTATATTAATCTAGAAGATATAAACTGCCCCTAAAATAAATAACTTATATACTTAAAAAGTATAAATTATGTTACTAGTAAGTATAAAAGCATTAATTAAAAGTAGTATTTTTATAAATTAAAAAATTCTAGTAGTAGAGTAGGTTTTAGTATGTTTTAAAAATAAATAGTTTAAAATAGCTTAAATAAAAGCTCTAAAAAAAGATTTAATAAAAGTTATAAAGTATATAGTATAATTAAATTTATATTAGTACTTAATAAAGCTAACTTAATAGAACTAGCGTAAACTATAAATATATTTATTTAACATAAACTATAAACTTAAATAGTAGATTTTAGATAGTATAAAAGTATATTACTAGTAAGTTTAATAGCTCTAGTAAGTCTAATAGCTTTAGTTAGAAAATAAGATTCTAGTAAATTAAAAGATTCTACTTATTTAAAAAAAAGTTTTTAACTACTAATTATTATAAAAGCAAAACATAAGGCTCTTAAGTCTTAAAAGTTAAATAAAGTATATTAATTAAATAATATTCTCTAGTTATAAAAGTAGGTAAGTATATTTCTCTATTTATTAACTAATAGTAATTATATAATGCCATGCTATTATATAATTTTATATAGAGTTATCTCTTTATATTATGCTCTAGAGCATATTTATAATAATATATAAGTTTAAAGTATATATATTTTATAAGTTAGTTTACTATAACTAGTATTATATTATACTATTAGCTTTAAAAGGTAGTTATTATTAGTATTTTTATAATAAAGTCTATTATAACTAATTTCTATAGTAAGTTAAGTAAAGAAATTAGTTACATAAGTTTATACTTTTTATATCTTAATATCTTATTCTTTTTGTACTTAATATACTTTAAAAGAATAATTCTAATCTTTTTCTAAATTTCTGGAATTTAAAAGTACCTGTTAACTTATTTTATAGTTTTTTTAATTTCTTAATATTTATGTATTTTAGCTAAATATTAATTTTTAATAAGTTTAGTTTATAATACTTTTAGTATAAAAATAATTCTATTTTCATGCTATTATAGTTATTTATTATTATATTCTTAAATTCGTTTTTACTATATATTTTTAATAATAACTACTATTTTAATATTTATTTATAAGCTTTTTAAGAATTCGTTTTATCTTTATTTAAATATTATATTATAAATTTCTAGTATATTTTTTATATAGTCTATTTATTAACTAAGTGTGTTAGCTACTATATTTTTTTCCTCTAATTTATAAAGTATTTAGAAATTAAAAGTAGATAGTAATTTCTATTATTTAACTTATTATTAATTTAACTTCTTAGTTATTATAAATGCTGTTAGATTCTTATAATCTAAATATATAATAATCTAGTACTTAACTCCTTCTAAATAAACTCTTTACTTCTTAAATACTTAAACTATTACTAATAGTTTCTTATTATATATGTTGTAGTTTAACTTAGTAGTTGTAAGTTTATAAAATAAGAAATTTACTAAATATTTTTATTTATTATTTTATAGTTATAGTAAAATAGCTTCTATAGCTTTATTTAATGTGTTTACGTATATTTTTATTTAAAGTTATAAATTAAACATTTTTAATATTAGTAGTTTCTTAAATATGTTTTTTAAAATAATGAAAATATTATTCTCATATTATTTTTACTTAAATTATTAATTTTTTTTAAGTAATTCTGTTAAAAGTAATGTAATTTCTAAATATGCTTTAATAAATTATTAGTAGAACTCTATAAATTTAAGGAAAAAATAAACTTCTTTTATATTTATTAGCATTAACTAAGATAGAATATCTCTAGCTTTATTTAAATTAACTACTATTTTATTTTAGACTACTAAGTATTTTAAGAATTTGACTTTTATTTTATAGAACATATACTTTTCTATTTAAATATATAATTTGTGTTCTTTGAGCTTTCTTAATACCTTTTTAACATATTTAAATTATTATTTTTAGTATTTTATTCGTGTATACTAGTATCTTATTAAAATATACTATTATAAATACGTTTAGGTATTCTCTTAGTATATAGTTAACAATTATCTATAATGTTACTAGTATGTTTGTAAGTCTAAATAATATAACTAAGTATTTAAATAGTTTATATTTTATTTTAAAAGTTATTACTTACTTATGTTTTTTAGCTATTTTTATTTAATAGTATTTATTTTTAATATTAAAGAGGCTAAACTATTTAGCTTTTTTAAGCTTATTTATAAGTTCTAATATTAATAGTATAAAATAGTAATTTTTTACTGTTATATTATTAAGGTGTTAATAGTTAATATATAGTTATAATTTATTATTTTTTTTTATATAAAAAGTATTAGTAATGCTATTTTACTTTTACTTATTTATATATACTCTTTTTATTAGTTATTATTTAAATATTGTTGCAGCTTTTTTTTTAAATTAATAGATAATTAATATAGTAGTTTTAGTTTTAAATTTGTTCTTTTTTAAATATAATTTTATAATTCTAGTTCTAATATTCTAGTAATTAGTTTTTAGCTTTTTTAAAAACTATTCTTTGAATTCCCTTTAGTATTTCTTTAGTATAATAAATTTAGTTTTCTAAAGTATTATTTTTTATTTATATTATTACCTATTATTATTTATAATAGTTTTTTTTAATTCCTATAGTTTTTTTTTCTAATTAATTATTAGGTTTTATTATACTAGCTAGTTCTATCCTAAAATAAAATTTTTACTACTTAAATTTATGATTTTAATATAGTAGTTATTTTTATAACTTACTACTTAAATAGTTATATTTTATATTTTAAAATTAATTAGACTTTTTCTAAATGTTATTAGATTATTATTTATATATTTTACTTACACAGGTTTCTTTAAAACTTTAGTTAGTATTTAGTATTTTTATATTTATTTATTTAATATTAGTGTTTTACTAGCCTTACTATTTATAAGTACTAGAGTTTAATTACTATTAATATATACATTTACATATAACTTATTTTTATATTTTTTTTAATTTAGTTATATATATATATAATTCTTATGTTCTTTTTAACTTTTAGTTAGCTTTTTAGTAGCTTAATTATAGTTTACTAACTTATTAGTTTATTATCTATAGTTAACTCTTAAATAGCAGTTAATTTTTTAGTATTTCTTTTTTAGGTTTATGAATTAGGTATTTTTAGAGTTAGAATATGTTTTTATTAAGTATTTTATGTATGTTTTTAGCTTATTCTCTATAATTCTTATATTTCTATTCTAAGAAACATTCTTAATATATGAGTTTAGTGTGTATGTTTATAGCTAACTATTTTTTCTAATAGCATTTAGTTTAGTGTTATTAACATTCTAGTTAACACTTATTTTATATTAATTATTTATATTTATTTGATTTTAAGTTCTATAACTTGTTTTCTAAGCTTATGTAAATTAACTTTTATTAAAAGTTAAATTCCTTTTTATATACTAGCTATTAAAGTACTTTTCTTATTTTTAGTTTCTTAACATATATAGCATGCTTTGTCTATTTATAATTTAAACTAGTATAGATATTTTTTATACATATTTAGTATTCTTACTTTATTATTTTATTTATAGTATTATTATTTTATATCTATAAAATTAGTTAGGTAGTGTCTTTTTTCTTTTTATTCTAATTTTATCTTAGTTCTAAATATTTAACAGAATAATAGTATGTTATATAAGTTATAACTAGTATTAATTTTTATTTATAAATCTTATTTATTTATATAGTTAGTTCTTATTTACTTAATTTTTTATATTACTTATTTTCTACTATTTGTAGTACTTATTAGTATTTATTTATTTTATCTTTTAAAATAACTTTCTAGTATTTAGTAATATAATATTTTTCTAGGTAATACTTTAATTTATATATTTAATAGTATTTTTAGTATAGTTACTATATAATTATTATAAACATAAGTTTTTTACCTTTTTTTATTTTTTAAAATTTTTTATTTAAATTTCTATTTTTTTTTTTAAAAAAAAGGTCCTTTTTTTTATTTTACTATTTTAAAAAAAATTTATATTTTCTTATTAGTCTCTATATTATGTTATTAGATTACTACTTTTTATATTATAGAAATTATATTATTAGGTTATTCTACTAAATAATTCTTTACTTACTAATATAGAATTTTATATTTTTATTTAAGATATATATAGCTTTTATATATTTAATACTATTTTCATTAAATTCTTTATGTAATGGCCTTTTTTATTACTTAGTTTTATACTTATTTTACTTAGATTATAGCTACCTTAATTTCTCTTAATATTTTAGTTTAAATATAATATATTTAATAAGTAAGTAAATTAGATAAGTAAGTAGATTACCTTAAAACTTACTAAAAAATTAAGAATTTACACTTTAATATCTTAATAACTATATAATAATAAATTCTGAAAATTTAATAGCTGATTAGTAGTACTTTAGAATAAATAGTATTAGATTTTTAAAAGCTAGCAATTAATCGTTATTAAGATATTTAAGAAAAGATAAATTTAGGGGCTAAAATACTACTATCTTAATAATAATTAATTACTAGCTCTTAAAAACCTAATACTATGTTACGGTGTGGTTTTCTAGGAACTATTATCTTTAAATTTATTTAAATTAAATACTATATAAAGTCTCCGCACAGGCTGTACAGGCTTTTTAATTTCTAAAATCTTATATATATTCTATTTTTAGTCTCTATACGTAGCTCCGTAAGCTATGTCTTATAATCTATCTTATATTATATACTATTATTATAGTTACTAACTTTATTTATATTTTATTGCTTTTTAATATTATGTAGTTTTATTTCTATATATTAGCTCTATAACCCCCGTTAGTCCTATAAAATAAAGATAAATTCCTATAATTTATATAGAAATAACTATAAGAATAGCTAGACTATATTATAATTCTTTATAGTATTTATAAAAGCTAACTATAGTAATTTATTATTACTATAGTAAAAATAATAGACGTCTGTGAGTAAATTATAATACTTAAAAGAATTTATAACTACTAAAAAAAAAAGCTATAAAAAGTTTAAGAATAGATTATAGACCTATATATATATAGTTTAAAAGTTTAATATTTACTATTTTTATTATTTTTACTGCTTTTGCTGTCTCTGCTGTTTTTATTATCTTTTTTTTTTTTACTATTTTTACTTCTATTTCTATCTCTATTCTTATTACTGTTTTGATTAAAACTAAATTATTTATAACTATTCCTTCTCTATTTACTTTTATTCTGGTTCTAATTTATATTCTTTCTGAATATCTACTTAACCCTAATAGGTTTAGTAGTAACTAAAATAATCTTTAATACTTTATAGTATAGATTTATACAAAGATAATTATAAATTAAGACTATTTTCTTACTACTAAATTCTATATAGCTTATATAAATAAATAACTTAAAAGTACACTATATAAGTAAGTTCTCCTATATATTACTAATAATATCTATTATTTATTAGACTATTTTATAATACTAGAAATCCTAAAGTAAGCCTATAGAGACCTAAATTAAGTTTATAATATTTAATAAGATTTATTTAAACTCTGCTAGAAGTATTAAGAATTTAGTACTTTCTTAACAGAATTTTAATAGTTATTTTTTAAATTTAGTTTATTTAAAGACTTCCTACTAACCCTTTTAGAGAATGCTATCTTTAAGGAATTATAGAATATACTACTTTATAATCTACTATTAAATTATTAGTATTATTTACTAGCTTACTACTTATAAGACTTTAAGAACTATTATTATTATTATAACTTAGCTATTTTTATAAGTAGCTATAAGACCTATAACCTCTAGCTTATAACCTAAAAGTATATTATTATTTTTATTAATAGCTATCTTTACTGTCTTTATTGTTAAACCTATAGATCTAAACTATTATTATTAATTAAATTTTTTAAGCTAGAGCTATAAGAAACGTTATAAATACTATTATTATAACTTAAAAAGTTATTTTATTACCTACTACTCTTACCTTAATATCTATTAGTTTTAAAGTATTTTTATTTATATACTATTTAGTTTATTATCTTTGTTTTTTATCTACCTCTTTATTTACTCTTATATCTTATTATATTCTCTATTATATAGCCTAGTAAAAGTCTTAAGCTGTAGTTAAGTTATACTTTAGCTTTAAAACTATACTTCTATAAAATCTCCACTATTACTATTTATAAAATATTAATTAAGAAAGAACTTAATTTATGGTTTTATACTTTTATATTACTTACTAAACTAACTTTTATTATTACTAAATACTTAATGTAGTCTATTAGCTATATTATTATTAATTATAGCCTTATTAATAACAGAGCTAAAGGAGACTTTATTGACTAAAGTTAAATTATTTCTATAAACTTCTAGCTAGAATAGCTAAAAAAACTATTTTATTTTAATATTATAAATAAAACTAAGTTCTATAGTGGACTTATTACCTTATATATTACTATAAGACTTTATATTAATAACTATACTAAAATAATCTATCTATTTATAACTATCTTAGAGTTGTATTTTATTATACTAGAAGTATACTAGCTATAATACTATAACTCTTAAATTAACTAAACTATAAATATTCTTATATTTAATAGCTTATTTTGCTGTAATTATTATAGAATTCTGTTTACTCTAGTATAGACTTATAAAGTTATCTCTATTCTATAGAAATTAACTTCTAAATTCTGCTATAACTAGGAGGACTGTAGGAAACTAAATATCTATTTTATATTCTTAAAAGTTTATATTATATACGTTTATTATAGCAGCTACTATTTATTTACTATTTTTATAAAGAATATTAAATAAACTCTTGCTGTAATTAAGAGTATAAATCTATAAAAAAAGCTCCTACCTAATATTCGGAAATTTCTATCTTAGTTTTATTAGTTTTTTTTACTAAAAGAAGCTGAAAATTTGCTGTTATATTACTTATATAACTATAATATTTAGCTAATAGAAAGAAAAACCCTACTTTTTAGCTATCTATATTTAATATTCTATATAAAGCTATAAGTGCTTTAGGAATAGTTTAATAAAAATCTTTAAAAAGAATTTATTTACTTTAGTAGCTCTCTAATTATATCTCTAGTTTTATTTATAAAAAAGGTAGATAAAGGACTCTAATTCTACATTAATTACTATATACTAAATAAGATTATAATAAAAAACTATTACTAACTACTACTAACTAAGAAATTACTAAATAATTTAAAGAGGATATAATATTTTTCTAAAATTAATATTTTATAGGTTTTTAATAACCTTTATATTAAGACCAGCTAAAAATAGCTTATAGTATTTTAAATTTATTTTAGTTTATATAAAATACTAGTAATACTGTTTAGGTTAACAGGTGCCCTTATAACCTTTTAGTAGTATATAAATAATATTTTATAAAAATACCTAGACTATTTTTATACTATTTATATAGATAATATTCTGGTCTATAGTTGTACTTATACTAAATATAAAGAATACCTTTATTTAATACTAAAAAGTTTATAAGAGACAGGCCTTGTCACGGCTAGTATAAACCTATAGATAATTATAAGTAATTATAAGTAATAAAGCGCTGTATTAGAGCTACTCTAGTATAAAAAAAATAAAAAAAAGAGTAGAAAAAGAGAGAAAAATAAGGCTTTTATAAAGCACTTTTAAGATACATATAAAAGTATAGTATATAACTAGTAATATTATATATAATATAACAACGCAATAACGCGTAGTAATGCTTTTTATAAGTATATTATATAATAAATCATTACATTACTTCTCTCTAAAAGAGAGTGAAATTGTTCTTGATTCTGTTATAAAAATTAGTAAAAAAGTAAAGTAAAATTATAGACTATTTATCTCTATATTATTTCTTTCTTCTTATTTTTATTTATTTGTCTTTTTAGGCTGCTAAATTGTTTTTATTTATTAGTTTTAGCATCTCTTCTTATTAATAAGCTCTTAGCTAGTTTTTTTAGTTATATAGATAGTTTAGTATAATTTAAATACTACTTATAAAAATCCTGTACTTTATATAGTATACTAATAAAACTTCTTATATTATATTATATATTATTAGGGTTATAGTTTACTTAGTTAGTTTTATATTATAGAATACCTTTATAGATGCGGTTTATAAGGATTTAATTAACTTTATACTCTAGTTTACTATTAATTTTAATAGGGTTATTAAGTGTCTTATTTTAGTTAAATAAAAAGTTACTAAAATTCTTATATAAATAATTAGTATAAAAAATATTTAATATCTTTATATAAGCAGGTAGGTTGATAATGTAGGAGTATTTTTTTATATTAGTAATAGAATATAGTTTTACTATTTAAAGATTAAACTTAGCACTAGAGTAATTAGTTATTTATTTTTTTCTAGTAATATATACTTAGTCTCTAATTTTAAAATCTGGCTTATAATGGTGCTTATTTGCCTACTTTATTTAATAAGCTTAAACTTTTATTAAGTTATTATATATTTATTTAACTACTTTATAAGCTTTAGAAGCAAAAGCCTAAGCTTCCTTATAAATAAGCTATTTATAAACTATAGGTAATTTATATATATGCTTGTACTAATTAAAATATAGATAAAGTTTATAACTAAGCTCTATTTCATATAGTAATAAATTTATAGATTTATAAGGTAAGATAGCTTAAGTGAAATCCATAAAAAGTAGTAAATCCAACCAGTTATTTTAATAGTAATTAATAAATAGTCTTAGTTTTTAGTTAATATACTAATTAAAGATTTTTATGTTTTTATTAGTTTGTAGATAATAGATTATAAAGAGATTTTACTTTACGCTAGTAAGCTTATAGAGTTTATTTATAAATACAAAAATTAATTAAAGGTTTTAATCTAATATTATTATCTTAAACAGGCTATAAATGTGCTAGATATATTTATAATATAACTAAACTACTCTTAATATAATATTTTTTTTTATATAGGATAGTAAAAACGCTTACTTACTTAAGTAATTAATAACTATAAAATTATTATCACGCTTTTTCTTATCTTTTAGGAATATTTTATAATTAAAAGAGATATATTACTAGTAGTGCTTGTCTATTAGTAAGGGATATAATAAGCCTAAAATTTTATTATATAAAACATATATATAGCAACAGGTTCTATAGTTAGTGACGTATATATTAATATTAGATAATAAATCTAATTAGTAGTATTAAAATAAGAGTAGCTGTTTAGTTTTCTTTTTTTCTAAATAAGCTATAACCTAGTAAGTATAAATTTCTTTAATAAGATATGTTTTTATATTATTAGTATTAGAGACTATAAGCTTTCTCTATTAAGTTAGTAAGCTTTTCTTTAGCTTCTAGTCCTACTTATTTTACTCTATTAGCTTTTTATAAGGCTAGAGAGTATTACTAGAGCGATTAGCTTTTAAGATAATATTTATAAGCTTATATAAAGTCTAGTCTTAAATAAGAGCCTTATAATTCTCTTTACCCTTAGTTATTAGTATTTTGTTATTTAGAATAAAGAAAACATTATCCGTAAGCATAGGTACTAAATTAAGAGAGATAATAGCTATTACTAAATTAATAAAAATTTACATATATATAGTAATATTCTTTACTTTCTAGGTCTTAAGATTCTTATACTTATATATAAGGGTATTTACTACTATATTAACTAATCTAAGCTAATAGATAATATAGAGATAGTAGTTAGTAAAAGTATCTATTTATTAAGCTTATTATTAATTAAGTAAATATTTAGTACTAAAGTATTATAAAGTATAATAATTTGTAATTACTATAAAAGATATTATTTATAGACTTATTAACTATAAATATTATATCTCTAGTTCTTATATTATTATAAGTATTTTTTTATTATGGATTTTATACCTCATCTCTGCTTCCTGCATGACTTTTAAAAAGAAAACTATAGACTTCTAAGTCCTATTATCTTACTTTTAGCTTATTATATTAGTGAGAATTCTATTACTTATATTAGTCTTAATTTATATCTAATAAAAAAAAATAGTAAGCTAGAATACTTTCTAAAAGTACTAAAGCTTTAATATTCTTAAAAGTGTAGTACTTAGCGTCACTTAACAGATACCATACGCCTTTTTATATAAACTTAATAAGAAATCTAATAATCTATTTATAGTCTTTTAAAAAGAGTCTATAAAAATTATAGAAGTTAAGAAAAAATTATACTCCTTTAAGCGTTATTAATAGCTTTTAGTTTTTAATAATAATAATTTTCTCTAAATTCATAGTAATTCCTAATATACTAATAATAAATTTAAGGAATTTTATAAACGTAATGCTGAACTTGCTTTTATAAATATCTACTTATAAATTAATTTTATTTAGTTAGTTAAGAACCTTACAGACATACATATTATACTCTAGTAGGTTTTTAAAGTAAATAAGAATATTATCTATAAAGGTAGTATAAAAGTCATTAAGGTAGTTAAATAAGATATTATTAATATATTATTAAAAAAAGGTAGGTCTATTATAGAGGCTAAATAGTAACATATAATATTTATAAAAGCTATATTTTATTTAGAATATAGTAAAATCTTTTATTAATTTTTTTAACTAAATATAATAAAATACTTACCTGATATCTAATTAGGTGAAAATATATATACAAAAAAGCCAAGCTAAAGTCTCTTTAATAAAAGAAAATAAATAATAGTTTTTTTTAGTAATTATATTAAGTTTCTAATAGTTAATATAAAAGCGCTAATTTTTTTTAGGCTTTTTAGTAAAAAGTATTAATATAATAAAAGAAACGTCACTTAAAATAATAAAGCTTTTTTATAAATAGTTTTAAAAGTAGGCTTTAATAAGCTCTAGCTATTTAAGTAATATATTATAAAAAAAGCTTAAAAAAAGCTCTCTACTAGCATTTTCTTTTAAGATAATATTATAATTAATACTGTTATAATATAGTAGTAAGGTATTAAATACTGCTTATAAAAATACCTAATTTAAATTACTTTAGGTTATAGAGAGTTTCTTTTTAATAAGTTCTTATAATTTCTTAACATTATTCTTTAGTATATCCTTTTAATATTAGTTATTAATAAGTTAGTTAATTTATATAAGCTAGTTATTTTAATTACTACACCTTTTCTTTTAGTGCTATATAGAAATAATTGTTTTTTAAATAAAGTAAGATTAATTTCTGCTTTACTACATTATATAAAGCTAATTTATTTTCTTTTAATTATTAGTAGAGTTTTAATAGATAATAAGGAATATAGCTACTTATTTATTTTATATAAATTATTATGCTAATTTATCTGCTATAAGGTATATATTAGCGTAAATATAACTAAAGCTTACTACTTTTATAAGAGTATAATAAAAGCTTATTACTTTAATAAAAATTTAATAGTTACTACCTCTAGCAGCTTATCTTATTAGTATTTTTTTAATATACTAAATTAATTATAGGTCTTATAAATATATTATAAGGTATTATAATATTATATTTAGTATTAATTTTAGCGTTATCTAGCTAGATTATTTATTAATTAAAAGAGTCTAGTATTACTTTTATTAATTTAAACTATTTTCAGCTTATAATTAGGTTATAATACTTAGTATTATAAAAAATAAACTATATAGTAATATAACGCTTATTAATTACTAGTTAAACTAAAAAAAACTAATTAATTATATCTGTTTATTAATTATTATACCCTGTTATAGGAATGCTTTTATATAAATAATAAAATATAAACTTAAAACACTTCTTAATAATCTAATAGAGTTAAAAATAAATAAAGACTATATTTTTAGCTTTTATATTTAGTAACTTAGAGATATTAATTACTACACTATTAAGAATAATTTAATACTTTATTATAAAAATAAAACTACTAATTATGTTGCTTAGCTATATAGGTGTATTAAATACTCTAATAAGAACTTCTAAATAAAAGACTTTACCTAGAGTAGTTTATTTTCTAAGCTTTTAGTAGACTCTAAAATATTATCTAAGTACTTAATATATTCTTTCTAATTAATTACTTTATTTTTAATTCTCTTAGATATTAAGTAATTGCGTAAAAAATAACTAGGTTTATTATAGCTATAATAAGTTTACTTAGTAAATAAAGCTAAGATAATTATTAGTTTAATATTAAGAGTAGGCACGGGTTTACTTTTCTTAATATTTTTTAATAAATTTTTCTTAGCTTAAAGCAGTACTCTATATTTTATATACTTATAATTAAATTAAGCTAGTCTTTATGCTATATACTAAGCATTATTATAATATATCTTAAAAGTATAGTACTTTTAGACGTATTTGCTTTCTATATACGTGCGTAGCTTACTATATAGTATTTTATAAAAATTCTCCTTTCACTAATCTTATAGCGTTCTAGTGAGATTAGCTAGCCACATAAAGTTCACTAGAAACTAGTTGAAATTATTAGACGGCTTTATTCTAAGAGACCTGAGCTCTTATCACGCCTTAATGTGTTAGTCAGGGTCCTTAAAGACGCTCTAAAGGTACTATATTACTTTTTCTATAGTAACATCTTCTTCTCGGTCTTCTCTAGCGTCTAGGAAAGGGTTAAGAAAATTGCTAGCTTTACTGGTGATATGGGTCTGAATGTAAGCCACTCGCGCTGCCTCTGTAGTGTCCGGATCGTTGTATTTATACCAGTCAGTATTAAGCCTGAGCTTGTTTCTCATCTGCTTGTTTCAATTCTTAAAGGTCGGATTAACGCTGTTGTCGAGAATAGGCGGGTCAGGGAATTTGGCAGACCTCTTGCCCTAGGAGACACTTAGCTGGGTGGCGTACACTGATCCTGGGGTTCTTAGTTATCGATTAGTTGCACCTGGCGTACGATATAGGGCAGGGCTTGATCCTCCCCGAAGAGAAGGGAACCTGGCATTCTGGCGTGTCTGTCGTTGCCTGGTAGGCTGCGACAGAGTTTCATCAGCCTCGGAGATTGCTTCTTCTTCTTCCAGTAGTTGAATCGGCTTTGGCTGCTGTCGAGCCTTCACAGCCTTCTCTGCTTGAGTCTCCACTCTGGATGGGCGCAGAGCTTCTGCAATCTCACTCTCAGCATGTAGGGCATCGTTGGCAATGCGGAACAAAGTGTCAGCCTGCTGCTCTAGTACTTTGATGTAGAGAATTTGCTCATAAAGCTCGTTGGCAATCTCTGTCGGGTCCATTTCGGTCCATGTGGCGATGTCGGTGGTAAGCGTTTCTCCATCCTTAGTACGCTTCTTAATGGTTATGGGGATGCTCTTGTCTCTTGCTTGCTTTTCCAGACGTCTGAGTTTGCCTCGTCGGTCATCTTCAAGCTCTCTTGTCGATATATAGAAGTAATGTGGGGTGTCCTCAGGGTAAAGAGTAATGTCGTCATTGATGCCGATGCTTGAGAAGGCCCTCAGCTCCAGGACTGTCGCTTTTACCATTTTGTTCTTGCCTTACACTACTGCAGAGTTCACAGGAATTACCACGAGGTTTAACGTTTTCAACTGCACAAAGCAACCTGATGGCTACTATAACTCAGCGGGCTTGCAAGCAGTAGGCCCGGAGGTGCAGATCGTTCTAACTCGGTTTACAACCAGGCAGTGCTAGCAGTGCTTGGCTTCCTAGCTCTTGCTCCTTCCTCTCCACTCAGCAGCCTCATAATGCGCGCCAAGATTGTACGTGTGTCTATTGGCCGCCTGCACACTGCAGGCGTAATGACACTTGTCGGGAGATTATTGGTCGTCGTCATTTCGATAAGAGCCTGCAGGAAGTGCGTCTCCTGAGGACCAGCTGGTGAATGAGTGTCTTGGTAAGAGCTCCAGAAGGTCCGTTATCTGGAGATGACCAGAGAGAGTATCGTGGTGAGAGCTCCTAGAGCCAGCCGCTTGCTGCTTTTTGGAGATGACCAGAGATTCAAAAGCGATGAGAGCCTATCGTAGGTTGATCGCTCGCTGCCTGCCAATCCAGGGCTTCGTTACACTGTCTGTAGTGCAAATGGAGGTTGCCTAGCACAGTAGGACTTGAAAAGAGTAAAAAAGTCGTCGGCACTGCAAACTACGTTTGAGCACTCGGTTTGACTAATATTGTGTCGCCTTCTCAGGCCAAAGAAAAGATAGAGATACTAGAGTAATGTCACGGCCAGCATGAACCTGTAGGCAATCGCAAGTGGTTGCGAGCAATAAGGCGCTGTATTAGAGCTACTCTAGTATAAAGAAGAGAAAAGAAGAAAGAGTGGAAAAAGAGAGAGAGGCGAGGCTTTTATAGAGCGCTCTCAGGGTGCATGTAAAAGTGTGGCACGTGACTAGTAACGTCATGTGTAACACGACGACGCGACAACGCGTAGTAACGCTTCCCGTGAGTGTGTCATGTAACGGGTCGTCACAGGCCTACACGCAAAAGTAGAAAAGTATAAGTTCTTTATAACTAAAACCTAATTTCTAGGCCTAATTATAGGCTGTAATGGTATCCGTATAGACCTAAAAAAAAATTAAAACAGTAGCTAGCTAGGTAATACTAACTTATATTATAAATATATAAGTATTTATTAGCTTTATAAACTTCTACTACTATTTTATATAAGAATTTTTTTATATTACTACTTTACTAGTCCGCCTAACACGGAAGAATATACTATTTAATTAAAATAATAAATATAAAAAAGCTTTTTAGAAACTAAAAATAGTATTTACTATAGCACTTATTCTAGTGTTATTTAACTAGAAAAAATAAGTTATTATTAAAATAAATATTTCTAACTATATCTCTACAGGAATACTGTTATAATATAGAGATAATAGTATTTTATAGCTTATTATATTCTTCTTAAAAAAGCACTTAATAATAGAGTGTAATTATAAGATTTATAATAAGAAACTATTAGTAATTATTTATTACTTTAAAAAATAGTAACTAGAACTTAAGGAATGTGCCTTACTAATTATAGTAATTATAGTAATTATAAACTACTATAATTTAAAGTATTTTATAATAATAAAGTTATTAAATTATTATTAAGCCTGTTGGTCTAAATTCCTATTTTACTTTAACTTTAAAATTATATACTATTTTAGAAAATAAGGCGTAAAGCTAGACTCTTTAATTAGAAAATTAATTAATTTATTATAAAAAAGAGATAAAAGGCTCTACTACTAAAGCTAAATTATTTTAAAATAAGAAAATCTAAAATTACTTCTAGCTACTATCTTATCTACTATAATTAACTATAAGAAAAAATTAGTCTACTTTTCTAACTTATTAAAAACTTTTATTTATAGAATTATTATAATAATTTATAACTAGCTTTGCTAATGTGCTATTAAACTATTATTATTTACTAAATCTATTTCTATTCTTTATTTTATTACTACTATTACTAGACTTATTATTATTTTAGAATTTAAATAAACTAAAAACCTGCTACTACTAAGGATTTAGACTTTATTTTAAAAAAGCTATTATACTAATTCTATAATTAACTTTATACTAACTAATTTATAGAATAGAAACTATAAGAATGAATACCTAACACTAGCTAAGTATACTAAAATAAATAGATATTTATAATATAAAAAAAGCTCTATATACCTAATACAGATAAGCTAAAAGCTAATCTACTTTATTCCTACTATAAAAACTCTATTACTAGTTATATAGGCTATAATAAAATATATAAACTACTATCTTATAAGTACTACTAGTCTTATATATATGACTTTATTATCTATTAGTTTTATAACTACTATATTTATTACTATACTATTCTATTAAGAGAAGTCTATTAAGAAGTTTTGAAACTACTACCTATTCTAAACTATACTTAAAAAAATATATTTATAGACTTTATTATTTATCTATTACTAAGTAGTTATTATAATGCTATAATAACTATAACCTATTATTTAATAAAAATAAAGCATTAAATTTTTTATTAAATATATTATAATACTAAAAATGTTGTTTACTTATTTTTAATATATATATAAAAGCTTTATAGTTTACTAAGTACTATTCTTTCTAACTATAGACTTTAGTTTATCTCTAAATTCTAGAAGTACCTAATTTACTAGCTAAAGATCATAACTCTACTATTAATTATATACTATCTTAAGACTAATAGCTAGTTAGAATAGACTAATATAGTTTTTAAGTAGTACCTATAGTTATATATTAGCTATTTATAAAATAACTAGTTTAAATAGCTATTATTAGCTAAGTTTATTTTAAACTCTATTTACTTAAAAAGTACTACTATTTCTTTGTTCTTTATAAACTATGGCTTTTACTTAAGAATTAGATTTAAACTATTAGCTATTATTTACTTTGTATAAGACTAAAACTCTAAGAAGCTTATAACTAAGATATAGAAAATTATAAACTATTTATATACTAAACTATTAACTATATAAGCTTATTATAAAAACTAGATAAACATACACTACTATCCTACCTAACTATTTTATATAGAAAATTCTGTATAGCTAGATGCCTAGAATATTAAAACTCTATACCTTATAAAGAAACTAGATTAGAAGAATTTAAGCTTATTTTAAGTTATAGAGACTATATTACTATACGCCTACTATCTTAAACTATTAAATAAATTCTATTATTATAATATATTTTATATTAGCCTGTTTTGTTTTATAGTAATTATTTTATTATTTTATTAATAAATACTACCCCCTCTACTAATAGAAATTAATAGTAAGTAGAAGTAGTTTATTAAAGAAATTATTAACTTTTATTAGAACTACTATAGCCGTAATGGCACCCTATAACTAAAGTATATAATTAGATAAACTAGATATAATAAGTTAACTAAGATTCCAACTCGCTAAATAAAGAATACTATAAATATAATTTAAGTATTTTATTAATAGTATTTTAAGAAGCTTAGTTTTTAAGGCGATTATAAAAACTATAGCTATAAAAAAAAGTACTATTATAATATAATTTTATAGAAACTATTATTTTTAAGTTTATTTAAATTAAGTACTATATAGAGTCTCTGCACAGGCTATATAGGCTTTCTTTTTTCTAGAATTTTATATATATTCTATTTTTAGTCTTTATATATAGCTCTGTAAACTACGTCTTATAATTTACTTTATATTATATATTATTATTATAATTACTAACTTTATTTATACTCTACTGCTTTTTAATATGCTATTTATTTTAAAATACTACTAATTAGCTATTAAATTTTCAGAATTTATTATTATATAGTTATTAAGATATTAAAGTGTAAATTCTTAATTTTTTAGTAAGTTTTAAAATAACCTACTTATTTATTTAACCTACTTGTTTATTTAACCCACTTATTTATTTAACCCACTTATTTATTTAATTTATTTATTTATTTAACTTATTTACTTATTTAATTTATTTATTTATTTAACTTACTTACTTATTTAATTTATTTATTTATTTACTATTATTTCTATTTACCGCCTGGTTTGGTCCTTCTAATAGATCTATATAGGCTAATTCCTTTTATAAAAAAAACTTATTAATAAGAAAATCTATTAACGTGCTATATTAGAGGGGCGTTAGTGTTTTACTATTATAATACTTTTTTTTTATCTTTTTATTTTTTATATAGTTTATAATTTTAGCTATTATACTTGTGTCTTATAGATAATTTTTTTTTTTTTTCCTCTTTTACATTCTTTTTTCTCTTTTATATTCTTTTTTCTTTTTTACCTTTTTTTTCTATCTCCTACTAATTGTCTATGCTCTGGAATAGGCGGAAGTTGTTTATTTTCTTAGTATTAATTACTTTTACTACTTAAAACTAAGTAAGTAATTTTGTTTTTATAAATTATCTTACTACTACTTAAGTATTATTTCTCTGGCTTAGTATTTTTTTCAGTTATTCTAATAAAAATAATATTATTAGTTTAGTTCTCTTTAGCTTAAGATAATAAAAAAAAGTATAATATATAATTTATACTAGCTAGCTATAGTTATACTATAGGAATTTATTTAAGACCCCTATTTTTACTAGCTAGGTGTTAAGGCTAAGGACTTTTATATATAATAAAAACAAGACAGTAGCTTCTACCTTTAAGAGTTTTTTATAAAATAAAATTATAAATATTTTTTATAAAATATACTAGGTAAACACTATCTGTTCTTTTATTATACTTTATTATTAGTATTACTACTTTATATTTACTTACTTTAAAATAAGGGTGGCTATACGCTAGTAGTGTTAATAGTTATTAATATAGTATATTTATAATTTTTCTATACGTCTCTGTCCCTGCTGGCGTTAGTAGTTTCTAGAGTTTTTTTTATAAAATAAGCTAGGACTTTTTTCTTGCATTCTTTTACCTAATTTTAAAGCTTTTTTAGTAAAGTTAATAGTTATATTATAGTCTACTATTAACTTACTAGTAATACCTAGATATTATTTAGAGTGCTTACTATCTTTTTTTTTATTAAATTCTAGCTAGTATCTAAAGTTCTTTAAAGAGCTATAGTGTTTATATAGAGTATAATTAATAAAACTACTATCTCTTTCTTAATAGCTACTATTAGTATTCTTTTATATATCTTTATTATTTTATAAAAATACTAGTTTTAGGTCTTCTAGAGCGGCCGGATGAGATTTTTTATTATTAAATTACTATTATCACAAGTTCCCTATATCTAGGTACTATAGAGTATTATTAAGTAGATAATTACTATATATAAAAGACATAAGTATCTCATAAACAGGCCCTATATTAATATAGTAATTTATAATATAGCTTTAAAAATCACTATACTCTTTTTTACTACTTTATAAATGTGTTCTTTTTATTAAAGCTTTAGGTCTATCTAAACTCTAAGTATATATATACTTAAGCTTTAGAGAGTAGCCTTATAACTAGTAATTTATATAATTAACACTAAATCTACACTATTATAGCGTTTTTTTTTTAGTAAAGTATATAAGTTAGTATTTCTTTAGTATAAATATAGCTTTATGGTATTTTATTTATATTATATATTAATTATATACAGCTATTAGATATTAGCAGTTCTTAGTAGTAGAATTTCTTTATAAAATAAAGTTTATATTATTAATAAAGCTAAACGCTAGTATATTATTATTTAATTACTAAAACTCCTTTAAAAGCTTTAATATAAAAAAGAGGAATAAAATTAGTAAAAGTAGGAATCTCTATAAGATACCTATTTATATTTAAATTTACTTATTTTAATACTTAGGAAATATAATACGCGTTCGTTAAGTAGTTAAAAAGCTTTATATAAAGTAAACTATTTATTCTAGTAGTTTCTTTTTCCTTAGAATATATAGTAGGTGTTTGTAAGAGATATTGTTAAAGACTTTAACTAGGTCTAAATTTAGTATTAAAATAATATAACCTAAACACACTCTCCACGCTATCTAAATGCTAAAAATAAGTATACTAATTACTAAAAGTATTAAATACTTCTTCCTTACTCCTATCTAGTTTTATAAAAATAGTTTATATTTCTTAGTAGTTACTACTATTAAGTTTACTACTTATTTTTTAATTACCTTAGCTAGGGTGTTTTCTAGCGTGATTAGTTAATAACTTTTTAAAAAAAATAATTCTTCTTACCTTTTTTACGTAAAGTAATTATAATTAATTCTTTAAGGTAGGTTAGTATTATTTTACTTTTAAAATACTAGTAAATCACCTATACAAGCTCCTAAGCTATTAATAGAAATATAATTTTTAAAATCTTATTTAGTATATTATTAGGGCCTAGGGCTTTTCTATTTAGAAGTTTTATAATTAAATTACTTATTATCTTCTTAAATATATATAAGTTAATGTTAATTTAAGTGTGCTCTAACTATATTTTATTATTAATATCTTTAAGATTTACTTTATCTATATTTAGAAAGAATTTTTTAGCTAGAATCTCTATTTTTATAGCATTGCCTTTAGTAAGGTGGTTGCTAATAAAGTTTTTAAAATTAGAAAATAAAAATTATCCTTTATTACGTTAGTACTTTTTCTACTTTATTTTAAAAAAATCTATAACTTTTTATTACATAGTTTTATAAGGTCTACTATAAATTCTTGTATGAATTATTTCTAGTTATTTTTTTTTTATTTTTTAGATTTTCTTCTAAAGCTGGTTGGATAGCGCCTTATAGCTTTAATAGTTATAATTCTTTCTATAGTTATAATACTAGCGCTTTATCTGCCTAACGTTTATAAAAAACTAAATTACTTTTAATAACTATATTCTACACGCTTATAAGCTAGGTCTTATATATAAATAGTAAAATTTAAAGATATATATAATTCCTTTCTAAAGAGCTTCTAGAGATTCCGGAGCCGTTATCCACTTAAGAATTTTAATATCTTAGAGAAATCTTTTTATATCTAGTTTTTTAAGCGTGTAGCGTTTATTTTTCTCTTGTAAGTAAATAATAGTATTTATTTAGATTTATATTAGTATATAGTCTTTTATTAGAGCCTATTTATTTTCTATTTTATAGAAACTAACTCTTTTATATATTGTGTTTAATAGAAATATAAGATTAATAACACTCTCTCTTTATCCCCTTTTTTAAATTAGTTTATTTTATAGTATGGCGAGTTAAAGACCTCATGCTTTTATTTTAAAAAGTAGGTATTTTATTTATATTTTACTTACAACATAACTTCCCCCCTATATTAGATAGTGTGTATTAAAGTTTTTAAAGAATATAACTTTTCTTTTTACTTTTTTAATAGCTTTATTTATCTCTAGCTAGGTTCTAATCTATTAGTAGTTTTTATATAAGTTATAGATATTAATAATAATAGTCTCTAGCCCCTTTAGGCTAAGCTAGAGTGTTATAATAAATAGACTATATTATTTATATCTCTAATACACAGTATTAACGTTTTAGCTAATTATAAAATATATTTTTATTATAAAGTCTTCTTTATATGCTAAAGCATATCCGCATAAATAGTATATTAAATTAATATATTTATTATATGCTAGTTTTTAGATTATAAGTACCTAATACTCTACTTATATTATTTTATTAAAAAAGAAATAATATGCACCTTAATTTACGTTTTTGTAATTATATTAGATAATAATAAGTTTACTTATTTAGAATAAGTATATAGTTTTTTATGTTGATATTAAAATCGTTATTTGCTTTTACTTAAGCTAGGTATATATTATTTATATTTTATATAAGTCTTAATTATAAAGTATTTCTATTTATAACTTTTATATAAAAGAGTTTACTTAGTCTTCTTTTTAGTAGTAGTCCTTTATATAGGTTACTTAATATAGTAATTTATTTTCTTTTTTTTTCTTATTATAATAGTGAAGTTACTTTGTATGGGGTTTGGTTATTTTTTTTTTTTTCCTACAGTATAGATATAAAGTATCTGCTTAAAAAAGACTATTTTTTTTATCTAAATTTTTTCTAAATAGCTCTAGAATATCTTACACTTTTTTTATTATTATGCTTTATAGGCTTTTCTATAGTTTACATAAGATACTCCTTTTTAAGGATATTTTATTATGTTATATAGGTTTATGTAATATCTATATTATACTTTTTTTTTATATGCGCTTTAAGTATAGCCCTATTAGCTATATTAAAAACATTATTTAATAATTATATTATTATTAAATAGCCTTACTTTAAAGAGCTGGGAGTTAATAATTAGTTTATTTTTTATAATTTTCTATTAAATCACCTGTGTGGGTATTCTAATAATTAAAGTTTTATAAGTCTTTTTTAGCTTTTTTTAGCTGCTTTTAGTATTTCTATAGCGTATTTCCTACACCTTAAAGTTATATAGCTATTAGATTTAGATAATAGCTATACCTAGTACTAGCTATTTAGTAGCTTTATATATAGTATATATTAGCTCAGAATTATTTGGGTTTTTTTTTATTAATTTTTATCTTAAGTAGAACTCCTAAAATCTCTAAGAAATAGTTTTTTTTTTAGGATTTTAAGTTCTAGTGTATTTAGTCTATTTATAATTTAGTCTTTTATTATTTAGGATAGCACGTAAATATTGATATTACTATTCTTTAAAGTATTTATAGTAAATACTTCTAGTATTATCTTTTTAGCTATTTTTAGTATCTCTTTTAAGTTCTTTCCCTAAGAATTCTTAAGATAAATTCAGATTATAGTTCTCTATAATATAGCGGCTGTGTTTACTATATATAATGTCTAGATAATAACAGCTACTTAAGTCTTATTTTATAATTAGAAGATCTCTAGACGGTTTTCTTTATATATTTTTTTTCTAATTTTATTAATTTCAGCTTTAATCTAGTTAAGCTGTGTTTTATTCTTATTTTAGATAACTTAATAACATATCTAAAGATTTTAGATATATTATAGTATTTTTTTATATTAGTAAGAATTTTATAGCATAGCTTTTCTTTCTTCTCTTTATTAAAATTATTTTTAATTTATTTAATGATTTTAATTGCTTTCTGTTAGTCTTAGTTAAACTAATATTTATTCTTTTTTTAGTATTATCTACTTATTTATTAGTTACTTTCTAATACGTTATAGTTATAGTTTTTATAATTATAAAAATAAGATTATAACCCGCCGTCGTCATCCATGCTCTGTAAATAGAATATAAGAAGTTTATTAAAAGTAGTTAAGTATAGAAAATTAGGTTCCGCTGTTTATTTTCTTTTTAAGCAATTTTCAGGCTTATTTAGCTACTGTTATGGCTTTTATTTACTTAATATTTATATTTTTATATTTATTTATTTATTTAACTTATTTACTTATTTAACCTACTTACTTATTAAATATATTAAGCTTTTTTAATGTCTAATTAGTATTATTTATAGTTTTTAATAAAGTATTTTTATTTCTATATTCTAGGCATACCTTACGTATATAGTATTTTATATATTTCTTAATTTTTTTTTTTTTTTTTTACCTTTTTTAAATAAATACTTTATTAATTTCTATTTTATTATATACTTAGTTATTTTTTCTGTTTTTTTAAGTACCTAAATTATTATTTTAGTACGTTATTTTTTTCTTATTTATATTAGTACTAATAATTATTAATAACTATAGCTTTTTTAATAATTTTTAAAAGTATTATTAGTTATTAATTTCTTATAATTTTGGTTTTAACTTAGTTCTTAAGTCCTTTATAATATATTATAATTAATAGTTAATTATTTTATGTAAGTTATGACTAGAGTTGTTTAAACTTTATAATATATTTAATTACTAATTTTTTTATTTAAGGTATTAGAGTCTCTAAATAGTATTTAATTTTTTATTAATTTTTTTAAATATAACTATTATTTTTTATTTAAAGTCTTTATAGTTTTTAAAAGTTTTTTATATATTATTACTATAGTTATTAAGTTCTACTAGCTTATAGTTAAGTTTTTTATTAACTAGGTAGTTTTTTATAAGTAGTTTAAACTATTTTATACTTTATTTTATTATATTTATACTAGCTACTAGAATTTTATCTTAATTAGTTATAAATAATACTTAGTTAAATTAATAGTATAAGTTTATTATAGCTATAAATATTTTAAGTTCTTTTTAGTTACTATTAAATTTTATAAGGGAGTATATTTTTACTATATTTCTCTTTATAAATTTACTTACCTTAATTTGTTATTATATAATAACTAAAGCTTATTATAATTCTTTAATAGCTTAGTTTTATTTTTATATAATTTATTAAACAGTCTTATCTCCTAATATACTTCTAGTAGTAGAAAATAGTTTATTTATTAATTTATCTTTACTACTACTTAATTTACTACTTAAATAGAGTTCTCGTTTTTTTTGGTATTAAGTTATTATAGACTATAACTAAATAGTTTATTATTAGAGTTTATTTAACTACTTCTTTTACTCTCTTAAAATAATAGTTATAATATTATAAATTACTAACTTACTAACGTAACTTATAGTAGTAACTAGTTATTTAATTAATTAAGTAATTATAATTAGTTCTTTTATATCTAAATTAGATAGCTTATTAGACTTAATAGAAATAGATTAAACTTAATAGAAATAACAAATTAATATAGTAAGTTAAACATTTAATAAAATAGTATTAAACTATTTTACTTAAAGTGTAAATCTTAATTTTAAAGTAACTATAAAAAATCTAAAAAATCTCTAAATTATTTTATGTTTTATATTTATAGAAAATCCCTTATATGTATATTATATACTATTAAAGAAAATAAAAGAAAATAAGTTTAGCTTTAAACTATACCTAATCTTATCTTTTTTTATTAATACTTATTTTTTTTATATTTTACTATAACAAGTTACTTAACTTTACTTAATTATTTATTTAGATATTATTTTTTATAGAACTTAAACTTACTATAGAGTATTTTTATTTATAAGTTTTATTTTCTTTAGTTTACTTCTACTCTATAGTATTACTTATATATTTTCTTATACTATACTTTTTATAATAATTTATTTATAAAATAGTATTAATACAAGCTTTTATAAAGTAATATTTAGAAAGTATATTTAAGTAAAAACTAATTTTAAAAATAACTATATTTTTTTTAAATAGTTAAGATTAGTTTTTAGTGTAAATATAAGTAACTATAATTTATATTCTAATAAGCTTTTTACTATATTCTCTTATACTACTAGTTTTTATAAAAATAATTTCTATACTTTTAAAATATCTTTAATTTTGTAAAAAGTGTACTTTAAACTAAAATTAAGCTAATTTATTAAAATAGTTATAGTCTGTTTATTATTAAATACTTTATGTTTATACTTTTTTACTTAATTTCTACTAGAAAATTTTATATTAAATTTGGCTATATTTAATTAATGTCCTTTATAGTATATTTAGTTTCTAGTTTATAGATATTATAATTCTAATTTATGGAAAAAGGTTAATAGTAAAGTTAGCTACTTAAGTAACTTAAATAAGCTATTATTAATAAGAAATATAATAATTATAGTTAATAATACATAGTATAAAAAAGCGGAATAACTTAGTTTTAAGTTTTAAGTATATTTACTTAAATTAAAAGTAAGTAATATTAATAAAGTAGGTGTTAACCTATTTAAATAATTATTTTTTTCTTTTATTTATTTATATTTATTAATAGTACTTAATACTTTTACTTTTAGCTATAAAAATAGTAGTAAAGCTTTTTTTATTAAGTATTTAACTAAAATAGTTTAGTATTTAACTAATTTTAATGCTTTAAGAGTATGTATTAAGTATATATATTAAAAAGGCTACTCTCAATTTTTTAGTAAATTTTATATTATTACTAAATATATTATAAACTTATTATATATCATAAAAATAGTATAAAAACTTTATATTTAGATATTAAAGCTAGGGCTACAAGTTAATAAAATACTAATTCTAAAGTAAATAATAAAATAATTTTTTTTTTACATAACTTCTTATATTATTATAAACTATTTTAGTATTGTTACTATGTTTATAAATTAACCTACTTATTTTAAAAGCTATAAATTTCTTTAAAAATTATATTAATAGTAATAATACTAGTTGTATTTTTATTATAAAAATAAAAGCTTAGTATATTTAAATTAGTTTGTAAATTAACTTATAATTACTTAAAATAGTAGTAAAAAAATTCTTATAATTTAAAGTTTAACTAAATTTATAATAAAACTATACTTGTAACGACCTGTTATATGACACACTTATGGGAAGCGTTACTACGCGTTGTCGCGTCGTGTTACACATGACGTTACTAGTCACGTGCTACACTTTCACATGCACCTTGAGAGCGCTCTATAAAAGCCTCGCCTCTCTCTCTTTTTCCACTCTTTCTTCTTTTCTCTTCTTTATACTAGAGTAGCTCTAATACAGCGCCTTATTGCTCGCAACCACTTGCGATTGCCTATAGGTTCATGCTGGCCGTGACATTACTCTAGTATCTCTATATTTTCTTTGGCCTGAGAAGGCGACACAATATCAGTCAAACCGAGTGCTCAAACGTAGTTTGCAGTGCCGACGACTTTTTTACTCTTTTCAAGTCCTACTATGCTAGGCAACCTCCATTTGCACTATAGACAGTGTAACGAAGCCCTGGATTGGCAGGCAGTGAGCGATCAACCTACGATAGGCTCTCATCGCTTTTGAATCTCTGGTTATCTCTAAAAAGCAGCAAGCGGCTGGCCCTAGGAGCTCTCACCAAGACACTTATTCACTGATCATCCTCAGGAGACGCACTTCCTGCAGGCTCTTATTGTGACGACGACGACGACGATGAGGACAGCAACCCATCGACAAGCGCCATTACGCCAACTCGGCAACTAGCGGCAACCTATAGACAAGCGTCACTACGTCTGCAGCGTGCAGACGGCCAGTACACACACAAGAACAATCTCAGTGCGCGTCACGACGCGGCTGAGTGGAGAGGAAGGAGTAAGAGCTAGGAAGCCAAGCACTGCTAGCACTGCCCGGTTGTAAACCGAGTTAGGACGATCTACACCCCCGGGCCCCTGCTTGCAAGCCTGCTGAGTTATAGTAGCCATCAGGTTGCTTTGTGTAGTTGAAAACGTTAAACCTCGTAGTAATTCCTGTGAACCCTGCAGCAAGGCAAGGCAAAGACAAAATGGTGAAAACAACCGCCCTGGAGCTGAGGGCCTTCCCAAGCATCGGCATCAATGACGACATTACCCTTTATCCAGAGAACACCCCACTTCACCTCTATATATCGACAAGAGAGCTTGAAGACGACCGACGAGGCAAGCTCAGACGTCTGGAAAAGCAAGCAAGAGATAAGAGCATCCCTATAACCATCAAGAAGCGTACTAAGGATGGACAAACGCTGTCCACCGACATCGCCACATGGGTCGAAATGGATCCGACAGAGATTGCCAACGAGCTTCATGAGCAAATCCTCTACATTAAAGCACTAGAGCAGCAGACCGACACTTTGTTCCACATTGCCAACGATGCCCTACATGCTGAGACCGAGATTGCAGAAGCCCTGCGCCCATCCAAAGTGGAGACTCAAGCAGAGAAGGCTGTGAAAGCTCGACATCAGCCAAAGCCGATTCAACCACTGGAAGAAGAAGAAGAAGTAATCTCCGAGGCTGATGAAACTCCGTCGCAGCCTGCCAAGCGACGACAGACACGCCAGGGTGCCAGGACCCCTCGTCTTCGTGGAGGATCAAGCCCTGCCCTGCATCGTACGCCAGGTGCAGCCACCAGACAAGAACCCAGGACCCTAGGATCAGCGTACGCCACCCAGTTGAGCGTCTCCCAAGGCAAGAGATCTGCCAAATTCCCTGACCCGCCTATTCTTGACGACGGCGTCAATCCGACCTTCAAGAACTAGAATAAGCAGATGAGAAACAAGCTTAGGCTTAATGCTAACTGGTATGAATGCAACAACCCAGACGCTATGGAGGTAGCGCGAGTGGCTTACATCCAGACCCGCATCACCAGGAAAGCTAGCAATTTTCTTAATCCTTTTCTTAACGCTAGAGAAGACCTAGGAGAAGACGTTACTATAGAAGACGTGATATAGTACCTCTAGAGTATCTTTAAAGACCCTAATCAACGCATTAAGGCATGATAAGAGCTTAGGTCTCTTAGAATAAAGCTGTCTAACAATTTCAACTAGTTCCTAGTAAACTTTATACGGCTAGCTAATCTCGCTAGGACGCTATAAGATTAGTGGAAGGAGAATCTTTATAAGATGCTATATAATAAGCTATATACACACATAGAAAGCAAATACGCCTAGGAGTACTATACTTTTAAGATATATTATAATAAGGCTTAGTATATGATATAAAGACTAGTTTAATTTAATTATAAGCATATAAAGTATAAAGTGCTGCTCTAAGCTAAAAGAAGCCTATTTAAAAGTATTAAGAAAAGTAAACCTATACTTATTTTTAATATTAAACTAGTAATTACTTTAGTCTTATTAGATAAACTTATTATAGCTATAATAAATCTAGTTATTTCTCACGCAATTACTTAATACCTAAGAGAATTAAGAATAAAGTAGTTAATTAAAAAGAGTATATTAAGTACTTAGATAATATTTTAGAGCCTATTAAAAGCTTAGAAAATAAATTACTTTAGGTAAAGTCTTTTACTTAGAGACTCCTATTAGAGTATTTAGTATACTTATATAGCTAAGTAACATAATTAATAATTCTATTTTTATAATAAAGTATTAAATTACTTTTAATAGTATAGTAATTAATATCTCAAAATTACTAAATACAGGAGCTAAAGATATAGTCTTTGTTTATTCTTAACTTTATTAAATTATTAAAAAGCGTTTTAAGTTTATATTCTATTATTTATATAAAAGCATTCCTATAGTAAGGCATAATAATTAATAAATAAATATAATTAATTAGTTCTTTTTAATCTAATTAGTAATTAATAAGTATTATATTACTATATAGTTTATTTTTTACAACACTAAGTGTTATGACTTAATTATAGGCTGAAAATAATTTAAATTAATAAAAATAATACTAAATTCTCTTAACTAATAAATAGTCTAGCTGGATAACGCTAAAAATTAATGCTAAACGCGATATTATAATATCTTATAATATATTTATAAGGCCTATAATTAATCTAGTATACTAAAAAAAATACTAATAGGTAAAATAAGCTGCTAGAAATAGTAACTATTAAACTTTTATTAAAGCAGTAAGCTTTTATTATGCTTTTATAAAAATAATAAGCTTTAATTATATTTACACTAATATATACCTTATAATAGATAAATTAGTATAATAATTTATATAAAATAGATAAGTAGCTATACCCTCTATTATCTATTAAAACTCTATTAATAATTAAAAGAAAATAAACTAGCTTTATGTAATATAGTAGAGTAGGAATTAATTTTATTTTACTTAAAAAATAATTATTTTTATATAGCACTAAAAGAAAAGGTATAGTAATTAAAATAATTAGCTTATATAAAATTAACTAATTTATTAATAACTAATATTAAAAGAATATACTAAAGGATAATACTAAAGAGTTATAAAAGCTTATTAAAAAGAAACTTTTTATAGCCTAAAGTAATTTAAATTAGGTATTTTTATAAACAGCGTTTAACACCTTACTACTATATTATAATAATATTAATTATAATATTATTTTAGAAAAAAATACTAGTAGAGAGCTTTTTTTAAGCTTTTTTTATAATATATTATTTAAGTAGCTAAAGCTTATTAAAGCCTATCTTTAAAACTATTTATAAAAAAGCTTTATTATTTTAAGTGATGTTTTTTTTATTATACTAATACTTTTTACTAAAAAGTCTAGAGAAAAATAGCGCTTTTATATTAACTATTAAAAGCTTAATATAATTACTAAAAAAGACTATTATCTATTTTCTTTTATTAAAAAGATCTTAGCTTAGCTCTTCCGTGTATATATTTTCACCTAATTAGATATTAAACAAACATTTTATTATATTTAGTTAAAAGAATTAGTAGAAGATTTTACTATATTCTGAATAAAATATAGCTTTTATAAATACTATATATTACTATTTAGCCTCTGTAATAAGCCTATTTTCTTTTAATAATATATTAATAATATTTTATTTAACTATCTTAATGACTTTTGTACTGCTTTTATAAATCATATTTTTATTTACTTTAAAAATCTATTAGAGTATAATATATACGTCCGTAAGGTTCTTCACTAACTAAGTAAAGCTAATTTATAAGTAAATATTCATAAAAACAAGTTTAGTATTACGTTTATAAAATTCCTTAGATTTATTATTAGTACGTTAGGAATTGCTATAGATTTAGAAAAAATTACTATTATTAAAAACTAGAAGCTACTAATAATGCTTAAAGGAGTATAATTTTTTTTTAACTTTTATAATTTTTATAAACTCTTTTTAAAAGACTATAGATAAATTATTAGATTTTTTATTAAGTTTATATAAAAAAGAGTATATGGTACCTGTTAAGTGATGTTAAGTACTATACTTTTAAGAATATTAAAGCTTTAGTACTTTTAGAAAGTATTCTAGCTTACTATTTACCTTTTTATTAGATATAAATTAAGACTAATATAAGCGATAGGATTCTTACTAATATAATAAACTAAAAATAAGATAATAAAGCTTAAAAGCTTATAATTTTCTTTTTAAGAGTTATATAGGAAGCAGAGATAAGATATAAAATCCATAATAAAAAAATGCTTATAGTAATATAAAGACTAAAAATATAGTAATTATAGTTAGTAGGTCTGTAAGTAACGTCTTTTATAATAATTATAAATTATTACATTTTAAAATACTTTAGTATTAAGTATTTACTTAATTAATAATAAGTTTAATAAATAGATACTTTTACTAATTACTATCTCTATATTATCTATTGGTCTGAATTAGCTAATATAGTAGTAAATACCCTTATATATAAGTATAAGAATTTTAAGATTTAAAAAGTAAAGAATATTACTACATGTACGTAAATTATTATTAATCTAATAATAGCTATTACTTTTCTTAATTTAGTACTTATATTTATAGATAATGTTTTCCTTATCCTAGATAATAAAACACTAATAACTAAAAGTAAAGAGAATTATAAGGCTTTTACTTAAGACTAGACTTTATATGAGCTTATAAACACTATTTTAGAAGCTAATTACTTTAGTAATATTCTCTAGCCTTATAGAGAGCTAGTAGAGTAAGATAAGTAAAACTAAAAGCTAAAAAAAACTTACTAACTTAATAAGAAAAGCTTATAGTCTCTAACGCTAATAATATAAGAATATATCTTATTAAAGAGATTCATGCTTACTAGGTTATAGCTTATTTAAAAAAAAAAAAACTAAATAGCTATTCTTATTCTAATACTACTAGTTAGACTTATTATTTAATATTAATATATATATTATTAACTACAGAACCTGTTACCGTGTGTATGTTCTATATAATAAAATTTTAGACTTATTATATCTCTTACTAATAAGTAAGTATTACTAGTAGTATATCTTTTTTAATTTTAAGACATTTCTAAAAAACAAGAAAGGGCGTAATAATGCTTTTATAGTTATTAACTACTTAAATAAATAAGCGTTTTTATTATCCTATATAAAAGAAATTACTATACTAAAAGTAGCTTAATTATATTATAAATACATCTAGTATATCTACAGCCTGCTTAAAACAGTAATATTAGATTAAAACTCTTAATTTATCTTTATATTTATAAATAAACTTTATAAGCTTACTAGCGTAAAGTAAAAGCTCTTTATAGTTTATTATTTATAAACTAATAAAAATATAGAAATCTTTAATTAATATATTAACTAAAGACTAAGTTTATTTATTAATTATTATTAAAATAACTAGTTAGACTTACTACTCTCTATAGATTTCACTTAAGTTATTTTATTTTATAAATTTATAAATCTATTATTATATGAAATAGAGCTTAGTTATAAACTTTATTTATATTTTAACTAGCGCAAGCGTATATATAAATTACCTATAATTTATAAATAGCTTATTTATAAGAAAGCTTAGGCTTTTGCCTCTAGAGCTTATAAAGTAATTAAATAGATATATAATAACTTAGTAAAAGCTTAAGCTTATTAAATAAAATAGATAAACAAACACTATTATAAGCTAGATTTTAAAGTTAGAGACTAAGTATATATTATTAAAAAAGAATAAACAACTAATTACCCTAGCACTAAGCTTAATCTTTAAATAGTAAAACTATATTCTATTATTAATATAAAAAAATACTCCTACGTTATTAACCTGCCTGTTTATATAAAAATATTAAATATTTTTCATGCTAATTATTTATATAAGGATTTTAATAACTTTTTATTTAGTTAAAATAAAGTACCTAATGACCCTATTAAAATTAATAGTAAGCTAGAGTATAAAGTTAATTAAATTTTTATAAGCCGTATTTATAAAAGCATTCTGTAGTATAAGACTAACTAAGTAGGCTATAACTCTAATAATATATAATATAATATAAAAAGTTTTATTAGTATACTATATAAAGTATAGAACTTCTATAAGTAGTGTCTAGATTATACTAGACTATTTATACAACTAAAAAACTAGCTAAAAGCTTATTAATAAGAAGAGATACTAGAATTAATAAATAAAGATAATTTAATAGCCTAAAAAGACAAACAGGTAAAGACAAGAAGGAAGAAATAATATAAAAATAAATAGTCTATAATTTTACTTTACTTTTTACTAATTTTTATAATAGAATTAAGAACGATTTTACTTTCTTTTAGAGGGAAGTAATATAATAACCTGTTATATAATACACTTATAAAAAGTATTACTACACGTTATTATATTATCATATTATATATAATATTACTAGTTATATATTATACTTTTATATGTACTTTAAGAGTACTTTATAAAAGTCTTATTTCTCTCTCTTTTTCTACTCTTTCTTTTTTTTATTTTTTTATACTAAAGTAGCTTTAATATAGTGTCTTATTATTTATAACTACTTATAATTACCTACAGGTTCATGCTAGCCGTAATAATACTTAAGTATTTTAATATTATAAAAACTTTTAAGTAGTTTTTTTATTATTATATTATTATAAGCTAAGTTACTTAGTAAAAAATAGTACTAAAAGATTTTTAAGCTTTACTTAAAACTAATTTTTTTTATAAAGCTTATTATATTTTTTTTAAAAAAGCTATTAAACTTAATAATTTTTGTTATAATATTAAGTTTAAAAGCATATTTAAAATAGTTTTTATATATAAAAGTTAAAATATTAAAGACTTTAATAAAATAAAATAGAAAACACAGTAATATTAATAGTATATATATATACTATTAACTAGTAAGTTCTAGCTCTAAAGTTAGAAAATTTATAATAATAACTTTAAAGTAAATTTTATAAAATACTATACTTAAAAATTAAAAATAAATAAGTAGTTTTTATTATATTATTATATATTATTTTACTTACTAATATATTTAAGCTACTAATTATATTACATATTATATTTAGTATTTTACTTATATTTTAAAACTTTAAAAGTATATTATAACTTTTTGTAAATACATTTACATATTTATAAATATTTTTAATTATAAGAATTTAAAGTCTTTAAATAAATGCTTATACTTTACTTTACTATACTATATATAAATAAAGAGTCTTTTAATATATTATATATAGGAAATTTTTTTTAGTTACGATAAGTTTTTATTATAGTTAGTTAAAAACCTAAACTTATTATATATAATAATAAACTACTTTTAGTAAAAAAAAATTTAAATAGCTAGAAAATTTTAGTATAGTCTAGTAAAAATAGTAGCATACTTTAAGTAGCTTATAAATTTTTTTAAATAAATATAAAAAAATTTAAAATTTAATTAAAAAACAGCTTATATAGTAAAAGTTTAAAGTAAAAAAAAAAAAAAAAATTTATTTTTAGTTTCTACTATTATAAGTACTAATAGAAAAGCTTTACTTAATAAAATAAACTATTAAAATTTAGTAAAAACTTTAGTAAAGTAGTTATTATACTTTATTTTATTTTATTTTAGTATAAATATAGTAAAAAATTAGCTTATTATTATTAGTATTTTATATAAATATAAGAACTAGTTTTATTAAAAAAATATTATTTACTAGTAAAGTAAAAAAAGAGAGTATATAGCTCTATAAAGTAAAAAAAAAAAAAAATAATCTTAAAATAAAAATTTATAATATAAAGAAATAATTATTAAAATAACTAAAATTTTATAAACTACTAAAAAATATAGCTATAGTTTAAGTAAAGTATAAAGAATATTTTACAATATAACTTTTATATTTCTAAAAATAGTTTTAAGAATACTGAAACTCTTAATATTAAAATTAGAAAATAAGATCTAAAGTTTTTAAATTATTAGACCTAGATTTTGTAATAAGTAAAGCTTATTTATAGTATAAAATCTATTAGTTAATAGTAGTACTATACTTATTTTAATATAATTAGTAAAAAAAATTAATTCTCTAATATTTTTAAGTTAAATTAGAAGCTTACAAATAAAGTATTTAATAAAAGTAAGTTAATATAACTTAAAATATTATAAAAATAAGAAATAAAATATATGTCTAATTTTAGAGTTTATTTTACGCAAGTTAAGAAAGTAAATATATATAAAAAAAATTCTTTAGTAAGTTAAATTTCTTTATACTTATTTTTTTTAAGACTAATACTTTTAGTTTTAAAAACATTTTCTAATATTTATACTATACTCTTACTTTAAAATACTACTATTTTTGCCTAATAGTTTAAAAACTTTTTTAAGTAGTTTAATTTTAATTTCTATAGAAGTTTTATTATAAACCTATTTTTTCTAAGTTTATATTAGTAACTACTATATAAATTAAGTAACTACTATATTATTTTCTAAAAACTAATTTTACTACATATAGTTTAGTTTTTTATTAATTATTTACTTTTTTTATAGTTTTATTAAATTTAATATATTTTAATAAAAGTGTAGTTAAAGCTAGTTAGCTATTTTTTTTAGTACTAGTAGTAATATTAAGTATTAAATTATTTTTACTACTATTTAATATTACTTACATATATACTTACTTAGCTACATAATATTAAATTATAAAAACTAAACTACTTTTATACTACTTTTTTATTCTGTAATTATATTTAACTTATTTTTTAAGTACTTTTCCATAAATTTATTAGTTAATGTAAATATTGTTTTTTATCTACTTAATTTTTATATATTTTATTTATATTTATTTTAATACTTATTTTCTTATGCTTTTTTTAAAGCTTAAAAATAATACTAATTTTAGTTTTATTAAATTTACTAAAAGTAACGTAAATAAAAGTGTTATATAAAAATTAAAAAAGTAATTATAATATAAATTTTAGTACTAGCTTATAATATTAAGTATAAATAATAATATAATTATAAATAAGTTTATAAAACTTGCTGTTTATATTTAAATAAATATTAGTTTATAAACTAAATATAAAACGTGCTAATATATATAAAAATAAAGGCCTTAATTTTATAAAGCTTAAAATATATACTATTTTATTAAAATATAACTCTTTTATATTATATATAATAAGAAATAATTACTTAACTATATTTAAGTATAAGTAAGTATATGCTCTACCTTAATTTTTTTTAAAAAAAAAAGTATAATATTTTTATTTAATAAAAATAAATACTATACTTTTTTACTTTAGTTTTTTAACCTTTTTTTTATATTTTTTTTTTTAGTAAAATATAGATAATATCTATATTATATTACTTACTTACTAAACTCTAATAAAAATAAATAATAGTAACTAAAATTATTACTTTTTAAAATTTTTTATAAAGAAAATTTTTAAATTTTATTTAATTTTTTTTAAAGTATTTACTACTTTTATTTTTAAGTAGTAAAAAAGTAAATAAAGTTATTAAATTTTAAGACTTTTTTTTACTTTTTTAAAGCTCTCTATAAATAAATTAGTAAGATTTATAAAAAGCATTAATACTAGAAATTTAAACTTAATTTAGCTTTTTTAAAGTTAAGTAAAAAACTACTATAATATAATTATTTATTTAATTTAACTATTATTTTTAGTAACTTTTATAAACTTTTATAAAAGTTTATAGTAAAGTTTCTATTAATAGTAAATAACAAAAATAAAATTCATGCTTAATAAATTACTTGTTTTAAAATACTATTAAGCTTTTAAGTTAAATAAATTTATTTCTATAAATACTTATAAAACTCTTTTAGTAAATAATATAGCTTTACTTTTTTTAATAAATTAAATTATAAAGAAATTAGAACTATAAAAATTAAATAACTTATTAGAAATTATTTTACAATTTATAAATATAAACTAAAAGTATAATTTAACGTAATACTAGTATAATAAAAAATTAACCTAAAAAAAATTAAATTAATAAAAATACATTTAGTAACTTTATATTAAGTATATAAAAATTTAAATATAAAAATTAAAAGTTATATAAATAAAACCTTTAGTATAAAAAGTAATAATAATATAAATAATACTAATTTATAGCATAATAAGTTTCTAGTACTTAGTTATTATATTTAAAAATTAAAATTTTTTTACTTTAAACTATATTATGTAATAAAAAATAAAGTAGTACTTAAAGTAAAATTTAAAAAGCTTAAATATTAAATTATTTTAAGCTTTAACTATAAGTCTTTTAGTAAAATATTATTATTTAGTTAAATAAGTTAAAGTATAAAAGCTTTTTTTAGTAATAATAAATAACTTAATAAAATATTTATATATACTAACTAGTACAGCTAACTTAGTATTAATATACTAAAATTAAAAGTAGTAAAATAAAACTAAAAAACTAAATATAAAAAAAAGGTATTTATATTAAAACATTTTTTACACTAACTAATAAAATACTAAAGTTAATATAAAAGTTAGAAGGCTTTATTATACTTAGTAATAAATAATATAAAAAAAGCTATATAAAAAAGTAGTTATAAAAAAGTAGTATAAAAAAAGCAACATAAAAAAAAAAACAGCGTAAGAAAAAAAATAATATAAGAAAAAAAATAGTATAAAAAAAAAGTAGTATTAAAAGAAAAGCTGCATTAAAAAAAAAAGCAGTATTAAAAGAAAAGTAGTATTAAAAGAGAAGTAGTATTAAAAGAGAAATAGTATTAAAAAAAAAGCAGTATTAATAAAAAAGCAGTATTAATAAAAAAAAATAGTATTAATAAAAAAACAGTATTAATAAAAAAGCAGTATTAATAGAGAAGCAGTATTAAAAAAAACAGTATAATAAAAATTATATTAAAAAAGTAACTATTAAATCTAAATTAGCTTCTACTTTAAATCTAAATTAGTTTCTATATTAAATTAGAATTAGCTTTTATATTAAATTAGAATTAGCTTTTATATTAAATTAGAGATTTAGCTTTTATATTAAATTAGATTTAGCTTTTATATTAAATTAGATTTAGCTTTTATATTAAATTAGATTTAGTTTTTACATTAAATTAGATTTAGCTTTTATATTAAATTAGATTTAGCTTCTATATTAAATTAGATTTAGCTTTTATATTAAATTAGATTTAACTTTTACATTAAATTAGATTTAACTTCTATATTAAATTAGATTTAGCTTTTATATTAAATTAGATTTAGCTTTTATATTAAATTAGATTTAACTTTTATATTAAATTAGATTTAGTTTTTATATTAAATTTAAGTTTTATCTAAAATAAACTGTACTTTTACTACTTACCTAGTAGGCTTTACAGTATCATTAAACTTACACTTATTTTAGCTTTTATTAAGAATTTTTAGCTTATAATATATAATGCTATTATAAGGTGTAGTAGCTGTATAATATAAGCTATTATTATTTATTTAATAACTTCTTCTTCTTCTTATTCCCTTACTAAGAATTTATTAAGTTATAGTTTAAGACTTAAGTGCTATTATTACCTATTAAGATATATAATATTTTTATAAAATAATATTAAGAAATATATAGATAATAAAAGCAGCTAGCTAACTGTAAAAAGGAAGTAAAATAATAAAATTAACAGTATTAACACATTTTAGAAAGGTAATTAGGGCCTATATTAGAAATATTAGAGTTAATTTCTTTATTTTAAGTAATACTTTTTTTAATTATTATACCCTAGAGATAAAGCTCTAAGCACTAGATAATCTTATTAATTAACTAAATAAAAGAAAACTAACTCTTTAAGACGTTATTTAGGAAATCTGAATTATATAAAATACTAAGTTAATATACGCTGAAACAGTATAAAATCTAGTAAATATAGTATTAGTAATAAGACCCATACTAGTTAGAAAAGCAGATCTATTAATTTAAATCTAAATAGATAATAAGAGAATACTATAGGAACTAAACACACTTATTTTAGCTAAATTTCTAAATAGAGTATATAATTATTATTAATCCTTATAGTGTGTAGTTATTGTTTAAGTGATTTCTAAAATTAACCTTACTATTATAACAGCTACTAAGTAAATAAAAACTTAGTTAATAGAAAATAACTATTAGGTTTAGCTAATTAACTTAAAAGCTAGAATTAAAAAGAAACTATATACTATACAAATTTATAGTGTTAACATCTAAGAAATAGAGAAAAAAAGAAAAAAAGATATTATAGTCTTATAAATTAAATAAAACGGAATATATATTTCATATCTCTAAATCTAAAATTTTCGGTGGAAGAATAGGAAAAACGCTAAGATAAAGAAAGTAAGTATAATAATTTTAGAAGTCAATAAACTAGAAATAGCGTAAACTATTATTAAAAAAGGTTTCTTTATTTAATACTATATTTATATAGCGGATACCTGGTCTAATAACTAGTAGATTAAGTAATACCTTAAATACTAAAAATATAACCATATTATAAAAAACTATAAGTATAAAATAAGATATAATAAATGCTTAGAACACTATAATACCTGTTAGTATAAAGAAAACTTAATGAAACTAGAATATACTCTTTACTACAAACCACACCCAGTCTAGAGTAAAAAATGTTAGTATTAGGAGAAAGTTATAGCCTATAATAGCCTATTATATAATATATTTACAGAAAGCATTACTACATGTTATTGTGTTATTATATTATAGATAATATTACTAGTTATATATTACGCTTTTATATATATGTTATAAGCGCCTATATAACCCTCCTCTATCCTTTTTTTATACTTTTTTCTTTTCTTTATACTAGAGTAGCTTTAATACAGCGTTTTATTACTTATAATTATTTATAATTACTTATAGGCTTATACTAGCTGTAATATTACTCTAATATTTCTATCTTTTCTTTAGCTTAAAAAGGTGATATAATATTAGTTAAACTAAGTGCTTAAACATAGTTTATGGTGCTAATAACTTTTTTACTCTTTTTAAGTCCTACTATACTAAGTAATTTCTATTTATACTATAGATAATATAATAAAGCTCTAGATTAGCAAGTAGTAAGTAATTAACTTATAATAAATTTTTATTATTTTTAAATTTTTGGTTATTTCTAAAAAGTAGTAAGCAGCTGGCCTTAGGAGCTTTTACTAAAATATTTATTTACTAATTATCTTTAAAAGACGCACTTCCTGTAGGCTCTTATTATAATAATAATAATAATAATAAAAATAGTAACTTATTAATAAGCGCTATTATACTAACTTAGTAATTAATAGTAATTTATAAATAAACGTTACTATATCTACAGTATGTAGATAACTAGTATATATATAAAAATAATCTTAGTACATGTTATAAGGCAGCTGAGTAGAGAGGAAAAAGTAAGAGCTAAAAAGCTAAATACTACTAGCACTACTTAATAGTAAACTAAGTTAAAATAATTTATATTCTCAGGCCTTTATTTATAAGCCTGCTGAGTTATAGTAGCCTTTAGATTACTTTATATAATTAAAAATATTAAATCTCATAGTAATTCCTATAAACTCTATAGTAATATAAGATAAAATAAAATAGTAAAAATAACTACTCTAAAGCTAAAGGCTTTTTTAAGTATTAGTATTAATAATAATATTACCTTTTATTTAGAGAATACCCTACTTTATCTCTATATATTAATAAGAGTGCTTAAAAATGACTAATGAGGTAAACTTAAATATCTAGAAAAGTAAGTAAAAAATAAGAATATCTCTATAATTATTAAAAAGTGTACTAAGAATAGATAAATACTGTCTACTAATATTACTATATAAGTTAAAATAAATTTAATAGAGATTACTAATAAGCTTTATAAATAAATTCTCTATATTAAAATACTAGAGCAGTAGACTGATATTTTATTCTATATTACTAATAATACTTTATATACTAAAAGTGAGATTATAGAAGCTCTATATTTATCTAAAGTAAAGACTTAAGTAGAAAAGACTATAAAAGCTTAATATCAGCTAAAGCTAATTTAATTACTAGAAAAAGAAGAAAAAGTAATCTTTAAAGCTAATAAAACTTTATTATAGCCTATTAAGTAATAACAGACATGCTAGGATGTTAGGATTTTTTATTTTTATAAAAAATTAAGCTCTGCTCTACATTATATGCTAGGTATAGTTACTAAATAAGAATTTAAAACTCTAGAATTAGTATACGCCACCTAGTTAAGCGTCTTCTAAAATAAGAGATTTATTAAATTCCTTAACTTATTTATTTTTAATAACGGTATTAATTTAACCTTTAAGAACTAAAATAAGCAGATAAGAAATAAGCTTAGGCTTAATACTAACTAGTATAAATATAATAACCTAGATATTATAAAGGTAGTATAAATAGCTTATATCCAGACCCATATTACTAATAAAGCTAGTAATTTTCTTAATTCTTTTCTTAATACTAGAGAAGATCTAGGAGAAAATGTTACTATAAAAGACGTAATATAATATCTTTAAAGCGTCTTTAAAGACTCTAATTAATATATTAAAGCATAATAAAAGCTTAAGTCTCTTAGAATAAAGCTATCTAATAATTTTAACTAGTTTTTAGTAAACTTTATACGGCTAGCTAATCTCACTAAGATATTATAAAATTAATAGAAAGAAAATTTTTATAAGATATTATATAATAAGCTATATACGTATATAGAAAGTAAATACGCCTAAAAGTATTACACTTTTAAGATATATTATAATAAGGCTTAGTAAATAGCACGAGAACTAGCTTAATTTAATTATAAGTATATAAAACATAAAGCGCTGCTTTAAGCTAAGAGAAGTCCATTTAAAAATATTAAAAAAAATAAACCTATATTTATTCTTAATATTAAACTAGTAATTACTCTAGCTTTATTTATTAAGTAAACTTATTATAGCTATAGTAAACCTAGTTATCTCTTATGCAATTACTTAATACCTAAGAGAATTAAGAATAAAGTAGTTAATTAGAAAGAGTATATTAAGTACTTAGATAACGTCCTAGAGCCTACTAAAAGCTTAGAAAATAAATTACTTTAGGTAAAGTCTTTTGTTTAGAGATCTTTACTAAAGTATTTAATACACTTATATAACTAAACAACATAATTAGTAGTCCTGCTTTTATAATAAAGTATTAAATTATTTTTAATAGTATAATAATTAATATCTCTAGGTTACTAGATATAAGAGCTAGAAGTATAGTCTTTATTTATTCTTAATTTTACTAAATTATTAAGGAGCGTCTTAAGCCTATATTCTACTATTTATATAAAAGTATTCCTATAGCAGGGCATAATAATTGATAAATAGATATAGTTAATTAGTTCTTTTTAGTCTAACTAGTAATTAATAAGCGTTATATTACTATATAGTTTATTTTTTACAACACTAGATGTCATGACCTGATTATAAGCTGAAAATAATTTAAATTAATAAAAGTAATACCAGACCCTTTTAACTAACAAATAGTTTAACTAGATAACGCTAAAATTAATGCTAAACGCGATATTATAGTACCTTATAGTGTGTTTATAAAACCTATAGTTAATCTAGTATACTAAAAGAATACTAACAGGTAAGATAAGCTGCTAAAAATAATAACTATTAAATTTTTACTAAAGTAGTAAGCTTTTATTACGCTTTTATAAAAATAATAAGCTTTAGTTACATTCACGCTGATATATACTTTATAGTAAATAAATTAGCGTAATAATTTATATAAGATAGATAAATAGCTATACCCTTTATTACCTATTAAAACTTTACTAATAATTAGAAGGAAATGAACTGGCTTTATGTAACATAGTAGAGTAGAAATTAATCTTATTTTATTTAACAAACAATTATTTCTATATAATGTTAAAAGGAAAGGTATAGTAATTAAAGTAATTAGCTTATATAAAATTAACTAGCTTATTAATAACTAATATTAAGAGAATATATTAAAGGACGACGATAAGAAGTTATAAGAGTTTATTAAAAAAAAGCTTTTTATAATCTAAAGTGAATAGTATTAACTATAATATTATCTTAAAAAAAGATACTAGTAGTGAGCTTTCTTTAAGCTTTTTTTATAATATATTACTTAAGTAACTAAAGCTTATTAAAGTCTATTTTTAAAACTATTTATAAAAAAGCTTTATTATTTTAAGTAATGCTTTTTTTACTATACTAGTGCTTTTTACTAAAAAGCTTAAAGAAAAATAACGCTTTTATATTAACTATTAAAAGCTTAATATAATTACTAAGAAAAACTATTATCTATTTTCTTTTATTAAAGAGATCTTAACCTGGCTTTTTTGTGTACATATTTTTATCTAATTAGATATCAGGCAAGCATTTTATTATATTTAGTTAAAAGAATTAATAAAAGATTTTACTATATTCTAAATAAAATATAGCTTTTATAAATATTACGTGTTATTATTTAGCCTCTGTAATAGGCCTACCTCTTTTTAATAATATATTAATAATATTTTATTTAACTACCTTAATGACTTTTATACTGCCTTTATAAATAATATTTTTATTTACTCTAAAGACCCGCTAAAGCATGATGTGTATATTTATAAGATTCTTAACTAATTAAATAAAGCTAACTTATAAGTAGATATTTATAAAAGTAAGTTCAGTATTACGTTTATAAAATTCCTTAGATTTATTATTAGTATGTCAGGAATTATTATGGATTTAGAAAAAATTACTATTATTAAAGACTAAAAGCTACTAATAACGCTTAAAGGAGTATAATTTTTTCTTAGTTTCTATAATTTTTATAGACTCTTTTTAAAAGACTATGGATAGATTATTAGATTTTTTATTAAGTTTATATAAAAAGGCGCATGGCACCTGCTGGGTAATACTAAGTACTATACTTTTAAAAATACTAAAGCTTTAGTACTTTTAGAGAGCGTTTTAGTTTACTATTTACTTTTCTATTAAACACGAATTAAGACTAATGTAAGTAATAGGGTCCTTACTAGAATAATAAACTAAAAATAAGATAACAGGGCTTAGAAGTCTATAGTTTTCTTTTTAAGAGTTATATAAGAAGTAGAGATAAGGTATAAAATCCATAATAAAGAGATACTTATAGTAATATAAGGACTAGAGATATAATAGTTATAGTTAGTAGATCTATAAATAACGCCTTTTATAGTAATTACAAACTATCATATTCTAAAATACTTTAGTACTAAGTATTTACTTAATTAATAATAAGTTTAATGAGTAGATATTTTTACTAACTACTATCTTTATATTACTTATTAGCTTAAATTAGTTAATATAGTAGCAGATGCCCTTACATGTAAGTATAAGAATTTTAAGACTTAAAAAACAAAGGACATTACTACATATACGTGAATTTTTATTAATCTAGTAATAGCTATTACTTTTCTTAATTTAGTACTTATGCTTATAAATAGTGTTTCCCTTATCCCAGATAATAAAACACTAATAACTAAGAATAAAGAGAATTATAAGGCTTTTATTTAAAACTAGATTCTATATAAGCTTATAAACGCTATTTTAAAAGCTAATTACTCTAGTAATATCCTCTAGCCTTATAAAGAGCTAGTAGAGTAAAAGAAGCAGAATTAAAAGCTAGAAAAAAGCTTACTAACTTAATAGAGAAAGCTTATAGTCTCTAACGCTAATAATATAAGAATATATTTTATTAAAGAGATTTATACTTACCAGGTTATAGCTTATTTAAAAAGAAAGAAAACTAAATAGCTATTTTTATTCTAATACTATTAGCTAAATTTACTATTTAATATTAATATATATATTATTAACTGTAGAACCTGCTGCTATATATATATTCTATATAATAAAATCTTAAGCTTATTATATCTCTTATTAATAAGTAAGCACTACTAGTAGTATATTTTTTTTAATTTTAAAACATTTCTAAAGGACAAAAAGGGGTGTGATAATGCTTTTATAGTTATTAATTATTTAAATAAGTAAGTATTTTTACTACCTTATATAAAAGAAATTATTATATTAAAAGTAGCTTAGCTATATTATAAATACATCTAGCATATTTACGGCCTGTCTAAGATAGTAATATTAAATTAAGGCCTTTAATTTATTTCTATATTTATAAATAAACTCTATAAGCTTACTAGTGTAAAGTAAAAACTCTTTATAGTCTATTATCTATAAACTAATAGAAATATAGAAATCTTTAATTAGTACGTTAACTAAAGACTAAAACTATTTATTAATTATTATTAAAATAACTAGTTAGACCTGCTACCTTTTATAGATTTTATTTAAACTATTTTATTTATAAATTTATAGGTCTATCACCGTATGAGATAGAGCTTAGTTATAAATTTTATTTATATTTTAACTAGCATAAGCGTATATATAAATTATCTATAGTTTATAAATAGCTTATTTATAAGAAGCTTAAGTTTTTACCTCTAGAGCTTATAAAGCAGTTAAATAGGCATATAATAACCTAGTAAAAACTTAAGCTTATTAAATAAAGTAAGCAAATAAGCACTATTATAAGCTAGATTTTAAAGTTAAAGATTAAGTATATATTACTAGAAAAGAATAGACAACTAATTATTCTAGTACTAAACTTAATCTTTAAATAGTAAAACTATATTCTATTACTAATATAAAAAAATACTCCTACGTTATTGACCTGCCTGCTTATATAAAGATATTAATTATTTTTTATATTAATTATTTATATAAGAACTTTAGTAACTTTCTACTTAGCTAAAATAAGGCACCTAATAATCTTATTAATATTAATAGTAAGCTAGAGTATAAAGTTAACTAAATTCTTACAAGCTATATCTATAAAAGCGTTTTATAATATAAAACTAACTAAATAGACTATAACCCTAATAATATATAATATAACATAAAAAGTTTTATTAGTGTATTATATAAAGTATAGGACTTTTATAAGTAGTATTTAGATTATACTAGACTACCTATATAACTAAAAAAACTAGCTAAGAGCTTATTAATAAGGAGAGATGCTAGAACTAATAAATAAAAATAATTCAACAGCCTAAAAAAGCAAATAGGTAAAGATAAGAAAGAAGAAATAATATAAAAATAAATAGTCTATAATTTTACGTTACTTTTTACTAATTTTTGTAACAGAATTAAGAACGATTTTACTTTCTTTTAGAAGAGAGTAATATAATAGCCTGTTATATAATATATTTATAGAAAGCATTACTACATATTATCACGTTATTATATTATAAATAATATTACTAGTTATATACTATACTTTTATATATATGCTATAAACACTTATATAATCCTCCTCTACTCTTTTTCTATACTCTTTTTTTTTTATTACTAGAGTAGCTCTAATATAATGCTTTATTACTTATAACTATTTATAATTATCTATAAGCTCATGCTAGCCGTGATATAGCCTAGATTTAAAAATTAATATAAAAAAGCCTAGACTATATAACAGGAAGACTATATATAATAAATAAATAATAAACTTAAATAACCACCTACTAGACTATATCTACTTTAGGAAAGAGGAAAGTAAATATAATAATATTTACTTAAAAGAAAATAGAAAGAATACTAAGCTCCTAATATTATAAAAAATACTTCTTTAAATTATAAGTAATAGTAGTTAATAGCTTTTAATCCAGCAATTAAGGGATAACACCTAAAATAGAAATAACTAATATAAATAAGAAAATAGAAACTAATGAGCTTATTTAAGCATAAAATTAGGCCTAAAGATACTTTAAATCTTATAATTTAATATATATTATATAGTAGGGATATAGTTTTAGATTATGTTTTAAGCATAAAGTATATAGAATATTATAGTAATATAAAACCTAGTAAAGAATAAAATAAAATAAGGAAAAAGCTCTCTTTCCTATTAAGACTTTTATATTATTTAAAGAAATAAATAAGAAGCTAGAGTCTGTTTCTACGTTAATAAATTACTTAACTTAAAAAAATAGAAATAAAAATACTATACAAACGACGTAGCAACACTCATTCTTAAAACTAAAATTAAGAAAATTAATATTTATAATGTTTATAATAGATATGTTGACTTAGATATTAAGATATTTACTTCTATTCTAAAGAAAAAAAATAAACATATTTTTCTTAGTGACTTTAATCTATATTACTTAAGTTAAAAAGGTTTATAAGTATAGATATTAGAAGCTAAAGTAATATAACTTTATAATATAATATAAGAAATTCTTTATTTTACCACCCTAAAAGAATTAGATATATAGAGGAAAACTAAAGATATAGTTAACTTCTTTATTATAAACCTTACTTTTCTAACAGAAGCACTATCAAGAAGGTTAATCTTATACTATAAATATAAAAAAATAATAATAAATTCAGACTATAAGCTTACTAAAATAATTTTTGATATTTAATTACTACTTTATAACGACCGGCGACGCCTCTGGAAACATGTTAACTAAATAAACTTTAAAAAAAAACTAGTATTCTAAATAGAGAAAATTAGCTACCTACCTTTTCTAATAATTATAAATACTAAGTAATTCTCTTAAGTACTAGAAGATATTTTTATAGCTATAATTAATAAAAAAGTATTTTTTATTAGACTATTAGATAAAGCAGATCCCTAAATAACACCTAAAATAAAAGCTAAAATTAAAGAAACTAAGAAAGTAAGAAGATAGGCTTAGTAATTAGAACTAGAAGCAAACTAGAAAATATATAAAATACTAGAAAATAAAAAGAAATAACTTATCTACTAGATATTAAGGAACTAATGGTAGTTTATAATAGCTATAGTTATAAACTAAAATAAAAAACTCTAGAAGCTAGTATAATAAGCTAAAGTTATATATATACTAAAAAATTTATTTTAGGTACCTGACCTAGAAGGACCAGAAAATTATATAGTTACTAATAAAAATAAAAATGTAGAGTTTTTATTTAGGTATTTTTTTTATTTACACGTAATACGGACCTTTCAGACTTAAAAATAACAAGAAACATTTATAAAATACTAGAAAAAGACTAATAAATAGAAAATAATGCCTAAGTAATATTAAAACTATAGTAGGAAATAGCTAGAACCTAAAGAGAAAAAAAATTAAATTCTAGACCTCACCTCTTACTTCTTTAAAGTAGAAAAAGGAAGACTATTCTTAAGCCTAAAAATACTAGAAAATAAAATCTATAATATTATAGTTAAACTCTTTAAAGATAAAGCCAGCAGACTATATAGAGTTACTAATAGATATATTAAAAATTATATAATAATACTAAAAAAACTATTTTACTATCTGTTTTAAGTATATTTTTTTTTTTAGAATACTATCTAACTAATTTTAAACAGTCAGTCACGGTAGTCCTCCGTAAACTAAATAAAAAAAAAATATAATATTCTAAAAAGTTAGAAACTAATAGCTCTTTTATCTTATATAGAGAAAATCTTAAAGATAGTAGTAGCTAATAAATTTAATAACTTAATTAAATAATTTAACCTACTATTACTAAACTAAATAGTAAAATATAAAAGATCTCTAATTATAGTACTAAAGTACTATAGCGGAAATGCACAATACATGATACTATAAAGTCTTAAAGTTATATAAAAGTTAATTATTTCTACTAGCTATAGAAGTAAATAAGAATATCTTTTATTTACTAACTAATATAATTATGTAATACTCATGCTATTACGTAATATTATATAGTAATATTCTCTTATATAGTGCCTTTAGCTTATATTCGTGACAAGTATCTAGTAGAACTAATACATACTATATAGTAAACTAGGAAAGTTATTATAGTTTTTAGCTTAAATATTACTAGAGTGTTTAATAAAGTTAACTATAAGAGATTTTTATCTAACTTAAAAGAAAAGAGCATTTTTAAGTGGATTATTTAATATATTAAATTCTTTTTAAAAGAATAAATAACTAAGATTAAGCTTTCAGGCTTCTTCTCTAACTATAAAAAAATAAAATATAGTATTCTATAAGGCAGCTTTTTATTACCTATATTATTCCTTTTTTTTATTATACCTTTACTATAAAATATTATAGAGATGGAGTCCCTAGTATATATAAATAATACCTATTTTATAGTAGTTTTTTTAAATATTTAAAAGAGCTATATAATAATCAAAAAAGCGCATAAGCAGTGCTAAAAATAGGTAAAAACATATAAAATATAATTTATATTAGATAAGTATAAAATCATGCACTTTATAAGAAAATATAGTGTAAATAATAAAAGATTAGTTTTATTTAAAATTAAAGACTTTACAGAAGCACTAGCTAACTCTATATAAATACTAGGAATAATTATAAACAAAAAATTAAACTAGTACTTACATATTAAAAACACGTTTAGTAAGGCTAAAAACTTAGAGAATATTCTAAAAAGACTTATAAATTCTACCTAAAAAGCTAATATAAAAAACTATAGATAATTATATATTATATTAATTTAACTAACTATTACTTATAGCTGCGAAATCTAGTATAAACTAGATAGAGTAAAAGGTTTTATTTTAAAATTTAACCTATAAAAGCTTTAAGTAGCGCAGAACTAGTGTTTCTAAATAGTTATAAAGGTATATAAAGCTATACTTATTAAGCTACTAAAAAAAGAGACATAAATTAAGTCTATTAATTACTTTATAAAGAAATAAATATTATTTATAAGAATATTATGGATATCTTCTCTAATTAGGAAATTATTCTAAGACCTTTGTAATTAAATTTAAGGATAATATCATAACTACTAGAAGTATACACTAGGTAAAAAAACTGAGAAACTTATTAATATAATAATTAGACATATAATAACGTAGTAGGAATAAAACTTTAAAAAAATCTTAAAAGAGCAAAAAGCTACATATAAAGGCCTAATTAAAAAAAAAAAATATAAAAAAAAAAACTTAAAGTAATAAGAGAACTACGCTAAAAAAAAGAAAAGATAATCTATACATACTAGTTACAGTATAGGGTAAATAAAGTAAAGCTAATATATAAAAATATAAAAACTTTACTAAAGTCTAAAGCTCTATTATTATTTTATATTATACTAAAGCAATTAGCCTTAAAGCTTTTCTATATAAAATAAAAGTACTATTAGTATTCTTTTTTAATTATAACTATAGTAGAAAACAGACTGTTTGCTATATATTTATATAGTATTTATACCTTAATAAAGAAAAAATATAACTCTAGAATATTACAAAACCCTTAGATTTCTAGACTTAGATAAATGATAACAAAATACTGCTAAAGGTTATTAATTAAGTTATATAAATACTAAAGCTCAATTAATTCTCATAAGCGCACACATATAAAGAAAAAAAAGAAAAGAAATTATAAATTACTTGAGATTACTATATTTAATTTATTTTAGAAATCTACTCTAACTAGGACTGCTATCTTTAGAATAGAGTAGAATTCTAATAAGTAGAAAAAAAACAGTAAACTTATAAAAAGAAAATATAAAATATAGTATAAGATTTTCATCCTATATTAAATTAGACGTTAAGTATAAGAGAATGTATTTTAGTAAAGTCTAGATATTAAAAGAGTAAATATATCTTAGCCTATAGATAAACTAAGCTACTTTTATATATATAACTCTAGTAAAGATTTAAACATATAAAGACAACTAACTTATATAAATATATAATTAGATAAAAGGTTTTTTTTTATATAGTTTTTATAGATACCCCGCATAAACCCCTAAGGGATCTTAGTTAGAAGAATTGAACTTATTATTATTATTATTTATATTAAATTAGATTTAGCTTTTATATTAAATTAGATTTAACTTTTATATTAAATTAGATTTAACTTTTATATTAAATTAGATTTAACTCTTTTATATTAAATTAGATTTAGTTTTTATATTAAATTAGATTTAGCTATTACATTAAATTAGATTTAGCTATTACATTAAATTAGATTTAGCTTTTATATTAAATTAGATTTAGCTTTTATATTAAATTAAATTTAGCTTTTATATTAAATTAGATTTAACTTCTATATTAAATTAGATTTAGCTTTTATATTAAATTAAATTTAGCTTTTATATTAAATTAGATTTAGCTTCTATATTAAATTAGATTTAACTTCTATATTAAATTAGATTTAGCTTTTATATTAAATTAGATTTAGTTATTAAGGGGGAGACTCTCTTAAACTTTTTTTTCCTTACAGAAAACGTAATTTAAATTAAATTTAATATATATTTAAAAAGAGACCCTCTTAAACCCTCTTTTCCCCTATAGAAAGTATAATTTAAAATTTAATGTATAGCTTTATATTACGGGTATGCCTTAAAGTAAAGTATAAAAAAATAACTCTATATACAATTATATAATAGCACGGTATTATATAATTACTATTAGTTAGTAAATAGAGAAATATACCTGCTAACTTTTATAGCTAGAGAATATTATTTAATTAACATACTTTATTTAATCTTAAGACTTAAGAGCCTTGTGCCTTGCATTTATAATAATTAATAGCTAAAAACTTTTTTCAGATAACTAGAATCTTTTAATTTACTAGAATTTTATTTTCTAACTAGAGTTATTAGACTTACTAGAGTTACTAAACTTACTAGTAATATACCTTTATACTATCTAAAGTCTACTATTTAAGTCTACTATTTTTAAATAAATATATTTATAGACCATGTTAGTTTTATTAAGTTAGCCTTATTAAGTACTAATATGAATTTAATTATACCACGTACCTTATAGTCTCCATTAAATCTTTTTTTAAAGCCTTTATTTAAGCTGTTTTAAGTTCTTTACTTCTAAAACATACCGGAACCTACTCTACTACTAGAATTTTTTAATTTATAGGAATACTATTTTTAACTAATGCTTTTATACTCACCAGCGACATAATTCACACTTTTTAAGTATATAAGTTATTTATTTTAGGGGCAGTTTATACCTTCTAGATTAATATAAGTAAACCTATAAATTAGAATTAATAGCTTATATAATAAGTATAAGTAATGCTTCCAACCTTGTTTTACTAAGTAACTACTAGATATATAATAATATTTTATTAAAATACTGATAACTAACTGTACACTTTAAACGTAATTACTTTCATATAATTAAGGATTTTCTAGATAAAATAATATCTTATTATATACTAGTATTTCTATATAAATAGTACTTATAATCTTAATACTTATAATCTCAATACTTATAATCTTGACACTTATAATCTTGATAAGTTTACCTTAACTAGAGGCTTAAGAAGAAGATAGTTCGCTTAATCTAAAGTTTAAATAAATATTCTTTTAATAAGATTTCTTTATAAGGACGTGAAAGTCTTCTTAAAGAATAGAAATATATTACAGATATGCTCTAAAGTAGGGTATGAAGAAATAACTCTATACATAATTATATAATAGTATAGTATTATATGATTACTATTAGTTAATAAATAGAAAGATATACCTACCTGTTTCTATAGCCAGAAAATATTATTTAATTAATATACTTTATTTAATCTTAAGACTTAAGAGCCTTATGTCTTGCATTTATAACACTTTAGAAATAGCTTAATATAAAACTTTAGAAAATAATTTAGTAATAATATCTTTAAGGTTCCCATACTAGCTGTAAGGAGGAAATAGATTTATTTAATAAAATATAATAAATATACTAGTAAACTATATATTACATAAAAAAATTACATAAAAGATATATTAATCAAAATATTAAAGTATTAATTATATAAGAAAGTTTTAATGTTTTTTATTTAAAGCTTAATCTCGTAACATAATTTTTTTTTATCTAATAAAAATGTGAAAAACCTTGGTGTTATTTTAGTATAGTTTTTAACTAAAACTTTTTTTCTAATTTAAATAGAAAAAGCTTCGCTACGCTTAGTAATAAATAATATTACATTTACTTTTAAGTCTTAAAGTTTTAATAAAAATAATATATTATTTAATGTATTTAATAAGTAAGTTTTAAGGTATATAGCTTACTTATCCATATAACTTACTTATTAAAAACATTATAGAAAAATATCTTTAACTAAAAAAATTAGTTTTTAGTTTTTAATATATTTATATATTATTATTTCTTTAAATCTTTATATAAGTAGTAAATAAAACACTAAAAAATTAGAGTTTAAAATAACTTTATTATGTAGGTTATAAACTAGGTTTTTTTTTTAATATTATTTAAAAGTAATTATATAGTATTTAAAAAAACTACGTAAAAATTTTTTTTACTTAAAGTAGTAAACTAAAGCTTATGTAAATATAAAATAAGTTAAGTTATATAAGTATATTTATTTATTATTTTTAATAGTAATAAATAACTATTTTTATAAGTGAGTGGGCACCTTAAGTGAGTGGGTACCTTAAAAACTCACTAAAAATTCAAGAATTCGCACCTCAATATCTCAATAACCACATTATAATAAATTCTAAAAATTTAATAGGTTATTTATAGTGCTTAGAAATAGAGGTTTTTTAATTTTTAAGATCTAATAATTAATAGCTATTAAGATAGGAGGTTTTTGGCCCCTAAATTGTTAAATATTTACCTTTTCTTAAATATCTAGTTTACTACTAATTTCTAGTATTTAAGAGTTTAATACTCTCTTTTTAGAAGCACTATAAATGGCCTATTAAATTTTTAGAATTTATTATAATATGGTTGTTGAGATATTGAGGTGCGAATTCTTGAATTTTTAGTAAGTTTTTAAAGTGCCCACTCACTTAAGGTGCCTCCTCACTTATGAAAATAATTATAATTTAATATAAAATATTACTTTTACTAATAAAAAAATAGCTAACTTACTTTAGCTATACTTTTATTAAAATGTACTAAATTTAATAAAACCAAAAAAAAAGAAGTAGATAATTAATATAAAAACTAAGTTATATATAATAAAATTAGTTTTTAGAAAATACTATAATAATTACTTAATTTATATACTAGCTACTAGTATAGTTTAGTATATACTATTATTAATACTTAATTTAGTTTAGTAAAGTAACTACTAAAAAGTCTATTAATAGTATAATATAAAGTCTTAGTAATATACTTAAAAAAAACCTAGTTTTACTAACAACTATATAGGCTTTAGAATACTATTTTAAAAAAAACTAGAGTTATAAAAATAACTTTTTATGTAAGTAAGTATTTTAGAAATAATATCTAGCTATTAATATACAATATTAAGAAAATATATTTAAAATAAAATTAGTTTTTAAACTACTAATAATTATAAGCTTTGTTTTTAAAATAAAGACAACTTTAAAAAATATTATAATTAAAATAAGAGTAAAATAACTTTTTAAGTAAATAAATATTCTAAAGCAATTTTTTTAGGAAAATAAAATATAAAGAAAATTTAGAATTATAAGAATAGTTTTTTAAGTAAATATTTTAAAAAAAAAATAAATAAAAAAATAAATAAAAAAAAATAAAAAAAAAATAAAAAAAAATAAGAGTTTTAAGAAATTTGTTTTAAAACAGCTTTTTAAGTAAATAGATATCCTAAAATAATTATTTTAGGAAAATAAAGGCTTTAAAAAATTTAAAGTTTAAAAATAGCTTTTTAAATAAAAAGTCGAAAGCAATTCTTTTAAGAAAATAAAAGGTTTTAAAAAGTTTAAAATCTAGAAACAACTTTTTAAGTAAATAAACATTTTAAAATAATTATTTTTAAAAAATAAAAGTTTTACTATAAGTATTTTTTTTATATATAATTTCATATTATAAAAATTACTAATTTGAAGTAAATTTACTTACAAAAAATAGAATTTCTTTAAAGAAATATAAACAGCTTTAATTTTTATAATTACTAGTATAGTGTTTTAGTTTTTGTATATAAGCAAGCCTATTTTATAAAATATAAAAGAAAATTTTAACTAAAATTACTTACTATAATTACTGTAAGTAGAATTTTAGTTTATGTTTATAAATTTACTAGTACGTTTTTAAAACTAACCTTAACTTTTATTCTACTTTTTTCTACTTTTTTCTACTTTTTTCTACTTTTTTCTTTCTTTCTTCTACTTTTTTCTACTTTTTTCTACCTTTTTAATTAATTTTTACTTGCCTTTACTTTATAATGGTAGTTATATAAAAAACTTTAAAAATTATAAGTAATTACTAAATATTAGGTATTTCTACTTTTTATAAATAAATGTACTTAGTTTTAGCAAGTAAAAGAAAGTAGTAAGTATATAAAAAATTAGCTAATAATATTTCTAAACTAAATACTATATAACGTATTCTATAAGTAAGTAGGCTACTTAAGCAAGTGGGCCACTTTTACTAAGAATTACCTTTTCTTTAATAACTTTACGAAAACTTAATATTATTTAACCAAAATTTAAAATTAGCTTTTTAGATATTAGGTGCCACTAGTATTAAATTTGAATTCTAGTAGTTTTACGTAATTATAAGTTATTAAGCTTAGAATTTACTTTACTTTAAAATGCTTTTTAGGCATTTGTATTATAACATTACTTAATAATAAATTATAAAAACTTAAATATAAGGTATTTACGCTTAAATTTATAATATATTGGAATTTTAAAGCTATAGTATTAGTAGTTTTTAAGATATTAAAAAGTGGAAGCTAAAACTTTTCCTTACCTAGAGTTCTTAAAAACCTACTTTATTCTATTACTATAAAAACATAATATAGCCTAAATTATACATAAAATAGCTTAAATTCAACTTCTATAGCTTCTTATTTAATAGTTATTAAAATATTAATAGCTAAAAACCAAATTTTTAAAAGGCTAATTCTAAGCTTAATAACTTATAATTATATAAGATTACTAGAATTCAAATTTAATACTAGTTGCACCTAATATCTAAAAAGCTAATTTTAAATTTTTGTTAAATAATATTAAGTTTTCGTAAAGTTATTAAAGAAAAGGTAATTCTTGGTAAAAGTAGCCCACTTACATAAGTAGCCCGCTTACATAAGTAGCCCGCTTACATAAGTAGCCCGCTTACATAAGTAGCCCGCTTACTTATAAAATACATTACTATATTTAAAAACTATATTATTTTTAAAATACCCTTTTTTTACTTTACTTTAAATAAAAAGAATTTCAATAATTTTTTTTTTTACTTAAATACTTTTTTAACTTTATAATTATTAACATGTTTTTTAGTAAAAAAATTTAAATTAATAAATTCTCTTTTTACAAATATGAAAAAAAAAAAAAAAAAAGGTAGTAAATATTATTAAAACACTTGAAATAATTTTAAATTTTTTTTTTTTAGTTTAGTTTAAGTTTTACGTTTAATTTAAATTTTCTTAAATAAATAAGTTTAAGTAAATTTCTTTTCTTAACTTTTTTACTTATTAAAAAGTACTAATATTAGTATTACTTATTATGGCTAGCAGGAATCTATAGGTAATTATAAGTAGTTATAAGTAATAAAACACTATATTAGAGCTACTCTAGTATAAAAAAAAGAAAAGAGTATAGAAAGAAAGTAGAAGAGGATTATATAGGCGTCTATAGCATATATATAAAAGTATAGTATATAACTAGTAGCGTTATTTATAATATAATAATATAACAGCACGTAGTAATACTTCCTATAAATATATTATATAACAGGCTGTTATATTACTTTCCTCTAAAAAAAAAAAATCATCCTTAATTCCGTTACAAAATTAGTAAAAAGTAAAGTAAAATTATAGACTATTTATTTCTATATTACTTCTTCCTTCTTCTCTTTATCTATTTGTCTTTTTTGGCTGCTAAATTATTTTTATTTATTAGTTCTAGTATCTCTTCTCATTAATAAGCTTTTAGCTAGTTTTTTAGTTATATAGATAATCTAATATAATATAGATACTACTTATAAAAGTCCTATACTTTATATAATATGCTAATAAAACTTCTTATATTATATTATATATTATTAGGGTTATAACCTGCTTAGTTAGCTTTATATTATAAAACCTCTTTATAAATATAGCTTACGAGAATCTAATTAACCTTATACTCTAATTTACTATTAATTTTAATAAGGTTATTAGGTGTCTTGTTTTAGTTAAATAAAAAGTTACTAAAGTCTCTACGTAAGTAATTAGCATGAAAAATATTTAATATCTTTATATAAAAAGATAGGTTAATAATGTAGAAGTATTTACTTATAATAATAATAAAGTATAGCCCTACCGTTTAATAATTAAGCTTAATACTGTAATATATACTTTATCTTCTATTCTAAAGTCTAGCTTATAATAATGCTTATTAGCTTATTTTATTTAATAAATTTAAGCTTTTACTAGGTTATTACATGCCTATTTAATTACTTTATAAGTTCTAAAGGCAAAAGCCTAAGCTTTCTTATCAGTAAGCTATTTATAAACTATAGGTAATTTACGTATACACTTATGCTAATTAAAATATAAATAGAATCTATAACTAAGCTCTAGCTTATACGGCGATAGATTTATAGATTTATAAAATAAAATAGCTTATATAAAATCCATAAAGTGTAGTATGTCAGACTAGTTATTTTAATAATAATTAATAAAAAATCTTAGCTTTTAGTTAACATACTAATTAAAGATCTTTATATTTCTATTAGTTTATAAATAATAAATTATAGAGAGCTTCTGCTTTATACTAGTAAGCTTATAGAGTTTATCTATAAATACAGAGATAAATTAAGAGCCTTAATTTAATATTACTATCTTAGGTAGGCTGTAGATATGCTAGATGTATTTATAATATAGCTAAACTACTTTTAATATAATAATTTTTTTATATAAGGTAGTAAAAAGGCTTACTTATTTAAATAATTAATAACTATAAAAGCATTATCATGCCCTTTTTTGTCTTTTAGAAATGTTTTAAAATTAAAAGAAATATACTACCAGCAGCGCTTACCTATTAGTAAAAGATATAATAATCTTAAAGTCTTATTACATAAGATATATATATAGTAATAGGTTTTATAGTTAGTAATATAGGTATTAACATTAAATAGTAGACCTAATTAGTAATATTAAGTTAAAAGTAACTATTTAGTTTTTCTTTTTTTTAAATAAGTTATAACCTAGCAAGCGTGAATCTCTTTAATAAGATATATTCTTATATTATTAATATTAAAGACTATAAGCTTTTTCTTTTAAGTTAGTAAGTTTTTTTTTAGCTTTTAGTTCTACTTACTCTACTCTACTAGCTCTTAATAAGGCTAGAAAGTATTACTAAAATAATTTACTTCTAAAATAGCGTTTATAAGCTTATATAAAGCCTAGTTTTTATTACCTAGAATAAGAGAAACGCTGTCTATAGGTACTAGTACTAAATTAAGAGAAATAATAGCTATTACTAATAATAATAAGTTTAATTCTCCTGACCGAGATCCCTTAGGGGTCTATATAAGGTATCTATAAAAACTATATAAAAAGAAAACCTTTTATCTAATTATATATTTATATAGGTTAGTTATCTCTATATGCTTAGACTCTTACTAAGGTTATGTATATAAAAATAGCTTAGTTTATCTATAGGCTAAAGTATATTCGCTTTTTTAATATCTAGACTTCACTAAAATACATCCTCTCACACTTAATATCTAATTTAATATAAAATAAAAATCTTATACTATATTTTATACTTCTCTTCTATAAGTTTACTGTTTTTTTCTATTTATTAGAATTCTACTTTATTCTAAAGATAGCAGTCCCAATTAGAGCAGATTTTTAAAGTAAGTTAAATATAAAAATCTCTTTTTATTATAAGATTTTACTTATTATCTGCGTGTTATCCTACTTCTATTTTATTTATATTTTATTAGGCTGTTTTCTTTACTTTCTTATTTTAACTTAATTTTAGTAGTTTTCTCTCTTTTTTCTTTCTACTTTTGTTTCTTAAGTGATCTGTAATTTCTTCTTTTCCTTTTCTTTATACACGTGCGCTTATAAGAATTAATTGAGCTTTAATATTTATATAATCTAATTAGCAACCTTTAGTAGTATTTTATTATTATTTATTTAAGTCTAAAAATCTAAGATCCCTGTGATATGCTAAAGTTATATTCTTTTTTTATTAAGGCGTAGATATTATATAAATATATAGCAAATAGTCTATCTTCTACTATAATTATAATTAGAAGAAGATACTAATAGTACTTTTATCTTATATAGAAAAGCTTTAAGGCTAATTACTTTAGTATAGTATAAAATAATAATAAAGCTCTAGGCTTTAATAAGGTCTTTATATCTTTATATATTAGCTTTACTCTATCTGCCCTGTATTATAACTAGTATATATAAATTATTCTTTCTCTTTTTAGTATAGTTTTTCTATTACTTTAAGACTTTTTTTTTAAATTATTTTTTAACCAGGCTTCTGTAGCCTTTCGCTTTTCTAAAATTTCTTTAAAGTTTTATTTCTATTATATTATTACACATCTAATTATTACGTTAGCAAGTTTCTTAATTCTTTTATTTAGTATATATTTCTAGTAGTTATGATATTATCTTTAGATTTAATTACGAAGGTCTTAGAATAATTTCCTAATTAGAAAAGATATTTATAATATTCTTATAAGTAATATTCATTTCTTTATAAAGTAACTAATAAACTTAATCTCTACTTCTTTTTTTAGTAGCTTAGTAAATATAGCTTTATATATCTCTATAACTATTTAAAGATACTAGTTTTATACTACTTAAAGTTTTTGTAGATTAGATTTTAAAATAGAACCTTTCACCCTATCTAGTTTATACTAAATTTTATAGTTATAAGTAATGGTTAGTTAGATTAGTGTAGTATATAGTTATTTAAAGTTTTTTATATTAGCTTTCTAAATAGAACTTGTAAGTCTTTTTAGAATATTCTTTAAGTTTTTAGCCTTACTAAGCGTGTTTTTAATATATGAGTACTAGTTTAGTTTTTTATTTATAATTATTCTTAATATTTATATAAAGTTAGCTAGTGCTTCTGTAAAGCCTTTAATTCTAAATAAAACTAATCTTTTATTATTTATATTATATTTTCTTATAAAGTACATGATTTTGTATTTGTTTGGTGTAAATTATATTTTATATATTTTTACCTATCTTTAGCACTACTTATACGCTTTTTTAATTATTATATAGTTCTTTTAAATATTTAAAGAGATTACTATAAGATAGGTATTATCTATATATACTAAGAACTCCGTCTCCGTAATATTTTCTAGTAGGGGTGTAATAAATAAAAGAAATAATATAAATAATAAAAAGCTACTTTATAGAATACTATATTTTATTTTTTTATAGTTAGAAAAAAAGCCTAGGAGTTTAACCTTAGTTATTTATTCTTTTAAAAAGGATTTAATATATTAAATAATCTACTTAGAAATACTCTTTTCTTTTAGGTTAAATAAGAGTCTTTTATAGTTGTAATAGTGCTACTTACTCTACTTACTATAAGCTATATAATATTATAACTAGCTATACTAGCTATAATCTAGCGTAGAGCTTAGAGCATAGCTAGCTTATACTTAAGCTATACACCACTCTATTTAGAGGCGAGCCCCCTTTGTACCTCTTCTCTCCTTATCTTAGTATAGCTAAAATAGAGCTAACTTATTCTATTAACCTGCATCTATATAATAACGCGTGAAGACTGAGCCCGTCATTATAATAATTAACTTTATTAAATACTTTAGTAATATTTAAGCTAAGAACTATAATAACTTTACTAGTTTACTATATAGTATATATTAGTTCTACTAGGTACTTTAGTACTATAATTATAAATCTTCCATATCTTACTATTTAGTTTAGTAGTAGTAGGTTAAATTATTTAATTAAGTTATTAAGTCTATTAGTTACTACTACCTTTAAGATTTTCTTTATACAAGATAAAAAGGCTATTAGTCTCTAACTTTTTAAAATATTATATATATTTTTTATCTAGTTTACAGAGGACTACCGTGACTAATTATTTAAAATTAATTAGATAGTATTCTAGAAAAAGACATACTTAGAATAAATAGCAGAATAGTTTCTTTAGTATTATTATATAATTTTTAATATATCTATTAGTAACTTTATATAGTCTGTTGGCTTTATCTTTAGAGAATTTAACCATAATATTATATATTTCATCTTCTAGTATTTCTGGGCTTAAGAATAGTCTTCCTTTTTCTACTTTAAAGAATTTAGAGGTAAGATCTAGAATTTAATTTTTCTTTCTTTATATTCTAGCTATTTCCTGCTATAGTTTTAATATTACTTAAGCATTATTTTCTATCTATTAGTCTTTTTCTAGTTTCTTATAAATATTTCTTATTATCTCTAAGTCTGAAAGGTTTGTGTTCTATGTAAATAAATAAAAAATACCTAAATAAAAACTCTACTTTTCTATTATTATTAGTAATTATATAATTATCTAGTCCTTCTAGGTCAGGTACCTAGAGTAGATTTTTTAGTATATATATAACTTTAGTCTATTATACTAGCTTCTAGAGTTTTTTATTTTAGTTTATAACTATAGCTATTATAAACTACTATTAGTTCTTTAATATCTAGTAGATAAGTTTTTTTTTTTATTTTCTAGTGTCTTATACGTCTCTTAGTCTGTCTCTAGTCTTAATTACTAAGCTTATTTTCTTACTTTCTTAGTTTCTTTAATTTTAGCTTTTACTTTGGGTGTTATTTGGGGGTCTGTTTTATCTAATAGTTTAGTAAAAAATACTTTTTTATTAATTATAGCCATAAAAGCATCTTCTAGTGCTTAAGAGAATTACTTAGTATTTATAATTATTAGAAAAGATAAATAGCTAATTTTCTTTATTTAGAATACTAATTTCTTTTTAAAGTCTATTTAGTTAACATGTTTTTAGAGGCGTCGCCGGTCGTTATATAGTAGTAATTAAATATTAAGAATTATTTTAATAAGCTTATAGTCTAAATCTATTATTATTTTTTTATATTTATAGTATGAGATTAACCTTCTTGATAGTGCTTCTATTAGAAAAGTAAGATTTATAATAAAGAAGTTAATTATATCTTTAGTTTTCCTCTATATATCTAGTTCTCTTAAGGTAGTAAGGTAAAGAATTTTCTGTATTATATTATAAAGTTATATTACTTTAGCTTCTAATATCCGTACTTATAGACCTCTCCAGCTTAAGTAATATAGATTAAAGTTATTAAAAAGAATATATTTACTTTTTTTCTTTAGAATAGAAATAAATATCTTAATATCTAAGTTAACATATCTATTATAAACATTATGAATATTAATCTTCTTAATTTTAGTTTTAAGAATAAGTGTTGCTATGTCGTTTATGTGATATTTCTATTTCTATTTTTTTTTAAATTAAGTAATTTATTAACATAAAAGCAGACCCCGGCTTTTTATTTATTTCTTTAAATAGTATAGAAGTTTTAATAGGAAAGGGAACTTTTTCCCTATTTTATTTTACTCTTTACTAGGTCTTATATTACTATAATATTTTATATACTTTATATTTAAAGTATAATCTAAAACTATACTCCTACTATATAATGTATATTAAACTGTAAGATTTAAAGTATCTTTAGGCCTAATTCTATACTTAAGTAAGCTTATTAGTTTTTATTTTCTTACTTATTACTAAGCGTAGCGAAGCTTTTTCTATTTAATTAGAGGGAAATTTTTTAATTAAAACTACTTTAAGATAGCGCTAAAGTTTTTCGTTTTTTAATTAATTAAGAAATTCCTTTATCACGTGATCTGGTTGTAAGTGAGGAATATTAATTTACTACTACTCTTTACTACTATAGCTTCTCACTTAACTAATACTTCTCTTACGTAATTAATACTAAAGTACTTTGCTATATTCTTTACTAATAGATATATCTTCTTACTATTAATATGGTAACCCTAAAGATATTGCTACTAATAAAATAAATTATAGTACTTAAAAAGCTAGGTACTTGTGCTATATTAAGCTAATATTTAGCTTTACTAAGGCCTTTACTAATCTATTTACTAATTTATATCTAGACTTATACTAAGCTGCCCCTAAAGTCCTGCACTGAGCTATCTCTAAAGCTTTATATTAAATTCAAATCACGCTTCCTACAGGGGAAAGGGGGGTTTAAGAGGGTTTCTTTTTTAATATATATTAGATTTAATTTAAATTATGCTCCTTGTAGGGGAAAGGGGGTCTAAGAGGGTCTCTCTTTTAATATATATTAAATTTAATTTAAATTACACTCCCTGTAGGGGAAAGAGGGTCTAAGGAAGTCTCCCCCTTAATATATATTAAATTTAATTTAAATTACGCTCCCTATAGGGGAAAGAAGGGTTTAAGGGAGTCTCCCCCTTAATAGCCAAATCTAATTCAATATAGGAGCTAAATCTAATTTAATGTAAGAGCTAAATCTAATTTAATATAAGAGCTAAATCTAATTCAATATAAGAGCTAATTCTAATTTAATATAAAAGCTAATTTAGATTTAAAGTAAGAGCTAATTTAGATTTAATAGTTACTTCTCTAACGTAACTTCTATTATACTATTTTATTTTTTTATGCTGCTTCTCTTCTTACGCTACTTCTCTTCTTATACTACTTCTCTTTTTATACTGCTTTTTTCCTTACGCTGTTTTTCTTTTTATGTTATTTTTCTTTTTATGCTACTTTTCTCCTTACGCTGTTTCTCTTCTTACGTTGCTTTTTTTTTTATGCTGCTTTTCTAACTCTACTTCTCTTACGCTATTTTTCTTATACTATTTCTTTTATACTATTTTTTAGGCTACTTCTCTATATCTACTCTTTCACGTAGCTTTTTTTATACTACTTATTACTAAGCGTAGTGAACCCCTCTAACATTAATATTAGCTTTAGTATTTTATTTTATTTTATTATATTATATTAGCTTTAGTATTTTATTTTATTTTATTTTATTATATTAGCTTTAGTATTTTATTTTATTTTATTTTATTATTTTATTTTATTTTATTTATTTTATTTTATTTTATTTTATTTTATTTTATTTTATTTTATTTTATTTTATTTTATTTTATTTTATTTTATTTTATTTTATTTTATTTTATTTATTTTTAAAAAATTAAGATTATAATTTAAAGTTAGTATATTACACAAAATTAAATACTATTAATTAATGTTATTAAAAATATTTATTAAAATATTTTTATTTTAGTAACTAGTTTATAAAATTGCTAAAAATTTTATTAATATTTTTTTAGCTTTAAGTTATAACTTTTAATATTTTACAAAAGATTATAAAAGCTTTTTAATTAATGTTTTTAATAGTAAGTGTTTTTATGTATTAATTATAGTACTATTTAATTAACTTTAACTATTAATTAATTTGCTATTTATATTAAATAAATTATAATTTAGTTTTAAATTTTTTATTACTTTTTTAATGTATTTATGACTTAGTTAGTTATACTAATTTTATTAGTAATATAATTTTAGTTTATATTATTAAAACTAGTAATTACTAGTAAAAGTTAATTATAAAAATATAAAGTTAAATATAAAGTTTATATTAAATTAAAATTTAGTATTTTATTTTTAAATTTAAAAAATTTATATATAATAAACTTTACTATACTTAGTATTCTAATATTTATATTAGCTTTGGTATTATAAAAATAGTAAATAATGTTAATAAAAATAAAAATACTTTAAATTTTATAGTTTAATATATATTATATAATAAAAGTTTAGCTTTAAATTATATTTTAAATAAAGTAAAATAAAATAAAAAGTAAGTTTTTCTTACAAATTTTTTTACCTTATTTAAAGAAATAAATAAAGTATTAAAATTTACTTTTATATTAATATAACTTTAACTTAAAAAATATAAAAGTAAAAATATTATATAAATAACTTAACTATTAGTATTTTTAATACTAAAATTAATAGAATTAATATTTATAATATATAAGAAATATATATATTTAAATATTAAAACTATTCCTTTTTTTTAAAAAAATTAAACACATGTTATTAAAAAAAATTAAAAATTATTATTTAAACTAAAAAATGCTTATATATATAAAACTTAAAAACTAACATAATACAATTTTATAATTTAACGTAAAAAGATTTTTTATTTTACTTTAAATTTAATAAAACTTTTTATTTTATAATATAACTTATTTTAACTTTTTTTCTATTTATTAAAGTTTATATTTATTTTATATATTTAAATTTTTTTTAACAAGTTAATTTATTAAATATAGTTAAGTTTTAAACTATTAAAATACTTTTATATACTTTATATAAATAAAGTTTTAATATAATATTATAATTAAAAACCTTTGTTTTTAAAAAGTTCTATTTTTAAATAATAGAGTTATTTTTAAATATATTAAAAATTAGTTACTTTTACATTTTTATTTAATATAGTTATAAGTTTATTAAATTTTAAACTATTAATAAAATTTATTACTATATTTACTATATATACTTAATAACTATTAACTTTATTAAATTTAATATTAAAAAAATTAAATATTAAAATTAATACTTTACTAATTATTTATTAAGTAATTATTTAAATTTTTTTTACCTAATTATAAAACTAATTTAAGAATTATTTATACTTTATTATAATTTTTAATAATGTTATAATAGAATGAAATATTTTTAATTATTTCAAATAGTTTTAAAGCTAATTAAATTAAAATAAGTTAAATTAGTTTAATTTTATATTTATTACTATATTTTAGTAGTTATTACCATAAAAGTATAAAGTGTTTTTAAGCTTTTTTAGTTAAAGGTTATAAAAGAATTACTTTATACTACTTAAGTACTTTTACTATTTAATTACACTAAAAATTTCTTAATTAGAAACCCTAATTTTAGTTTAACTTAATTAGTAGAAAATTAAAAACAAACTGTGCTAAAATGTAACAATTTAAAAAAAAACAAAAGAACAGAAAATTGTATTACAAATAAATAACTATTATTTGTTTTTAAACTGTTTTTTTATTTATTTTTATAATACTTACCTAATAAGTATTTTAATTTTACTTTCTTTAAGTTATTTTAAACTTTACTACTTTTAGCTAATAGTTTAGTTTATTGAACATCTTTTTTTTATAATATAATTTTCTACTCTATAATTTTTACTTAAAAAAGTGTAGTTTAAAGTTTATAACGTTTATTTTAAAAAAAAGTCTTAATAAACTTAATATTATATAACTACTATTTCTTTTCACAAATTTAAGTTTATATTATAAAGAAAAACAACTTTTTAAAATAAATTATACTAAATTAAATAAAAAATAGCTTAAGTTAAACAACATAAAAAGTTATAGAAAAAATATTGTAAACTTAAGTAACTATGAAAAAAATGTGTTAAAAGCCTTAACAGATTTTTTTTAAAGAATAATAAAGCTATATTTATAGTTTCTTAACTTTTATTTTTATTTTAGTAAAGACTTATAGTAGTTTAAACAATTTTTTTAAATTCTAACTTTTTTATATTTATTATATAACTTCTTAAACTAAACCTACTACTTAAGTATACTAGAAAAAAAGGTTATAAGTTTAATACCTAAATTTAAGAATACTAGAAATATGTTAATAACATTACTTTATTTCTTACTTTTTAATTTCAAGTAAAATACGCCTACTGTTACTTAAATAACAAACCTTAATATTATTAGAACTAAACTGTTTACTTTATTCTAAAATACTAAAAACTAACTTAACTTTTTTAAACTTAAATAAAAAAGCACTATTATATACTTGAGGCAACTTTTAAAAATAAAAGTAAAAAGCCTAGTAACGGAAAAAAAATATAAGATAGAATTAATAAATTCTAACTAAAGTTTTTAATTATTTTAAAAAGTAATAAAAAAGTATTAAATCTTGTAAATTTTTAAATAACTTTAATAAAAATTATGTATATAAGTTTTTTTCCATTTTTAATAAAAAGGTTTATTTAAAATTAAACTTTTAACTATAATATTAGGCTAGTTTAATTAACTTTAAAAGTATTATAAACTAGTACTAATACGTTATACAAATAAAAGTATGTAAAAACTTTAAAAATAAAATAAAATAAAATAAAAGGCCCAAATCAAATTCCAAAAAAAAATTAATGTAAAAAAGTAAGAAAAAGTAAGAAAAAACTTTATACAACTTAAAAGCCCTAAAAAACACTTTTAAAAAAAAGTATAAAAAAAAGCTTAAAAAAATAACTTTTGTTATTATTACTATTAACTTAAATACTATAAAAATAAGTATTTAAAGTTTTAAAAAAAGTAAATAAAAAAAAGCTTTAGGTTATAAGCTCTTAAAGTTAATAAATAAAGTTAGTTACTAAAAAAAAGTAGGTTATTAATATATAACTAAAAAAGAAATAAACTAAGTAAAAGTAACTTAAAGATACTCTAATTTTCCTAAAAAAGTTGTATAAAAACTAGAAAAATTAGTAGCCTATTAGGCCTTAGTTAATAGTAATATTTAAGCAAATTTTATAAACTAGTTAGTTACTATAAAAACTTGTTTTAAAATTACCAACTTTTTTATAAATAAATTTCAATCCTTAAACAAACAAACTTTATTTTAAACTAAATTAAAATACTTTATAGTATTAAAAACAGTATTAACTAAACTTATAAAAATAAAATAAAATACTTTATTTTTATTTAACTATAGTTTACGCAAACTAGAAATTAAGTTAAAACTTATAAAAAAAATTATATAACTTACTTTATAGTTTTTAAGTTTTAGAAGATAAAGTATTAAGAAAATATATTTATTAAAACTTTTAGAAAAAATGCTTAGTTTTGAAAACTAGTACACTGAAAAATTTTTATTAAAAAAAATAATAGAACTTTTTGTTTCTATGTAAATTACTAAAAACTAAATGTAATTACTATAAAAATAAATACTTTCTTTTATTAATTTAAAAAGTTTTAAACTAATTTAAGTAGGTTAAAGTTTTACAAAATTATATTTCTAAAACGTGTATTACTAAATTTAAATATAAATAGAAAACAAATAAAAAACTATATTTAGAATGTAATATAACTACTTTAAATATACTATTATACTTTTTAAGCCTATAAATACTTTTTCTATATTTTAAAGTTATATTAACTTTATTTATTAAACTTACTTAATATTTACTATATTATTTACTTTAATAATATACTTATTTACCTTTAAAATAAATAGTAGTATATAAAGTATATTAAAAAAATTAAAAACCCTAACTATATATAAAGCTTTTCAAGTATAACTTTTATACTAACTATATTTTCTAGTTAAAATTTGTTGTTTTACTTTATAAAGTGTAAATATAAAAAGACAATACTAAGTGAATTTAGAATTAGCTAATTTTAAAAGGTATATAAAATATTAGAATTTTCTTGGAATTTATAAACTACTATAAAAGGTTTATTAATAAATTTTTAGAAGGTACTATATTTTTATATAAGTTAACTTAAAGGCCTTATAAATTAGCAAAAAAAAAATACTAATAATAAAAAAAGATTTTTACTTTTAGTTTTTAATATTAAAATTCTAAAAGCTTTTTACTAATTTAAGTAGTTTTTTTTTTTTAAGAAAAGCCTTTTTTAGTTTACTTTAAAACACTTTAGTTAAGTTAAAACTAATACTTTAAAATTTATGATTTTAAGTATTTTAAGTTAGTTTAAAGTTAATAAAGTAAGAAAAAAGTACTAGTACTTAGTTAATTTTTTTTACGTAAAATAAATATGGCAAAGCGTAATTATAATACTTATAATAATAAGTTACTAGTAATTATAAAAGCATTTAAATATTAGAAATACTACTTAAAAAAAGCTTTTTAAGTAGTAGAGCTTTTTACTAACTATATTAACTTTTAAAAATTTATGTTTACTAAAGTCTTATTTTAATAATAAGCTAAGTAAAGAAAATAGTTTATACTTTTTAAATAAAATAAACTTAGTAAATAAACTTTTATAAAAGCCAGACTATAAGTTTAGTAAAATAAAGAGTTTAAAAAAAATTAGTACTTAAAGTAAACTTTTCTAAAAGTTATTACATAAACTTAAGTTAAGTTAAAGTCTATTAAAAAAAAAGTAGAAAATAGAAAATACTATTCTACTTTAAAATAGTCTTAAAAAAGGCTAAGGTTAGAGCTACTATTTAAAGTATAGTTTTAGAAAAGTTTAAAATAACAAAAAGCAACTAGTATACTAAGTAAATTAAACTAAAATAGTAAAAAAAAAAAAAAAAAAAACCTTAAATAAGCTAAAATAACTACTTTAAAAAAGTTTTAATAAATAAATTTAATATAAAGAAAATATAAATTAACTTAAATTACTATAATTAAAATTTAACTACTATAGTTAATAAGTATTTAGTTTCAATTAATGTAGCTAACTAAACTTTATTTTAAAAATACTAAAAAAACTTTTACTAAACTAAAACTAGTTTAAAAAATATAGACTATATTTTTTAATACTAGAAAATTTAAGAAAAATTATGTTAACTTAAAACTTTTTATAATTACTTTAAACCTACTTTCTAAATAAATTAAGAAACTAAGAAAGCCTACTAACCTTTTTTAAAGCTAAAGAAAAAACTACTAAAATATAAGAAATTTTTTAAAATTTTTTAGGCTTTTTACTTTACTTAAAAAAGTCTTGCTAGTAACTAAATTAAGTATTTTTAAAAAACTTTTCTTAATATTAAATACACTAGTCTTAAATTAAAAATATTTAAATTAATTAAAGGTAGTTAAAAAGAGCTTAAAAGAAACTTGCCTTTTTTTTTTTAAAAAAAAAAAGAAGAAGAAGAAGAAGAAGCTAAATTAACTATAAGCTAGCTAAGCTAATACTTAATAAATATATTTTATTTTACTTACTTTTTTTAAGGCCTAAAATACTAGTATTGTTAAAAAAATAACTTATTAAAGTAAAGTAAGGTTAGTATATTACTAATATACTTATTTTTAGTTTTACTATTATAAGTTAGTTTTAGTAACTGTAAAGTAGTATAAAAAATGTAAACTTATATTTAAGCTATTAAGAAACCTTTTTTTAAGTATATAAAAACCTAATACTTATTATTTTAACTAAACTAAATACATTAAAAGTAGGTTAGTTAATATTATTATAATTAAATAAAAGCATTCTAACTTTAGTTAAGCTATTATTTATACATTCTAGTAGTTACTAAAGTAGTGTTTTTAAACTTAAAATAGCTTAAACTACTTAATAGTAATTTTAGCTCTTATTATAGTACTTAATATAGTAGTAAATTAAATTCTAGTTTTTATATATAACTAAGTTTTTATTAATATAGCTTAGTTTTATGAAAAGATAATAATTTATCTTTAAAGAAAAGAAGTAAAATTCTAGCTACTTAGTTAAACTAGCTACTTAATTAAACTATTTTCTAAAATTGCCGTTTTTCTATATACACGTTTAAACCTTTACTTTTACTTTTTTACAATTTTAATACTATTTAGAGTGTTATCTAATTTAAATAATATGTAATTACTTTAAAAAGCTTACATTTAGCTTATAATTAACATAGTTTATTAAAAATTAATTTCTTTTTTTTATTAAGTTTTCAAAACATTTAACGTACTATATTTAACTTTTAAAGTGTATAACGTAAACAAATGCTTAGCTAACAAGTATTAATAATTTTAGTAATATTTATTTATATAAGAAAAAGTATTAATAAAGTAATATATACTTTAATAATAGTGTAAAACTAGCTAATTCTAGTATAATATTTAAAAGGCCTTATAATAAATTTACTTTAAAAATAAGGTAATAAAAGCTATCTTACTAGACATCTTAAAATTAAGCCAAAATTTACTTACTATTATAATTAGTTGTAAAAGAACGCTGTATATTATAAATTAATAGAAAAGTCAATTATTTTATATAACGAAAATTCTATAAAATATAGAATTCTAACAAAAAATTAATATAATATAAATAAAAAAAGGCTTTATAAAAGGTATAAAAAATAGCTATAAAATACTTATTTTTATAAAAAATAAAAAAGCTTAGTTAATATAGTTAAAAGATTGCAATTAAGTTTCTATAATTTAAGTAATTAAAATAAATAGATACTTGCTACCTTTTTTTATAATCTTTTAAGAAAAGTAGATTTAGTACTTATAAATTAATTTTTTTTTATTAATTTACGCATAGTTTTATGAGTTAGCTTAGCTAGTTAAATAAATTATTTAATTATATTAACTTAAATTTAATACTTTAATAACTATATAAAGCTTTATATAATAAAAATATATTAGCTTTTAATTTTAAATAAACATAATTTTATGTTTTACTTAACTTTATTTAATTCTATAAAAAAATTAATTTTATTTTTTTTACTTTCTTTTTTATTTAACGTATATACTTTAACCTTTTGATATTGGTATTTTCTTACTTTTTATAAAAACTTATAAAAAGGAAGTTATGAAAATAACTTCTTTAGAACTAAGTATATTTTAAATTAGAATTTTTTTTTATATTATATAACAAAAAGTATAAAATAAATAGAGTTAAAACTGTACTTCTATTACTTACCTAATAGGCTTTATAGTATTATTAAACTTATACTTATTTTAGCTTTTATTAAGAACTTTTAGTCTATAATGTGTAATGCTGTTATAAGATGTAGTAGCTATATAACATAAACTATTATTACTTATTTAATAATAATAATAATAATAAGTTTAATTCTTCTGACTGAGATCCCTTAAGGGTCCATACAGGGTGTCTATAGAAACTATATAAAAGAAAAACCTTTTATCTAATTATATATCTTATAGGTTATCTTTATATGCTTAGACCTTTACTAAGGGTGTGTATAAAAGTAGCTTAGTCTATTTATAGGCTAAAGAATATCTATCTCTTATATTTAAGCTTTACTAAGATGTATTCTCTTACACTTAATATCTAACTTAACACAGAATAAAAACCTTATACTATACTTTATATTTTCCTCCCGCGAGTTTACTAATTCTCCCTACTCATTAGAGTTCTGCTCTGTTCTAAAGATACTATTTCTAAATAAAGTAAATTCTTAAGGTAGGATAAATATAGTGGTTCTATTTACCCATAAGGTTTCACTATAATCTGCGTGTTATTTTATTTCTATTTTATCTATAATCTATCAGGCCATTCTCTCTGCCTTATTTTAAGCTATTAATGGATTCTGTTCTTTCTTTTCTTTATTTCTCTTTTTTGTGTGATTTGTAATTTCTTCTCTTCCTCCTCTCTATACGCGCGCGCCTATAAGAATTGGTTTAGCTTTAATATTTACATAACCTAATTAGCAACCTTTAGTAGTATTTTATTATTATTTATCTAGATCCGGAAATCTAAGGTCCTTGTGATATTCTAAAGTTAAATCCTTTCTTTATTAAGGCGTGGATACTATATAAATATATAATAAATAGTTTGCTTTCTACTATAGTTATAGTTAGAAAAGAGCATAAATAGTACTCTTATCTTATACAAGAAAGATCTAAAGCTAATTGCTTTAGTATGATATAAAGTAATAATAGAGCTTTATATTCTAGTAAGGCCTTTATATTTTTATATATTAGCCTTACCTTATTTGCCCTGTATTGTAACTGGTGTATAGGGGTTCTCTTTTTAGCTTTTAGTATAAATCTCCTATCACTTTTTAACTCTCTTCTTAGACTATTCTTTAACTAGATTTCTATATATAGCCTTTTGTTTTACTAGGGTTTCCTTAAGGTTTTATACTTACTTAAGGTTTTATACCTTTTATGTTAATACACGCTAGATTATTATGCTAGTAAGTTTCTCTATTCTTTTATCTAACGTGTACTTTAGCTGATTACGGCATTATCCTCTAATTTAGTTACGGAGGTTTTAGAATGTTTTTCTAACTAAAGAGTCTATCTATAATATCCTTATAAGTAATGTTTATTTCTTTATAAAGTAATTAATAAACTCAATTTATGCTTTCTTTTCTAATAGTTTAATAGGTATGGCTTTATATGCTCTTATGACTATTTAAATACACCTATTCTATACTACTTAAAGTTTTTATAAATTAGATTTCAAGATAAAGCCTTTTGCCTGATCTGGTCTATACTAGATTTCATAGCTATAAGTAATAGTTAGTTAGATTAAAGTAATATATAATTATCTATAGTTTCTTATATTCACTCCCTAAGTAGATCTTGTAAGTCTTTTTAGAATATTCTTTAGGTTTTTAGCCTTACTAAGTGTGTTTTTAATGTGTAGGTGCTAATTTAGTTTTTTATTTATAATTACTCCTAATATCCGCATGAAGTCAGCTAGTGTTTTTATAAAGTCTTTAATCTTAAATAAAGCTAATCTTTCATTTCCTACGCCACATTTTCTTATAAAGTATATAATTTTATATTTGTCTAGTATAAATTATGCTCTATGTATTTTTACCTAAATTTAGTACTGCTTATACGCTTTTTCAATTATTATATAGCTCTTTTAAATATTTAGAGAGATTACTATAAGATAGGTATTATCTATATATACTAGAGACTCCGTCTCTGTAATGTTTTCTAATAAGAGTGCTATAAAAAAAAGAAATAATATAAGTAATAAAGAATTACCTTATAAAATACTATATCTTATTCTCTTATAGTTAGAGAAGAAGCCTGAGAACTTAATTTTAGTTATCTATTCTTTTAAGAAGGACTTAATATATCAGACAATCTACTTAAGGATATTCTTTTCTTTTAAGTTAGATAAGAATTTCTTATAGTTAACTTTATTAAACGCTTTAGTAATATCTAAACTAAGGACTATAACAACTTTACTAGTTTATTATATAGTATATATTAGTTCTACTAGGTACTTTAGTACTATAATTATCAATCTTCCACGTCTTACTATTTAGTTTAGTGGTAATAGGTTAAATTATTCTACTAAATTATTAAGCTTATTAGTCACCACTACCTCTAAGATTTTCCCTATATAAGATAGGAGGGCTATTGGTTTCTAACTTTTTAAAATATTATATCTTTTCTTATCTAGTTTACAGAGGACTACTGTAACTGATTGTTTAAAATTAGTTAAATAGTATCCTAAAAGAAAATATACTTAAAATAGGTAGTAGAGTAGTTTCTTTAGTATTACTATATAATTCTTAATATATCTATTAGTAACTCTACATAGTCTGCTGGCTTTATCTTTAAAGAGTTTAATAATAATACTATAGATTTTATTTTCTAGTATTTCTAGGCTTAAGAATAGTCTTCCTTTTTCTGCTATAATAAAGTGAGAGGTGAGATCTAGGATTTAATTTTTATTTTCTCTTTAAGCTCTAGCTGTTTTCTGTTATAGTTTAAATATTACTTAAGTATTATTTTCTATCTATTAGTTTTCTTCTAGTATCTTATAAATGTTTCTTATTATCTTTAGGTCTGAGAGATCTGTATTACGTGTAAATAAAAAGAAATATTAAAGTAAGAGCTCTACTTTCCTATTATTATTAATAACTATACGTTTATCTAGTCCTTATAAGTCAGGTACTTAAGATAGTTTTTTTAGTATATATATAACTTTAGCTTATTATACTAGCTTCTAGAGTTTTTTATTTTAATTTATAACTATAGCTACAGCAAACTGCTATTAGTTCCTTAATATTTAGTAAATAAACTATTTCTTCTTATTTTTTAGAGTTTTATATGTTTTCTAGTTTGTTTTTAGTTCTAATTACTAAGCCTATCTCCTTGCCTTTTTTATTTCTTTAATTTTGGCTTTTATTTTAGGTGTCATTTGGGGGTCCGCTTTCTCTAATAGTCTAGTAAAAAATACTTATTTATTAATAGTAGCTATAAGAGTATCTTCTAGTACCTAAGAGAATTATTTAGTATTAGTAATTATTAGTAGAAATAGGTACCTAGCTTTGGGTAAGAGTTCTCTAGTAAATAGTTTACTAAAAAGTTCCTTAAATAGATATTAGGTTCTTTTCTTTATTTAAGATACTAGTGCTTTTTTAAAGTCTGTTTAGTTAATATATTTCTAAAAGCGTCTTTAGTCGTTATAAAGCGGTAATTAGATATTAAGAATTATTTTAATAGGCTTATAGTCTGAATCTGTTGTTATTTCTTTATATTTATAGCATAAGATTAACTTTCTTAATAATGTTTCTATTAGAAAGATAAGGTCTATAGTAGAGAAATCAACCGTATCTTTAGTTCTCCTCTATATGTTAAGTCCTTTTAGGGTGGCGAGGTAGAGAATTTCCTATGTTATATTATAAAGTTATATTACTTTTACTTCTAGTCTCCGCATTTATAGGCCTCTCTAGCTTAGATAATATAGATTAAAGTTATCTAAAAGAATATATTCGCCTTTCTTTTTTAAGAGAGAAGTAAATATCTTAATATCTAGGTCAATATATCTATTATATATATTATAGATATTAATTTTTCTAATCTCAGTTTTAAGGGTAAGAGTTGCTAGGTTATTTATGTAGTATTTCTATTTCTATTTCCTTAAGTTAAGTAATTTACTAATATAAAAGCAAACCCCAGCTTCTTGTTTATTTCTTTAGATAGTATAAAAGTCTTAATAGGAGAGAGAATTCTTTTCTTACTTTATTTTACTCTTCACTAGGTCTTATATTGCTATAATATCTCATATATTTTATACTTAAAGTATGATTTGAGATTATATACCTATTATATAATATACATTAAACTATAAGATTTAGAGCGTCTTTAGGTTTAATTCTATACTTAAATAAGCTTATTAATCTCGTTTTTCTTTATATTAGTCATTTCTACTTCAGGTGCCGTTTTTTAGTTACTAGATTAAAAGTTATTAACTACTATTTGTGATTAGGTAGAGTGTTTTCTATAGTATTAAAAGCTTAGCATTCTTTCTACTTTTCTTTAAGTAGATATTGTTATTATTATAGCTAATAAATCCACTTTCCTCTTTCCCAGGGTGGACGTGGTTCGGTGAGTGGTTATTTAAATCTATTATAATCTATTTATTATATATAATATATCTGTTATATAGTTTACGCTTTTTTATATTAGTTCTTAAGTTTATACTATAGCTCTCTCTTAATACCAGTATTCTTTACTCTAGGCTAGGTGTAATTTACGGTAAAGGGCGTATTCTATTTTTTCTAGATTTTTATATTAATAGGTATTATAATATTTAGAGCATTTACCACACCTTATTCTATGCTTATAATCTTTTATAATGTGGTTATATTTTTAGTATTTAAAGTATTATTTAATCCGCTAGTTATTAGACCAGGGGTCCGCTATATAAATATAGTATTAAATAAAAAAGCCTTTTTTAATAATATTTTAAGCTATTTCTAGTTTATTGACTTCTAGAATTATTATACTTGCTTTTTTTATTTTGGCGTTTTTCCTATTCTTCCACTAAAAGCTTTAGATTTAGATATGTGGGATGTATATTCGGTTTTATTTAGTTTATATAGCTATTATATCTTCTTTTCTTTTATTTTAGATGTTAACCCCATGAATCTGTATAGCATATAGTTTTTTTTTTTTTTTAGCTTTTAAGTTAATTAGTTAAATCTAATAGTTATTTTCTATTAGCTAGGTCTTTATCTGCTTAGTAGCTATTATAATAATAAAGTTAATTTTAGAAATCACCCTAACAGCAACTACGCACTGTAGAGATTAGTAATAGTTATATACTCTATTTAGAAATTTAGCTAAGATAAGTGTATTTAGTTCTTATAGGACTCCTTTATTATTTATTTAAATCTAAATTAATAAATCTGTTTTCCTAACTGGTGTGGGTCTTATTACTAGTACTATAGTTATAATTACTAGGTTTTATACTATTTTAGCGTACGTTAGTTTAGTGTTTTATAAAATTCAAATTTCCTAAATAATATCTTAAAGAGTTAGTTTCTGTTTATCTAGTTAATTAGCTAGATTATTAAGTGCTTAGAGCTTTATCTTTTGAGTGTAGTAATTAAAAAGTATATTATCACATAAAATAAAGAAATTAACTCTAATATTTTTAGTATAGACTCTAATTACCCTTTTAAAGTATTTTAATGTTATTAGTTATGTTATTTTACTTTCCTTCTACAGTTAACTAGCTACTTTTAATATTTATATATTTCTTAGTATTATTCTATAAAAGCGTTGTCTGTTTTATTTATTTAATAATCTCTTCTTCTTTTTTTCTCCTGCTAAGAATTTATTAAGCTATAGCTTAAGGCCTAAGTACTATTATTACCCACTAAAGTACATAATATCTTTATAAAATAATATTAAGAAATATATAGATAATAAAAGCGGCTAGCTAACTGTAAAAAGGAAGTAAAACAATAAAATTAATAGCATTAATATATTTTAGAGAGGTAATTAGGGCTTATATTAGAAACATTAAAGCTAATCTCTTTATCTTAAGTAATACTTTTTTTAATTACTATACTCTAGAGATAAAGCTCTAAGCGCTAGATAATCTTATTAATTAACTAAATAAAAAAAAACTAACTCTCCGGGACGTTATTTAGGAAATTTAAACTATATAAAATACTAAGCCAACATACGCTGAAATAGTATAAAATCTAGTAACTATAATACTAGTAATAAGACCTATATTAGTTAGGAAAACAGACCTATTAATCTAGATCTAAATAGATAATAAGGGAGTATTATAAGAACTAAATACACTTATCTCAGCTAAACTCCTAAATAGAATATATAACTATTACTAATCTCTATAGTGTGTAGTTATTATTTAGGTAATTTCTAAAATTAGCCTTATTATTATAATAGCTACTAAGTAAATAAAAACTCAGCTAATAGAAAATAACTATTAGGTTCAACTAATTAACTTAAAAGCTAGAATTAAGAAAAAACTATATACTATACAGATTTATAGTGTTAATATCTAAAAAACGGAGAATAAAAGAAAAGAAGATATTATAGCCTTATAAACTAAATAAAACAGAATATATATTCCATATCTCTAAATCTAAAATTTTCGGTGGAAAAATAGGAAAAACGCTAAGACAAAAAAAGTAAGCATAATAATTCTAGAAGTTAATAAACTAGAAATAGTATAAACTGGAAATAGTATAAACTATTATTAAAAAAGGTTTTTTTATTTAATACTATATTCATATAGCAGATACCTGGTCTAATAACTAGTAGATTAAGTAATATCTTAAATACTAAAAATATAACCACATTATGAAGAACTATAAGTATAGAATAAGATATAATAAATACTTAAGATACTATAATACCTATTAGTGTAAAGAAAATCTAGAGAAATTAGAATATACTCTTTACTACAAACTACACCTAGCCTAAAGTAAAGAATATTGGTATCAGAAGAGAGTCATGGCCTGAATTTAAAAATTAATATAAAAAGATTTAAACTATATAACAGGAAGACTATATATAATAAATAAATAATAAATTTAAATAACTACCCACTAGATTATATCTACTTTAGGAAAGAGGAAAGTGAATATAATAATATCTATCTAAAGAAAAATAGAAAGAATATTAAGCTCCTAATATTATAAAAAACGCTTCTTTAGATTATAAGTAATAGTAGTTAATAATTTTTAATCTAGTAATTAAGAGATAGTATCTAAAATAGAAATAACTAACACAGGTAAGAAAATAGAAACTAATGAGCTTATTTAAGTATAGAATAAGGCCTAAAGACACTTCAAATCTTATAGTTTAATATACGTTATATAGTAAAGATATAGTTTTAGATAATACTTTAAACATAAAGCATATAAGATATTATAATAATATAAGACCTAGTAAAGAGTAAAATAAAACAGGGAAAAAGCTCCCTTTCCTATTAAGACTTTTATACTATTTAAAGAAATAAATAAAGAGCTGGGGTCTGCTTCTATATTAATAAATTACTTAACTTAAGAAAATAGAAATAGAAATATTATATAAATAACATAGCAACACTCATCCTTAAAACCAAAATTAGAAAGATTAATATTCATAATATTTATAATAAATATGTTGACCTAGATATCAAGATATTTATCTCTATTCTAAAGAAAAAAAGTGAATATATTTTTCTTAGTGACTTTAATTTATATTACTTAAGCTAAAGAGATCCATAAGTACAGATATTAAAAACTAAAGTAATATAACTTTATAATATAATACGAAAAATCCTTTACCTTACTACCCTAAAAGGACTAGATATATAAAGGAAAACTAAAGATGTAGTTAACTTTTCTACTATAGACCTCACCTTTCTAATAAAAGCACTATTAAGAAGGTTAATCTTATACTATAAATATAAAAAAATAATAATAAATTTAGACTATAAGCTTATTAAAATAATTTTTAATATTTAATTATTACTCTGTAACGACCGGCGATGCCTCTGGAAACATATTAACTAAACAGACTTTAAAAAAAAAACTAGTATTCTAAATAGAGAAAATTAGCTACCTACCTTTTCTAATAATTATAGATACTAAGTAATTCTCTTAAGCACTAGAAAATACTCTTATAGCTATAATTAATAAAAAAGTATTTTTTACTAGACTATTAGATAAAGCAGACCTCCAAATAACACCTAAAGTAAAAGCTAAAATTAAAGAAACTAAGAAAATAAGAAGATAGGCTTAGTAGTTAGAACTAGAGACAAACTAAAAGACATATAAGACACTAGAAAATAAAAAGAAATAACTTATTTATTAGATATTAAAAAACTAATAACGGTTTACAGTAGCTATAGTTATAGACTAAAATAAAAAACTCTAAAAACTAGTATAATAGGCTAAAGTTATATATATACTAAAAAATCCACCCTAAGTACCTGACCTAGAAGGACTAGATAATTATATAATTACTAATAAGAATAAAAAAGTAGAGTTTTTACTTAAGTATTTTTTTTTCTACACGTGACATAAACCTTTCAGACTTAGAAATAATAAGAAATATTTATAAGATACTAGAAGAAGACTAATAGATAGAAAATAATACTTAAGTAATATTAAAACTATAGTAGGAAATAGCTAGAACCTAAAGAAAAAAGAATTAAATTCTAAACCTCACCTCTCACTTCTTTAGGGCAGAAAAAGGAAGACTATTCTTAAGCCTAAAAATACTAGAAAATGAAATCTGTAATATTATGGCTAAACTCTTTAAAAATAAAGCTAACAGACTATATAGAGTTACTAATAGATATATTAAAAATTATATAATAATACTAAAGAAACTACTCTACTACCTGTTTTAAGTATGTCTTCTTTTAGAATACTATTTAACTAATTTTAAACAATCAGTTATAGTAGTCCTCTGTAAACGAAATAAGAAAAAATATAATATTCTAAAAAATTAGAGACTAATAGCCCTTTTATTTTACATAAGGAAAATCTTAGAAGCAGTAGTGACTAATAAACTTAATAACTTAATTAAATAATTTAATCTACTACTACTAAACTAAATAGTAAGATATGAAAGATCTATAATTATAATACTAAAATACCTAATAGAACTAATATATACTATATAGTAAATTAGTAAAGTCGTTATGGTTTTTAGCTTAAATATTACTAGAGTATTTAATAAAGTTAACTATAAGAGATTTTTATTTAACTTAAAAGAAAAGAGTATTCCTAAGTGGATCGTTTGATATATTAAATTCTTTTTAAAAGAATAAATAACTAAGATCAAGCTCCTAGGCTTTTTTTTTAACTATAAAAGAGTAAAATATAGTATTCTATAAGATAGCCCTTTATTATCTATATTATTTCTTTTTTTTATTATACCCTTACTAGAAAACATCACAGAGACAGAGTCCCTAGTATATATAAATAATATCTATTTTATAGTAATCTCTTTAAATATCTAAAAGAGCTATATAATAATCGAAAAAGTATATAAGTAGTATTAAAAATAGATAAAAATACATGAAGCATAATTCACGCCGGATAAATACAAAATCATATACTTTATAAGAAAACGTGATATAGGTAATGAAAGATTAGCTTTATTTAAAATTAAAGACTTTACAAAAGCACCAGCTAACTTTATGTAAATACTAGAAATAATTATAGACAAGAAACTAAACTAGTACTTATATATTAAAAACACGTTTAGTAAGACTAAATATTTAGAGAATATTCTAAAAAAACTTACAAGTTCTACCTAAAAAGCTAATATAAAAAACTATAGATAACTATATACTACACTAATCTAACTAACTATTACTTATAGCTATAAAATCTAGTATAGACTAGATAGAGTAAAAGATTTTATTTTGAAACTTAATTTATAAAAGCTTTAAGTAGTGTAGAACTAGTGTCTTTAAATAGTTATAAGAGCATACAAAACCACACCTACTAAGCTACTAAAAAAAGAGGTATAAATTAAGTCTATTAGTTACTTTATAAAGAAATGAATATTATTTATAAGAATATCGTGAATATCTTCTCTAATCAGGAAATTATTCCAAGACCTTTGTAATTAAATCTGAGAATAATATCACAACTATTAAAAGTATATACTAAGTAAAAGAACTAAGAAACTTACTAGTATAATAATTAGATATGTAATAATATAGTAGAAATAAAATCCTAAAGAAACCTTAGAAGAACAAAAGACTGCATATAGAGACCTAATTAAAAAATAGTCTAAAAAAAGAGTCTTAAAGTAATAGGAGAACTATATTAAAAAAAAAAAAAGAATAATTTATACACACTAGTTATAATACAGGGCAGATAGAGTAAAGCTAATATATAAAGATATAAAAACCTTACTAGAGTTTAGAGCTTTATTATTATTCTATACTATACTAAAGTAATTAGCCTTAAAGCTTTCCTATATAAGATAAAAGTACTATTAGTATTCTCTCTTAATTATAACTGTAGTAGAAGATAGACTATTTATTATATATTTATATAGTGTCTATACTTTAATAAAAAAAGAATATAACTCTAGGATATCATAAAGACCTTAGATTTCTAGACTTAGATATATAATAATAAAATACTACTAAAGGTCGTTAATTAGGTTATATAAATATTAAAACTTAATTAATTCTCATAAGCGCACGCGTACGGAGAGAAGAAAGAGAAGAAATTACAAATCACTTAAAAAAACAAAAGTAAAGAGAAGAAAGAGAGAAAACTACTAAAATTAAATTAAAATAAAAAGATAAAGAGAATAGCTTAATAGAATATAGATAAAATAAAAGTAAAATAACACGCAGATAATAAACAAAACCTTATAATAAAAAGAGATTATTATATCTAACCTACCTTAGAAATCTGCTCTAACTGGGACTACTATCTTTAGAATAAAGTAGAATCCTAATAAGTAGAAAGAAATAGTAAACTTATAAAAAAAAGTATAAAATACAGTATAAGGTTTTCATCCTATGTTAAATTAAATATTAAGTGTGAGAAAATATATTTTAGTAAAGCCTAAATATAAAAAAAATAGATATACTTTAGCCTGTAGATAAACTAAGCTATTTTTATATACATAACCCTAGTAAAAGTCTAAGCATACAGAGACAACTAACCTATATAAATATATAATTAAATAAAAAGTTTTTTTTTTATATAGTTTTTATAGATACCCCGTATGGACCCCCAAGGGATCTTAGTCTAAAGAATTAAACTTATTATTATTATAATAAAAGTATAAAAAAAAGTAGGTTTTTTTACTATATAATCTTTTCTACATTCTAAAAGAATAAACTAAAAACTCTTTTATTTATTAGTTTTATAAATGTAAATAAAGTATGCATTAATATTTAAGTAAATAAAAATTAATTACAGTAAATTAATTAGCTTATAATAAAATTTTAAAAAAAAATTAGTTTAACTATTATTACTAATTAAACTACTTTTTAAATTTTAAATAATAATTCTATTAAAAGGAAAAAAAGGAAAAAAAGAATTATACAAAATTTTTTTTTTTTTAATAAAGTAAAATATTTAACTATTAAAGTAATTCTTAAAGAAATTAAAAAACAAGAAACTTATAAAAAGAAGTAATTAACTATAAAAAAATAAGTAGTAGTTTTATAAAGTAAATTAGGCTTTATAAAGCTAATTTAAAAAAAGCTACTTATAGATTTTAATATATTTATCTTATGTACTACTAGATTCTGCTTTCTAAAAAATATCTAATATAAGCTAATAAAAGGCTACTAATATAAAAAGGTTTTTAACAGTTTAAATACTAATATTTTCTAAAATAGTTTATTAATATAAATAATTTATAAACTTCTCTCTCTCTAATAGCTTTATGTAAGAGAATTAATAACAATTTTATTAATAAGGTTAATAAATCTCTAAAATTAAAAAGAGAATAAAAACCTAGCCTTTTTAACGTTAGTGTGCTGCTTAATTAAAAGCTACTACTTATTAAAAACCTAAACAACCATAGTATTCTAAACTTATTTAAAAAAGTAAATAAAAAGAACTTTATTTAACTATTTTAACTGTTTTTTCTTAATAAGCTAATTAATAGGCTTTGTGTGTACACTAATTATAATATAAAGCTAATATATACTAAAAAGCTATTATAAAAAAATAATAATAATTAATAGAATTTAAAACACAAGTAGAGACTCTAAAAGCCTGTGTATATAAAAAAGCTATATACTTACTTTATTATACTTATACACATAAAAATACACAAAAACGCTAGAATAAAAAATTACTAGAGAAATAAGCATAGTTTTAAAGTAAAACACTATATTAGAGACTATATCTTAAGAATTTAATTTAAATAAATAGATTATTATTTCTACTATACAAGCTTAAGAGAGAAAGGCTAGAAACTATTTAAAATTATATTTAAAAGAGTTTAGAAGCTTTCTAAACACCTAAGAGCTTGTTTTTAATAATACTAGTAACTAAAAAAGTACCTAACTATTAATAAGTTAATATAGAGGTTTATAGGCTGTTTTAAATAAATTACTACAATTTCTTATAAAGCTAATAAAGTAGGATATAAAAATTAAATATTAGATAATAGTAGTTATATATATAATTAGCTCTTTTATAGTAAAAGTACAGTAAAAGAAAAGAATTCCTATTAATTAGTTTTTTTCTAAGTAGCTAAAGGCTTTATATTTACTAAATTTATAGTATTACACTTTACTTAGTTACTTAAACATAGTAAACATATTTTATTACTTAATAATCTATTTACTACTATTAGGCTATTAGAGTAACTTAAAGAAAAGAAAAGAAAAATTATAGAAACTATTTAAACTACAAAAACGCCTTTAAAAAAAAGGAAGAAAAGTAAGTATAAAAAAAAGTAACTTCTTAAGAAAATATATAAAATTCAACTTTGAATAAGACCTCTTAAAAGGAAACTTAAAAAGAAACTTAAAAAGAAACTTAGAATTACATTCTAAAGTTAGCTCTAAAAGATAAGAACACTAAAAATTAAAAAAAAAAAAAGGCTATATATAAAAGTTTTAATAAAAAGCTCATTAATATACAACTATATGATACAAATAAATTAAATAAAGTATAATTTTCTTTAAAAAATTTAAAAAAAAAAAACTATTAGCTAGTTTATATGGTATAATAATAACGTAGTTCTATTCACAACTACTATTAACAACAGTAAGATAATATACTCTTTTTAAGTTTATATACTTTATTAAAGTATCTACTAACTAATTAGTAGGTAAAACTATAGTATATACTAGAAAACGTTTATCTAAAAGTAAAATTAAAGTAATATAAACTTAAAAAGCCTTTAGAAATTTTATTAAAAAGAAGCTGTTTATTTTTAAGCTTATTAACTTATATAATTACTTTATAAATACTGTTAATAGATTCAACTAGTGAAAATCTTACTATAGGACTTTTTAAGTTTATAAAAAAAATTAGAAAGTTTTTTTTACTTACTACTAAATATTATATTAGTAAATAGCTATAAGCTATTACTGTATGTAAAAAAGATAAAAGACTTTAGCTATAACAGTGCTGCTTACTTTGCTTACTATAGACTATATAATATTATAACTAGCTATACTAGCTATAATCTAGTGTAGAGCTTAGAGTATAGCTAGCTTATACTTAAGCTATACACTATTCTATTTAAAAGTAAGCTCTCTTTATATTTCTTTTCTTCCTATCTTAGTATAGCTAAAATAAAGCTAACTTATTTTATTAACCTACATTTATGCTATGACGCGTGAAGACTAAGCCTATTATTATATTATACTAAGATCTCTCTAACTTAGCTAGATGATGGTGATATAATATTAAGATTAAACTATGTAATTAATAAAAGCATTTAATTTATTAATAACTGTACCTAAAGGATTAATTACATAACTACGCTAAGTTATTAATTTATTAACTATATAATCTCTACCGGAAAGCTCTATAGTAATAGGTAATTAAAACCTTAAGTAATAGCCTATATAAGTTCTGTATAGTAGACCTTAAAAGTAATTTAGTAGGTAACTAAAAAACCTATAATAGTAAGTAATATATTTATTAGATTAAAAGAGAGCTATAAGAGCTCTAGTAAATCCTCTCTCTTTTATTATCTTCTCTTTACTAAAGAAACTAACTCTTGTAAGTACTACTAGCTTATCTTTTCTATACTAGAAAAACTAACTCTTATAAGCACTACTAGCTTATTTTCTTTATACTAGAGAATTAGCTAATTACTTTACTCTACTAGGGGCCAAAAGCTTTATATATATATAAGAATAAATAGATTAAAACCATAGGAAAGCTCTTTATGCTAGAGATAAGAGTTAATTCTAAAATAATAGCTACTAGTAATAACTATATACTTATCCCTAAGTTACTTAGGTGTACCGCTATATACTATTCTAATAATATAATTAGAGAAAACTATACTATTAAGAAGCTCTATATTTAGACATGATATAATAAGAAACTTTTTATAGCTATTATTAAGAGCACTACCTAGAGAACTAACACTTATAAATCTTAGGAAATAGAGATTACGCTTTTTACTCTAATAACCCTTAATTAAGTAATAATCGCTAGCGAGCTAGAGCATAGCTATTTTAAAGTACTTATATATTATAACTATATTAATATACTAGGAAAAGCGCTTAATATAGCTAAAACTAAGCTTAATAAGGCTAGAGATAAGCTTGTTAAGCTTTATTAGCTATTAAATAACACGCTTAAACGCGTAGCAGATTAAGAGAATAAAATTAAAATACTAAGAGTATAGATAAAGAAATTTATATATAATATATACTCCTTTCTCTCTGCAAAGGCTAGCCTAGTGCTATTATTAATACTAGTAAAGAAAATACGCTTTATAGTTTTACTATAGACTTTTTAGAACTAGGCTAGCTATATAGCTATAGAACCTAATAATAGTTCTAATATAAGAAATCTTAGTAACTAAACTTTTTAAGTATTACTTTATGTACTAGCTACTTTACTAGCTACGCTTACTATAGGTAGCTATTAAGATAATAGCTACTTAGCCTAATTCCCTAATTTATTAATACTTAAGAACAGTAAGGATATTACCTTTAATTAATAAAGAAATATCCTAGAGGATAAGGTATATGCTAATTAAGACTAGTTTACTAAAGCTAGTAAATAAGCTATCTAAAAGAATATTATCTCTTATATATATACGCATATAGAGGGTTCTGCTAACTAGTATCTCTTAACACTTATATATATAATAAAAGAGAGTAAGTAGCTAGTTAGCTACTAGTATATAATAAATTACCTAAAAAAAACATATAGTAATTTATATAAGAGACTTAATACTTACTATAACTTCTAAAAGCTTTACCTTAAAGATCCTGTTAATTTTATTATATTTTAGAGTAATTTCTTTTACCTAGCTTAAGAACGCAGCCTACCTACAGACTAATAAGTAAAAAAATTCTATAAAAAGCTTCCAGACACTCTGTATACGTAGATAGGCATTTATTAATAATAATACTATAACTAGTATAATAAGTATATAAACTTAGCTTAAGATTTTACTAGAGAGCTGGCTTTTAGCACCAGGAAAGCTACTAAGCAGATTAATAAAAAAACTAGAAAAACTTAGCTGCTGCTAATTTAGTAATCTTATTTAAAAACTAAGTATTTAATTTATATAGTAGCTACTGCTATCCTACTAATACCTATCTTTAAACTAGCTAGTTACTATAATTACGGGAAATCTAGCTATTTTATAAAAGATTACTAACTACTTACTTAAGTTATAGCTAAAGTAATTAAGTCTATAGATATTAATAAAAAGCTTTATACGTCTTAAGATACTAGTAATAATAAGAAGTTTTAGCTTACTATAAAAGAACTATTAGAAAAAAACTTACCTTAAGAGAAGTCTTTTTCCTATAGTTATTTTCTAGAGCTATTAACTAGTTTAATTCTTACTAACTATTATTTAGTAAACTAGCTTTTACTTTACTCTATTATATCTCTATTAGTGGACTAGCTATTAAGTTAAGTAGTTATCTTAATACTAGAGTTAATAGTTTTATTCTAATATACCTAAAGCATATACACGCTATTAAGAAAAGGCTTAAGATAAAAACTTACTAAATAAAATCTATCCCCTTAGCTAGCTATAATAATAGACTAAATAAATAAGTAAATAAGTACTTTTAGGCTAATCTAGTACTAGATAACTACTATTTATTAACTTATTTTATTTTCTATAATATTAGCCGCCACGACCTTATAATTAGCTATAAACTATTTAAAGATATAGGTGCTTTAATTAACTATAAGAAGTAAACACTTAAATAGCTAGATAATAAGCTAATTAACTATAAGCGTAATATTATTATTCTAATGTGAAACCTATTAACTAAAATTAATCTTTTATACTAAGCTAATACTAACTAACGTGATAAGCTAATAAATATAGTAATTTTATAATATATCTATAAGCTACCTTAGCGCTCACTTCAGCGTATGATATAGTAAAAAAATATTAGAAAAATAAAAAAGTAGCTTTACTTATAATAGTAGCTAGAGCTAAGTAAGTAAACTCTTTATTCTTAATCTATCTCACGCAAAAATCTCTTTAAGGTAGGCCTTAAAATTAATACTATAAAAGCTATTACCTTTATAATATATATATAGCAGAAGAAAACTATATTAGAGTATATATAATAACAGGCTTAGTCTTCACGCGTTATTACATAAATATAGGTTAACAGAATAAGTTAGCTCTATTTTAGCTATACTAAGATAAGAAGAGAAGAGGTACAAAGGGGGCTCACCTCTAAATAAAGCGGTGTATAGCCTAAGCGTAAGCTAGTTATACTCTAAGCTCTACGCTAGATTATAGCTAGCATAGCTAGTTATGATATTATATAGCCTATAGTAAGTAAAGTAAGTAGTACCGTTATATTACCCCCTCTCTAAGAGAGGCTTGTCTCTGAGTCTCTAGGTTATAGTCTTCTTCTTACTAGTCTCTATACTACTCTTATTTTTAAAGCCGCTTTATTATCCTCTTCTGTTATGTCTAGACTCTTCTTTACTTTATATACTTTTAACTAGGTATCTAGTCGTGCTAGTGGTCCTGCTTTCTCTAGATAGGCCTTATAGTAATCTCTTACCTTATATAGGGCGCCTATAAAGCCTCAGGCGTTATACTAGGTAGGATCTGGGTTATAAGCTAGCTAGAATGCTTTATACTATAGTCAGCTATAGAATAGGCGGCTATTAAGGATTTCCTATACTAGCCACTTAAAATACCTATTAATCTCAATAGGCGGTTCCTTAGGTTTAATTTAGCCAGATAATAGGTAAGTAAAAGTCTTCTATAAATAGTCTATATAAAAGATATTAAGCATGTGTATATGTAATAGCAGCTTAAGATAATAGAAATATCTTTTTATGCCTATAATAGAATAGAGTCTGTATATCTACTGGTTAAGCTTTTAGCTAGATTAACTAGTAGTAAAGCCCTTAAGTGTAACATATATCTTATTTTTTATAAAGAAGTCTAGCTTATGGTGCTTCTTATTAGCCTATTAAGTCTATCACTCTTATACTTAAGCAATTCCTTATTAAGCTATTTCTATAGCTAGCTTTATTATATTATAATAAGCTTTAGCATAGCTCTGTGCTTCCTCACGTAATATTTATTTATAGACTATAGTAGATACCTTCATACGTTCCTCCTAGTTCTAGTAATAGATTAGCTAGTAGCTAAACTTAATTTAATAGAGTAATAAGCCTATAGTCTTATATAGTAGAATTATTTAAGCTTAGTCTATATAGGACAGCAGGTCTGACTAGTTGTTCTAATAATAATTAATAAATAAGCGTAGGTGCTAGTTAATGTACTAATTTAGAACCTTAGTATTCCCGTTAGTTTAGAGATAATATAGTGTTAAGAGTTTTTACTTAATTCCTATTAATCAGCATAGCTCATCTATAAATACTGAAGTGAACTAAAGACTGTAATTAAAGACTATTAATCTAAGTAAACTAAATACTTACTAGATATAATAATAGTACATATTAGCTGCCTAAGTAGCTATAGTGGTCTTATAGTAAGGTAGTAAGAAGTAATACTTACTTAGCTAATCTATAATAATAAAAGCATAGTTATATCCTTTCTTATCTAGAGAGAAGAACTTAAAGTCTATAAAGACATTTCACTATACTCGCTTAAAGATTAGCAGTGATTTAAGTAAGCTTGGGGTTTTATTATAAGATATATAGCTCTATCTATAAGCTTTATATATAGTTATATAGTTATCTATATCTTTACTTATACAGCTCTAGTAGTAGCGGTTACGAAGTAGCTTATTTATCTTTCTCTTACTTAAGTAAGTAATTACCTAAGTAGTATAGATAGCTTAAATAAGATAGGTTCTTAAGAAGTGTATAGTAAAAACTACTAGCTTATTATAGTATATAAGAAGGCTTTAGCTGAGTTTTTATACTAGATAATTACTAGAGAGGGCGTGCTCTTAGAATGGCTGTAAACTCTCATAACTATAGTTCACCTCAATAATACAATTAATTAGTAAGTAAAGGTTATTTAAAGGCGGTAAGACTATAAAAGTATTAGTAGTAGCTATTTTAATTATATTAGTAACTAGCATGCCTCTTGCTAATAGCACAGCTAGATTATCACTTATAGTCTTAATAAAGCTAATGTTAATTTACTCTACTAAAAGAAAAACACGTGTTCAGGCTGTTTTATTCTTATTTTTTTAGGTCTTTAGTTTCTCTTACTTACGTGAGAGCGCGTCGGCTACTATGTTAATTATACTAAAGTAATAAATAAATATTAGGTAATAGTTTACTACGCTTATTACTTAGCGTATCTAGTAGAGAGTAAGCTCTTACTTTATAGAGAAGTACTCTAGCGCGTGATAGTTAGTTAGGGTACTAAATAACTTAATAGTTTATAAGCCTATAAACTGTAAGTGCTATTCTTAGAGGCTATAAATTACAGCTAACATCTTTTTATTATATATGTTATAGTTTATCTAAGGCTTACTTATAGTCTTAGAGTAGAAAATTATAGGTTACTAGAGACTATTCTCTTAGAGCTATAATAGTACTCTTATAATAACTTTATTACTTACGTCTATCTCCATACGCGTCTAATAATAGAGCGAGTAGTAAACTAGAATATTATCTAACAGTATTAGATTCTTAGCTTACTAGAAGGCTGCTAGCTTATATTTACTAAAGACATATCATATACCCTTCTTAAGTAGCTTAGTAAGCAATTAGATAATGCATCTATAGTCTCTTAAGAAAGCTTTATAGAAGTTATAGAATTTTAAAAAGGATTACAGGCTTTTGACTAATGTAGGTACTAGCTATTCCTATACAGCAGCGACCTTCTTAAGGTCCTTTTAAATCCCTTCTATACTAATAATAAGGCCTAGGAACTTTATTCTAGTAATAGTGAACTCGCTCTTCTTAATGTCTACCTAAAGGCTAGTGTTCTGAAAATATCTTAGCACTTAAGTAATATACTCCTCATACTACAGCAGGTCTTTAGAATAGATTAGAATATTATTAAGATAGGTAGTGTAGAAGTTATTAAGTAGACTATAAAACACCTTATTAATATAGCGCTGAAATGTAGTAGGGCTATTATAGAGACTAAATAGTAGTATATAGTACTTATAGTTTCTATACTAAGTACAGAACGTAGTTAGATTCTCTATATCCTTATTTAGATATATATAATAAAAGGTCTATTATATATTAAGCTTAGTAAACACTCTTATACGCGCTAGCTGGGTAAGGGTCTTCTAAATTAGCAGGATTAGATAAGCGTCTTTTTTTATAATAGTATTAAGCTTATAGTAGTTAACACAGAAGCGCTACTCTTCTCTAGGCTTTTTAGTAAATAGTACTAGGAAAGTATATAAAGCATTACTATAAGTAATAACTCCTTATTAAAGATAGTTATTTAGATAGGTCTTGATAAGCTATAGCTACTTAAAAAACATGCTATATAATAGACTTAATATTAGCATATTTTTAGCTATTAGTTTAATATTATAGTTAACATCTTCATAATGTGGGGGCAGTATGTCTGAGTCCTTTTTTAAGAAATAGACCTAAGTCATGCCAGCGTAGCTAAGGTAAAATAGCTTCTACTTAATAAGCTACTAAAATTCCTTTTCTTTTATAAAGTCTTTATTTAATTAATAGGGCCCTTCTAGCGAAGCCTTCACCAAGAGGTTCCTAGAGTCTTAAGAAAAAAACTTTAGGTCTAGTAGGCTAAGCTTATCTCTATAGTTCTAAATAAGCTTATTTACTTTATAGATACTAGTATACTCTAGTATAGTTTCCTTCTACCATATGTATATTATAAAGGTAATAACTTTTATAGTATTAATCTTAAGACCTGCCTTAGAGAGGTCTTTATGTGAAATAGACTAAAAATAAAAAGTTTACTTACTTAGCTCTAGCTACTATTATAAGTAAAGCTACTCTTTTATCTTTCTAAAGTTCTTTTACTATACTACATGCTAAGATAAGCGCTAAAGTGGCTTATAGGTGCACTATAAAATTACTATATTTATTAGCTTATTATATTAGTTAGTATTAGCTTAGTATAAGGGGTTAATTTTAGTTAATAAGCTTTACATTAAAATAATAATATCACGCTTATAGTTAATTAGCTTATTATCTAGCTATTTAAGTGCTTACTTTTTATAATTAATTAAAGTACCTACGTCTTTAAAAAGCTTATAGCTGATTATAAGATCATAGCAGCTAATATTACAGAAAATAAAATAGATTAGTAAGTGGTAGTTATTTAGTACTAGATCTACCTAAAAGTACTCATCTACTTATTTATTTAGTCTATTATTATAGCTAGCTAGAAGAATAGATTTTATTTAATAAGTTTTTATCTTAAGCCCTTTCTTAATAGCGCGTATGTACTTTAGGTGTACTAGAATAAAACTACTAGCTTTAGTATTAAGAAAATTACTTAACTTAATAGCTAGTCTACTAGCAGAAATATAGTAAAGCAGGGTAAAAGTAAGTTTACTAAATAGTAGTTAGTAAAAGTTAAATTAGCTAGTAGCTTTAGAAAATAACTTTAGGAAACAGACTTCCCCTAAGGTAAGTCTTTCCCTAATAGTTTTTTTATAATAAGCTAAAACTTTTTATTATTGCTAGTATCTTAAGGCGTATAGAGCTCTTTATTAGTATCTATAGGCTTAATTACTTTAGCTATAACTTAAATAGGTAGTTAGTAGTCTTTTATAAAGTAACTAAGTTTCCCGTAATTATAGTAACTAGCTAGCTTAAGAATAGGTATTAGTAGAATAGCAGTAGTTGCTACGTAAATTAGGCACTTAGTTTTTAAATAAAACTACTAAATTAGTAGTAGTTAAGTTTTTTTAGTTTTTCTATTAATTTACTTAGTAGCTTTCCTAGCGCTGAGAGCTAGCTCTCTAGTAAAGTCTTAAGCCAAATCTATATACTTATTATACTAGTTATAATACTATTATTAATAAATATCTATTTATGTATGTAGAGTGTTTAGGAGCTTCTTATAAAATTCTTCTACTTATTAGTTTACAGGCAGGCTGTATTCTTAAGCTAGGTAAAAGAAATTACTTTAAAATATAATAAAGTTAGTAGAGTCTCTAAAGTAGAGCTTTTAAAAATCACAGCAAGTATTAAGTCTCTTATATAGATTACTATACGTCCTTTTTAAGTAATTTACTATATACTAGTAGCTAACTAGCTACTTACTCTCTTTTATTATATATATTAATATTAAGAGATACTAGTTAACAGGACCCTCCGTACGTGTATGCATGTAAGAAATAATATTCTTTTAAGTAGCTTACTTACTAGCTCTAGTAAACTAGTTTTAGTTAGTATATACCTTGTTCTCTAGGATATCTCTCTATTAATTAAAGATAACGTTCTTACTGTTTTTAAGTATTAGTAAATTAGGAAATTAGGCTAAGCAGCTATTATCTTAATAGCTACCTATAATAGGCATAGCTAGTAAAATAGCTAATACATAAGATAATACTTAAGGAGTTTAGTTACTAAAATCTCTTATATTAGAACTATTATTAAGTTCTATAGCTATATAGCTAGCCTAATTCTAAGAGATTTATAGCAGAGCTATAAAGCGTGTTTTTTTTACTAATATTAACAATAACACTAAGCTGGCCTTTACAGAGAGAAAAAAGTATATATTATATATAAGTTTTTTTATCTATACTTTTAGTGTTTTAATTTTATTCTCTTAATCTGCTACGCGCTTAAGCGTGTTATTTAGTAGCTAATAAAGCTTAATAAGCTTATCTCTAGCCTTATTAAGCTTAGTTTTAGATATATTAAGCGCTTTTCCTAGCGTATTAGTATAGTTATAATATATAAATACTTTAAGATAGCTACGTTCTAGCTCACTAGCGATTATCACTTAATTAAGAATTATTAGAGTAAAAAGCGTAACCTTTATCTCTTAAGACTTATAGGTGTTAGTTTCTTAGGTAGTGCTCTTAATAGTAGCTATAAAAAATTTCTTATTATATTATACCTAGATACAGAGCTTCTTAATAGTATAGTCTTTTCTAATTATATTATTAAAGTAGTACGTAGCAGCACACCTAAGTAACTTAGAGATAAATATATAGTTATTACTAGTAGCTATTATCTTAAGATTAACTTTTATCTCTAGCGTCAAGAGCTTTCCTATGGTCTTAATCTATTTATTTTTATATATATATAGAGCTTCTAGCCCCTAGCAGGATGAAGTAATTAGCTAATTCTCTAGTATAAAGAAGATAAGCTAGTAGTGCTTATAGGAGTTAATTTCTTTAGTAGAAAGAAAAGAAGCTAGTAGTACTCACAGAAGTCAGTTTCTCTAGTAAAAAGAAGATAATAAAGAGAGGGAGAGAGAGTTTACTAGAGCTCTTATAACTCTCTTCTAACCTAATAGATATATTATTTATTACTATAAGTCTTTTAGTTATCTATTAAGTTACTCTTAAAGCCTGCTACTGTAGGGCTTATATAGGCTATTACTTAGAGTTTTAATTACCTACTACTATAGGGCTTTCTAGTAGAGATTATATAGTTAACAAACTAACAACTTAACGTAGTCGTGTAATTAATTCTTTAGATACAGTTATTAATAAATTAAATACTTAAGTTAATTACGTGGGTTGATCTTAATATTATATCACTATCATCTAGCTAAGTTAGATTAATCTTAGTGTAATATAATAATAGGCTTAGTCTTCACGCGTTATTATATGAATATAGGTTAATAGAATAAGTTAGCTCTATTTTAGCTATACTAAGATAAAAAAAAAAGAGATATAAAGAAGGCTTACCCTTAAATAGAGTAGTATATAGCCTAAGCGTAAGCTAACTATACTCTAAGCTCTACACTAAGTTATAGCTAGTATAGCTAGTTATAATATTATATAGTTTATAGCAAGCAGAGCAAGCAGCACCGTTATAGTATATTAGTATTTATAAAGTAAATAAGCTTATTTAGGACTATAGAGATAAGCTTAGCTTACTAAACCTAAAGTTCTTTTCTTAAAACCCTAAAGACCTTTTAGTAAAGGCTTTACTAAAAAAGCCCTATTAATTAAATAAAGACCTTATAGGAGAAAAGGAACTTTAGTAGCTTATTAAATAAAAACTATCTTACTCTAGCTATACTAGCATAACTTAGGTTTATTTTTTAAAAAAAAACTTAAACATACTACCTCCGCATTATAAAGATATTAACTATAATATTAAACTAATAGCTAAGAATATGCTGATATTAAGCTTATTATATAGCATATTTTTTAAGTAGCTATAGCTTATTAAGACCTATTTAAATAACCACCTTTAATAAGGTGTTATTACTTATAGTAATACTTTATATACTTTTTTAGTATTATTTATTAAGAAGCTAAGAGAAGAGTAGCGCTTCTGTATTAACTATTATAAACTTAATACTATTATAAAGAAAAACGTTTATCTAATCCTGCTAATTTAGGAGACCTTTACTCAACTAGTATAAGTAAAAGTATTCACTAAGCTTAATATATAACAGGCTTTCTATTATATACGTCTAAATAAGAATATAAAGGACCTAACTATGTTTTGTACTTAGTATAGTAACTATAAGTACTATATACTATTATTTAGTCTCTATAATAGCCCTACTATATTCCAGCGCTATATTAATAAAGTGTTTTATAATATACTTAATAACTTCTATACTATTTACCTTAATAATATTCTAATCTACTCTAAAGACTTGCTATAGTATAAGGAGTATATTATTTAGATACTAAGATATTTCTAAAATATAAGCCTCTAAATAGATATTAAGAAAAGTGAGTTTACTATTACTAGAATAAAGTTCCTAAGTCTTATTATTAGTATAAAAGGGATCTAAAAAGACCTTGAGAAAGTTACTACTATATAGGAATAGCTAGTACCTACGTTAGTTAAAAGCCTATAATTCTTTCTAAAATTCTGCAACTTTTATAGAGCCTTTTTAAAAAACTATAAATATATTATCTAATTACTTATTAAGCTGTTTAAGAAGGGTATATAATATATCTTTAGTAAATATAAGCTAGCAGTTTTCTAGTAAGCTAAAGATTTAATGCTATTAGATAATATCTTAGTTTACTACTTACTTTATTATTAAACGCGTATAGAGATAGACGTAAGTGATAGAGTTATTATAGAGATACTATTATAGCTTTAAGAGAATAGTCTTTAGTAATTTATAGTTTTCTACTCTAAGACTATAAGCAAGCCTTAGATAAACTATAATATATATAATAAAGAGATATTAGCTATAATCTATAGCCTCTAAGAATAGCGCTCACAGCTTATAGGCTTATAAACTATTAAGTTATTTAATATCTTAACTAATTATTACGTGCTGAAGTATTTCTCTATAAAGCGAAAGCTTACTCCCTACTAGATATGCTAAGTAATAAGTATAGTAAACTATTATCTAATACTTATTTATTACTTTAGTATAGTTAACATAGTAGCCGACGCGCTCCCGCGTAAGTAAAAGAAACTAAAAACTTAAAAAAATAAGAATAAAGTAGCCTAAACACGTGCCTTTTTTTTAGTAGAGTAAATTAATATTAGCTTTATTAAAACCGTAAGTGATAACCTAGCTGCGCTGTTAGTAAGAGATATACTAGCTACTAATATAATTAAAGTAATTACTATTAATACTTTTATAGTCTTACTACCCCTAAATAACCCTTACTTACTAATCGATTATATTATTAAGGTGAATTGTAGTTATGAGAGTTTATAGCTATTTTAAAAGTATACCCTTTCTAGTAACTACTTAGTATAGAAACTTAGCTAGGGCCTTTTTATATACTATAGTAAGCTAGTAGTCTCTACTATACACTTTTTAAGAACTTACTTTATTTAAGCTATTTATACTACTTAGGTGATTACTTATCTAAGTAAAAGAAAAATAAGTAAGCTATTTTATAACCGCTACTACTAGAGCTGTATAAGTAAAGATATAGATAACTATATAGCTATATATAAAGCTTATAGATAAAACTATATACCTTATAATAAGACTCTAAGCTTACTTAAATCACTGCTAATTTCTAAGTAAGTATAATAAAATATCTCTATAGACTTTAAGTCCTTTCCCTTAAATAAGAAAGGATATAATTATGTTTTTATTATTATAGACTAGCTAAGTAAGCGCTGCTTTTTATTATCTTACTATAAAACCACTATAGCTACTTAAATAGCTAATATATACTATTACTATATCTAGTAAGTATTTAGCTTGCTTAGATTAATAGTTTCTAATTACAATTCTTAGTTCACCTTAGTATTTATGAATAAGCTATATTAACTAATAGAAATTAAGTAAAAGCTCTTAACGCTGTATTATTTCTAAACTAATAAAAATACTAAGATTTTAAACTAGTATATTAACTAGTGCTTATGCTTATTTATTAACTACTATTAGAATAACTAGTTAGACCTACTACCCTATATAAACTAGGCTTAAGCAATTCTACTATATAAGACTATAAATTTATTACTTTATTAAATTAAGTTTAGCTACTAGCTAATCTATTACTGGGATTAGAAGAAATATATAAAGGTATTTACTATAGTCTATAAATAGATATTACGTGAGGAAGTATAAAGTTACGTTAAAGCTCACTATAATATAGTAAAGCTAGCTATAGAAATAGCTTAATAAGAGATTACTTAAGTATAAGAGTGATAAACTTAATAGGCTAATAAAAAACACTATAAACCAGACTTCTCTACAGAAGACGAGGTATACGTTATATTTAAAAACTTTACTACTAGTTAATCTAGCTAGAAGCTAGACCAGCAGATGTACGGACCCTATTCTATTATAAGTATAAAGAAATATTCCTATTACCTTAAGCTGCTACTATATATGCGTATGCTTAACATCTTTTATATAAACCACTTATAAAAAACTTCTACTTATCTATTATCTAGCTAAATTAAACTTAAGGAACTGCCTATTAAGGTTAATAGGTATTTTAAGTGGTTAGTATAGGAAATCCTTAATAGCTGCCTATTCTATAGCTAACTATAGTATAAAGTATTCTAGCTAGCCTATAACCTAAATCCTGCCTGATATAATGCCTGAGGCTTTATAGACGCCTTATATAAGGTAAGAGACTATTATAAGGCCTATCTAGAGAAGGCAGAACTGCTGGCACGACTAGACGCCTAGTTAAAAGCATATAAAGTAAAGAAGAATCTAAAAGTAATAGAGAAGAATAATAAGACAGCTTTAAAGATAAAAGTAGTACAGAAATTAGTAAAAAGGAAATTATAACCTAGAGACTTAAAAACAAGCCTCCTTTAGAAAGGGGGTAATGTAATAGTGCTGCTCACTCTACTTATTATAAACTATATAATATTATAACTAGCTATACTAGCTATAACCTAGTATAGAGCTTAGAGTATAGCTAGCTTATGCTTAGGCTATACACTACCCTATTTAGAAACAAGCCCCCTTTATACCTCTTCTTTTCTTATTTTAATATAGCTAAAATAGAGCTAACTTATTTTATTAACCTATATTTATACTATAATACGTAAAGACCGAGCCCGTTATTACATTAGCTACTAAAAATATTTATTAAAGTTAGTCTTTTAGCTTTAGGAAATATTAGTAAAAACTACTAAATTTAATTCCTATAGGTTTTATATAATAAAAATAGATTACTAGTTAACTACTAATTATGTTTTAGTAAAGCTCTATTCTTAAAAAAAAAGTAAAAACGTATGTATTTTATATAACTAAGAGGTAGTATACCTAGAGTAGAAAAAAAACTATACTTAAAAAACTAACAAATAATAACCTTAATAGGTAGCTAAAGAGACTAAATAAAGCATTATATAGTTATTTAATTTACTAGTAAGCTTTTTATAATTTTTTATAACTATACTAGTAAGAGTACTTATATACTATTTACGTAATATATTCTCCTTACTTTACTTAAAGATACTCCTAAGCTTAATGCCTATTCTAAGCTTAATACTTAAGATATTAAGATCTATATTAAATAGGTATAGGTAGTATTTATGACGTATAAAATTAGTCTATCTAATTATCAAAAAAGGTTCTCTAGGGTTAAAATTATTATAGGATATATAGATTTAATACAGTTTATAATTAATTATTTTAATAATTTAGTTCTTAGGTAGTTAACTTGCTCTTGGTAATAATTCTACTCTTTTTTCTTATATTTTTTTTCTTACGTTTAGCTACTTAAAGTCTTATATTATATACGTAAATAGTGTTATTTTTTTGTATATATTATTAATCGCCTTTTTAACGCTTCTTACGGGCGTTGGTAGTGATATTAACTTATATAAGCTTTTTACTAGCTTTTTCTCTATTAAGTACTATAGTAATAGTATCCTTCTGAAACTTAAAAAAGTAGCTAGGTAGAATTCCCTATTATTCTATCTTAAAATTTATACTATATATATACTTTTTTATGAATTCGTCTAATTACTATACTTTATAGGGCGTTAGTAGCGAGATAACTATCTTTAAAAATAGTTAAAATAAAAGTGTTTAAAGTCTATTAATAGTCTTTAATTTTAATAGAATAGTGTTAGGATTATAGGGCTAGAAGTCTACTTATTTAAAGGCTAATTAAATAGTACCTAGCTTATAAGCTTACTTACGCACCTCTTAAATTACATATAGAAATTTAATTTTATTAAAATAATTATTACTAAATTAAGTCTTTATTTTAATATACTTTTTATAATACTATTTAAAAGACCCAAAAACCGCAATATTAAGTAGCTATAGTATATATATTATATAAGATAGTAGTAGAAAAGGCTATATTCTTTTATCCTAGTAGAACTATATAAAGTTATAAGTAAACCTTAAGAAGTAGCTATTAAAAATTAGTATCCTCTACCTATCACGCTTTTTACTAAGCTTTGTATACTTATTAAAGTAATAGATATAATCTATGCTAAGTTAATTATAAATATAGCTAGAGCTTAAAACTCTAAATAATAGGTTAAAGTTAAGATTAAGCTTTTTAAAGACATGCTAATATATAATAACCGCGCTTTATTATATATATAAAGGTAAAATAACCTAGCCTAAAGCGTTAATAGTTTTTATAAAAGTAATAAACTCTTACTCTATTTTAAATAAAGACTTTATAGCTTAATAGACCTTTAGAGTAATAATTTTTTAATTACTACTAACGCTAATTCACGTTCTGTACTTGTCTATATTCTATATATTCTTAGGCTGTAAGCTTAGTTTATTTACTATCTACTTATACTCTTAAAAGTAATTCTTAATTACGTTTTGCTTTTAAGAGATAACTTTTATAAGCTTTTAAGACTTTTATTTAACGTATTAAACACGTAGGTTAGCTGCTTAATAGCATTTAAAAAAGTTATAGCCAAAAAATTTAAGGATAGTACTAAGTAGAGATAAAAGAGTTTAAATATATTCTATAGTAGTGTACTATATATTTATAAGAGAAAGCTACTTAAAATTATTAAAGCACTTAATATAAAACTTAAGGGCCTTTAATTAAGTAGGAGTTAGCTATTAGTTAGTTTTTTATTATATTAACTTACTAGTAGATAATCTTCTTTAGTGCTTAAGATAATTATAAGGTACGTTAAACATAACCACTATATCTATTAGCTTATAAGAAGTCTTTATAGATATTTATTTAAAAGCTAAGGTAATTTACGCCTCTATTTTCTAGTAATCTAATATTATTTTAGGGTATAATTAAGATTCTCTTAGTAATTAGAGTATTAAGCTTAAGGTAAATATTAAGCCTAAAAGTACTTTTAAATAAAGTAAAAAGAGTACGTTACGCAAGTATATAGCTTTTAGAAAATTAAATAAATATAAGTCTATTATAATACTAAAAAATTAGCATATATAAAGTTCTATACATATTTTAATAGTTTTATGTATGAAATTAAGCTCTTAAAAAGCATATTTATTACTAGTTTTACTAGTAATTTCTCATATAAAACTTATAACTTTAGTGTTTATAATGTTAAGTTAATTTTTATATTAGTAGTTTTTTATTAGCTTATATTAAATACCTTCTAGAGAATAAAATTCAGCGCTGCATGAAATAATAAAAATTTAAGTAGTATTTACTTTTTAAGGCCTTTATACACTTTTATTAAGTTACTAATATACTAGTTTATTATATTATTTAAGTATAACTTAACTAGATAGCTAGTTTTACTAAGTAACTATAATTTTATAAAATAAATTAAAACTACTTACTTAAGTTAATAGTACTTATAAAGTTATAAAAATAAGTTAAATAAAAATTAGTATTACTAGTTATATTTAGTTTAATTTACTTAAACTTAACTAAAAATATTACGTTTTAAGCTTTACTAAATATAGCTTGAAAATTCTAAACTATACTAAAAAAAACTTAAAATAGCTATTTAAAAATACTTTAAAGTAGTTTAAAAATAGTAAAGTAAAAATAATATAAGCTAGTATTATTAAAAAATTATTAAGCGTTAATTTATTTATTTATTTTCTTTAAAAAAAAAGTTACTTAAGTTTTCAATGTTTTAAGCTATACTTAGTAAATAGTTATTTAAAAAATTAAATTTAAAAAACAGTTAAAGTAAAGTAAAGTAAGTAAAATTTTTTTAAAAAAGTAAAGCTTTTATATTAGTTAAGTAAAAAATTAACAATTTTCTAGTTAATAAATTTAGGTTAATATATTACTTTCTTACTATTTACTTTTACTTTAACACGCAAAGTTATACTTTTTTTTAATTATTTTAAGTATTTTTAAAACTAACTAAATTAAAGTAAATTAAGTTAGTCTAATTTTGTATTTATTACTATATTCTAGTAATTATTACTATAAAAGTATAAAGTATTTTTAAACTTTTTTAGTTAAAAGTTATAAAAGCATTACTTTATACTACTTATGTATTTCTACTATTTAATTATACTAAGAATCTTTTTAATTAGAAATCTTAACTTTAGTTTAGCCTAAATTAGTAGAAAACTAAAAAGAGTATTAAAAAAAAGTATAAAAGAGAAGAATAATTAAAAAAAATTTTTATTATAAATAAATAATTACTATTTATTTTTAAATTATTTATTTTACTCATTTTTATAATACTTACTTAATAAGTACTTTAAATCTACTTTTTTTAAGTTATTTTAAACTTTACTACTTTTAGCTAATAGTTTAATTTGTTAATATATATTTTTATATAAATAAGTAATTTAAGCTTAAATATTTAATACTTTATTATTATTTAGTATTTAATAATAATAATAAGTTTAATTCTCCTAACTGAGATCCCTTGAGGGTCTATATAGGGTGTCTATAAATCTACGTAAGAAGAAAACCTTTTATTTAATTATATATCTTATATAGGTTATCTCTGCACGCTTAGGTTTTTCTTAAGAGTATATATAAAAACAGCTTAGTTCTATTTATAAGCTAAGAAATATCTGTCTCTTTAATATCTAAGTTTTATTAGAGTACACTCTCTCACACTTAATATCTAACTTAATATAAAATAAAAACCTTATACTATACTTTATACTTTTCTTTTGCGAGTTCACTAATTTTTTCTACTTATTAGAATTCTGCTTTTTTTAAAGATAGGCGTCTAAAATCAGAGCAGATTTCTAATATAAATTAAGTATTATAATCTCGTTTTTACTGTAAGGTTTTATCTATTATCTACGTATTTTCTTACTTTTATTTTATTTATAATCTATTAGGCTATTCTTTCTGTTTTTTTTTTTAGGTTATTAGTAATTCCCTTTCTTTTTTCTCTCCGCCTTTTTTTTCTGTGCGATTTGTAATTTCTTCTCTTCCTTTTCTTTATACGTACGTGTTTATAAGAATTAATTAAGCTTTAATATTTATATAATCTAGTTAACAACCTTTAGCAGTATTTTATTATTATTTATCTAAGTCTGGAAATCTAAAATCTCTATAATATTTTAGAGTTATATCCTTTCTTTATTAAGGCGTGGACACTATATAAATATATAATAAATAGTTTATCTTCTACTATAGTTATAATTTAGAGAGGATACTAATAGTACTTTTATCTTATATAGAAAGGCTTTAAAGCTAATTACTTTAGTATAGTATAGAGTAATAATAAAGCTCTAGACTCTAGTAAGGTCTTTATATTTTTATATATTAGCTTTACTTTATTTACTCTATACTATAGCTAGTGTGTAAGGGTTATTCTTTTACTTTTTTATATAATTCTCCTATCTCTTTATAACTCTCTTTTTAGACTATTTTTTAACTAGACTTCTGTATACAGCCTTTCGCTCTTCTAAGCTTTCTTTAGGGTTTTATTTCTATTATATTACTACACACCTAATTATTACGCTAGTAAGTTTCTTAGTTCTCTTATTTAGTATATACTTCTAATAGTTATGATATTATCCTTAGATTTAATTACAAAGGTCTTAGAATAATTTCCTGATTAAAGAAAATATCCATAATATTCTTATAAACAGTATTCGTTTCTTTATAAAGTGACTAATAGACTTAATCTATGCCTCTTTTTCTAGTAGCTTAGTAGATATAGCTTTATATACTTTTATAACTACTTAAAGATACTAGTTCTATACTGCTTAAAGCTTTTATAAGTTAAATTTCAAAATAGAGCCTTTTACTCTATCTAGTCTATACTAGATTTTATAGCTATAAGTAATAGTTAGTTAGATTAATGCGGTATATAATTATCTATAGTTTTTTATATTAGCTCTCTAAATAGAACCTATAAGTCTCTTTAAGATATTCTCTAGATTTTTAGCCTTACTAAGCGTATTTTCAATATATGAGTGCTAGTTTAGTTTCTTGTTTATAGTTATTTCTAGTATTTACATAAATTCAGCTAGTGTCTTTATAAAGTCTTTAATCTTAAATAGAGCTAATCTTTCATTTCCTATACTATATTTTCTTATAAAATATATAATTTTATATTTATCTAGTGTAAATTATACTTTATATGTTTTTACTTATTTTTAATATCACTTATGCGCTTTTTCGATTATTATATAGCTCTTTTAAATATTTAAAGAGATTACTATAAGATATATATTATCTATATATACTAAAGACTCTATCTCTGTAATGTTTTCTAGTAAAGATATAATAAAAAAAAGAAATAGTATAGGTAATAAAAGACTGCCTTATAAAATATTATATTTTATTCTCTTATAATTAAAAAAGAAGCCCGGAAACTTGATTTTAGTAATTTATTCTTCTAAGAAAGATTTAACGTATCAGATAATCTACTTAGGAATATTTTTTTCTTTTAGGTTAAATAAAAGTCTCTTATAGTTAACTTTATTAAATACTTTAGTAATATTTAAACTAAGGACTATAACAACTTTACTAGTTTACTATATAATATATATTAGTTTTACTAGGTGTTTTAGTACTATAATTATAGATCTTCCACATCTTACTATTTAGTTTAGTAGTAATAAGTTAAATTATTTAACTAAGTTATTAAGTCTATTAGTCACTACTGCCTTTAAGATTTTCCTTATATAAAATAAAAAGGCTATTAGTTTCTAACTTTTTAGAATATTATATCTCTTCTTATTTAGTTTACAGAGAACTATTATGACTGATTGTTTGAAATTAGTTAGTTAGTATCCTAAGAGAAGATATATTTAAAATAGGTAATAGAATAGTTTCTTTAGTATTACTATATAATTTTTAATATATCTATTAGTAACTCTGTATAGTCTGCTGGCTTTATTTTTAAAGAGTTTAGCTATAATACTATAGATTTCATTTTCTAGTATTTTTGGGCTTAAAAATAGTCTTCCTTTTTCCGCCTTAATAAAGTAAGAGGTAAGGTCTAGAATTTAATTTTTATTCTCTCTTTAAGCTCTAGCTATTTTCTACTATAGTTTAAATATTATATAAGCATTATTTTCTATCTATTAGTTTTTTTCTAGTATCTTATAAATAATTATTATTTTCTCTAGATCTAAGAGATTTATATTACGTGTAAATAAAAAAAATATTAAAGTAAGAACTCTATTTTCTTATTATTATTAATAACTATATAATTATCTAGTCCTTCTAGGTCAGGTATCTAGGGAAATTCTTTTAGTATATATATAACTTTAGTTTATTATACTAGCTTTTAGAGATTTTTATTCTAGTCTATAACTCTAGCTATAGTAAATTACTATTAGTTTCTTAATATCTAGTAGATAAGTTATTTCTTTTTATTTTCTAGCGTTTTATATATCTCTTAGTCTATTTTTAGTTTTAATTACTAAGCTTATCTTTTTACTCTCTTAGTTTCTTTAATTTTAACTTTTACTTTAGGTGTCATTTGAGGGTCTGCTTTGTCTAATAATCTAGTAAAAAATACTTATTTATTAATAATAGCTATAAAAGTATCTTCTAGTGCTTAAGAAAATTACTCTATATCTATAATTATTAGAAAAGGTAGGTAACTAATTTTCTCTATTTAAGACGCTAATGCCTTTTTAAAATCTATTTAATTAACATGTTTCTAAAAGCGTCGTTAGTTATTATAAAGTAGTAATTAAATATCTAGAATTATTTTAATAAGCTTATAGTCTGAGTTTGTTGTTATTTCTTTATATTTATAATATAAAATTAACCTTCTTAACAGCGCTTCTGTTAGGAAGATGAGATCTATAGTAAAGAAGTTAATAATATCTTTAGTTTTTCTTTATATATTAAATCCTCTTAGGGTAGCAAGATAGAGAATTTCTTATATTATATTATAAAGTTATATTACTTTTATTTCTAGTCTCCGCACTTATAGGCCTCTCTAGCTTAGATAATATAGATTAATATTATCTAAAAAAATGTGTTTACTTTCCTTCTCTAGAAGAGAAATAAGTATCTTAATATCTAAATTAATATATCTATTATATCTATTATAGATATTAATCTTTCTAATCTCAGTTTCAAGAGTAAGAGTTGCTAGATTATTTATATAATATTTCTATTTCTATTTCTTTAGATTAAGTAATTTACTAACGTAAAAGCAGACTCCAGCTCCTTATTTATTTCTTTAGATAGTATAAAAGACTTAGTAAGAGAAAGAGCTTTTTTCTTACTTTATTTTACTCTTTACTAGGTCTTATATTACTATAATATCTTATGTGTTTTATGCTTAAAGCATGATTTGAGATTATACACCTATTATATAATATACATTAAACTATAAGATTTAAAGCGTTTTTAGGTTTAATTCTATACTTAAGTAAGCTTATTAATTTTATTTTTCTTTATATTAGTCATTTCTACTTCAGGTGCCGTCTCTTAGTTATTAGATTAAAAGTTATTAACTACTATTTATAATCAGGTAGAGCGTTTTCTATAGTATTAAAAACTTAATATTCTTTCTATTTTCCTTTAAGTAAGTATTGTTATTATTATAGCTAATAAATCCACTTTCCTTTTCCCTAAGGTAGATATAGTTCAGTAAGTGGTTATTTAAATTTATTATAGTCTATTTATTATATATAATATTCCTATTATATAATTTATACTTTTTTATATTAATTCTTAAATCTATACTATAGCTCTCTTTTAATACTAGTATTCTTTACTTTAGACTAGATATAGTTTACGGTAAAAGGTGTATTCTATTTTCTCTAGATTTTTATATTAATAAGTATTATAGTATTTAGGGCATTTGCTATACCTTATTCTATACTTATAGTTTTTTATAATATAGTTATATCTTTAGCATTTAAGATATTATTTAATCTGCTAGTTATTAGACTAGAGGTCTACTATATAAACATAATATTAAATAAAAAAGCCTTTTTTAATAATATTTTAAGCTATTTCTAGTTTATTAACTTTTAAAATTATTATATTTTTTTTTTTTTATCTTAGCGTTTTTCTTGTTCTTCCACTAAAAGTTTTAGATTTAGAGATATAGGATATATATTCTGTTCTATTTAGTCTATATAGTTATTATATTTTCTTTTTTTTTATTTTCTACTTTTTAGATATTAACCCCGTGGATCTGTATAGCATATAGTTTCTTTTTAATTCTAGCTTTTAAGTTAATTAGCTGAACTTAATAGTTATTTTCTATTAACTAAATCTTTATCTACTTAGTAGCTATTATAATAATAAGATTAATTTTAGAAATCACTCTAGTAATAACTATATACTATAGAGATTAGTAATAGTTATATACCCTATTTAGAAATTTAGTTAAGGTAAGTATGTTTAGTTCTTATAGGACTTTCTTATTATCTATTTAAATTTAAATTAATAGGTCCGCTTTCTTAACTAGTATAGATCTTATTACTAGTATTATAATTATAATTACTAAGTTTTATGCTATTTTGGCATACGTTAGTTTAATATTTTATAAGATTTAAATTTCTTAAATAATATCTTAAAGAGTTAGTTTTTGTTTATTTAGCTGATTTATGAGATTATTAAGTGCTTAAAGCTCTATATCTAGAGCGTAGTAATTAAAGAAAGTATTATTATATAAAATAGAAAAATTAGCTCTAATATTTTCAGTATAGACTCTAATTACCTCTCTAAAGTATTTTAATATTATTAGTTGTGTTATTTTACTTTCTCTTTACAGTTAACTAGCCGCTTTTAATATCTATATATTTCTTAGTATTATTCTATAAACGTGTTGTGTATCTTAATAAGTAGTGATAATACTTAAACCTTAAACTATAGCTTAATAAATTCTTAATAAAAGTAACAAGAAAAAGAAGAGGTTATTAAATAAGTAATAATTATTTATATTATATAGTTACTACGCCTTACAGCAGCGTTACATGTTATAAACTAGAAGTTCTTAATAAAAAATAAAATAAGTATAAATTTAATAATATTATAAAGCCTATTAGGTGAGTAGTAGGAATACGATTTAAACCCCCTTTTTTTATATTTTAAAAAACTTATATATACTTAATTTACTTATATATTAAAGTTTTTTTAAGAATATATGTTTACAAAAAAAAAATAGAATATACATAATAGTAGTTTTTTTATTAACAATTTTTTAGTATTTAAATAAATTTTTAAAGTATTATTAAGTTATAACTTAAAACTTATTAAATATATTAAATTTAAATTTAACACTAAATTTAAATAAACTAAATACTATTAAATTAACTTTTTGTTTAAATTTTTTTATGTAAAACTTCTTAAGTAGTTAAAAAATAATAATTAATATTTATTAAATTTAATATTAAGCTTACTTAAGTTAAAAGCTATTAAGTTAGTTTTATTTTTTTTTTATAAAACTTATTATTACTAATATACTAATTTGCTAGCTTTTATTTAAATTTTAAGTAGTTTTAAAAACTTTTTACTTTATTTATTAATATATTTTATACTAATTTAGTTTTTATTAATTAATATTTACATTAATTGTAGTTACTATTTAATTAATTTAATTACTTTAAATAAATATATATATAATTAGTATTAATAAAGTTTATAAATTATATAAAAAATTATTACTTTATATATATATAATAATTTTAAAGTTTAAATTTAAATACTTTATATTTTATGTAATAAAGTTAAAATTATATACTTTTACTTATTATTACTATTTTAACTTATATATAAACTATTATTAATTAAAATTATTTAATTTTTTTATATATATAGTTTACTTTAGTTTCTTATTTTAATATAATATAATTTTAGTTTTTTTTTAAAAAAGTTTTAATTTATATACTAGTTTATACTAGTTAATTTAGTTTATTTACTAAAAATATATATAAGAATTTAGTTATTTATAATTATTATATTGAAGTTTTTGTTATTTAATAAAATTTTTTATAAAAATAAAGTTATATTAACGAAGTATTATATTATAAATAAATTATAATTTTATTAAGAAAATTAACTTTTACTAAAGTTAAAAATAATTTAACAACTTTTCTTAATACTTACTTTACTTAGTAGTAGTAATAAAATATTTAAATTAATATTTTAAAACTTTTATTTATACAAAACTTTAATAACAATAAATTTTATTTTAAAATTTATTATACTATTTATAGTATTACTATGTTTTTAGCAAATTATAAGAAGTACTAAATAATTATTTTTTAAAATAATAAATTATGCTTAAGTAATTAGTTTTATTAATATTAGTTAATAAAAATTATGGTTATTAAATAATTATTATATAATATATATTTAAACTATTTTATAAAACTACGCTTTTTAATTTAAATTATATGAAAAAAACTAATTATATTTAGAACCAATTTTTTAAAGTAATAATTTTTAGTATATAATTATTAATTAATTATTAAATTAAGTTAAAAAATATTAAAAATATAAATATATTAAAAATAATTTTTATAATTTTTTACTATTTTTTTTTAATTATATATAAAAAATAGAGGTTAAAATAAAAAGCTATTAATAATAACTAAAAAGTACTTAAAATACTATTCAATTCTAAAATTTTAGCTAATTAAGTAAACTTTTAGTAACTAATACTTAGTTAATTAAAACCTACTTATTATAAATAGAACTTTTTAATAATATTATTGCTAAGTGTAGTAAAGCTTATTCTATTTAAATTAGTTAGATTTTGTATTTAAAATCTCACTAAGGTTATACTAAAAACTCTCGTGTTTTAGTTAGCTAAAAAAAACCGTATTACGTAATTAAATCCCGGTTATTTCGCGCTAGAGGAATATTAAAACTTTTTATATAACTAATATTTTAATAGCTAAATCTTATTCTGCTGCTACTTCTCTCTTTATTATTACTTTTCTTTTTATTATTACTTCTTTCTTTATTATTACTTTTCTTTCTATTATTACTTCTTTTTCTATTATTACTTCTTTTTCTATTATTACTTCTTTTTCTATTATTACTTCTTTTTCTATTATTACTTCTTTTTCTATTATTACTTTTCTCTTTATTGTTACTTCTTTTTTTATTATTACTTCTCTCTTTATTATAACTTCTCTCTCTATTATTGCTTCTCTTTTTATTATTACTTTTTTTTTTAGTACTTTTTTTTATGCTGTTTTTTTTTTATACTACTTTTTTTTAATACTACTTTTCTCTTTAATGTTCTTTTTCTAATATTACTTTTCTTATACTACTTCTCTTACACTATTTCTTTTATATTACTTCTTTAATATTATTTTTTTAATACTAGTTTTTTTATGCTGCCTCTTTTATATAACTTTTAATACTACTTTTTTAATACTACTACTCTAATACTACTTTTCTTACACTATTTTTCTTATATTACTTTTTTTATATTACTTTTCTATTACTACTCTTTTCACGTAGCTTTTCTTATACTATTTGTTATTAAATATAGTAAAGTCCTCTAACATTTATGTTAGCTTTAGTATTTTAATAAATTTAAATTTAAAAACTAATTATTTTAAATACTTTATAAATTAATATATTACGTGTTAATACTTACACTATTAATGAAAAGTACTTAGTATATTTACTTAATTTACTAATTTTTATTAATAAAAAAACTTAACTTACTAAATATAAAGTATGTTAATAAATAATAAATTTAAAAGTAACTAAAATTTATAAAAGTATAAAAATTCTAATAATAAAAAGTTTACTTAAATTACTTATATTAAGTAAAAAAATTTTAAGTATAGTTTTATAACTTTTTTATTAATTATATATAAAAATAATAAAAAGTTAATTACTACTTTTATAATTATAATTTTTATAATTTTTTTTAAATAACTTTTATATATCTTACTAATAAATTTTAATTTCTATATACTTTAAAAAAAAAAATTTAAGTTTTATAATAATTTTTAAATTATAATAAGTTTATAAAATAATAATAAAATAGTAGATTTTAAAATATATTATAAAAAACTTAAGAGTTTTAGAGATAGAGGAATAAGAATTAGGAAGAAAAATTATATTTCTACTACTCACCTAATAGACTTTACAGTATCGTTAAATTTATACTTATTTTATTTTTTATTAAGAACTTCCGGTCTATGATGTGCAACGCCGCTGTAAGGCGTAGTAACTATATAATATAAATAATTATTACTTATTTAATAACTTCTTTTTTTTTTTATTACCTCTATTAAGGATTTATTAAGCTATAGTTTAAGACTTAAGTATTACTATTACTTATTAAGACAGACAACGCTTTTATAGAATAATACTAAAAAATATATAGATATTAAAAGCGGCTAGCTAACTGTAGAAGGAAAGTAAAATAATATAACTAATAATATTAAAACACTTTAAAGGGGTAATTAGAGTTTATACTAAAAATATCAGAGCTAATCTCTCCGCTTTATATGATAATATATTTTTTAATTATTATACTCTAAAGATAAAGCTCTAAGCGCTTAATAATCTAGCTAATTAACTAAATAAATAAAAACTAACTCTTTAAGATATTATTTAGGAAATTTGAACTTTATAAAATACCAAACTAACGTACGCTGAAATAGTATAAAATCTAGTAATTATAATTATAATACTAGTAATAAGACCCACACTGTGATGACGGGCTCAGTCTTCACGCGTCGTTGCATGGATGCAGGTTGACGGGATAAGTTAGCTCTATTTCAGCTACACTAAGATGAGAAGAGAAGAGGTACAAAGGGGGCTCGCCTCTAAATAGGACGGTGCATGGCCTGAGCGTGAGCTAGCCATGCTCTGAGCTCTGCGCTAGGTTATAGCTGGCGTAGCTAGTCGCGATATCATGTGGCCTATAGCGAGCAGAGCAAGCAGCACCGTCACACACACTAGTTAGAAAAGCGGACCTATTAATTTAAATTTAAATAAATAATAAAAAAGTCCTATAAGAACTAAATATACTTATCTTAGCTAAATTCCTAAATAGGGTATATAATTATTACTAATCTCTATAGTACGTAGTTACTGCTAGAGTGATTTCTAGAATTAGCTTTATTATTATAATAGCCACTAAGTAGATAAAGACTTAGCTAATAAAAAATAACCATTAAGTTCAGCTAATTAACTTAAAAGCTAAAATAAAAAAAAACTATATGCTGTACAGATCCATGGGGTTAACATCTAAAAAATAGAAAATAAAAAAAAAGAAAATATAATAGCTATATAGATTAAATAAAACTAAATATATATCCTATATATCTAAATCTAAAGCTTTTAGTGGAAGAATAGGAAAAACGCCAAAACAAAAAAAGCAAGTACAATAATCTTAGAAGTTAATAAACTAGAAATAGCTTGAAATATTGTTGAAAAAGGCTTTTTTATTTAACACTATATTTATATAGTAGACCCCTAGTCTAATAACTAGCAGATTAAATAATACCTTAAATGCTAAAGATATAACTATATTATAAAAAATTATAAGCATAAAATAAGATGTAATAAATGCTCTAAATATCACGATATCTATTAATATAAAAACCTAGAAAAAACGGAATACGCCCTTTACCATAAACTATACCTAACCTAGAGTAAAGAATACTAGTATTAAGAGAGAATTATAATATAAACTTAAGAACTAATATAGAAAGATATAGACTACATAACGGGTATATTATATATAATAAATAGATTATAATAGATTTAAATAACCACTTACTAAACCACGTCTACCCTGGGAAAGAGGAAAGTGGATTTATTAGCTATAATAATAATAACACCTACTTAAAGAAAAGTAGGAAGAATGTTAAGCTTCTAACACTATAGAAGACACTCTATCTAATTATAAATAGTAGTTAATAACTTTTAATCCAGTAACTAAGAGACGGCACCTGAAGTAGAAATAACTAATATAAAGAAAAATAAAATTAATAAGCTTACTTAAGTATAGAATTAAACCTAAAGACGCTCCAAATCTTACAGTTTAATATATATTATATAATAAGTGTATAATCTTAAATTATACTTTAAGTATAAAATATATAGAATATTATAGTAATATAAGACCTAGTAAAGAGTAAAATAAAGTAAGAAAAGAGTTCTCTCTCCTATTAAGGCTTTTATACTATCTAAAGAAATAAATAAGGAGCTGGAGTTTGCTTTTACGTTAGTAAATTACTTAATCTAGAGAAATAGAAATAGAAATACTATATAAATAACCTAGCTACTCTTACTCTTGAAACTGAGATTAGAAAGATTAATATCTATAATATATATAATAGATATATTAATCTAGATATTAAGATACTTACCTCTCTCCTAAAAGAGAAAGGTAAATATATTCTTTTAAGTAACTTTAATCTACATTATTTAAGCTAGAGAGGCCTATAAGTATAGAGACTAGAAGTAAAAGTAATATAATTTTATAATATAATATAGGAAATTCTCTACCTCGCCACCCTAAAAGGACTTAATATATAGAGAAGAACTAAAGATATAGTTGATTTCTTTACTATAGATCTTACCTTTCTAATAGAAATACTATCAAGAAAATTAATCTCATGCTATAAATATAAAGAGATAATAATAAATTTAGATTATAAACTTATTAAAATAATTCTTAATATCTAACTACCGCTTCGCAACGACTGAAGACGCCTTTAGAAATATATTAACTAAATAGACTTTAAAAAAATACTAGTATCTTAAATAGAGAAAAGAACCTAATACCTATTTAAAAAACTTTTTAGTAAACTATTTACTAAAGGATCCCTACCTAGAGCTAGGTACCTACTTTTACTAATAATTATTAATACTAAATAATTCTCCTAGGCACTAGAAGATGCTCTTATAGCTACTATTAATAAATAAGTACTTTTTACTAAACTATTAGAGAAAGCGGACTTCTAAATAACACCTAAAATAAAAGCTAAAATTAAAGAAACAAAAAAGGTAAGAAGACAGGCTTAGTAATTAAAACTAAAAACAAACTAGAAGATATATAAGACTCTAGAAAATAAGAAGAAATAGCTTATTTACTAAATATTAAGGAACTAATAGCGGTTTACTGTAGCTATAGTTATAGATTAAAATAAAAAACTCTAAAAGCTAGTATAATAGACTAAAGTTATATATATACTAAAAAAACTATTTTAAGTACTTAACCTATAAGGACTAGATAAATGTATGGTTGTTAATAATAATAGGAAAGTAAAGCTTTTACTTTAATATTTTTTCCTATCTACACGTAATATAGACCTCTCGGACTTAGAAATAATAAGAAATATTTATAAGATACTAGAAAAAGACTAATGGATAGAAAATAATGCTTAAGTAATATTTAAACTATAATAGGAAATAGCTAGAGCTTAAAGAGAAAATAAAAATTAAATCCTAGATCTCACCTCTTACTTTATTATAGCGGAAAAAGGAAGACTGTTCTTAAGCCTAAAAATACTAGAAAATAAAATCTATAGTATTATTACTAAACTCTTTAAAGATAAAGCCAGCAGATTATATAGAGTTACTAATAGATATATTAAGAATTATATAGTAATACTAAAGAAACTATTTTATTACTTATTTTAAGCATGTTTTTTTCTAGGATACTATTTAACTAATTTTAAACAATCAGTCACAGTAGTCCTCTGTAAACTAAATAAAAAGAGATATAATACTTTAAAAAATTAGAAACTAATAGTCCTCCTATCTTATATAAAGAAAATCTTAGAGATAGTAGTGGCTAATAGGCTTAATAATCTAGTAAAATAATTCAACCTATTACTACTAAACTAAATAGTAAGATATAGAAGATTGATAATTATAATACTAGAGTACCTAGTAGAACTAATATATACTATATAGTAAACTAGTAAAGTTATTATAGTCCTTAGTTTAGATATTACTAGAGCGTTTAATAAAGTTAACTATAAAAAACTTTTATTCAACCTAAAAGAAAAAAGCATCCTTAAGTGGATTATCTGATATATTAAGTCCTTTTTAGAAGAATAAATAACTAAAATTAAGTTCTCAGGCTTCTCCTCTAACTATAAGAGAATAAAATATAGTATTCTATAAGATAGTTTTTTATTATTTATACTATTTTTTTTTTATAGTATTCTTATTAGAAAACATTACAGAGACGGAGTCCCTAGTATATATAGATAATACTTATTTTATAGTAATCTCTTTAAATATTTAAAAGAGCTATATGATGATTGAAAAAGCGTATAAGTAGTACTAGATTTAGGTAAAAATACATAGAGCATAATTTACGCTAGACAAATATAAAATCATATACTTTATAAGAAAATATAGTATAGAAAATAAAAGATTAGCTTTATTTAAGATTAAAGGCTTTATAGAGACACTAGCTAACTTTATATAAATATTAGAAATAATTATAGATAAAAAATTAAATTAACACCCACATATTAAAAACACACTTAGTAAGGCTAAAAATCTAGAGAATATTCTAAAAAAACTTATAAGATTTACTTAAGAAGTGAATATAAAAAACTATAGATAATTATATACCGCTTTAATTTAACTAACTATTACTTATAGCTATGAAATCTGGTATAGACCAGATTAAGTAAAAGGCTTTATCTTAAAATCTAATTTATAGAAACTTTAAGTAGTATAGAATAGGTGTATTTAAATAGTCATAAAAGCATATAAGGCTACACCTATTAAACTATTAGAAAAGAAAGTATAAATTAAGTCTATTAATTACTTTATAGAGAAACGAATATTACTTATAAGGATATTATAGATAGACTCTCTAGTTAGGAAAATATTCTAAAATCTCTGTAACTAAATTAGAGGATAATGCCGTAATCAGCTAAAGTATATACTAAATAAAAGAATAAAAAAACTTACTAATATAATAATCCGGCATGTATTAACATAAAGGGTATAAAACTTTAAGTAGGTGTAAAATCTTAAGGAAACTCTAGTAAAACAAAAAACTACATACAGAAATCTAGTTAAGAAATAGTCTAAAAAGAGAGTTAAAAAGTAATAGGAGATTTATACTAAAAGCCAAAAAAAGAACCCCTATACACTAGTTATAATACAGGGTAAATAAAGTAAGGCTAATGTATAAAAATATAAAGGCCTTACTAAAGTATAAAGCTCTATTATTACCTTATATTACACTAAAGCAATTAGTTTTAGATCTTTTTTATATAAGATAAGAGTACTATTTATGCTCTTTTCTAACTATAACTATAATAAAAAGCAAACTATTTATTATATATTTATATAGTATCCACGCCTTAATAAAGAAAGGATTTAACTTTAGAATATTACAGGGACCTTAGATTTCTAGATCTGAATAAATAATAATAAAATACTACTAAAGGTCGCTAATTAGGTTATGTGAATATTAGAGCTAGACTAATTCTCATAAGCGCACACGTATAGAGAGAAGGAAGAGAAGAAATTATAGATTATATAAAAAAAAGAAACAGAGAAAAGAAAGAATAGAATCTATTAATAACCTAAAATAAGGCAAAAAGAATAGCCTAATAGATTATAAATAAAGTAGGAGTAGAATAACATACAGATTATAGTAAAACCTTATAAATAAACAGAATTACTATATTTATCCTACCTTAAGAATTTGCTTTATTTAGAAGTAGTATCTTTAGAATAGAGCAGAACTCTAATAAGTAGAAAGAATTAGTAAACTCGCAAAAGAAAAACATAAAGTATAGTGTAAGGTTTTTATTTTATATTAAGTTAGATATTAAGTATAAGAAAGTGCATCTCAGCGAAGCTTAGATATAAGAGATAAATATTTTTTAGTCTATAAATAGACTAAGCTATTTTTATGCACACTTTTAGTAAAGATTTAAGCATATAGAGATAACCTATAAGATATATAATTAGATAAAAGGTTTTTTTTTATATAGTTTCTATAGACACTCTGTATAAACCCTTAAGGGATCTCGGTCAGAAGAATTAAACTTATTATTATTATAAAAAACTTAAATACATGCACAAAAATTAAAAATTAAGTATTAAAACTTATTATTATAATAACTTAATTAAATTAAAGTAATTATTATAAATATAAGCTAAAATATTATATAAGAAAATAACTTTATATACTACTATATTATAGCCTAATATTACGTAACTATAGTTAGTAAATAAAGAAATATTTTTACCTACTTTTATAGCTAATAAAAATCATTAACTTATATTAACTTTTAAGACTTTATAGTATTATACATTAAATATTTCTATTATAATTATTAGTAGCTAAAAACTGGTTTAAATATTAAAATTCTTTAATTTACTAAAATCTTTTTTTAACTAAAGCTACTATATTTATTAGTAATATACTTTTATACTATTTAAAGTTTACTATTTAAACTTACTATATTTAAAAAAATATACTTAGTTTTTACTAATTTTATTAACTTAGCTATACTAAGTATTAATATAAATTTAATTATATATACTACTTTAAAGTTTTTATTAAAGTTTTTTTAAAGTCTACTACTTTTAAATAAATAAAAAAGCTTACTTTATTACAGAATTTTTTAATATACTAAAATACTATATTTAATTAATACTTTTATATTTATTAGTAGTATACTTTGCACTTTTTAAGCTTAAGAGCTATTTATTTAAAAAAGTAACTAACACTTTTTAAATAAATATAAAGAAATTTATATTATATAAATTAATAATATTATACTACTTTATTAAATAGCTACTATTTTATTACTATACTATACTTTTTAAACTATACTTATAAAAAACCTTTGGAAATACTGAATGTGTTATTATAAACTATACTCTTACTACTTACCTAGTAGGCTTTACAGTATTATTAAACTTATACTTATTTTAGCTTTTATTAAAAACTTCTAGTCTATAATATATAATACTACTATAAAACGTAACGGCTGTATAATATAGACTATTATTACTTATTTAATAACTTCTTCTTTTTTTTATTCTTCTGCTAAGAATTTATTAAGTTATAGCTTAAGACCTAAGCGCTATTATTACCCACTAAAGTATATAATACTTTTATAAAATAATACTAAGAAATATATAGATAATAAAAGCGGCTAGCTAACTATAAAAGGAAAATAAAACAATAAAATTAATAGTATTAATATATTTTAAAAGGGTAATTAAAGTCTATATTAGAAATATTAGAGCTAATCTCTTTATTTTAAGTGATATTTTTATTTAATTATTATACTCTAAAAATAGAGCTCTAAGCGCTAGATAATTTTACTAATTAACTAAATAAAAAAAAACTAACTCTCCAGGACGTTATTTAGGAAATCTAAATTATATAAAATATTAAGCTAATATATGCTAAAATAGTATAAAATCTAGTAACTATAGTACTAATAATAAGACCCATACTAGTTAGAAAAGCGGACCTATTAATCTAGATTTAAATAGATAATAAGAAAGTTTTATAGAAACTAAATACACTTATCTTAGCTAAATTTCTAAATAGAATACATAACTATTACTAATCTCTATAGTATGTAGTTATTACTTAAGTGATTTCTAGAATTAGTCTTACTATTATAATAGCTACTAAGTAAATAAAAACTTAGCTAATAGAAAATAACTATTAGGTTTAGCTAATTAACTTAAAAGCTAGAATTAAAAAAAAACTATATACTATACAGATCTATGGTGTTAATATCTAAGAAATAGAGAATAAAAAAAAAGAAGATATTATAGCCTTATGAGCTAAATAAAACAGAATATATATTTTATATCTCTAAATCCAAAATTTTCAGTAGAAGAATAGGAAAAACGCTAAGATAAAAGAAGTAAGTATAATAATTTTAGAAGTTAATAAACCAGAAATAGCGTAAACTATTATTCGAAAAGGTTTTCTTATTTAATATTATATTTATATAGTAGATACTTAGTCTAATAACTAGCAGATTAAGTAATGCCTTAAATGCTAAAGATATAACTATATTATAAAAAACTATAAGTATAGAATAAAATATAGTAAATACTCAGAATACTATAATACTTGTTAGTATAAAGAAAATCTAGAGAAACTAAAATACACCCTTTATCATAAACTATACCTAGTCTAGAGTAAAGAATATTAGTATCGGGAGAGAGTTATAGTCTAAATTCAAAAATTAATATAAAAAAACCCAGACTATATAACAGGAAGACTATATATAATAAATAGATAATAAACCTAAATAACCACCTACCGGACTATATTTATTTTAGGAAAGAGAAAAGTAAATATAATAATATCTACTTAAAAAAAAAATAAAAAGAATATTAAGCTCCTAACATAAAAGACACTTCTCTAAATTATAAGTAATAATAGTTAATAGTTTTTAACCCAGTAATTAAAGGACAGCACCTGAAATAGAAATAACTAATATAAATAAGAAAATAGAAACTAATAAGCTTATTTAAGTATAGAATTAGGCCTAAAGACACTTTAAATTTTACAGTTTAATATATATTATATAGCAGGGGTATAGTTTTAGATCATACTTTAAATATAAAGTATATAAAATATTATAGTAATATAAAACCTAGTAAAAAGTAAAATAAAACAGGAAAAAAGCTCCCTTTTCTATTAAAACTTTTATATTATTTAAAGAAATAAATAAGAAGCCGGGGTCTGCTTTTACGTTAATAAATTACTTAATTTAAAAAAATAGAAATAGAAATACTATATAAACGACGTAGCAACACTCATCCTTAAAACCAAAATTAAAAAGATTAATATTTATAATATTATAATAAATATATTAACCTAGATATTAAGATATTTATCTCTATTTTAAAAGAAAAAGGTGAATATATTCTTCTTAGTAACTTTAATCTATATTACTTAAGCTAGAAAGGTCTATAAATACGGATATTAGAAACTAAAGTAATATAACTTTATAATATAATACAGAAAATTCTTTATTTTACCACTCTAAAAGGACTAGATATATAAAGGAAAACTAAAGATATAGTTAACTTCTTTACTATAGACCTTACTTTTCTAACGAAAGCACTATTAAAAAGGTTAATCTTATACTATAAATATAAAGAAATAATAATAAATTTAGACTATAAGCTTATTAAAATATTTTTTGATATTTAATTACTACTCTATAACAACCGGCGACGCCTCTGGAAATATGTTAACTAAATAAACTTTAAAAAAAAACTAGTATCCTAAATAAAGACAATTAGCTACCTACTTTTTCTAATAATTATGGATATTAAGTAATTCTCTTAAGTACTAGAAGATACTTTTATGGTTATAATTAATAAAAAAGTATTTTTTTACTAGATTATTAGATAAAGCAGATCCCTAAATAACACCTAAAGTAAAAGCTAAAATTAAAGAAACTAAAAAAATAAGAAGATAGGCTTAGTAATTGGGACTAGAGACAAACTAAGAAACATATAAAACACTAGAAAATAAAAAGAAATAACTTATTTACTAGATATTAAGGAACTAATAGTAATTTATAGTAGCTATAGTTATAGACTAGAATAAAAAACTCTAGAAGCTAGTATAATAGGCTAAAGTTATATATATACTAAAAAATCTATCCTAAGTACCTGACCTAGAAGGACTAGATAATTATATAGTTACTAATAATAATAAAAAAGTAGAGTTTTTTCTTAAGTATTTTTTTTACCTACACATAACACAGACCTTTCAGACTTAGAGATAATAAGAAATATTTATAAGATACTAGAAGAAGACTAATAAATAGAAAATAATACTTAAGTAATATTAAAACTATAGCAGGAAATAGCTAGAACTTAAAGAAAGAAAAATTAAATTCTAAACCTTACCTCTTACTTCTTTAGAGCAGAAAAAGGAAGACTATTCTCAAGCCTAAAAATACTAGAAAATGAAATCTGTAATATTATAGCTAAACTCTTTAAAAATAAAGCTAACAGACTATATAGAGTTACTAATAGATATATTAAAAATTATATAGTAATACTAAAGAAACTATTCTACTACTTATTTTAAGCATGTCTTTTTCTAGGATACTATTTAACTAATTTTAAATAGTTAGTCACGGTAGTCTTTTGTAAACTAGATAAAAAAAAAATATAATATTCTAAAAAGTTAGAGACTAATAGCCCTCTTATCTTGCATAAAGAAAATCTTAGAGATAGTAGTAACTAATAAACTTAATAACTTAATTAAATAATTTAATCTACTACTACTAAACTAAATGGTAAGATGTGGAAGATTTATAATTATAGTACTAAAGTACCTAATAGAACTAATATATACTATATAGTAAATTAGTAAAGTTATTATAGTTCTTAGCTTAAATATTACTAAAGCGTTTAATAAAGTTAACTATAAGAGACTTTTATTTAACCTAAAAGAAAAGAGTATTCCTAAGTAGATTATTTAATATATTAAATTCTTTTTAAAAGAATAAATAACTAAGGTTAAGCTCTTAGGCTTCTTTTCTAACTATAAAAAAGTAAAATATAGTATTCTATAAGGCAGCTCTTTATTATCTATATATATATATTTTTTTTTACTATACTCTTATTAGAAAACATTACGGAGACGGAGTCTCTAGTATATATAGATAATACCTATCTTATAGTAATCTCTTTAAATATTTAAAAGAGCTATATAATAATTAAAAAAGCGTATAAGTAGTACTAAAAATAGGTAAAAACACATAAAATATAATTTACACTAAATAAATATAAAATTATGCACTTTATAAGAAAACGTGACGTAGATAATAAAAGATTAGTTTTATTTAAAATTAAAGACTTTACAGAAGCACTAGCTAACTCTATATAAATACTAGAAATAATTATAAATAAAAAACTAAACTAGTACTCACACATTGAAAACATGCTTAGTAAGGCTAAAAATTTAGAAATTTTTTTAAGAAAACTTATAAGTTCTATTTAGAAAGCTAATATAAAAAATTTATAAATAACTATATACTACGCTAATTTAACTAACCATTACTTATAGCTATAAAATCTAGTATAGACTAGATAAAGTAAAAGGTTTTATTTTAAAATTTAACTTATAAAAGCTTTAAATAGTATAGAACTAGTATTTTTAAATAGTTATAGAGGTATACAAAGCTACACCTACTAAGCTACTAAAAAAAGAAGTATAAATTAAGTTTATTAGTTACTTTATAAAGAAATAAATATTATTTATAAGAATATTATGGATATTTTCTCTAATCAGGAAATTATTCTAAGACCTTTGTAATTAAATCTAAGGATAATATCATAAATATTAGAAGTATATATTAGGTAAAAGAACTAAGAAACTTACTAGTATAATAATTAGATATATAATAATATAGCAGGAATAAAATCCTAAAGAAATCTTAGAAAAGCAAAAAACTGTATACAAAGGCTTAATTAAAAAATAGTCTAAGAAAAAAGTTTTAAAGTAATAAGAAAACTATATAAAAAAAAAGGATAATTTATACGCACTAGTTATAATATAGAGCAGATAAAGTAAAGCTAATATATAAAGATATAAAGACCTTATTAGAGCCTAAAGCTTTATTATTATTTTATACTATACTAAAGTAATTAGCCTTAAAGCTTTCCTATATAAGATAAAAGTACTATTAGTATTCTTTTCTAATTATAACTATAGTAAAAGATAAACTGTTTACTATATATTTATATAGTATCTATACTTTAATAAAGAAAGAATATAACTCTAGAATATCACAAGGACTTCGGATTTCTAGACTTAAATAAATAATAATAAAATACTACTAAAAGTCGCTAATTAGGTTATGTGAATATTAGAGCTTAATTAATTCTTATAGGCACATATATATAGAAAGAAAAAAGAAAACAAATTACAGATTATTTAGAAAACAGAAATAAAGAGAAGGAAGAGAGGGAACTATTAAAATTAAATTAAAAAAAAAATAGCCTAATAGAATATAAATAAAATAAAAGTAGAATAATACGTAGATAATAAGCAAAACCTTATAATAAAAAGAGATTATTATATTTAATTTATTTTAGAAATCTGTTTTAACTGAGACTACTATCTTTAGAATAGGGTAGAATTCTAATAAGTAGAAAAAAATAGTAAACTTATAAAAAAAAAGTATAAAATACAGTATAAAGTTTTTATTCTATATTAAATTAGATATTAAGTATAAGAGAATGTATCTTAGTAAAGTTTAGATATTAAAAAGATAGATATATTTTAGCTTGTAAATAGACTAAGCTGCTTTTATATATATAACCCTAGTAAAAATCTAAGCGTGTAGAGACAACTAACCTATATAAATATATAATTAAATAAAAGGTTTTCTTTTTATGTTGTTTTTATAAATATTCTATATAAACCCCTAAAGGATCTCAGTTAGGAGAATTGAACTTATTATTATTATTATAAAAACCCTTTTTTAATTATATTAAAGTATTATATACTTTAAAAATACTTATTTTATAATATACTAATGTATTTAATAATTATTAACTTTTAAATTTATAATTTTTATAAATTGTATAAATAATAAGCTGTATACTAAAAAATTAACTAATTTCTAAATAATTTTATATATTAAGTATAGCAATCTATAAAATAAAAAGCTTAACTACTAAAATTTTAGTTAACACAAAATATTAGAAAAAAAAATTAATATTTAGGTTTATAATATAAATAATTTTGTAAATATTAATACTAATAATAAATATTATAAAACTTTAAATATATGTATAACTTTAAAAAACATTAAATAAGTTACTTTAAAGTTAATACTAGCTATATAAACTAAATTTACACTTTTAGTTAAAACTAAAAGTATATTTAAAGATAGTAGCAACTTTTAAAATAAAAATACTAAACTTTTAAAATAAAGTAAAAGTAAAAAATACTATAAAAGTATTACTATATAAGTAATACTATTAAAAAAAAATTAAGTTATAGTAATAAATATTTAACTAAATAATAAGCTTTATAATATTAAACGTTTAATATATAATAAATAAGTGTTTTTTTATATAGTTTATAATAGCTTTAAATAACATGTAAGCTAGAATAAATATAATAAAATAAAATTAGTAAAATTAGCAATCTATATAAACTAACTATATAAGCTTTTATATTTATAAAATAAGCTATTTTTAACTAAATCTTTCTACATTATTTAAAAAGAAAAACGTAGTTTATGTTAAATAAAATATATACATATAAAATATATTTATTATTATTAACTATATTTAAAATACTATTATATTACATAGTAACTAAAGTAAAATAGCTATTAACTTAGAATTTTATAATACTTATAAAAAAATGCTCTTAAATAGTTTACTATAATATTAATAAATATAAGAAAAATTATTATACTATACTTTAGGCCTAAAATAATAAAAGTAATTTTTAGTTTAATGGTTTTATTTTCTTATTTAAAAAGTAATAAATAATTTTATAAATATAAAATATATACTTAAGAATATAAAAGCATAGTACTTTATAGAACTATATATATATATATATATATATATATATGTAATTATTTAAAATACGAAATTAACTAAAATATTAAATTCTATTATATAATTAAGTTTTATATAAAATAAACTATATATACTTTTTTATAATTTATTTTATAACTTATAGTATAAACAAACATTTCTACTTTTATTTAAATAATAAGTAAAAAATAAGAAATTTAGTATAGCTTTATATAAATTTATTTTAATATAAAAATAAGTATAAAAAAATTCTACTATTTAAGAAATTAGTATTTAATACTTAACATATATTAATATAACTAATTTTTAGAAAATATAAAAACTAGTAATAGTTTTAATTAATTTATAGAAATAGGCTAGTACTAGTATAAAAATAGTAAGTATACTTATTATCTATAGTTATAATAAAATGTAAATATAGTAAATATAAATATAAATAAAATAAAATAACTATATAAGTAGTATTACTTTAAAAGTAAATATTTATAATTAAAAGTAAAAACTAATAATTTAGTTATAATAAAAAAAAGTATAATGTATTTTATAAGTGAGCTGGTTAAATAAGTAAGCTAATTAATTTACTAAAACTATATATTAAAATATTTAATACCATAATATCTCCACCTACTAACCTGTAATTAATTTCTAAAAAAGCTTAAATATAGCTTACTATCTAAGCTCTTAAAATAGACTAAATATTTAGTCTTTAATTTACTACGTGTACTTTTAATATTTCTTTCTTAAGCTTATAAATATAACGTGCTGGAATATCACGAATGTGGGCTAAAGACACTATAAAAAAAAACATTACTATATAATATTACGTGATAGTATAAGTATTACGTGATTATATTAGTTAGTAGATAGAGAATATTCTTACCTGCTTTTATAGCTAATAGAAATAATTAATTTTTATATAACTTTAAGACTTTATAGTATTGTGTATTGTGTATTTTTGCTATAATTAGTAGCTAAAAACTTTTTCAGATAACCAGAATCTTTTGATTTACTAGAATCTTATTTTCTAACTAGAGCTACTAGACTTATTAGAGCTATTAAACTCACTAGTAATATACCTTCATACTATTTAAAGTCTATTATTTAAGCCTAATATTCTTAGAAGAATATATCTGTAGTTTTTACTAGTTCTATTAAGTTAGCCTTATTAAGCACTATATAAATTTAATTATATTATAATAAATCTACTATTATCTAGAGTGTATAAGCTGTTTATCTAGAGTAATATATACCTTTTACTTAAAAATAAAAGAATTTACACTATTTAAATTAATAAGCTTTTGTAAGTAAGTGAGCTGGATAGATTAATTCATTACTACATATATCTATTAAAAAACATAAGTAATATAAATTTATGGTTATTAAGAAATTTAATTATATTATTAGCTTATAGCTATAATATACTTTATAAATTACATATATATATTTCTAGAGAATATTTTCTAAATAATTTTTCTTAATTATACTAAATTACTATATACTTTAAAGGTACCTATTTTGTGACATACTTAAGTATTTAATATTTATTAGCTTTTAAATTTATAACTTTCGTAAATTACATAAGTGACTAGCGTAGTACTATGGAATTAATTAATTCCTAAATAATTTTATATATTAGATTTAGTAATTTACAAAGCAGGAAGCCCAACCACCAGGAATCTAATTAATATAAAGTATTAAAAAAAAAGAAATAATTAATATCTAAGTCCGTAATATAGATAATTTCTTAAATATTAATATTAATTATAAATATTATAAAGCCGTAAGTATAGGAATGATTTTAAAAGATATTAAATAAGTAACTCTAAAATTAGCACTATTTATATAGGCTAAATTTATTTCTTTAGTTAACACTAAAAACATGTCTAGGCAAGATTTAATAGTATTATAAATAATTAGTATATCTAAAGATAGTAGTAATCTATAGTATAAGAAAGCCGGATTTTTAAGACGGGATAAAGATAAAAAACGTTATAGAAATAACACTACTTAAATAATCTCACTAAATAAGACTAAAAAAATTAGATAAGAACTAAGTAATAATAATAAACGTCTAGCTAAATAGTAAGTCTTATTATATTAAGTATTTAATATATAATAAATAAGCGCTTTTTTTATATAGTTTATAACAGCCCTAAACAGCATATAAGCTAGAATAAATAAAATATAATAAAATTAATAAGACTAGTAAACTGTACAGTCTAATTATATAAGTTTTTATATTTATAAGATAGGCTATTTTCAACTGAATCTCCCTACATCATTCAGAAAAAAAGATATAGTTTATATTAAATAATATATATATATAATGTATTTATTTTTATTAACTGTATTTAAAACGCTATTATGTTACGTAGTAACTAAAATAAGATAGTTATTAAATCTAGAATTTCATAATACCTATAAGGAGATGCTTTTAAATGGTTTATTATAATATTAATAAATATTAAAAAGAATACTTTACGCTATACTCTAGAACTAAAAAGATAGAAAAAGCGTTTAGTCTAGTAATTCTATTCTCTTTTTTAGGAAGTAATAGATAATTTATTAAATATAAAGTATATACTTAAAAATATAAAAGCACAGCGCTCTGCAGGACTGTATATATATATAATTATTTAAAATATAAAATTAGCAGAAATGCTGAATACGGTTACGTAGTTAGGTTTTATATAAAATAGACTATATATATTTCTCCGTAATTCCATTCTATAATTTATAGCTTAAATAAAGATTTTTACTTTTATTTAAGTATTAGGTAAGAAGTGAGAGATTTAGTAAAGTCTTATATAAATCTATCTTAACGCAGGAATAGGTGTAAAGAAACTTTATTTACTAAAAAATTAATACTTAATACCTAAAACATACTAACATAACTAATTCTTATAAAATAAAGGAATTAGTAATAGTTTTAGTTAATTTACAGAAACAAGCTAGCGCTAGTATAAGAATAGTAAATATACTTATTAATTATAGTTATAATAAAATATAAATACAGTAAATATAAATAGAATAACTATATAAGTAATATTACCTTTAAAATAAACCCTTACTATAGAAAGTAAAGACTAATAATCTGTTTATAATAAAAAAGAGTACACTAGAACAAGATATTAGTATAATATAATATTATTATAATTTTTTTAGTTAAACAACGCGGAAATAGCAGATCTAAGTGACTAAAATATTAAGAAATAGGCTTTTCAGGACGGAATTTAGTATACTAGAAAGTAGATAGCATACAGGAATAAAATAACTAGCAGAGAAAAAAAGATAGTATCTAAACTAAATAAATTATAGAATTTAGAAAATAAAAATATAGTTAGTGTATACTACACTCAGGTTTAAGAGAAGCTAAAGGAATTTTAGTATAAATATTATAAAACAACGTACTTATTAAATAATAAGCTATATAAATATCTTAAAAAATGTAAGAAAAAGTTACTAATAGTAAGAACTACTAAAAATATTATCTTAGAACCCTAACGTATGATAGAGATAATTAAGTTAAATATAAAGTTATTTATAAGTAATAGTAATAATTTTTAAATCTAAAGCTATTACAACACACAAGCGGCATTAAAATTAAAAAAAAATTAATCTTTATTTATTTAGACTTAGAAAATGTTATATCGCTTATAAATAAAAACCTTATATAAAAATATTACCTAAAAGTCGAAATTTATTTAATAACTAAATAAGTAGGAGTATGCGGAGTCGGTAATAACCTAATAAAAGTCTTAAGATTTATTATTCTTAATCTTTTTATCTTAGGTTATTATATTGGCCTGGATGGAAGAAAAATAAAGGTAATAATATATCTTAAGTTTAAAGCACACTTAATAATGAACTTACGTGTAAATATTCTACTTAGAAATAATATACTTATTTCAAATAATATTAATATTAACAGCGTGAATTAGATAATGAGAATTAGATTATATAAGAATCTTAAAATACCTCTTATTATCCAGGCAAGAAACTAATACCTTCTAAATTAGTTAATAAAAACTATAAAGAATATAATAATACTAAGTAATATAATAGCACCTATTTAAATTATTGTAAATAGAAAGAAATAGCTTTTAAAGAACTATAACTATATCTTTACTCTAGAATATAATCTAAGAAAACTAGGTCTAGCTAGAAAATTATATTCTTAAATTATAGATATAAATATTAACACGGTATATATATATAATGCTTTAATTAAACTATTTACTATTTAAAAAGAGATTAATATTAGCTAGCTCTAGTATTTTAAACTGGATAGTTATATAGAAATATAATAAGATCTATACGTCCTTACAGACGAACACGTACTCTTTTAGAAGATAAAAAAGAATATAGTTTTTAATAATTACTTATATAATCTAAAGACGAAGCAGCTTCTACGTGAAAACATTAAGATTAAATAGGAAATAAAAATAAAGATTAATTACTATACTAATATAACTGAGGCTAGTATAAGTAATATTTAGGAAAAATAAAAGCTCTTTAAATCACACGAATTACGCTAAATTAGAAAAAATAAATAGAGAGAAGCTTTTAGAGTAATAATACACAGTTTATAGTTAGTAGTATAAAGAATTAATATAATTATAAAAAGGTATCCTAATCTATTTACTAACAATAGTAAGGTAGTTGACTTTTTAGAGAATAAATAATTAAGAATTTCTTTTATAAATAACTAGTATTTAGTTAGAGTAAAGTTTATATATTATGTGTATTCACTTAAACCTAAAGAAAAGAAACTAGTAAATAAAATATTTAATAAACTTTAAAAGGAAGGTAAGCTCTTATAGTCGAAAAATAATACACTATTTACTTTTCTAGTATTTATAGTCTAGAGCAACGTGATAGTCAATGGGGAACTTATTTAAAAAAAATTTATTATAAATATTTAAGAATTAAATAAGATTTTAATTAAGAATAGTTATTTAATTTTTAGTTAAAAAGATATCATTACACGCGTATGAGGAAAGAGTTTTCTGTTAGTAATTAATATAATAACTTATTTCTTTTAGTTTTCTATGTCTAATAAGGATCGCTATAAAACTATAATAATCTTATATAAAAGATTAGAAGAATAGAATATAGTATTTATAGAATATTACGATTCTCCATCATACGCTCAGCGGTAAACTAATAAAGTAATTTAAGAATCTAATTATTAGAACTTTATATATAGATTTGTTAATAACATACTAGTAATAAACTATACTCTAGAAAAGTATCTATAGTATTTTAACTAGCTATTTATAGTATTTATATAAAAGGATTTCACGTTAAGCGGCCTAAAAGTATATCTTAGTTTTCTATTAGTAATTCTACTTAGATAGAGCGTTAACACGTTTAGAATATATACTTTTAAGAAAAGGCTTATAGTAATTTAAAACTTAGGATTTCTAAAGACACTTTAAGATCTTAAAGTATACATTAATCTAACCAGATAGCTTTAATAGTATATTAAGTATTATTATTAGTTTATTAAATTATTTATATATAAAAAGACTAAACTGCTAAAGAAGGTGCTAAAGTCTGGTTATATTAAAACACACTATACAAAAATAACATTCATGCTATAGGAGAAAGAGAATCTTTAAATCTTATATTATATAATTTAAAACGCCTTTAAAAATGCATGTTTTCTAGTGTATTTTAACCTAAACTATTAATTATATATAGACTTAAATGCTTCTAAGAAATGGGGTTTTAGAGTTATAATTTATTATACTAAAAATAATCTAGCTAACACGGAGGATATTAAGTAAAATGACTTTTAATTAATTTACTTTTTTTTAAAGCTTTTATTACCAGCAGAGCGATTATATTAGCTTATAAAGCTTAAAATAATATGTTTAGTCTAAACTATATAAAGAGTATAGTATATAATTAACTTTATATTTAAGTTAAAACTACTAATCGTGCTAATAGACTATGCTGTAATAACTAATATAATAAAATAAATATTCTTAACTAGTTTATTAACTAATAAGCTAAATATATAGCTTATATAAGTTTTATAATATCTTTTATAGTACTACTTAGATATATAATATATTCTAGGATAATAATATATAATACTAGACGCTCTATTAAGGCTAGAGAACCGTAAAGGAAACCTAAAGAATTTTAAAATAAATATCTTAGATAATTTATTAGTAAAATTATAATATAAGTATAAAGAACTTTCTATACGCTTACTATACTACAGTAATAAGATTAAATAAAAGCTTTAAAAACTAGTTAAAAACTAGTTAAAAAGAGTATATAAGAAAGACAAGCACTAGTTAAGCATAATTAAAATTTTGAAATTATATAAACCTAAGATAAATAAAGAAGAGATGCTGATTTCATATATTTTAAAAAGAAACCTTCTATATTATATTAATTAATTAGATAGGTGCTTATAACTGGTGATACTAAAAGCACTCTAAAGTAATATTTTTAAGTAAACTTATAATAATATAGTATTATACTAGTTTCTATAAAGCTTATAAAGCTATTAGAATAAATTATTATATCTAAAAGCTTATTAAGTACCTGAACGAATATATTAATCACTATTAAAAATATAGTTAATATTAAATAAGATACTATAAGCTATATAGTTAACTCTATCTAATTCAAACACCTCTTATTTTATTTAATATAATTATAATTAATTTCATTAGGGGATTACCAGAGGATAAAGGATTTAATATATATATAATAATAATATATAAGTTCTTAAAGAAAATAGCGCTTATCTTAAAATAAAAAAAAATAGAATATAAAAAAATTAATATAGCTGTTTCTAGTAGCTCTAATTAATTAGGGTATTCTATACATAATTATTAGTAACCAGAATAATAGATTTATAAAGATACTATAAAAAGGTATTTTTAAAGTCTTAAGAATATAAATCCTTATATTAACCGTGTACTACCTATAAATAGATAAATAGTCTAAGTAAATAAATTAAATTTTCGAAATTACTCTCAGGTTTCACCTAGCGGAAAGGTATAATCATTAGATTAAAATATTACCTATAATTTAAAGAGTTATAAATAATTTCATAAATACATTAACTAGTTTATTATCTAATAAGGTGATTTATGGCTTTAAGCTTTTTAAAGAATTACTAATTAATCACCTGTTTAAAGATGTATTAGAGGAAAGAAAACTCTTATATAAGAAAACAACAGATATACTTATATTTATAATAATTTAAATAAAGAAAAGATATAATAGTAAGTATACTCTATTAAGATTAAAACCTAGAGACCTAGTTAACATTTAGCTTTATAAGAGATTCACGATTCTAAAAGTCTATTAAAAGATTAGATAATAATATAAAGGACTATTTTTAGTTAAATAGATAGTAGGAAATAATATAACTAAATTAAAGCTTTTATCCACCTAAAAGATCTATCCTACTATATTAATTAAATACTTAGAACCTTTTAATTAGAATGACTTATATGGGCGACTAATTCCTAAGGAATCTAGTATAATTAAAGATAAACATAATAATAAAATATTAGTATATTTTAAAATTAAAAAGTTATTAGACAGACGTATAATAATAACAGGAAGATATAAAAAGCTTATTATATAATATCTAGTTAAATAAAAAGGTTATAGCTCCATACACAATAAATAAATAATAGTAAATTATATTAATAAGGAATTTACTACTAAATTTAATAGATTATTACCACTAAAAAGGATGACTACTAATTATAAGTAAAGAGAGAAAGTAAAAGCTCTAGTATTTAAAAAATAAAATAATAATAAGATATAATTATTTAAGTAAGCATTATAACAGGAAAATAAATAGTCTTTAAAATTAAATAAGGTTTTTTAATTTACGGTATACGGTATTTAGTTTTTACTAGAATTTAGTTTAGTATTAATTTTACCTAGTAATAACAGTTACGGCATAATGTTATTTTAATTATTATAAGAATTTAATTCTATTTTTATTATTATATAAAAATAGATACATCACGCGTGCGTACTAATAAAACTTTTTAAGTATATAAATATTACTTTTATAGTTAATAAAATAATCCTATAAATAATAACATAAAGATAGAATTAAATTTTAAGAAATCTTAATCTATATATGAACTTTCTAATCATACTTTTTTAACACTTTATAATAAGAGAATAATAATTACTAAACTTAGTTTAAGTATTATATAAACTACTGTTAATATATTAGATAAAAGCTTAAGTACTATTTTCTATTATTAACTAGTCCTATTTAATAATAGAAAGAATAAACGTAATAATCTTTAGCTATAATATAATAGTAGTAATACTAGGTTCTAAGATTACCTACCTTATTATAACTAATTAATTAATATTATTAGAAATAATCTTTTATCTGCTGGTGTATACTTAATAAATAAGTATATTAACTAGCTTATTATACTATAGAAAGTAAATAGTATTAAGAAAGATATACTAATTAAGTATTAGCTAGCTAATTTTAACTTACGGAAATAGATAATACTAAACCATAAGCCAAAAAATTACCTTTTTGTTATAGATAAAGATAGAATAGTAATCTTTAGACTAGCTAATAAAAAATAGTATTTATTATATAAAGAAGTATATAAGGCTGATAAATGGTATCAAATAGCGCAGAACCTTATACAGAATAAGAATAAATAATTTTAGATTATATAAAACTCATATATAAAGTAAGTAATCTTTATTCTTTTTAGTATTAAAGTAATAAAGAGTTTAGTAAGCATAAAGTGAAGCACACTCCCTCTACTAAATATTAAATAAATATATTAGAATTATGTAGAATATATCTATTTAAATAACTTTATAAAGCTAGATCTAGTTCCGTTAACTATATTTAATAGGCTTAAGTAACGGGAACTACTATTATCTTTAAAAATAAATTAATTATAAAGAAATATAATTAATAAACTTTATATGCTAAGCAGACGAAGCCGTCTATAAATAATAAAAAAACACTAATTATAATAATAATAAGAAATTCCCAGATATTAATAATCTTAAGAAAATAGTATTAATTATAGGAAGTAAAAGAAATATTAATATTTTATATAAAAATAAATAAAGCGTACTCTTTAGAGCTAATTCACTAAAGTTTATTTTATAAAATAGTATAATATCATCTGCAGTTATTATACTTAGTTAAAAGATATAAGTATAGGATATTAGAAATAATAATACTAAAAGCTTATTTCAGAAAAAACGTAAGCTATAGCTTTATATTACAACCAATAACAAAAAAATAAAGCTTAATAAAAAAGATAAATATGTAAATAATAAGGAATAAATTATACTAGTAAATATTAAATAGCTAATACTAATATACATAGAGAGCTTATCTATATATCTAATAGATTATAATAAAATAAAGCTAATCACTTAATACTAGATTTATAAGGACTTAGTAGCTAATATATTTATACTTTTTATACAAAGCTATACGTATATAGCTAATATAAATAAAATAGTATTTACTATTCTTATTAAGTATTTTAATTGAATTCAGAATTAAGTTAGCGGTTGTTAGGAGAAGAAGGTTGTAAATAACTAAGTAAAACTAGTAATTTCATTTATAACACGCTAGCAGAACACATAAGTTAAATAAAATAATATAATAGAATTAAGAATTTTACTAGCTACTAAACTATTATAATAGAGTAGATATAATGTGTTTAAGACGTATACTAATATAGCTCTATAAAAAAGTATTAAAATAATTAATAATAATTTCCTATTAAATAATATGTATGTGAAATGTGTATGTAGAGTTTTCCATTTAAAAAAACAAGTATATTATAAGTTAAATAATATATATAAAAAATCTATTAACTATAAGACGCTAATAAGAGTGTATTTTTATTCTAAGAAATAATTAGCCTTATACAGGCAACATTAGTCAGGTAATATAAATACATTTAATTAAAAAAAAAAGTTAGGTAATAACGAACTCTTAGAGTTAATAAAGCAAAATTATAAAAAGAAGAGATTTAAAAGGCTAGAAGATAGTATAAATAATAAAAAGAATAAAGTAAAACTTACTAACTTAGACCTTTATACAGTTAAAGAGAATATATTTAATATAAACTTCTAAATTAATTATTTCTATAATATAAAATATAATAATTAGTTTGATGCTGATAATAATAATACTAAATTAACTAGTTATAATCTAAAAAAAAGCCAGCAGGGCAAACAAAATAATAATAGTAAGAAATAAAAAAAGAAGTAAGATTATTAGATTTAAAAATACTCTATTAAGTTAAGTACTAGATAGTAATAGACACGTAAGATTAAATAATAGATATAAAAAAAGATTTAGAACTTAAATAATAAGAAAATAAAGTAGTTACAGATGAACTTACTATAAAAGCATAATTAGTATTAGAGATAATAAATATAATAATTTAATTAAAGTAACACTAATTTTTTAACCAGCTAACCCTAGACTTTCTAGCTTAAGTAGTATAAAATATAAGTAAGTAATAAAAAAAATATATAGAAGTATTATATAAAGACACTAAAAATTAACTATACACTCTAAGAACAGTAATAAACAATTCTATATAATTAAAAGATTATTAAATAGAATAATATTATAGTATATATTAGTAGTGCTATATAGATAGCACTTATATTTCACAATAAACTTATCTTAACTAGAGAATTAAGAGAAGATAAGAGAAACCACGTATATAAAATTTCTTTATTTAGATTAGGTATTCTTATATAGATATATACGTTTAGCTTACTTTATATAGAGCTTAAATAAACGTTTTATTATACCTCTTATTATTATAAAAAATACTTTATAAAAGTACTAATACTTTCTTTTCTTTTTCTTTCTTTTCGTTTTTTTTAATATTGTTTCTTTAGGTGATATGTCTTCACGAGGACGTGAAGAACTTAAGAAGTAAAAATATATTATAGATATAAGCTAAAAGCATTATATAAGAAAATATTACTATATAATATCACGTGATAGGACGGGTATTACGTGATTATATTAGTTAATAAATAGAGAATATTCTTACCTGCTTCTATAGCTAGTAGAAATAATTAACTTTTATATAACTTTAAGACTTTATAGCATCGTGTATTGTGTATTTCCGCTATATAGAATTACCTTATAATATAATATTAAGCCCAATTCAATAAATCTAATAGCAACTGAAAAGGAGGTAATAAAATAGTATATATTTAAGCTAGATTTAAGAGAATTTGCCTTTCTACTTAATACTATTTAAGAAATAGCTAATAAACTATTAACTAAATAAGAAAAAGACCTAGTAGATATAAACTAGCCACATAACTTTATTAAGCACACTGTAGAGCTTAAAATAAAGTATAATCAGAAACTAAACTACTAGTATTATAAATAGAAAGAACTAGTAATTATACAAACTTAATTTAATCTTATACGTAATATAAAGACTAAACATAGTATATAAAATAAAAATACATACAACTTTAACAAATCTAGCTTTTAGATAGGTATAATAACTTAGTAAAAAGTTATTATAAACTCTAAAAAATAGTATTAACTAAAAGCTGTTTAGCTAGGTAACTAAAAGTAGGTTATAGTAATTTAAGGTATTAGCATATTAAAGTACACACTTCTACTCTTTATTATCTATAAAAGCAAAAACTATCTTTCTATCTAGTATTAGGAAGTTAATATATTATCCTAATAGACATTTAGGGTCTCTAATAACGGCTAGATAATAAATAAGCTTAGTTTCTAGTAGTTAAAGCACTTTAATACGTATATAAAAGAGTATACTATAGGTGTATACTATCTATTAATTCTAAACAGCTATAAAAGCCATAACTCGCTAGAATTTACTAAATACTATAAAGAGAATAAAATAGTTATTTTATATATACTACTATATTCATCACATATCTTATAGCCACTAAATATTAGTTATTTTTTTACTATTAAAAATAGTATATAGGCGCTAAGTTAAGAAGTTAATATGTAACTAGTTTAATTATATTATGAAAATAGAGTTCTTACTAGCCTTCTAGGACGCGTTTAATACGTCTATTACTAAAAAGAATATCTAAGAAAGTTTTAAGGTGCTGGCTTAGTTCTATTTAATTTAAATAAAGTAATATTAAAACTTAATATTTAATTATGCATGTCTACACCTCTTATTGTATAAAATACTCTATAGTAGTTAAAAATCTCTAGTAACTATCTTAAATTTAGGTCGTAATTAAAGCTGATTAATAATAAATTAGGTAGCTTACTATTTTCCTTAAAGAAAGAATTTAATTAGCTTATTAAAGGCACCTTTTTAATAGCTTATTAAATAGTATTATAGCGTGATTAAATCACTAAGCTTAAAGTAGTTAATAAGATTATAAATTAATAGAAATAATATAAAAGAAAGTATATCTAGTAAGAAGAAGTCCTTACTTTTAAGGCTAACTTATAGTTAATTACTAAGAAATCTACTACTATAACTTCTAGTAATAAGAAGAGTTAGGGTAATGCTAGAGTAAATAAAGTTAAATTAATTTAAAGATATTATAGAAACTATAATAGAACTAGACATAACATTTAAACATACTAAATTAATAAAGAATCTACTATAGAATCCAGCAACGATAAGGAATTAGAGATAGATTATAATAAAATAAAGTAGTTTATTATATAGTTTATTATATTTAGTATAGTTTTAGTAAATTAATTAGCTTACTTATTTAACCAGCTCACTTATAAAATACGTTACTAAAATAAAGTATTAATATAGTATAATACTATTATAACTTTTTTAGTTAAATAACATAAAAATAGTAAATATAAGTAACTAGTATTTAAAGAAATAAGCTTTTTAAAATAGTATATAGTTTACTAAAGTCTAGATAGCATATAAAAATAATAGAGTTAGTAAAAAAACCTATTTTTTTTTTAGTATAAATATTATAAAGTAATGTACTTATTAAATAATAAGTTACATACATAATTTAAAAAATGTAAAAAAAAAGATACTAATTATAAAAACCATAAAAAGTTTTATTTTAAAACTTTAAATTATATTAAAAATAATTAAATTAAACATAAAGCTACTTATAAGTAATAATAATAATTTTTAAACTTAAAGCTATTTTAGTATACAAGTAGTATTAAAGTTAAAAAAAAAACTAATCTTTATTCACTTAAACACAAAAAAAATTATATTACTTATAAATAAAAACTTTTTATAAAAATACTACTTAGAAGTCAAAATTCATTTAATAAGCAAATAAGTAAAAGTATATAAAGTTAGTAATAATTTAATAAAGACCTTAAAATTTGCTATTTTTAGCTTTTTTGTACTAAGCTATTATATTAACTTAAATAGGAAAAAAATAATGGTATTAATACATCTTAAATTTAAAGTATACTTAATAAAGAACTTATATACAAACATTTTACTTAAAAATAATGTTTTTGTTTTAAATAGTATTAAAACTAATAATATAAACTAAATAATAAAAATTAGATTACGTAAAACTCTTAAAGTACTTTTTATTTAAGTAAGAAATTAATGCCTTTTATATTAATTAGTAAAAACTACAAAAATATTATAATATTAAGTAATATAATAGTGTTAATGCAAATTAAAATATATAAAAAGAAAATAATTTTTAAAAAACTACAATTATATTTTTAATTTAAAATATAATTTAAAGAAATTAAGTTTAAATAAAAAACTTTATTTTTAAATTATAAATATTATATTTCATAAGTAAGCTGTACAGCTTACTTAAGTATATAACTTATTTATAAAATATAATACAAATATTAACATAATGTTTATATATAATACTTTAATTAAACTATTTGTTATTAGTAAAAGTATTAAAATAAGTTAAATATAGTATTTCAAGTCTAATTATAAAAAAAATTAATAAAACTTTTATATTTTTATAAAAAAATATATACTTTTCTAATAAACTTAAAGACGTATAGTTTTTAATAACTACTTATATAATTTAAAAACAAAATAACTTTTACGCGAAAATATTAAGTTTAAATAAAATTTAGAAATTAAAACTTATTTTTATAATAAGTTAGTTACTATATTAATATAACGTATTTTATAATTAAGCTGGATAAATAATTAAGCTAGATACTTTACTAAAATTCTAATAGTACTATTATTCACAGTACTATTATGCTATCTATTAACCTAAAATTAATTTCTTAAGAAGCTAGAATATAGCTTGCTATTTAGACTCTTAATTTAGACTAAATCCATAGCCTTTAAAACGCTGCACGTATTTATAATATACCTAAATTAAGCCTAAAAACATAACGTGATAGAACTATCTTATAATATAATATCTTATTAAATAGGATAAAACTCACGGTCTCTAAAGAGAAGATAATAAAGGAGTATATTTTTAAGCTAGATTTAAGAGAATTTATCTCTCTACTTAATACTATTTAAGAGATAGCTAATAAACTACTAGCTAAGTTAAAAAAAAATTTAGTTAGTAAATTTTAGCCACACAACTTTATTAAGCGTACGCTAGGGATTTAAATAAAGTATAATTAAAAACTAAACTATTAGCATTATAAATAAAAAGAACTAGCTATTATATAAGGCTAGTTTAATTTTGTATATAACATAAAGGCTAAGTATAGTATACAGAATGAAAATATATATAACTTTAATAAATCTAGCTTCTAGATAGGCATAATAACAACCTAAAAAATTATTATAAGCTTTAAGAAATGGCATTAACTAAAGGCCCTTTAGCTAGGTATTTATAAGTAGGTTATAATAATCCTAGCTATTAACACATTAAAGTACATAATTCTATTTTTTATTATCTATAAAGGCAAGAATTACCTCTCTGTTTGGTACTAGGAACTTAATATACTACGTTAATAATAATTCAGTATCTCTAATAATGGCTAAATAACTAATAAGCTTAGTTTTATATAGTTAAAGCACTTTAATATGTATATAAAGAAGCATAGTGTTAGTATATACTAATTATTAATTATTAACAGCCATAAGAGCTATAACTCTCTTAAATTCACGAAATACTATAAAGAAAATAAGATTATTACTTTATATATACCGGTACACTTATTATATATCCTGTAGCTATTAGATGTGGGTTGTTTTTTATCTTTAAAGATAGCCTATAGGCGCTAAGTTAAGAAGCTAATACGTAACTAGTTTAATTATATTATTAAACTAGAGTTCTTACCAGCTTTCCGTGACGTATTTAACACGTTAATTACTAAGAGAAATATTTAAAAAAGCTTTTAAAATACTAGCCTAGTTTTATTTAACTTAGATAAGGTAATATTAAAGCTTAATATTTAATTATATATGTTTATACTACCTACTAACTAAGAGGTCACCTGGCAGTTAAAAACCTTTAAAAACTATTATAAATTTAGGTCATAAATAAAGCTAATTATTAATAAGTTAGGTAGCTTATTTTCTTCTTTAAAGAATAAATACTAGCAGCTTATTAAAAATATTTTTATAATAGTTTAAGAGATAGTAGTTATATGTAATTATATTACTAAACTTAAAATAGCTAATAAAGCTATATTTTAATAAAAGTAATATAAAAAAAAGTATATCTAAAAAGAAGAAGTACTTAGTTTTAGTACTAGCTAGAATAAATCTACTAAAAACCCTACTATTATAAGTTCTAGTAATAAGAAGGGTTGTGAGAAGGTAAGAGTAAATAAAACTAAATTAACTTAAAAGTACTATAGTAACTACAGTAGAGCTAAACATAATACTTAAATATATAAAATTAATAAAAATAATACTATAAAATCTAGTAGTAATAAGAATAATACTATAACTAATAATACTATTAAGTAATAGTACTATAAATAATAGTACTTTAATAAAGTCTTAGTAAAGTGTCCAGCTCGATTATTTATCCAGCTTAATTATAAAATACGTTAATAAAAGTTAATATAAGTAATAGTTTAAGAAAATAAAAGCTTTCTAAATTACATAAATTAAGCTAAAAAAAAAATAAAAAAAAATAAAAGAGAACTTTTAAAGTAATAATACATAGTTTAAAAATAATAGTATAAAAAATTAATAAAATTATAAAAAAGTATTCTAATTTGTTTACTAATAATAGTAAAGTAGTTAACTTTTTAAAAAATAAATAGTTAAGATTTTTTTTAAAAGTAATTAGTATTTAGTTAGAGTAAAACTTACATACTATATATATTTACTTAAATTAAAAAAAACTAGTAAATAAATCTTTTAATAAGCTTTAAAAAGGAAGTAAGTTTTATAATTAAAAAAAAATATACTATTTACTTTTATAGTATTTATAATATAAAGAAATATAAAAGTTAATAAAAACTTATTTAAAAAAAACGTATAGTTGTAAACATTTAAAGACTAAATAAGATTTTAATTAAAAATAGTTATTTATTTTTAGTTAAAAAAACATTATTACACATGTATAAAAAAATTATTAGTAATTAATATAATAGTCTATTTCTTTCAATCTTTTGTAGTAAAGGAAAATTATTATAAAACTATAATAATCTTACATAAGAAACTAAAAAATAAAATACTATACTAATAAAATACTATAGTTTTCTATTATATACTTATTAGTAAACTAATAAAGTAATTTAAGAATCTAGCTATTTATAGTATTTATGTAAAAGAATTTTATATTAAGTAACTTAAAAGCATATTTTAGTTTTCTATTAGTAATTTTATTTAGTTAAAAAGTTAATAAGTTTAAAATATATACTTTTAAGAAAAAGCTTATAGTAATTTAAAACTTAGAATTTCTAAAAATACTTTAAAACTTTAAAGTAAATATTAGCTTAACTAAATAGCTTTAATAGTATATTAAATATTACTACTAGTTTATTAAACTACTTATGTGTAAAAAAACTAAGCTACTTAAAAAAGTACTAAAATCTAAGTATAATAAAACATACTATACTAAAAACAACATTAGTAAACTAAACAAATTAAAATTAAAATTTATATTATATAATTTAAGACGTTTTTAAAAACTCATGTTTTTTTAGTGTACTTTAATTTAAATTATTAGCTATATATAAAATTAAATGCTTTTAAGAAATAGAGTTTTAAAGTTATAATTTATTATAATAAAAAAACTTAGTTAATATAAAAAATGTTAAACAAAATAATATAAAGCTAATTTACTTTTTTAAAAAATTTTTATTATTAGTAAAATAATTATATTAGTTTACAAAGCTTAAAGTAGCATGTTTAATTTAAACTATATAATAAGTAAAGTATATAATTAACTTTATACTTAAGCTAAAACTACAAATTATACTTACTAATTATATAGTAATAACTAGTATAATAAAGTAAACGTTTTTAACTAGTTTATTAATAAACAAGCTAAATATACAACTTATATAAATATTATAATACTTTTTATAATACTACTTAAATATATAATACATTTTAAGTAAATAATATATGGTATTAAACGTTTTATTAAAGCTTAATAACTTAAAGAAAAATTTAAAAAATTTAAAATAAACGTTTTAAACAATTTATTAGCTAAGGTATATAATATTAATATAGAAAAAGCTTTATATACTTACTATACCTTAATAGTAAAATTAGATAATAACTTTAAAAAATAGCTAAAGTAAGTATATAAAAAAAAGTATTAGTTAAGTATAATTAAAATTTTAAAACTATATAGTTTTAAAACTAATAAAAAGAAAACACTAATTCTATATATTATAAAAAGTAACTTTTTTATTATATTCATTTATTAAATAAGTACTTATAGTTAGTAATACTAAAAGTACTTTAAAGTAATATTTTTAAATAAGCTTATAATAAGTAGTAGTATACTAGTTTTTATAAAGGTTATAAAGCTATTAAAATAAATTATTACATTTAAAAGCTTATAAAGTACTTAAATAAATATATTAATTATTACTAAAACCATATTTATTACGAAATAAAATACTATAAGTTATATAGTTAACTTTATTTAATTTAAACGTTTTTTATTTTATTTAATACAGTTATAATTAACTTATTAAAAGGTAGTTAGAAAATAAAAATTCAATATATATATAATAATAGTATATAAGTATTTAAAAAAAAATTGTAGTTTTTTTTTAAAACAAAAGAATTTAAATATAGAAAATTAAGTATAACTATTTTTAATATTACTAATTAATTAGAACATTTTGTACATAATTATTTATAACTAAAATATTAAATTTATAAAAGTACTATAAAAGAGTATATTTTAAACTTTAAAAATATAAATTTTAATAATAACTATATACTACTTATAAATAAACAAATAATTTAAATAAATAAATTAAACTTTTAAAACTACTTTAAGTGTGACGGTGCTGCTTGCTTTGCTTACTATAAACTATATAATATTATAATTAGCTATACTAGCTATAACTTAGTATAAAACTTAAAGTATAGCTAGCTCATGCTTAGGCTATATACTATTCTATTTAAGGGTAAGCCCCTTTTATATCTCTTCTCTTTCTATCTTAGTATAGCTAAAATAGAGCTAACTTATTTTATTAACCTATATTTATACTATAACGCGTGAAGACTAAGCCTATTATTATATTATACTAAAATTACTTTTATTTAGCTGGATGATAGTGGTATAATATTAAGATTAACCCACATAATTAATTTAAGCATTTAATTTATTAATGACTGTTTCTAGAGGATTAATTACATAACTACGCTAAGTTATTAGTTTATTATGTATATAATCTCTACTAGAAAGCTTTATAGTAGTAGGTAATTAAAATCTTAAGTAATAGCCTATATAAGTCCTACAGTAATAGGCCTTAAGAGTGACTTAGTAGGTAACTAAAAGACTTATAATAATAAATAATATATTTATTAGATTAAAAGAGAGCTATAAGAGCTCTAGTAAATACTTTTCTTTTTTAATTTTCTTTTTTCTACTAGAAATACTGACCCCTGTGAGCACTACTAGTTTATTTTTTTTATACTAAGGAATTAGCTAATTACTTTACTCTACTAGGAGCTAAAAGCGTTATATATATATAAAAATAAATAGATTAAGACTATAGAAAAGCTTTTTACACTAGAGATAAAAGTTAATCTTAAGGTAATAACTACTAGTAATAACTATATATCTATTTTTAAGTTACTTAGGTATACTGTTATGTATTATTCTAATAATATAATTAAAAAAAACTACACTATTAAGAAGCTCTGTATCTAGGTATGATATAATAAGAAATTTTTTATAGTTACTATTAAGAGCACTACCTGAAGAACTAATATCTATAAGCTTTAGAAAATAGAGATTACGCTTTTCACTCTAATAACTCTTAATTAAGTAATAATTGCTAGTAAGTTAGAGTATAGCTATTTTAAAGTATTTATATATTATAACTATATTAATACGCTAGGAAAAGCGCTTAATATGGTTAAAACTAAGCTTAATAAAGCTAGAGATAAGCTTACTAAGTTTTATTAGCTACTAAACAACACGCTTAAGTGCGTAGCGGATTAAGAAAATAAGATTAAAACACTAAGAGTATAAATAAAGAAATTTATATATAATATATACTTTTTTCTCTTTATAAAGGCTAGCTTTGTGCTATTATTAATATTAGTAAAAAAAATATACTTTACAGCTCTATTATAGACCTCTTAAAACTAAGCTAGCTATATTACTATAGAATCTAATAATAGTTCTAATATAAAAGATTTTAGTAATTAAACTCTTTAAGTATTACTCTACCTACCTGCTATTTTACTAGTTATGTTTACTATAAGTAGCTATTAAGATAATAGTTACTTAGCATAATTTCTTAATTTACTAATACTTAAAAACAGTAAGAACGTTACCTTTAATTAATAAAAAGATATTCTAGAAAATAAAGTACGTGTTAACTAAGACTAGTTTACTAGAGCTAGTAAATAAGCTACTTAGAAGAATATTATCTCTTATATATATATATATACAGAGAGTCCTGCTAATTAGTACCTCTTAATACTTATATATATAATAAAAAAGAGTAAGCAGCTAGTTAGCTACTAGTATATAGTAAATTACCTAAAAAGAATATATAGTAACTTATATAAGAGACTTAATGCTTACTGTAATTTCTAAAAGCTCTATCTTAAAAACCCTACTAATTTTATTATATTTTAAAGTAATTTTTTCTACTTAGCTTAAGAACATAGCCTGCTTATAAACTAATAAGTAGAAGAATTTTATAAAAAGCTTTTAAACACTCTACGTACGTAGATAGGTATTTACTAATAATAGTACTATAACTAGTATAATAAGTATATAAACTTAGTTTAAGATTTTACTAGAGAGCTAGCTCTCAGCGCTAGGAAAGCTACTAAGTAAATTAATAAAAAAACTAGAAAAACTTAACTACTACTAAGTTAGTAGATTTATTTAAGAGCTAAGTATCTAATTTATATAGTAGCTACTACTATTCTACTAATATCTATTCTTAAGCTAGTTAGTTACTATAATTGTGGGAAACTTAACTACTTTATAAAAAACTACTAACTATTTACTTAAGTTATAGGTAAAGTAATTAAGCCTATAGATACTAATAAAAAACTCTATACGCTTTAGAATACTAGTAATAACAAGAAGTTTTAGCTTGCTATAGAGAAACTATTAGAGAAAAACTTATTTTAAGAGAAGTTTTTTTTCTAAGCTTACTCTTTAAAGCTACTAACTAGTTTAACTTTTATTAACTATTATTTAGTAGACTAGCTTTTATGCTGCTTTACTATATCTCTACTAATAAACTAGCTATTAAACTAAATAGCTTTTTTAATACTAGAGTTAGTAATTTTATTCTAGTATACCTAAAGTATATACGCGCTATTAAGAAAGGGCTTAAGATAAAAACTTACTAAATAAAATTTATCTCCCTAGCTAGCTATAACAGTAGACTAAATAGATAAGTAGATAAATACTTTTAGGCTAATCTAGTACTAGATAATTACTACTTATTAACTTATTTTATTTTTTATAATATTAGCTATTATAACCTTATAATTAGCTGCAAGCTGTTTGAAGATATAAGTGTTTTAATTAATTATAAAAAGTAAGCACTTAAATAGCTAGATAATAAGCTAATTAACTATAAGTATAATATTATTATTTTAATATAAAGTTTATTAACTAAAATTAATCTCTCACACTAAGCTAATACTGACTGACGTAATAAGCTAATAAATATAGTAATTTTATAATATATCTATAAACTATTTTAGCGCTTACTCTAGTATATAGTATAGTAAAAAAATCTTAAGAAAATAAAAAAATAGCTTTACCTATAATAGTAGCTAGAGTTAAGTAAGTGGATTTTTTATTTTTAGCCTATCTCACACAAAGACCTCTTTAAGGCAGGTCTTAAGATTAATATTATAAAAGCTATTATCTTTATAATACACGTATAGTAGAAAGAAACTATACTAGAGTATACTAATATCTATAAAATAAATAAGCTTATTTAGGACTATAAAGATAAGCTTAGCCTACTAGACCTAGAACCCTTCTCTTAAGGCCCTAAAGACCTTTTAAGGAAGGCTTTACTAGAAGGGCCCTATCACTTAAATAAGAATCTTATAAGAGAAAAGAAACTTTAGTAGCTTATTAAATAAAAGCTATTTTATTCTAATTATATTAGTATAACTTAAGTCTACTATGATAACAGGCTCGGTCTTTATGTGTCGTAGTATAAATACAAGTTAATAAAATAAGTTAGCTCTATTTTAGCTACACTAAGATAGAAAGAGAAGAGATATAAAGGGGGCTTATCTCTAAATAGAGTAGTGTATAGCCTAAGCATAAGCTAGCTATACTCTAAGCTCTGCACTAGATCATAGCTAGCATAGCTAGTTATAATATTATATAGCTTATAGTAAGTAAAATAAGTAGTACCGTTATATTATCCCTTTTTTAAGAGAGGCTTATTTTTAAGTCTCTAGGTTATAGTCTCCTCTTTACTAATTTCTGTATTACTCTTATTTTTAAAGCTGTCTTATTATTTTTCTCTATTACTTCTAGATTCTCCTCTGCTTTATATGCTTTTAACTAGGTATCTAATTATACTAGTAGTCCTATCTTCTCTAGATAGGCCTTATGATAGTCTCTTACCTTATATAGGGCGCCTATAAAGCCTTAAGCGTTATACTAAACAGGATTTGGGTTATAAGCTAGCTAGAATACTTTATACTATAGTCAGCTATAGAATAGGTAGTTATTAAGGATTTCCTATACTAGCCACTTAGAATACCCGTTAACCTTAATAGGCGGTTCCTTAGATTTAATTTAGCTAGACAGTAGGTAAGTAAAAGCCTTTTATAGATAATTTATATAAAAGATATTAAGTATACGCATGTGTAACAGTAGCTTAAGGTAATAAGAATATTTCTTTATACCTATAATAGGATAGGGTCTGTATATCTACTGGTTTAGCTTCTAGCTAGGTTAGCTAGTAGTAAAGCCTTTAGATATAACGTATACCTTATCTTCTATAAAGAAGTCTAGTTTGTGGCGCTTTTTATTAGCCTATTAAGCTTATCACTCTTATACTTAAGCAATCCCTTATTAAGCTATTTCTATAGCTAGCTTTATTATATTATAGTGAGCTTTAGCGTAGCTTTGCACTTTCTTACGTAATATCTATTTACAAACTGTAGTAGATACCTTCATACGTTTTTTCTAGTTCTAGTAATAGATTAGCTAGTAGCTAAACTTAATTTAATAGAGTAATAAGCCTATAGTCTTATATAATAAAATTACTTAGGCCTAGTCTATATAAGACAGCAGGTCTGACTAGTTATTCTAATAATAATTAATAAATAAGCGTAGGCGCTGGTTAATGTACTAGTTTAAGACCTTAATATTTCTATTAGTTTAGAAGTAATACAGCGTTAAGAGCTTTTACTTAATTTCTATTAATTAGTATAGCTTATTTATAAATACTAAGATAAACTAAAAACCGTGATTAGAGACTATTAATTTAGGCAGACTAAATACTTACTAGATATAATAATAGTACATATCAGCTATCTAAGTAGCTATAGTTATTTTATAATAAAATAATAAGAAATAGTGCTTGCTTAGCCAGTCCATAATAATAAAAACATAGTTATATTCTTTCTTATCTAAAGAGAAGGATTTAAAGTCTATAAAGACGTCTTACTATACTTACTTAAGAATTAGTAGTGATTTAAGTAAGCCTAAAGTCTTATTATAAAATATATAGCTTTATCTATAAGCTTTATATATAGCTATATAGTTATCTATATCTTTACTTATATAGCTCTAGTAGTAGCGGTTATAAAATAATTTATTTATTTTTCTCTTACTTAAATAAGCAGTCACCTAAATAGCATGAATAACTTAAATAAAGTAGATTTTTAAGAAGTGTATAGTAGAAACTACTAGCTTATTATAATATATAAGAAGGCTTTAGCTGAGTTTTTATACTAAGTAGTTACTAAAAAGAGCGTGCTTTTAGAATAGCTATAAACTCTCATAGCTATAATTCACCTTAATAATATAATTAATTAGTAAGTAAGGGTCATTTAGAAGAGATAAGACTATAAAAGTATTAATAGTAATTACTTTAATTATATTAGTAGCTAGCATGCCTCTTGCTGACAGCGCAGCTAGGTTATTACTTATAGTTTTAATAAAGCTAATATTAATTTACTCTACTAAAAGAAAAACACGTGTTTAGGCTACTTTATTCTTATTTTTTTAGGTCTTTAGTTTCTCTTACTTGCGCAAGAGCGCGTCAGCTATTATGTTAATTATACTAAAGTAATAAATAAATATTAGGTAATAATTTACTATACTTATTACCTAGTATATCTAGTAGAGAGTAAGTTTTTACTTTATAGAGAAGTACTCTAGCGCGTAGTAGTTAATTAGAATATTAAATAACTTTATAGTCTATAAGCCTATAAGCTATAAGCGTTATTCTTAGAGGCTATAGATTATAGCTAATATCTTTTTATTATATATATCGTAGTTTATCTAGGGCTTACTTATAGTCTTAGAGTAGAAAACTATAAATTACTAAAGGCTATTCTCTTAGAGCTATAATAGTATTCTTATAATAACCTTATTACTTACGTCTGTCTCTATACGCGTTTAGTAGTAGAGTAAGTAATAAACTAAAATATTATTTAATAGTATTAGATCTTTAGCTTACTAGAAGGCTACTAGCTTGTATTTATTAAAAGCATATTATATGCCCTTCTTAAGTAGCTTAGTAAGCAGTTAAATAATATATCTATAGTTTTTTAGGAAAGCTCTATAGAAATTGCAGAATTTTAGAAAGGATTATAAACTTTTAACTGATGTAGATACTGGCTATTTCTATATAGCAGTAATTTTCTTAGAATCCTTTTAGATTCCTTCTGTGCTAATAATAAGGCCTAAGAACTTTATTTTAGTAATAGTAAACTTACTCTTTTTAATGTCTATCTAGAGGCTTATGTTTTAGAGATATTTTAGTATCTAAATAACGTGCTCCTTATACTACAGTAGGTCTTTAAAATAGATTAGGATATTATTAAAGTAAGTAGTATAGAAGTTATTTAATAGATTATAAAGCATCTTATTAATATAGCACTAGAATATAGTAGGGCTATTATAGAAACTAAATAGTAACACGTGATACTTATAATTCCCATATTAAGTATAGAATATAGTTAGGTTTTTTATGTTCTTGTTTAGACGTATATAATAGAAAGCCTGTTATATATTAAGCTTAGTAAACACTTTTATACGTGCTAGGCGGATAAGAGTTTTCTAAATCAACAGGATTAGATAGATATCTTTCTTTATAATAGTATTAAGCTTATAGTAGTTAATATAGAAGTGTTACTTTTCTTTAGGCTTTTTAGTAAATAATACTAGGAAAGTATATAAAGCGTTACTATAAGTGATAACTCCTTATTTAAAGTAGTTATTTAGATAGGTCTTAACAAGCTATAGCTATTTAAGAGATATACTATATAATAGACTTAATATTAGCATATTCTTAGCTATTAGTTTAATATTATAGTTAATATCTTCATAATGCGGGGGTAGTATGTCTGAGTTTGTCTTTAAAAAGTAAACCTAAATTACGCTAGCGTAGCTAAAATAAAGTAGTTTCTACTTAATAAGCTACTAAAGTTTCTCTTCTCTTATAAGGTTCTTATTTAATTAATAGGGCTCTTCTAGTAAAGCCTTTACTAAAGAGTTTTTAGGGCTTTAGGAGGAGAGCTTTAGGTCTAGTAGGCTAAGCTTATCTCTATAGTCCTAAATAAGCTTATTTACTTTATAGATACTAGTATACTCTAGTATAATTTCCTTCTATTATATATACATTATAAAGGTAATAGCTTTTATAGTATTAATCTTAAGGCCTGCCTTAGAGAGGTCTTTGCGTGAGATAGGCTAAAAATAAAAAGTTTACTTACTTAGCTTTAGCTACTGTTATAAATAAAGTTACTCTTTTATTTTTCTAATATTCTTTTACTATATTATATGCTAGAGTAAGCGCTAAGGTGGCTTATAGGTATACTATAAAATCGCTATATTTATTAGCTTATCACGTTAGTTAATATTAGCTTAGTATAAGGGGTTAATTTTAGTTAATAAGCTTTATATTAAAATAATAATATTATACTTATAATTAATTAGCTTATTATCTAGCTATTTAAGCGCTTACTTTTTATAGTTAATTAAAATACCTATATCTTTAAATAGCTTACAGCTAATTATAAGGTCGTGGCAGCTAATATTATAGAAAATAAAGTAGGTTAATAAATAGTAGTTATTTAGTACTAGATTAGCCTAAAAGTACTTATTTACTTATCTATTTAGTCTATTATTATAGCTAGCTAGGGGGATAGATTTTATCTAATAAGTTTTTATCTTAAGCCCTTTCTTAATAGCGCGTATGTGCTTTAGGTGTACTAGAATAAAACTACTAACTCTAATATTAAAAAAGTTACTTAGCTTAATAGCTAGTCTACTAGTAGAGATATAGTAAAGCAGAGTAAAGACTAGTCTACTAAATAGTAGTTAGTAAGGGTTAAACTAGTTAATAGCTTTAAAAAGTAACCCTAAAAAGAAGACTTCCTCTAGGATAAGTCTTTCCCTAATAGTTTTTTTATAATAAGCTAAAACTCTTTATTATTGCTGGTGTCTTAAGGCGTATAGAGCTCTTTATTAGTATCTACAGGCTTAATTACTTTAGCTATAGCTTAAATAGGTAGTTAGTAATCTTTTATAAAGTAGCTAAGTTTCCCACAATTATAGTAACTAGCTAGCTTAAAGATAGGTATTAGTAGGATAATAATAGCTATTATATAAGTTAAACACTTAGCTTTTAAATAAGACTACTAAATTAATAACAGCTAAGTCTTTCTAGTTCTTTTATTAATCTACTTAGTAGCTTTTCTAGTGCTGAGAGCTAGCTTTCTAGTAAAATCTTAAGCTAAATCTATATACTTATTATACTAATTATAGTATTATTATTAATAGATGCCTATCTATGTATATAGAGCGTCTAGAAGCTTCTTATAAAATTCTTCTACCTATTAGTCTATAAGTAGGCTGTGTTCTTAAGCTAGGTAAAAGAAGTTACTCTAAAATATAATAAAGTTAATAAGGTTTCTAAAGTAGAGCTTCTAGAAGTCATGGTAAGTATTAAGTCTCTTATATAGATTACTATACGTCCTCTCTAGGTGATTTACTATGTACTAGTAGCTAACTAGCTACTTACTCTCTTTTATTATACGTATAAGTATTAAGAGGTACTAGTTAACAGGACTTTATATATATATATATATATAAGAGATAATGTTCTTCTAAGTAGCTTACTTACTAACTTTAGTAAACTAGTCTTAGTTAGTGTGTATCTTGTCCTCTAGGATATCCCTCTATTAATTAAAGGTAACGTTTTTACTGTTTTTAAGTATTAGCAGATTAGGGAATTAGGCTAAGCAGCTATTACCTTAATAGCTGCCTATAATAAACATAACTAGTAAAGTGGCTGGTATGTAGAGTAATACTTAAAAAGTTTAGTTATTAAGATCTCCTATATTAGAACCATTATCAGGTTCTATAGCTATATAGCTAGTCTAATTCTAAGAGGTCTATAATAGAGCTATGAAGCGCGTCTTCTTTACTAGTGTTAATAATAACACTAAGCTAGCCTTTATAGAGAGAAAGGAGTATATATTATGCATAAGTTTCTTTATCTATACTCTTAGTATTTTAATCTTATTCTCTTAATCTGCTACGCGCTTAAGCGTGTTGTTTAGTAGCTAATAAAGCTTAATAAGCTTATCTCTAGCCTTATTAAGCTTAGTTTTAGCCGTGTTAAGCGCTTTTCCTAGTATATTAGTATAGTTATAATATATAAGTATTTTAAGATAGCTACGCTCTAGCTTACTAGTAATTATCACTTAATTAAGGATTATTAGAGTAGAAAGTGTAATCTCTATCTTCTAAGGTTTATAGGTGTTAGTTCTCTAGGTAGTGCTCTTAGTAGTAGCTATAAAAGATTTCTTATCATATTATATCTAGATACGGAGCTTCTTAATAGTATAGTCTTCTCTAATTATATTATTAGAGTAGTATGTGGCGGTACACCTAAGCAATTTAAGAATAAGCGTGTAGTTATTACTAGTGGCTGTTATTTTAGAATTAACTTTTATCTCTAGCGTAGAAAGCTTTCCTATAGTCTTAACCTATCTATTTTTATATATGTATAGAGCTTCTGGCTTCTAGTAGGGTAAAGTAATTAGCTAATTCTCTAGTATAAAAAAGATAAGCTAGTAGTGCTTATAAGAGTTAGTTTCTCTAGTATAAAGAAGATAAGCTAGTGGTGCTTATAGGGGTTAGTTTCTCTAGTAAGAAAAAGATAATAAGAGGGGAAGGGAAGTTCACTAAAGCTCTTATAACTCTCTTTTAATCTAATAGATATATTATCTACTACTATAGGTCTTCTAGTTACTTATTAAGTCACTTTTAAGGCCTGCTGTGCAGGGCTTATATAGGCTATTACTTAAAGTTTTAATTACCTACTACTGTAGGGCTTTCTAGTGGAGATTATATAATTAATAAACTAACAACTCAGCGTAGTCATGTAATTAATTCTTTAGATACAATTATTAATAAATTAAATACTCTTATTAATTACGTGGTTTGACCTTAATATTATATCGCCGTTATCTAGCTAAGTTAGAGGGATCTTAGTATAATATAATAACAGGCTTAGTCTTCACGTATTATAATATAAATATAGGTTAATAGAATAAGTTAGCTTTATTTTAGCTATACTAAGATAGAGAGAGAAAAGGTATAAAGGGAGCTCACCTCTAAATAAGGCGGTATATAACTTAAGTGTAAGCTAGCCATGCTCTAAGCTCTACGCTAAGTCGTAACTAGTATAGCTAGTTATAATATTATATAACCTATAGTAAGTAGAGTAAGCAGTATTATTATATCTATTTTTTAAAAAAGAACTCAGATATACTACCCCTGTATTATAAAGATATTAACTATAATATTAAACTAATAGCTAAGAACATGCTAATGTTAAGTCTATTATATAATATATCTTTTAAATAACTATAGCTTATTAAAACCTACCTAAATAACTATCTTTAATAAGGTATTATTACTTATAGTAATACTTTATATATTTTTTTAATATTATTTACTAAGAAGTCTAGAGAAAGGTGGCACTTTTATATTGACTATTATAAATTTAATACTATTACTAAGAAAGACGTTTATTTAATTCTGCTAATTTAGAAGACTCTTATTTAACTAACGTGTATAAAAGTATTCACTAAGCTTAATATATAACAGGTCTTTTATTATATACGTTTAAATAAAAATATAAAGAACCTAATTATATTCCGTACTTAGTATAGGAACTATAAATACTATATGCTACTATTTAGCCTCTATAATAGCTTTATTATATTCTAGTATTATATTAATAAAATGCTTTATAGCCTACTTAATAACTTCTATACTATTTATTTTAATAATATTTTAATTTATTTTAAAGACTTACTACAGTATGAGGAGCATGTTACTTAGGTACTAAAATATTTCTAAAACATAAATCTCTAAATAAATATGAAAAAGAGTAAGTTTATTATTATTAGAATAAAGTTCCTAAGTCTTATTATTAGCACAAAAGAGATTTAAAAGGATCCTGAGAAGGTTATTACTATATAGAAATAACTAGTATCTATATTAGTTAAAAGCTTATAATCCTTTTTAAGATTTTATAATTTCTATAGAGCCTTTTTGAAGAACTATAGATATATTATCTAACTACTTATTAAGCTACTTAAGAAAGGTATATAGTATATTTTTAATAAATATAAGCTAGTAGTTTTCTAGTAAGCTAAAGATTTAATACTATTAGATAATATCTTAGCTTACTACTTATCCTATTATCAGACGCGCATAGAGACAGATGTAAGTAATAAAGTTATTATAAAAATACTATTATAGCTTTAAGAAGATAGTCTTTAGTAACTTATAATTTTCTACTCTAAGACTATAAGTAAGCCCTAGATAAATTATGATATATATAATAAAAAGATATTAGTTATAATTTATAGCCTTTAAAAATAGCGCTTATAGCTTATAGGCCTATAGACTATAGAGTTATTTAATACTCTAACTAACTATTACGTGTTAAAGTACTTTTTTATAAAGTAAGAGCTTACCTCCTACTAAATACACTAAGTAATAAGTATAGTAAATTATTACCTAATACTTATTTATTACTCTAATATAATTAATATAATAGCTAACGCGCTCTTACGCAAGTAAGAGGAACTAAAGACCTAAAAAAATAAGAATAAAGTAGTCTAAACACGTGTTTTTTTCTTAGTAGAGTAAATTAATATTAGCTTTATTAAAGTTATAAGTAATAACCTAGCTATATTATTAGCAAGAGGCATGCTAGCTATTAATATAATTAAAGTAATTACTATTAATACTTTTATAGTCTTACCACCCCTAAATAACTCTTACTTACTAATTAATTGTATTATTGAGGTGAATTATAGCTATGAGAGTTTATAACTATTCTAAAAGTACACCTTCTCTAGTAAATACCTAGTATAAAAACTTAATTAGAAATTTTTTATGTACTATGATAAGCTAGTAGTCCCTATTATATACTTCTTAAGAACTTACTTTATTTAAGCTATTTATACTATTTAGGTAATTACTTACTTAAGTAAGAGAAAAATAAATAAGCTACTTCATAACCACTACTACTAAAGCTATATAGATAAAGATGTAGATAATTATATAGCTATATATAAAGCTTATAGATAGAGCTATGTATCTTATAATAAGACTCTAGACTTACTTAAATTACTATTAATTTCTAAGTAAGTATAGTAAAATATTTCTATAAACTTTAAGTCTTTCTCTCTAGATAAGAAAGGATATAACTGCGTTTTTATTATTATAAACTAGCTAAATAAATACTACTTCTTATTATCTTACTATAAAATAACTATACCTACTTAGGCAGCTAATAAGTACTATTATTATATCTAGTAAGTATTTAGTCTACTTAGGTTAATAGTCTCTAATTATAGTCCCTAGTTTATTTTAGCATTTATGAATGAGTTATGCTGACTAATAGGAATTAAGTAAAAACTCTTAACACTATATTACTTTTAAACTAATAGGAATATTAAGGTTTTAAATTAATACATCAACCAGCACCTACGCTTATTTATTAATTATTATTAAAATAACTAGTCAGACCTGCTACTCTGTATAGACTAGACTTAAGTAATTTTATTATATAAGACTATAGACTTATTATTCTATTAAATTAAGTTTAGTTACTAGCTAATCTATTACTAGGACTAGGAGAAACGTATGAAGATATTTACTATAGTTTATAAATAAATATCTTATAAGAAAGTATAGAGCTATACTAAAGCTTAATATAATATAATAAAGCTAGCTATAGAAATAGCTTAATAAGAAATTACTTAAGTATAAGAGTAATAGGCTTAATAGGCTAATAAGAAACACCACAAGCCAGACTTCTTTATAAAAGATAAGATATATATTATACTTAAGAACTTTATTATTAACTAACCTAATTAGAAGCTCAACCAGCAGATATATAGACCTTATTCTATTATAAATATAAAGAGATACTTTTATTATCTTAAGCTATTACTATATATACGCATGTTTAATGTCTTTTATATAAACTATTTATAAAAGACTTCTACTTATCTATTATTTGGCTAAATTAAATCTAAAGAACTACCTATTAAGGTTAACAGGTATCCTAAGTAGCTAGTACAGGAAATTCTTAATAGCTACTTATTTTATAGCTAACTATAGTATAAAGTATTTTAGCTAGCTTATAACCTAAATTCTGTTTAGTATAATGCCCGAGGCTTTATAAACACCCTATATAAAATAAAAAACTATTATAAGGCCTATCTAAAGAAAGTAGGACTACTAGTATAACTAGATACCTAGTTAAAAGTATATAAAGCAAAGAAGAACCTGAAAGTAATAGAAGAGAATAATAAAATAGCTTTAAAAATAAAAGTAGTATAGAGACTAGTAAGGAGAAGACTATAATCTAGAGACTCAGAAATAAGCCTTTTTTAAAAAGGGGTAATATAACAATACTGCTTACTTTACTTACTATAGACTATATAATATTATAACTAGCTATACTAGTTATAACTTAGTATAAAGCTTAGAGTATAGCTAGCTTATACTTAGACTATACACTACTCTATTTAAAAGTAAGCCTTTTTTATATCTCTTTTCTCTCTATCTTAGTGTAGCTAAAATAGAGCTAATTTATTCTATTAATTTATATTTATACTATAACACGTAAAGACCGAGCCCGTTATTATATTAAGATTTTATTTAATAAAAAGGTATAACTATTAAGTTAAAGTGTTACTTATAATTTAAAGAATTATAAATAACTTTATAAATACTTTAATAAGTTTATTACTTAATAAAGTAGTTTATAACTTTAAGTTTTCTAAAAAAAAGTACTAATTAACTATTTGTTTAATAATATAGTAAAAAAAGAAAAATTCTATATAAAAAAGTAGTAAATACACTCACATATGCAATAGTTTAAATAAAAGAAAAATATAATAATAAGTATACATTATTAAAATTAAAACCTAAAATTTTTGTTAATATTTAACTTTATGAAAAAATTATAATTTTAAGAGTTTATTAAAAAATTAGCTAATAATACAAAGAACTATTTTTAGTTAAGTAAATAGTAGAAAATAATATAACTAAACTAAATCTTTTATTTACTTAAAAAATCTATTTTATTATATTAATTAAATACTTAAAACCTTTTAATTAAAATAATTTATATATGTAACTAATTCTAAAGAAACCTAGCAGAGTTAAAAACAAATTTAATAACAAAATATTAGTATACTTTAAGGTCAAGAAGTTATTAAACAAATATATAATAATAGTAAAAAAGTTTAAAAAGCTTATTATATAATATTTAGTTAAATAAAAAGGTTATAGTTTTATATATAATAAATAAATAGCAATAAATTATATTAATAAGAAACTTACTAGTAAATTTAATTAATTATTACTACTAAAAAAATAACTACTAATGTGACGGTGCTGCTTGCTCTGCTTACTATAAACTATATAATATTATAACTAGCTATACTAGCTATAATCTAGTATAGAGCTTAGAGTATAGCTAGCTTATACTTAAGCTATATACTACTTTATTTAAAGACAAGCTCTCTTTATACCTCTTCTCTTCTTATTTTAGTATAGCTAAAATAGAGCTAACTTATTTTATTAACCTATATTTATACTATAACGCGTGAAGACTAAGCCCGTTATTATATTATATTAAGATCTCTCTAACTTAGCTAGATAATGGTGACATAATATCGAGATTAAACCGCATAATTAATAAGAGTATTTAATTTATTAATAATTGTATCTAGAAAATTAATTACATAACTATGCTAAGTTATTAGTTTATTAACTATATAATCTCTACTAGAAAGCCTTATAATAATAAGTAATTAAAATCTTAAGTAATAGTTTATATAAGCCCTGTGTAGTAGGCTTTAAGAGTGATTTAATAAATAACTAAAAAACCTATAACAGTAAACAACGTACCTATTAAATTAAAAAAAAGTTATAAGAGCTTTAGTAAATTCTCTCTTTTTATTATCTTCTTTTTATTAGAAAAACTAACCCTTATAAGCACCACTAGCTTATTTTCTTTATACTAGAGAAACTAACTTTTATAAGCACTACTAGCTTATCTTTTTTATACTAAAGAATTAGCTAATTACTTTACCCTACTAGGGGCTAGAAGCTTTATATATATATAAGAATAAATAGATTAGGATTATAGGAAAGCTCTCTATGCTAGAGATAAAAATTAATCTTAAAATAATAGCTATTAGTAATAACTATATATTTATTCCTAAGTTACTTAGGTGTACTGCTATATACTACTTTAATAATATAATTAAAGAAGACTATACTATTAAGAAGCTTTGTATTTAGATATAATATAATAAAAAACTCTTTATAGCTACTACTAAGAGCACTATCTAGAAAACTAATATTTATAAATCTTAGAAAATAAAGGTTACGCTTTTTACTCTAATAATTCTTAATTAAGTAATAATCACTAGTAAGCTAGAGTGTAGCTATTTTAAAGTACTTATATATTATAATTATATTAATACGCTAGGAAAAGCGCTTAATATGGCTAAAACTAAGCTTAATAAAGCTAGAGATAAGCTTACTAAGCTTTATTAGCTACTAAATAACACGCTTAAACGCGTAGCAGATTAAGAGAATAAAATTAAGATACTAAGAGTATAGATAAAGAAACCTATGTATAATATATACTTCTTTCTTTCTGTAAAGGCTAGCTTAGTGCTATTATTAATACTAGTAAAAAAAACACACTTTATAGCTCTACTATAGACTTTTTAGAACTAGACTAGCTATATAGCTATAGGACCTAATAATAGTTCTAATATAAAAGATTTTAGTAACTAAACTTTTTAAGTATTATTTTATATACTAGCTACTCTACTAGCTATACTTATTATAAGTAGCTATTAAGATAATAGTTACTTAGCCTAATTCTCTAATCTACTAATACTTAAGAATAGTAAAAATATTACCTTTAATTAATAAAGAGATGTTCTAGAGGATAAGGTATGTACTAACTAAAACTAGTTTACTAGAGCTAGTAAGTAAACTACTTAGGAGAATATTATCTCTTATATATATATATATATAAAGAGTTCTGCTAACCAGTACCTCTTAATACTTATATATATAATAAAAAAGAGTAAGTAGCTAGTTAGCTACTAGTATATAATAAATTACCTAAAAAGGACATATAATAATCTATATAAGAGACTTAATACTTACTATAATTTCTAAAAGCTCTATCTTAAAGACCTTACTAACTTTACTATATTTTAAAGTGATTTTTTTTGCCTAGCTTAAGAATATAGCCTGCTTATAGACTAATAAATAAAAGAATTTTATAAGAAGCTCCTAAACGCTTTACGTATATAAATAGGCATCTATTAATAGTAGTACTATAATTAGTATAATAAGTATATAAACCTAGCTTAAGATTTCGCTAGAGAGCTAGCTTTTAGCACTAGAAAAACTACTAAGCAGATTAATAAAAGAACTAGAAAGACTTAGCTATTACTAATTTAGTAGTTTTATTTAAAAGCTAAGTATCTAACTTACGTAGTAGCTACTACTATTCTACTAATACCTATCTTTAAGCTAGCTAGTTACTATAATTGCAGGAAATTTAGTTACTTTATAAAAAACTACTAACTACCTACTTAAGCTATAGCTAAAGTAATTAAGCTTATAGATACTAATAAAGAGCTTTATACGCCTTAAGATACTAGTAATAATAAGAAGTTTTAGCTTACTATAGAAGAACTATTAGAAAAAAACTTACTCTAAAAGAAGTCTTTTTTCTAGAGTTATTCCCTAGAGCTATTAACTAGTTTAATTTTTACTAACTATTATTTAGTAAACTAGCTTTTACCTTATTTTATTATATCTCTACTAGTAGACTAGCTATTAAGTTAAATAGCTTTTTTAATACTAGAGCTAGTAGTTTTATCTTAGTACACCTAAAGCACATACACGCTATTAAAAAGGGGTTTAAGATAAAAACTTACTAAATAAAATTTATCTCCCTAGCTAGCTACAATAACAGACTAAATAGATAAGTAAATAAGTACTTTTAGGTTAATCTAGTACTAAATAACTATTATTTATTAACTTACTTTATCTTCTATAATACTAGCCGCTATGACTTTATGATTGGCTATAAGCTATTTAAAGATATAGGTACTTTAATTAACTATAAAAAGTAAGCACTTAAATAGCTAGATAATAAGCTAATTAATTATAAGCATAATATTATTATTTTAATGTAAAGCCTATTAACTAAAATTAATCCCTTATACTAAGCTAATACTAACTAATATAATAAGCTAATAAATATAGTAATTTTATAGTATACCTATAAGCCACTTTAGTGCTCGCCTTAGTATATAGTATAGTAAAAGAATATTAGAAAAATAGAAAAGTAGCTTTACCTATAATAGTAGCTAGAGCTAAATAAGTAAACTTTTTATTTTTAGTCTATCTTACACGAAGACTTTTTTAAGACAGGTCTTAAGATTAATACTATAGAAGCTATTACCTTTATAATATACATATAATAGAAGGAAACTATACTAGAGTATACTAGTATTTATAAAGTAAATAAGCTTATTTAGGACTGTAGAGATAAGTTTAATCTACTAAACCTAAAGTTCTTCTCCTAAAGCCTTAAAAACTTTTTAGTAAAGGCTTTACTAGAAGAGCCCTATTAATTAAATAAGAACTTTATAAAAGAAGAGAAACTTTAGTAGCTTCTTAAGTAAAAGCTATTTTACTCTAGTTATACTAGTATAACTTAAGTCTATTTCTTAAAAAAGAACTCAGACATACTGCCTCCGCATTACGAAGGTATTAATTATAATATTAAACTAATAGCTAAAAATATACTAATATTAAGTTTATTATATAGTATGTTTTTTAAGTAGCTATAGCTTATTAAGACCTACCTAAATAACCATCTTTAATAAGGTGTTATTACTTATAGTAATGTTTTATATACTTCTTTAGTATTATTTACTAAAAAGCTAAAAAGAAAGTAGCGCTTCTGTATTAATTATTATAAGCTTAATACTATTATAAAAAAAAACGCTTATTTAATTCTATTAATTTAGGAGACCCTTATTTGGCTAGCGCGGGTAAGAGTATTTACTAAGCTTAATATATAACGGACTTTCTATTATATACGTTTAAATAAAAACATAAAAGACTTAACTATATTCTGTACTTAGTATAGTAACTATAAGTACTATGTATTACTATTTAGTTTTTATAATAGCCCTATTACATTCCAGCACTATATTAATAAAATACTTTATAGTATACTTAATAACTTCTATACTATTTATTTTAATAATATTTTAATTTACTTTAAAGATTTGCTATAGTATGAGGAGCATGTTACTTAAGTACTAAGATATTTTTAAAACGTAAATCTTTAAATAGATATTAAAAAGAGTAAGTTCACTATCACTAGAATAAAGTTCTTAGGTCTTATTATTAGTATAAAAGAGATTTAAAAGGACCCTGAGAAGGTTACTACTATATAGAAATAGCTAGTATCTACATTAATTAAAAGCTTATAATCCTTTTTAAGATTCTATAACTTCTATAAAGCTTTCTTAAGGGACTATAGATATATTATCTGACTACTTACTAAACTGCTTAAAAAGAATATATAGTATATCTTTAGTAAATATAAGCTAATAGTTTTCTAGTAAGCTAAGAATTTAATACTATTAGATAATATCTTAGCTTACTACTCGCCCTATTATTAGACGCGTATAGAGATAGATGTAAGTAATAGAGTTATTATAAAAATACTATTATAGCTTTAAGAGAATAGTCTTTAATAATTTATAGTTTTTTACTCTAAGACTATAAGCAAGCTCTAGATAAACTATAATATATATAATAAAAAAATATTAGCTATAATCTATAGCCTCTAAGAATAGCGCTTATAGCTTATAGGCTTATAAACTACTAAGTTATTTAGTACTCTAATTAACTATTACGTGCTAGAGTATTTCTCTATAAAGTAAGAGCTTACTTCCTACTAGATATACTAGATAATAAGTATAGTAAACTATTATCTAATACTTATTTATTATTTTAGTATAGTTAATATAATAGCCAACGCGCTCTTACATAAGTAAGAGAAACTAAAGACCTAAAAAAATAAGAATAAAACAGTCTAAACACGCGCCTTTTTTTTAGTAAAGTAAATTAATATTAGCTTTATTAAGACTATAAGTAATAACCTAGCTATGCTATTAGTAAGAGATATACTAGCTACTAATATAATTAAAATAATTATTACTAATACTTTTATAATCTTACTACCCCTAAATAACTCTTACTTACTAATTAATTATATTATTAAGGTGAATTATAGCTATGAGAGTTTATAGCTATTCTAAGAGTACACTCTCTTTAGTAACTACTTAGCATAAAAACTTAACTAAAGTTTTTTTATATACTATAATAAGCTAGTAGTCTCTACTATACACTTTTTAAGAACTTATCTTATTTAAGTTATTTATACTACCTAGATAACTACTTACTTAAGTAAAAGAAAAATAAGTAAGTTACTTTATAACTACTATTACTAGAGCTATATAGGTAAAGATATAGATAACTATATAGCTATATATAAAGCTTATAAATAGAGCTATGTACCTTATAATAAGACTCTAAGCTTATTTAAATTACTACTAATTCTTAAGCGAGTATAGTGAGATGTCTCTATAGACTTTAAGTTTTTCCTTTTAAATAAGAAAGAATATAACTATACTTTTGTTATTATAAACTAGCTAAGTAAATACTACTTTTTATTATCTTACTATAAAACCACTACAGCCGCTTAGGTAGCTAATATGTACTATTATTATATCTAGTAAGTATTTAGTCTGCTTAAGTTAATAGTCTCTAATTATAGTCCTTAGTTCACTTTAGTATTTATAAATAAGCTATATTAACTAATAGGAATTAAGTAAAAGCTCTTAACGCTGTATTACCTCTAAACTAATAAAAATATTAAGATTTTAAATTAGTATATCAACTAGCGTTTATGTTTATTTATTAATTATTATTAAAATAACTAGTTAGACCTGCTGCTCTATATAGACTAGATTTAAATAATTCTATTATATAAGACTATAGACTTATTACTCTATTAAATTAAGTTTAGCTACTAGCTAATCTATTACTGGGACTAGGAGAAATATATAAAGGTATTTACTATAGTTTATAAATAAATATCACGTAAGAAAGCATAGAGCTATGCTAAAGCTTACTATAATATAATAAAGCTAGCTATAAAGATAGCTTAATAAGGGATTACTTAAGTATAAGAGTGATAGGCTTAATAGGCTAATAAAAAGCACCATAAACCAGACTTCTCTATAAGAGACGAGATATATATTATACTTAAGAACTTTACTACTAGCTAACCTAGCTAAAAGCTAAACCAGTAGATATATAGACCTTATTCTATTATAAGTATAAAGAGATATTTTTATTACCTTAAGCTGCTGCTATACATGCGTATGCTTAATATTTTTTATATAAACTACTTATAAAAAACTTCTACTTACTTACTATCTAGCTAAATTAAACTTAAGGAACTGCCTATTAAGGTTAACGGGTATTCTAAGTAGCTAGTATAGGAAATTCTTAATAGCTACTTATTTTATAGCTAACTATAATATAAAGTATTTTAGCTAGCTTATAATTTAAATCCTGCTTAGTATAACGCCCGAGGCTTTATAGACGCTCTATATAAGACAAAAGACTATTATAAGGCCTATTTAGAGAAGACAGAACTACTAGTATAACTAGATACCTAGTTAAAAGCATACAAAGTAAAGAAGGATCTAGAAGTAATAGAAAAAAATAATAAGGCAACTTTAAAAATAAGAGTAGTATAGAAATTAGTAAGAAGGAGATTATAATCTAGAAACTTAAGAACAAGTCTCTTTTAAAAAGGGAGTAATATAACGGTACTACTTACTCTACTTATTATAAGCTATATAATATTGTAATTAGCTATACTAGTTATGACTTAGTATAAAGCTTAGAGCATAGCTAGCTTATGCTTAGGCTATATACTATTTTATTTAAAAGTAAGCCCCCTTTATACCTCTTCTCTTTCTATCTTAATATAGCTAAAATAGAGCTAACTTATTCTATTAACTTATATTTATATTATAATATATAAAGACCGAGCCCGTTATCACAACTAACTATAAGCAAAAAAAAAAAAAAAAGCAAAAGCTTTAGTATTTTAAAAGTAAAATAGTAGTAAGACATAATTATTAAAATAGGTATTATAATAAAAAAGTAAATAGTCTTTAAAATTAAATAAAGTTTTTTAATTTATAGTGTATATAGTATTTAGCTTTTATAAGAATTTAGTTTAGTATTAATTTTACTTAGTAACAATAATTATAATATAATTCCTTTAATTATTATAAAAGTTTAATTTTGCTTTTACTATTATATAAAAGTAAATATGTTATATATTATTACAAGTTACTAACTTACTAACGTAAATTATACTAATAATAAGCTGTTTAATTAATTATTATAACTAGTAATTAATTCCCTTACTTCCGGATCGGATAGCTTATTAGACTTAGTAGAAGTTAGTTAACTTAATAAAGATAGAAAAAAGTAGTATAGTAAGTTAAGATTTAACAGGATAGTATTAAACTATATTACTTAAAATATAAATCTTAATTTTAGAGTAACTATAAAGAATTAAAAGTAATTATAAATTATTTAATATTTTATATTTATAGCAGATCCTCCGTGCGTATATTATATACTTATTAGTAGTATATTAAATACTATTAAAGACTACTAGAGTTACTAGAGATTCTATTATCTTACTCTATCTTTATTTACTAAGCTATACTTTATTATGTAAATAGATGCTCTAGATTTATTTATATGGTTTTATATTTCTATTTTTACTTCTTAGCTCTTGCCTTAGTTTATACTAATATATTTTATATTTACTTATAGTTTTTCCTTTTAAGCTTAAACATATGTTTCTATTTTAAAGCTTTATTAGCTATTATTACTAGTTCTTTTAGCTTTTTAGGTATAGTTATTTTTTTATTACCGTCTATAACACTATCTTTTTCTTTTAAGTTTTAATCTTAGAAGATAGTTGCTCTCTTTTATAAGTAGTATAAAGGCAGTAGGTCTTTTACTTTATATTCTAAATTATAAGACCTTTAACTTTCTTTTTTCTCTGCCTAGCTTTTTAATAATAATACGTTCTAAGTTATCTCTAATATATACTTATTATCTAGCTTCTTAGATCTATAATAAATTCCGTTATATATTAATACCTTACTTAAACTATTCCCGCTAAGGTGATGACTGCCTTATGAATTTAAGTTCTAGTTATTATTTAGCATATATTAACCATAACGTAAAGTATAACCTAATTATATTATAATTAGAATAGAATTATTTTAACTATAATAAAGTAAAGCTCTACTGTTAACTTGATTTTATAAAAAATTAATATTCTAAACTTTATGCTTATAAGTTACAACTTTATCATAAACTTACGTAAGTAGATTTAAAAGAAAAGGAAATATTTAATTAAGAGATAGCCTTAATTCGTGAGGTCTAGACTCTTAAAGAGGAAAAAACTTATTCTTAGAATTAAAAAACTTATATACTATAATCTATAGTTTAAGCTTCTTCCTAGCCTATTACTTTACTTTTCTTATTCTTTAGTTTTAATTAGAATGTGCTTTACTTGCTTTATTTCTGGAATATAACTTTAAAGTAAGCCCCTACTAGCTTATCTAGTAATACTAGTTAATTAGCTTTAAATTATTTCTTAGGTTTCTAATTAGCTTTTATGTATTATCTTTAGGTTTATAATTTTTTTATTTAACTAAATACCTCTACTAATACCTAAACTACTAGTAGTCTAGAATCTGCTGAACTTTATACTTAGTAGTATCTTTTTTAAGCTTAAGTCTTATCTATAGTTTAGCATTCTATAGTGCTAGTTCTAATCTTAAAATATAAAAAACTAAGTAAATCCTTATATCTTTAGATAGTTATAGTTTGTAATTTACAGATTCTATTTATTATTTAACCTTAAATAGTCCTAATTTAATGTGATCTAGTTTTTTTAATGGTTATTTTATTTCTAAATTTTTTTATAATAGGAAAACTTTATCTCTCTTTTTAAAGATTAGTCTCTTAACTTTAGATTTATCTTTTTATTACTTGCTAAGGCCTCCTTTCTAGGTAATTTTTCCTACTATTTCTTAATAAAGTTATTATAACTTCTTAATCTTTATTCTTGCTAATTTTAATATTTTATTTAATTTCTATAGTTCTCAATAAGCCGTAGGCTTATAATTATAATTTATAAAGAATAGTAATCTTCCTATAGTTAATAACTTTACAGAGTTATATATAAACTCAGTTATTAGTAATAAGTTAATCTAATTATCTTATTATTTATTAATATATATTTATAGGTATTATTTTAATGTCTGGTTTATCTATTCTGTTTATTTATCTATTTATGAATAAAATGCTGTTAAGAGTCAATGCTCAGCTTCTAGCTTTCTAATAAATATTTTCTAGAATATTAATATAAACAGTTTATCTCTATTTGTTATAAATTCTTATAGTAATCTATATCGTGTAATTAAGAGTTTAATTAGTAATATTACCAATTCATCCGCTTTAACCTCCGTGTGTGTTAGTTTAAAGTATGCGTATTTTATAAATTAGTCTATAATAACTAGTATTATATCATACTATTAATCTTAAAAGGTAGTTATTATTAGTATTCCTGTAATAAAGTCTATTATAACTAATTCCTATAGTAGGTCTGGTAAAGGAATTAGTTATATAAATCTATATTTCTTATATCTTAATGCTTTATTCTTCTTGCATTTAATATATTCTAAAAGAATAGTTCTAACTTTTTTTTATATTCTTAGAATCCAAAAATGCCTGTTGATCTGTTTTATAGTTTTTTTAATTCCTTAATATCTATACATTTCAGCTGAATATTAGTTCTTAATAAGTTTAGTCTGTAATGTTTCTAGTATAAAAATAGTTCCTATTTTATACTATTATAGTCGTTTATAGTTATATTCTCTAATCTATTTTTACTATATATTTTTAATAATAACTATAGTTTTAATATTTATTTATAAGCTTCCCAGAGATCCGTCTGTTCTCTGCTTTAGTATTATATTATAAATTTCTAATATGTCTCTTATATAGTCTGCTCTTTAACTAAGTACGTTAGCCACTATATTTTCTTTTTCTAATTTATAGAATATTTAAAAGTTAAGTATAGAGACTAGCTTTTATTATCTAACTTATTATTAATTTAACTTCTTAGTTATTGTAAATGCTGTTAGATTTTTATAATTTAAATATATAATAATTTAATACTTAGCTCCTTCTAAGTAGTATCTCTATTTCTTAAATACTTAAACTATTACTAATAGCTTTTTATTGTGAATATCGTAGTTTAACTTAGTACTTATAAGTTTATAAGATAAAAAGTCTACTAGGTATTTATATCTATTATTTTATACTTATAATAAGATAGCTTTTATAGCTCTGTCTGATATATCTATATATATTTCTATTTAAAGTCATAAATCAAACATCTTTAATATTGGTGGTTATTAGATTTTTTTTTTTTAGTATTATAAAAGCGTTTTCCTCGCGTTGTTTTTACTTAAATTATTAATCTTTTCTAAGCAATTCTATTAAAGGTGCTATGGTTTTTAAGTAATTCTTAATAAATTATTAGCAGAAACCTATAAATCTAAGAAAAGAATAAACTTCTTTTATATTTATTAGTGTAGGCTAAGATAGTATATCTTTTATTTTATCTAGATTAATTACTATTCCGTCTCGGGATACTAAGTATCTTAAGAACTTAACTTCTATTTTATAGAATATATATTTCTTTATTTAAATATATAGCCTGTGCTTCTTAAGCTTTTGTAATATCTTCTTAATATACTTAATATATTCTTCTAGTATTCTATTTATATATATAAGTATGTTATTAAAATATATTATTATAAATACGTTTAGATATTTTCTCAGCACATAATTAATAATTATCTGGAATATTATTAATACATTAGTGAGTCTTATTAGTATAACTAGATATTTAAATAATTTATATCTTATCTTAAATATAGTCATCTATTTGTGTCTTTTAGCTATTTATATTTTATAGTATCTATTTTTAATATTAAAGAGGCTAAACTATTTAGCTCCTCTAAGTTTATTTATAAGTTCTAATATTAGTAGTATTAGGTAATAGTTTTTTACTATAGCTTTATTAAAGTGTCTGTAATTAATATATAGCTATAATTTACTATTCTTTTTTAGTATAAAGAGTATTAGTAAAGCTATCTTACTTTAGCTAGTTTATATATACCCTTTCTATTAGTTTTTCTATAGAAATTTTCGTAACTCTTCTTGTTAATGAATAGGTACCTGATATAATAGTTCTAGTTTTAAATCTATTCCTTCTTTAAGCGTGATTTTATAGTTCTAGTTTTAATATTCTAGTAACTAGTCTTTAGCTTCCTTAAAGAATTATTTACTAAATTTCTCTTAGTATTCATTTAGTATAATAAATGTAGCTTTATAAAGTATTATTTTCTTTATTTATATTATAGCTTTTATTTATCCGTGGTAGTTTCTCCTGGTTTTTATAGACTTTATTCTCTAGTTAATTATTAGATTCTATTATACTAGCTAGTTCTATCCTAAGATAAAATCTTTACTGCCTAGATCTATAATTTTAATATAGTAGTTATCTATGTAACCTACTGCTCTAATAGTTATATTTCTTATTTTAAAATTAATTAGATTTTTTTTAAATACTATTAGACTATTATTTATACGTTTTACTTACATAGGTTTATTTAAAACTCTAGTTAGTATCTAATATCTTTATATTTATTTATTTAATATAAGTGTTTTACTAGCCCTACTATCTATAAGCGCTAGTATTTAATTACTATTAATATATATATTTATATATAGCTTATTTTCGTGTTTCCTCTAGTTTAGTTATGTGTATATAATTAATATATTATTTCTAATCTTTAGTTTTTAGTTCTTTAGTAGCTTAGTTATAGTCTATTAGTTTTCTAGTTTTTTATTTATAGCTAACTCCTAAGTAGTAGTTGTTTCTTTAGTGTTTTCTTTTTAGGTCTGTAGATTAGATATTTCTAGAGTTAGCATATCTTTCTATTAAGTATTTTATATATATTTTTAGTTTATTCTCTATAATCCTAGCATTTCCATTCTAAGAAATATTCTTAATATATGAGTTTTTTATGTGAGTCTGTAGCTAACTATTTTTCTTAATAGTATTTAGCTTAGTATTATTAGCATTCTATCTAGTATTTATCTTATAATAGTTATTTATGTTTGTCTAAATTTGGGTCCTGTAGTTTATTTTCTAAATCCATGTAAACTAGTTCTTACTATAGGTTAAGTTTCTTTTTATTTATTAATTATTATAATACTTTTTTTTATCTTTAGTCTTTTAACACGTATGGCGTGTTTATTCTATTTATAGTTTTTTCCTATATAGTTAGACACTACACATATCTAGTATTTCTTTTTTATTATTCTATTTACGGTATTGTTATCCTGTATTTATAGTATTAGTAAAAAGGTTTTTTTATCCTTTTTACTTTAATCTTATCCTAATTCTAGGTATCTGATAGGGTGATAGTATGTTATATTACTTATAGCTAATATAGATATTTATTAATAGATCTTATTTATCTATATAGCTAATTCTTATTTACTTAGTTTTTTATATTATTTGTTTCCTGCTAACTGTAGTACTTATTAGCATTTATATATTCTATTTTCTAAAGTAATTTCTTAGTATTTAGTAACACAGTATTTTTTTATATAGTATTTTAATTTATATATCTAATAATATCCCTAGTATACACGCTATATAATTATTATAGATATTAGTTTCTTACTCTCTAGTATCTCTTAATTCTTTTTTTGTTTAAATTTCTAATCTTTTTTATAAAATAGTCTACTTTCTTACTCTATAATCTTATAAAATCTTTATATTTCTTTCTTGGTTTCCGCGTTATGTTATTAAACTATTACTTTTTATATTATAGTAATTATATCACTAAATCATCCTACTAGATAATTCTTAACTTATTAATATAAAACCTTATATTCTTGTCTGAGATGTGTGTGGTTTCCATATATCTAATATTATTTTTTTTAAATTCTTTTTATAATTATTTCTTTTATTATAGTGTCTCTTACTTATTCTATTTAGACTATAGTAATTTTAATTTCTTTAAACGTTTTAGTCTAAACGTGTGACGGTGCTGCTTGCTCTGCTCGTTGTAGGCCACATGATATCATGACTAGCTACGCCAGCTATGACCTAGCGCAGAGCTCGGAGCATGGCTAGCTCACGCTTAGGCCATGCACCGCTCTATTTAGGGGCGAGCCCCCTTTGTACCTCTTCTCTCCTTATCTTAGTGTAACTAAAATAGAGCTAACTTATCCTGTCAACCTGTATTCATGCAACGACGCGTGAAGACTGAGCCCGTTATCACAAAACGTAAGCTTTCTTAACATCTAATTATTATTATTTATAATCTTTAATAAAGTGTTTTTGTTTTCTATATTCTAAACAGACTTTATGTGTGTAGTGTTTTATTTATTTTTTAACTTACTTTCCTTACTTCTTTCTAATAAATATCTATTTAATATTTAATATCTATTTTATTATAGGTTTAATTATCTTTTCTATTTCTTTTAGATATATAGATTACTAATCTTTTATATACTTTTTTCTCTTACTCTTATTAGTACTAGTAATTATTAATAGTTACTATTTATTTAATAATTTCTAGTAAGATACTTAGCCGTTTTTCTCTAGAGATTTTATTTTTAATTCTATTTTTTAGTCTTTTATAGTATATTATAACTAGTGGTTAGTTTATCTAATTAAGTTGTAATTAGATTTACTTAAATTCTATAGTATAGTTAGCTGCTAATGTTTATTACTTAAGCTATTAAAGCTTCTAAATTACTTTAGTTTCTTTATTAATTTCTTTAAAAATAATAATCATCTCTTGTTTAAAGCGTTTGTAGTTTTTAAAGGCTTATTATATATTATTATTATAATTAGCTAACCCTACTATTCCTAAATTAGAATTTCTATTAGCTAGATAGTTTCTTACTAGTAGTTTAAACTATTATATAGCTCTACTTATTATATTTATACTAGCTACTAGAATCTAATCCTAATTAGTTAAAAATAACTTTTAATTAAAATAATAGTAGAGATTTATAGTTACTATAAAGATCTTAAGCTTATCCCTATTACTATTAAATTTTTTAGAAGGCTGTATTTTTGTAGTTTTTTCTTTTTAATTTATTCTAATTTACTATTATAGGTTTATTAAGATATCACGTAACTTTATAATAGCTGTTTTTTATTTCTAGATAATTTATTATGCACTTTTAGTTTCTTTAGATATATTTCTAGTTATAGATAAAAGCCTTACTATAACTTCTTCTTCACTACTACTTTCTTCCGATAAATAAAGTTCTTATTTATCTTTATAATAGGTTATTATAGATGTTTGATAATTAGTTACTAAAATCTATCCAACTACTTCCCTTACTTTTTTAAGATGGTAATTATAATATTATAAGTTACTAACTTACTAATATAAATTATACTAGTAATAAGCTGTCTAACTAATTATTATAACTAGTAATTAGTTTCTTTACTTCCAGATTAAATAGCTCGTTAGACTTAGTAGAAGTTAGTTAATTTAGTAAAGATAAAAAGAAATAGTATAATAAGTTAGAATTTAATAAAATAATATTAAACTATATTACTTAAAATATAAATCTTAATTTTAGAGTAACTATAAAGAATTAAAAGTAATTATAAATTATCTAATGCCTTATACTTATAGCAGATCCTCTATGCGTATATTATATACTTATTAGTAGTATATTAAATACTACTAGAAACTACTAAAGCTACTAGAGATTTTATTAACTTACTTTATTTCTATTTACTAAGTTATACTTTATCACGTAGGTAGATACTTTAGATCTGTTTATATAATTTTATATTTCTATTTTTACTTCTTAGCTCTTGCCTTAGCCTGTGCTAATATATTCTATATCTACTTACAATTCTTCTTTTTAAACTCAAATATATATTTTTATTCTAGAGATTTATTAGCTATTATTACTAGTTTTTTTAGCTCTTTAGATATAATTACCTTTTTATTACTGTCTATAATATATATATATTAATAAAATCTTTTAAATATATAAATATTACCCCTATAACTAATAAAATAATTCTATAAATAATAATATAAAAATGAAGTTAAATTTTAAGAAACTTTAGTTTTATATACAAACTTTTGTACTACTAGTACTTATTTTAAAAATATTTATTTATTTAAAAAAAAAGTAGTAATTATACTTTTTTAATACTTTATAATAAGAAAATAATAATTACTAAACTTAGTTTAAGTATTATATAAACTACTACTAACATGTTAAGTAAAAACTTAAGTACTATTTTTTATTATTAACTAGTCTTATTTAATAGTTAAAAAAAATAATATTTTACTTACTAGTATATACTTAATAAATAAACAAGTTAGCTAGCTTATTATACTATAAAAAGTAAATAGTATTAAAAAAAAATACTAATTAAATATTACTAGCTAATTTTAACTTATAAAAATAAGTAATACTAAACTATAAGTTAAAAGATTACTTTTTATTATAAATAAAAATAAAATAGTAGTCTTTAAACTAGCCAATAAAAAATAGTACTTATTATATAAAAAATTATATAAAATTAATAAATAATATTAAATGATATAAAGCTTTATATAAAACAAAAACAAGTAATTCTAAATTATATAAAATTTATATACAAAATAAGTAATTCTTATATCTTTTAGTATTAAAGTAATAAAAAGTTTAGTAAATATAAAGTAAAGTAACGTATTTAATAAGTAAGTACTCTAGATAAGTAAGTGTTCTAAATAAATAAGTACTTTAAATAAGTAAGTACTCCATATTACGGCTAGCATAAACCTATAGGTAATTATAAGTAGTTATAAGTAATAAGATACTATATTAGAGCTATTCTAGTATAAAAAAAAGAAAAGAAAAAAGAGTAGAAAAAGAAAGGGAAATAAGGCTTTTATAAAGCACTCTTAAAGTATATATAAAAGCATAGTACGTAACTTACAAGTGTAATAGGTAACTTATATATAAAATAGATAACTTATATATAAAATACTTTACATGATTATAGCATGTGACAGGCTGTTATACTCTATCTTAAAATTTACTAAAAAATTAAGAATTCGCACCTTAATATCTCAACAACCACTTAATAATAAATTCTAGAAATTTAATAGCTTCTATATTAAAGCCATATCAAATCTCTATTAAATTTCTAGAATTTATTATTAAGTGGTTGTTGAGATATTAAGGTGTGAATTCTTGATTTTTTTTAGTAAATTTTAAAGTAAAACACTTACTTATCTAGAGCACTCGCTTATAGAATACGTTATAATAAATATAAAAAGAAATTTAGAACTTAAATAATAAAAAAATTAAGTAGTTTTACATAAACTTAGAATAAAATATAAAATATTTTTAAAAAATATAGTACTTAGTAAGTTTATTTAAATAATATAAAACTACTTTACTAAAGTTTAATTTTATTTCTTAAACTAATTAAAAAAAATTTTAGTATAAAAATATAATTTAAATAATTTTTTTTTACTTATATAGCTTTAGTAATACTTAAAAAACCATACTTTTATTACTTACTTAATAGGCTTTACGGTATTATTAAACTTACACTTATTTTAGCTTTTATTAAGAACTTTTAGTCTATAATATATAACACCACTATAAGGCGTAGTGGTTATATAATATAGACTATTATTACTTATTTAATAATTTCTTTTTTTTTATTCTCTTATTAAGAATTTATTAAGCTATAGCTTAAGACTTAAGTGTTATTATTACCTACTAAGGTACATAACACCTTTATAAAATAATATTAAAAAATATATAGATTATAACGGTGCTGTTTGCTCTGCTTACTGTAGACTATATAATATTATAACTAGCTATACTAGCTATAATCTAGCGCAGAGCTTAGAGTATAGCTAGCTTATACTTAAGTTATATACTATTCTATTTAAAAATAAGCTCTCTTTATATCTCTTCTCTCTCTATCTTAGTATAGCTAAAATAGAGTTAATTTATTTTATTAACCTGTATTTATGCTATAACGCGTGAAGACTAAGCTTATTATTATATAAATAATAAAAGCAGCTAGCTAATCATAAAAGGAAAATAAAATAATAAAATTAATAATATTAATACATTTTAGAGAGGTAATTAGAGCCTATATTAGAAATATTAAAACTAATCTCTTTATTTTAAGTAATATTTTTTTTAATTATTATACTCTAGAGATAGAGCTCTAAGCGCTAGATAATTTTATTAATTAACTAAATAAAAGAAAACTAACTCTTTAAAAAGTTATTTAGAAAATTTAAATTATATAAAATACTAAGCTAATATATGCTGAAATAGTATAAAATCTAGTAACTATAGTACTAGTAATAAGACCTATACTAATTAGGAAAACGGACTTATTAATTTAGATTTAAATAAATAATAAAGAAGTTTTATAGAAACTAAACACGCTTACTTTAGCTAAATTTCTAAATAAAGTACATAACTATTACTAATCCCTATAGTGTGTAGTTACTGTTTAAGTAATTCTTAAAATTAGTCTTATTATTATAATAGCTACTAAGTAAATAAAAACCTAGCTAATAGAAAATAACTATTAGGTTTAGCTAATTAACTTAAAAGCTAGAATTAAGAAAAATTTATATACTATACAGATCTATAGTGTTAATATCTAAAAAACAGAGAATAAAAGAAAAGAAGATATTATAGCCTTATACACTAAATAAAATAGAATATATATCTCATATTTCTAAATCCAAAATTTTCGGTGGAAGAATAGGAAAAACGCTAAGATAAAGAAAGTAAATATAATAATTTTAGAAGTTAACAAACCAGAAATAGCGTGAACTATTATTAAAAAAGGTTTCTTTATTTAATATTATGTTTATATAGCGGATACTTGGTCTAATAACTAGCAAATTAAGTAATATCTTAAATACTAAAAATATAACTACATTATAAAAAACTATAAGCATAAAATAAAATATAGTAAATACTTAAAATATTATAATACCTATTAGTGTAAAGAAAACTTAGAGAAATTAGAATATATTTTTTACTATAAACTATACCTAGCCTGAAGTAAAGAATATTGGTATTAAGAGAAAATTATAGCCTAGATTTAAGAATTAATATAAAAAAGCTTAGACTACATAACAGGAAGACTATATATAATAAATAGATAATAAATAGATAATAAATTTAAATAACTATCTATTAGACTATATCTACTCTAGGAAAGAGAAAAGTAAATATAATAATACTTATCTAAAAAAAATAAAAAGAATATTAAGCTCCTAATATTATAAAAGATACTTCTTTGGATTATAAGTAATAGTAGTTAATAGCTTTTAACCCAATAATTAAGGGACAGCACCTGAAATAGAAATGACTAATATAAGTAAAGAAATAGAAACTAATAAGCTTATTTAAGTATAGAATTAGGCCCAAAGACACTTCAAATCTTACAGTTTAATATATATTATATAGTAGGAGTATAGTTTTAGATTATGCTTTAAATATAAAGTATATAGAATATTATAATAATATAAGACCTAGTAAAAAGTAAAATAAAATAGGGAAAAAGCTCCCTTTCCTATTAAGACTTTTATACTATTTAAAGAAATAAATAAAGAGCCGGGGTCTGCTTCTATGTTAATAAATTACTTAATTTAAAAAAATAAAAATAGAAATACTATACAAACAACATAGCAACACTTATCCTTAAAACTAAAATTAGAAAGATTAATATTTATAATGTTTATAATAAATATATTAACCTAGACATCAAGATATTTACCTCTATTCTAAAAAAAAAAAGTAAATATATTCTTTTTAGTAACTTTAATCTATATTATCTAAGCTAGAAAAGTCTATAAATACAGATATTAAAAGCTAAAGTAATATAACTTTATAATATAATATAAGAAATTTTTTACCTTACCACCCTAAGAGGACTAGATATATGGAGGAAAACTAAAGATATAGTTAACTTCTTTATTATAAACCTTACCTTTCTAATAAAAGTACTATCAAGAAGATTAATCTTATACTATAAATATAAAATAATAATAATAGATTTAGACTATAAGCTTATTAAAATAATTCTTAATATTTAATTACTACTCTATAACGACTGGCGATGCCTCTGGAAACATATTAACTAAATAGATTTTTTAAAAAAAAATAGTATTCTAAATAGAGAAAATTAGCTATTTATCTTTTCTAATAATTATAAATACTAAGTAATTCTCTTAAGCACTAGAAGATACTCTTACGGCTATAATTAATAAAAAAATATTTTTTACTAAATTATTAAATAAAGCAGACCCCTAAATGACACCTAAAGTAAAAACTAAAATTAAAGAAATTAAGAAAGTAAGAAGATAGGCTTAGTAATTAGAATTAGAAATAAACTAGAAAACGTATAAGACGCTAGAAAATAAAAAGAAATAACTTATTTACTAGATATTAAGAAACTAATAGCGGCTTATAGTAGCTATAGTTATAAACTAAAATAAAAAACTTTAGAAGCTAGTATAATAGGCTAAAGTTATATATATATTAAAAAATCTACCTTAAGTACCTGACCTAGAAGGACTAGATAATTATATAGTTACTAATAATAATAGAAAAGTAAAGCTTTTATTTAAGTATTTTTTTTAATTTATACATAACACAGATCTTTCAAACTTAGAGATAATAAGAAATATTTATAAGATACTAAAAAAAGACTAATAGATAGAAAATAATGCTTAAGTAATATTAAAACTATAGTAGGAAATAGCTAGAACCTAAAGAAAAGAAAATTAAATCCTAGACCTCGCCTCTTACTTCTTTAGAGTAGAAAAAAGAAGACTATTCTTAAGCCTAAAAATACTAGAAGATAAAATCTATAATATTATGGCTAAACTCTTTAAAGATAAAGCTAATAAATTATATAAAGTTATTAATAAATATATTAAAAATTATGTAGTAATACTAAAGAAATTACTCTGCTATTTATTTTAAATATGTCTTTTTCTAGAATACTATTTAACTAATTTTAAACAGTTAGTCACGGTAGTCCTCTGTAAACCAGATATAAAAAAATATAATATTTTAAAAAGTTAGAGGCTAATAGCCCTCTTATCTTATATAAAGAAAATCTTAAAGGTAGTAGTAGCTAATAAACTTAATAACTTAGTTAAATAATTTAATCTATTATTACTAAACTAAATAGTAAGACGTGAAAGATCTATAATTATAATACTAAAATACCTAGTAGAACTAATATATACTATATAGTAAACTAGTAAAGTTATTATAGTTCTTAGCTTAAATATTACTAAAGCGTTTAATAAAGTTAACTATAAAAAACTCTTATCTAACCTAAAAGAAAAGAGTATTTCTAAGTGAATTATTTAATACATTAAATTCTTCTTAAAAGAATAAATAACTAAGGTCAAGCTCCTAGGCTTCTTCTCTAACTATAAAAGAATAAAATATAGTATTCTATAAGATAACTCTCTATTATTTATATTATTCCTTTTTTTTATTATACCTCTATTAGAAAATATTACAGAGACGGAGTCTCTAGCATATATAAATAATATCTATTTTATAGTAATTTCTCTAAACATCTAAAAGAGCTATATAATAATTAAAAAAGTGTATAAGTAGTGCTAAAAATAGATAAAAATACATAAAGCATAATTTACACTAAACAAATATAAAATCATGTACTTTATAAGGAAATATAATATAGATAATAAAAGATTAGCTTTATTTAGAATTAAAGGCTTTACAAAAGCACTAGCTAACTCTATATAAATACTAAGAATAATTATAGACAAAAAACTAAACTAATACTCATATATTGAAAACACGTTTAGTAAGGCTAAAAACTTAGAAAATATTCTAAAAAAACTTACAGGTTCTACTTAGAAAGCTAATATAAAAAACTATAAATAACTATATACTACACTAATCTAACTAACTATTACTTATAACTATAAAATCTAGTATAAACTAGATAGGGTGAAAGGTTTTATTTTAAAATTTAACTTATAAAAACTTTAAGTAGTATAGAACTAGTGTCTTTAAATAATTATAAGGGTATACAAAGCCATACCTACTAAGCTACTAAAAAAAAGGTATAAATTAAGTCTATTAGTTACTTTATAAAGAAATAAATATTATTTATAAGAATATTATGGATATCTTTTCTAATCAGGAAATTATTCTAAGACCTTCGTAATTAAATCTAAGGATAATATTATAACTACTAGAAGTATATATTAAATAAAAGAACTAAGAAACTTACTAATATAATAATTAGATATATAATAATATAGTAAGAATAAACTCTAAAGAAATCTTAAAAGAGCGAAAGGCTGTATACAGAGGTCTAGTTAAAAAATAATTTAAAAAAAAAGTCTTAAAGTAATAAGAAAACTATATTAAAAAAAGAAAGAATAATTTATACACACTAGTTATAGTACAGGGCAGATAGAGTAAAGCTAATATATAAAAATATAAATTTTTTATTAAAGCTTAAAGCTTTATTATTACTCTATACTACACTAAAGTAATTAGCTTTAAAGCTTTTTTATATAAAATAAGAGTACTATTAGTATTCTCTTTTAATTATAACTATAATAGAAGATAAACTGCTTGTTATATATTTATATAGTATCTACGCCTTAATAAAGAAAGAATATAACTTTAGAATATTATAAGGACCTTAGATTTCTAGACTTAAATAAATAATAATAAAATACTGCTAAAGGTTACTAATTAGGCTATGTAAATATTAGGGCTTAATTAATTCTTATAAGCATATATATATAGAAAGAAGGAAGAGAAGGAATTACAAATTACTTAAGAAATAAAAATAGAAAGAAGAAAGAGAAAGAACCACTAAAATTAAACTAAAATAAGAAGATAAAAAGAATAGCTTAATAGAATATAAATAAAATAGAAATAGGATAACACGCAGATAATAAGCGAAATTTTATAATAAAAAGAGATTATTATACTTAACTTATTTTAAGAATCTACTCTAACTAGAACTGCTATCTTTAGAATAGAGTAGAATCTTAATAAATAAAAAAAAATAGTAAACTCGTAAGAAAAAACACAAAATACAGTATAAGATTTTTATTTTATATTAAATTAGATATTAAGTGTAAGAGAATGCATCTTAGCGAAGTTTAGATATTAAAAAAGTAGATATACCTTAGCCTGTAAATAAACTAAGCTGTTTTTGTATATATAACCTTAATAGAAATCTAAGCATACAGAAACAACCAACCCATATAAATATATAATTAGATAAAAGGTTTTATTTTTATGTAGTTTTTATAGATATCTTATATAAACCCCTAAGGGATCTCGGTCAGGAGAATTGAACTTATTATTATTATTATTAAATAAAAAAAGCAAAAACTGAAACACGAAAGTAATATTAAAAATAATAAATCTAATAATTTAATTAAAGTAATAGTAATTATTAAACTTATTAACTTTAAAAATTTTAGAATTTTTAACGTATATAGTATAAAGTACAAGTAAGTAACTAAGTTAGACACCCTAGTTTCTGACACCCCCATGTTTCCGATAGCCCCACAAACGCGCTCCCCGGCCACGCGCCACCACCAAACATAAATTCTTAAAAATTCAATTCTTCGTCGATTTCAATTCTTCTTTTTGCATCATTTTCTCTATCTTCGAATGGCTAGATACATAGAGGGTGACGTCCAGAATGCACTTACAGATCTCGAAAATAGAGTTAGTTTGGCCACCGTTGCTACTCGACATGGGATACCACACAGCACTCTTCGCGGCCGCTTCAATAGTACCTAACCTTATTAGCACACCTACAACAATGAACAGCAGCTTACAGCCGTTTAAGAAGAGCATCTAGAGCGCTGGATTCTCCAGCAGGAGGCCCTTAGTTACGCGCCAACGCACGCGCAAGTACAAGCCATCACTACTGGCGTGCTTAAGCGAGAAGGTGACCACAGAAACCTAGGAAGAAAGTAGTCCAGTCACTTTATGAAGTGCCATCCAACCGTCAAGACAAAGTTAGGCCGCCGGACTAACTGGGAACGCATAAATGCTGCTACTCCAGATAATATCAGACACTTGTTTAACCTGTATGAGACCGTGAGCTGGATTCCTCCTCAGCAGAGATACAACACCAATAAGGGTGGCATTATGGAGGGCTAGGGTATTAATAGGCTTGTCATCAGCTCCTCACAAGAGAATCCTAACATGGTACCGGTTAAGACAATAAATGCCCGTACTTAGACCTCTATAGTAGAATGTATCTCTGCGCTTAGCGTTGCTCTGGACCCTCTTATTATCTTTAAGGCCAAAAGCATCCAGGAACAGTGGTTTAAGCGGGATTTTTTGGCTTAACATCCTAGCTAGCATGTTACCTTCTCACAAAATAGATGGACAAGTAATGAAATCGCTGTTGAGTGGCTAGAAAAGGTGTTCTTGCCTCAGACTCAGCCTAACAATCTATCAGAGGCATGACTCCTTATTATTAACAGCCATAGCAGCTATACCTCAAACAAATTCATGACTACATGCTATCTAAACAATATTTACTTGCTCTTTTTCCCTGCCCATACTTCACATATACTCTAGCCTTTAGATCTTGGTTGTTTTTTAAGTCTAAAGGTAGCATATCATCGGCTTGTTGGCAAGCATATAACTCTGACAGATACAACAAAGATTGGAAAAGCTAAGTTTCTTGAATTTTATGCAGAAGCGCGTAAAATCGGTCTTCGAGAGCAGTGCATACAAGCTAGGTAGAAGGCAACAGGACTATACCCTAAAAACATGAATAAACTCTTGAGTTCTTGCTGGGTTGTGGTGCGCCAACGGCCGCAGACACCACCTAGCATTACCAAGGATATCAAGACGCCAAAACGTGGTGGCGACGTTATAAAGCTATTTGCTGGAAAAACTAGCTCTCTAGCTACATAATGATATATTCGGCTTGCTGCTACAGCGTTGGACCGTATCGCAATCAAGATCGCCATAAAAGATCGTGAGATTACCTCCTTGCGCGAGAAGGTTGAGCAAGCAAATCCACTAAAACGCTGTAAAGTCGCAATTAATTTAAACAATCGCTTCGCGAGCCTTGCAGATGTTCTCTCGCTAGCTAATTAGGAGCCTTCTCAACATGTTCGCAAGGCGAGAAGCACAACGCAGGAGGTCACTATCGTGGAGGAGGAAAGTAGCTCTGAGGAGAAAGTAAAGTAGGCATTGGTTCAACGTTCAGCACGGGAGCGACGACCAACACGACGGTATCTTGATTGTGATTTAAGTGTAGACGAAGAAAGCAATTAAAACGCTTGAAATGCAATTTTTCCTGTATTTTTAGAGATTTATTTAATGGAGTTGTGGACACATTCGCAACCAGAGTGGTGGCGGCGACGAAACTTTGCGGGGCTATCGGAAACATGAGGGTGTCAGAAACTAGGGTGTCTAACTTAAAAATAAATATAGTAATACTATACTAAAACACTAAAAACTAGCTATACACTTTAAAAATAACAATAAACAATTTTATATAATTAAGAAGTTATTAAATAAAATAATGTTATAGTATATATTAGTAAGTTAATATAAATAATACTTACATTACTTAATAAGCTTACTTTAACTAGAAAATTAAAAAAATAAAATAAAAGAAATTAAATATATTAAATTTCTTTATTTAAATCTAATATTTTTACATAAATATATATACTTAACTTACTTTAAATAAGGCTTAAGTAAATAGTTTATTACTTTTTTTATTATTATAAGAAATGTTTTATAAAAGTACTAATACTTTTTTTTTAGTAATTATTTTTTTACAAGAATGTAAAGAGCTTAAAAAGTAGAAATATATTATAAAATATTAACTAAAGTATTATATAGAAAAATGACTTTATATATTACTATATAATAGCACAGTATTACATAACTATAGTTAGTTAATAAATAAATAAAAAAATATTCTTATCTACTTTTATAGTGAATAAAAACAATTAACTTATATTTAACTTTAAGACTTTATAGTATTATATATTGTACATTTTTATTATAGTAATAAGTTTATAATTATATTTAGTTATTTAGTTATTATATTAATTACTAGTTATTTACAAATTTTTTTTAAAAAAAACTTAACTTAATATATTATAATTATTAAAAAAAAACTTAACTATAAACTATTTTTAAATATATTTAAATACTAAATAAAGTACTAAATTCCAAAAATAATAAAAAGTTTATAATAATAAATAGTATAAAAAAATTAAGTTAAATAATTAATTAAAATTAATAAATTTATAAAGGTTTATTTTATTATTAATAAAAAGTATACTTTTATTAAGTTTTTATTTTTAAATATAAATAAATAAAAACGTTTTTAAGCTATAAAAACTTTTAATAAAATAAAAACTTTTATAAATTATATACTAATAACATTTTTTTGGTTTAAAAAAACTGTTAATTAAATATTAATTGTAATATTTTAAATTTATAAATTTTTTTTTAAATAATAAGTAAAACTAAATTTTATTTTAGTATTAAAAAAGTAGTATTAATTTCTATATAATTTATAGTGAAAAAAAATATAAATAGTATTTAAAAACAATACTAAAATAAAATTAATAACTTAATATTACTTTTAGTACTATTAATTCTTTAATTAAAGTAAGCTAAAATATTTACTATAAATAAATTAAAAAGGTTTTTTAAAAATGGTATGTATTTTTTACAAATTTAATCTAATAAATTAACTATTAGAAATTACTTAAAAAAATAAACTAATAGCTATATTTTTTTATTAATACTAAAATATTACTAAAATAACAGTATAAAAGTATTACTAAAAAGTAACTTATAACTATAAAACTAGTTTTTATTTATGTTATTAAAATTTTAGTATTTTTAGTAAATTTTTATATAAAAGAAATTATAAACTATACTAATATTTATAAAATTAACTTTTTTATTAAAAATAAAAAATAAACTAGTTAATAACTTACTAAAAAATAATAAAAAGTTACTATATTAATTTATTATTAAAAATTTACATTATTTTTAGTATAAACTAACCTTTTAAAATTATATTAAATAAGTTATTACTTTATTATAAAAGTATTAATTGTAAAAAAAAAATTTAAAAAAATTGTATTAAGTTTATTATAAAATATATTACTTAACTAAATTTATTTAAAAAGTATTTAATAAAAACTTTGGTATTAAGTATAATAAAGCTTCTTTTATTTAAATTAAAAAAAGTTTTTTATTTAAAACTTTATATATATGAGAAATACTAGATGTGTTGTTAGAAACTATACTTTTACTACTCACCTAATAAGCTTTATAATATTATTAAACTTATACTTATTTTAGCTTTTATTAAGAACTTTTAGCTTATAATATATAATACTATTATAAGACATAGTAGCTATATAATATAGGCTATTATTATTTATTTAATAACCTCTTTTTTTTTATTTCCCTGCTAAGAATTTATTAAGCTATAGCTTAAGGCTTAAGTATTATTATTATCCACTAAAGTACACAACACCTTTATAAAATAATACTAAAAAATATATAGATAACAAAAGCGGCTAGCTAACTATAAAAAAAAAGTAAAATAATAAAATTAATAATATTAATATATTTTAGAGAGGTAATTAAGGCTTATATTAGAAACATTAAAGTTAATCTCTTTATTTTAAGTAATACTTTTTTTAATTACTATACCTTAAAGATAGAGCTTTAAGTACTAAATAATTTTACTAATTAACTAAATAAAAGAAAACTAACTCTCTGGGACGTTATTTAGAAAATCTGAATTATATAAAATACTAAGCTAATATATGCTAAAATAGTATAAAATCTAGTAACTATAGTACTAGTAATAAGACTTATACTAGTTAGGAAAGTAAATCTATTAATTTAAATCTAAATAAATAATAAAAAAGTCTTATAGGAACTAAACACGTTTACTTTAGCTAAACTCCTAAATAAAGTATATAACTATTATTAATCCTTATAGTGTGTAGTTGCTGCTTAAGTAATTTCTAAAATTAGTTTTACTATTATAATAGCCACTAAGTAAATAAAAACCTAGCTAATAGAAAATAACTATTAGATTCAGCTAATTAACTTAAAAGCTAGAATTAAGAAGAAACTATATATTATATAGATCCATAGTATTAACATCTAAGAAATAGAGAATAGAAAAAAAAATATTATAGTTTTATAAACTAAATAAAACGGAATATATATCTCATATCTCTAAATCTAAAATTTTCAGTGGAAGAACAGGAAAAACGCTAAGATAAAGAAAGTAAATATAATAATTCTAAAAGTTAATAAACTAGAAATAGCGTGAACTATTGTTAAAAAAGGTTTTTTTATTTAACACTATATTCACATAACGGATACCTGGTCTAATAACTAGTAGATTAAGTAATATCTTAAATACTAAAAATATAACTACATTACGAAGAACTATAAGCACGGAATAAGATATAGTAAATACTTAAAACACTATAATATCTATTAGTGTAAAGAAAATCTAGAGAAATTAGAATACATCTTTTACTACAAACCATACCTAGTCTAGAGTAAAGAATATTAGTATTAAAAGAAAATCATGACCTAGATTTAAAAATTGATATAAAAAGGCCCAGACTATATAATAGAAAGACTATATATAATAAATAGATAATAAACCTAAATAACTACTTACTAGACTATATTTATCTTAGGAAAGAGAAAAGTAAACATAATAATATCTACCTAAAAAAAAATAGAAAGAATATTAACCTCTTAATATTATAGAAAACACTTTTTTAGATTATAAGTAATAGTAGTTAATAGTTTTTAACCTAGTAATTAAAAGATAGCACCTAAAATAGAAATAATTAACATAAGTAAAGAAATAGAAACTAATGAGCTTATTTAAGCATAAAATTAGGCCTAAAAACACTTTAAATCTTATAGTTTAATATATATTATATAGTAAGGGTATAGTTTTAGATTATACTTTAAACATAAAGCATATAAAATATTATAGTAATATAAGATCTAGTAAAGAGTAAAATAAAATAGAAAAAAAGCTCCCTTTCCTATCAAGGCTTTTATACTATTTAAAGAAATAAATAAAAAGCTAGAGTCTACTTTTATGTTAATAAATTACTTAACTTAAGAAAATAAAAATAAAAATATTATATAAACAACATAGCAACACTCATCCTTAAAACCAAAATTAGAAAGATTAATATTTATAATATTTATAATAGATATGTTGACTAAGATATTGAGATATTTATTTCTATTCTAAAAGAAAAAAGTAAAAACATTTTTCTTAGTAACTTTAACTTATATTATTTAAGCTAAAGAGGTTTATAAGTACAGATATTAGAAGCTAAAGTAATATAACTTTATAATATAATATAAAAATCCTTTATCTTGCCACTCTAAAAAGACTAGATATATAAAGGAAAACTAAAGATATAGCTAACTTTTTTATTATAGACCTCACCTTTCTAATAAAAGCACTATTAAGAAGGTTAATCTTATACTATAAATATAAAAAAATAATAATAAATTTAGACTATAAGTCTATTAAAATAATTCTTAATATTTAATTATTACTCTATAACAACCAGTGACGCCTCTAGAAACATGTTAATTAAATAAACTTTAAAAAAAACTAGTATTTTAAATAGAGAAAATTAGCTACCTATCTTTTCTAATAATTATAAATACTAAGTAATTCTCTTAAACACTAGAAGATATTCTTATAGCTATAATTAATAAAAAAGTATTTTTTACTAAATTATTAGACAAAGTAGATCTCCGAATGACATCTAAAATAAAAGCTAAAATTAAAGAAACTAAGAAAGTAAAAAGATAGGCTTAGTAATTAAAACTAGAGACACACTAAAAAACGTATAAAATACTAGAAAATAAAAAGAAATAACTTATTTACTAGATATTAAAAAAACTAATAGTAGTTTATAGTAGCTATAATTATAAACTAAAATAAAAACTCTAGAAGCTAGTATAATAAGCTAAAGTTATATATATACTAAAAAATTTATTTTAGATACCTGACCTAGAAGGACTAGATAATTATATAGTTACTAATAATAATAAAAAAGTAGAGCTTTTACTTAGGTATTTTTTTTTTACCTATACATAACACAAATCTTTTAAACTTAGAAATAATAAGAAATATTTATAAGATACTAGAAAAAGACTAATAGATAGAAAATAATGCTTAAGAAATATTAAAACTATAATAGAAAATAGCTAGAATTTAAAGAGAGAAGAATTAAATTCTAGATCTTACCTCTCACTTCTTTAAGACAGAAAAAGGAAGACTATTCTTAAGTCTAGAAATACTAGAAAATAAAATCTATAATATTATGGCTAAACTCTCTAAAAATAAAGCTAACAGATTATATAGAGTTACTAATAAATATATTAAAAATTATATAGTAATACTAAAGACTCTACTCTACTACCTATTTTAAATATGTCTTTTTTTAGAATACTATTTAACTAATTTTAAATAGTTAGTTATAGTAGTTCTCTGTAAACTAGATAAGAAAAGATATAATATTCTAAAAAGTTAGAGACTAATAGCTCTTTTATCTTATATAAAGAAAATCTTAAAGGCAGTAGTAGCTAATAGATTTAATAACTTTATAACAGTACTACTTACTCTGCTTGCTGTAGACTATATAATATTATAACTAGCTATACTAGCTATAACTTAGTATAGAGCTTAGAGTATAGCTAGCTCACGCTTAGGCTATACACCGCTTTATTTAAAGATAAGCCTCCTTTATATCTCTTCTCTTCCTATCTTAGTGTAGCTAAAATAGAGCTAACTTATTTTATTAACCTATATTTATACTATAACGCGTGAAGACTAAGCCTATTATTATATTACACTAAGATCCCTTTAACTTAGCTGGATGATAGTGACATAATATTGAGATCAAACCACGCAATTAATAAGAGCATTTAATTTATTAATAACTATATCTAAAGAATTAATTACACGACTACGCTAAGTTATTAGTTTATTAACTATATAATCTCCACCGGAAAGCCCTATAGTAGTAGGTAATTAAAACCTTAAGTAATAGCCTATATAAGTCCTGCGTAGCAGGCCTTAAGAGTGACTTAGTAAGTAACTAAAAGACCTATAACAGTAAATAATATACCTATTAGATTAGAAGAGAGCTATAAGAGCTTTAGTAAACTCCTTTTTCTTTCTTTTTCCCTCCCCTTTTATTATCTTCTTTCTATTAGAGAAACTGACCTCTGTGAGCACTACTAGCTTATTTTCTTTATACTAAAGAAACTAACTTCTATAAGCACTACTAGCTTATTTTCTTTATGCTAGAGAATTAGTTAATTACTTTACTCTACTAAGGGCCAGAAGCTCTATACATATATAAAAATAAATAAATTAGGACTATAGGAAAACTCTCTACGCTAGAGATAAGAGTTAATTTTAAGATAATAGCTACTAATAATAACTATATACTTATCTCTAAGTTACTTAGGTGTACCGCTACATACTACCCTAATAATATAATTAGAAAAGACTATACTATTAAGAAGCTCCGTATCTAGGCATGATATAATAAGAAACCCTTTATAGCTACTACTAAGAGCACTACCTGAAAAACTAATATCTATAAGCCTTAGAAGATAGAGGTTACACTTTTTACCTTAATAACTTTTAATTAAGTAATAATTACTAGCAAGCTAGAGTGTAGCTATCTTAAAGTATTTATATATTATAACTATATTAATACGCTAGGAAAAGCGCTTAATATGGCTAAAACTAAGCTTAATAAGACTAGAGATAAGCTTATTAAGCTTTATTAGCTATTAAATAACACGCTTAAGCGCGTAGTAGGTTAAGAGAATAAGATTAAAATACTAAGAGTATAAATAAAGAAATTTATATATAATATATACTTCTTCCTCTCTGTAAAGGTTAGCTTAGTGTTATTATTAATACTAGTAAAAAAAATACGCTTTACAGCTCTACTATAAATCTCTTAGAACTAGGCTGGCTATATAGCTGTAGAACCTAATAATAGTTCTAATATAAGAGATCTTAGTAACTAAACTTCTTAAGTATTATTTTATGTACTAGCTACTTTATTAGCTACGCCTACTATAGATAGCTATTAAGGTAATAGCTACTTAGCCTAATTCCCTAATTTACTAATACTTAAGGACGGTAAGGACGTTACCTTTAATTAATAAAGAGATATCCTAAAGGATAAGATATGTATTAACTAAGACTAGTTTACTAAAGCTAGTAAGTAAGCTACTTAAGAGAATATCGTCTCTTATATGCGTACACATACAGAGGATTCTGCTAACTAGTATCTCTTAATACTTATATATATAGTAAGAGAGAGTAAGTAGCTAGTTAGCTACTAGTATATAATAAATCACCTAGAGAAGATATATAGTAACTTATATAAGAGACTTAATACTTACTATAATTTCTAAAAGCTCTACCTTAAAGACCCTACTAATTTTATTATATTCTAGGGTAACTTTTTTTACCTAGCTTAAGAACGCAGCCTGCCTATAGACTAATAAATAAAAGAATTCCATAAAAAGCTTCTAGACGCTTTATATACGTAGATAGGTATTTATTAATAGTAATACTATAACTAGTATAATAAGTATATAGACTTAGCTTAAGACTTTACTAAAGAGCTGGCTCTTAGCACCAGGAAAGCTACTAAGCAGATTAATAAAAGAACTAGGAAGACTTAGCTGCTACTAATTTAGTAGTTTTACTTAAAAGCTAAGTACTTAACTTACGTAGTAGCTACTACTATTCTACTAATACTTATCTCTAAGCTAGCTAGTTACTATAATTGTGGGAAACCTAGCTACTTTATAAAAGACTACTAACTATTTATTTAAGCTATAGCTAAAGTAATTAAGCTTATAGATACTAATAAAGAGCTTTATACGCTATAAGATACTAGTAATAATAAGAAGTTTTAGCTTGCTATAGAAGAACTATTAGAAGAAAACTTACTTTAAGAGAAGTTTTTTTCTTAAAGTTACTTTCTAAAGCTACTAACTAGTTTAACTCTTACTAACTATTATTTAGTAAACTAGCTTTTACCCTGTCCTGCTATATTTCTACTAGTAGACTAGCTATTAAGCTAAGTAGTTTTTTTAATACTAGAGCTAGTAGTTTTATTCTAGTACACCTAAAGTACATACGCGCTATTAAGAAAGGGCTTAAGGTAAAAACTTATTAGATAAAATCTATCCCCCTAGCTAGCTATAATAATAGACTAAATAGATAAGTAAATAAGTACTTTTAGGCTAATCTAGTACTAGATAATTACTACCTATTAATCTATTTTATCTTTTATAATATTAGCCGCTATAACCTTATAATTAGCTATAAGCTGTTTAAAGATATAGATACTTTAATTAATTATAAAAAGTAAACACTTAAATAGCTAAATAATAAGCTAATTAATTATAAGTATAATATTATTATTTTAATATAAAATCTATTAACTAAAATTAACCCCTTATACTAAGCTAATACTAACTAACGTGATAAGTTAATAAATATAGTAATTTTATAATATATCTATAAGCTACCTCAGCGCTCGCTTTAGCGTATAATATAATAAAAAAATATTAAAAAAATAGAAAAATAGCTTTACCTATAATAGTAGCTAGAGTTAAGTAAGTAAACTTTTTATTTTTAGCCTATTTTATACAAAGACTTTTTTAAGGCAGGCCTTAAGATTAATACTATAAAAGCTATTACCTTTATAATACACGTATAATAAAAGGAAACTATACTAGAATATACTAGTATTTATAAAATAGATAAGTTTATTTAGGATTATAGAGATAAGCTTAGTTTATTAGACCTAAAGTTCTCCTTCTAAAATCCTAAAAACCCTTTAGTAAAGGCTTTACTAGAAGAGCCCTATTAATTAAATAAGAACTTTATAAAAGAAAAGAAATTTTAGTAGCTTATTAAGTAAAAGCTATCCTACTCTAGTTATACTAGTATAACTTAGGTTTATTTTTTAAAAAAGAACTCAGACATACTACCTCCGCATTATAAAGATATTAACTATAATATTAAACTAATAACTAAAAATATACTAATATTAAGTTTATTATATAGTATATTTTTTAAGTAGCTATAGCTTATTAAGACCTATTTAAATAACTACCTTTAATAAGGTGTTATTACTTATAGTAATACTTTATATACTTTTTTAATACTATTTATTAAGAAGCTAGGAAAAGAATAGCGCTTTTATATTAACTACTATAAGCTTAATACTATTATAAAGAAAGACGCTTATCTAATTCTGCTAATTCAAAAGACCCTTATCTAGCTAGTATAGATAAAAGTATTTACTAAGTTTAATATATAATAGATTTTCTATTATATATATTTAAATAAGAATATAAAGAATCTGACTATATTCTGTACTTAGTATGGTAACTATAAGTACTATATATTATTATTTAGTCTTTATAATAGCCTTACTATATTCTAGCACTATATTAATAAGGTGCTTTATAGTATACTTAATAACTTTTATACTATCTACCTTAATAATATCCTAATCTACTCTAAAGACTTGCTATAGTATAAGGAGTATATTACTTAGATACTAAGATATCTTTAAAATATAAACCTTTAAGTAGATATTAAGAAGAGTAAGTTTACTATTACTAGAATAAAGTTCCTAAGCCTTATTATTAGCATAGAAGGGATCTAAAAGGACTTTAAGAAGATTATTACTATATAGAAATAGCTAGTATCTATATTAGTTAAAAGCTTATAATCCTTTCTAAGATTCTGCAACTTCTATAGAGACTTTCTAAAAAACTATAAATATATTATCTAATTACTTATTAAGCTACTTAAAAAGAGTATATAATATGTCTTTAGTAAATACAAGCTAGCAGCCTTCTAGTAAGCTAAGAATCTAATACTATTAGATAATATCTTAGTTTATTACTTATCTTATTATTAGACGCGTATGGAGACAGATGTAAGTAATAAAGTTATTATAGAAATACTATTATAGCTCTAAGAGGATAGCCTCTAGCGACCTATAGTTTTCTATTTTAAGACTATAAATAAGCCTTAAAATAAACTATGATATATATAATAAAGAGATATTAGCTATAATTTATAGCCTCTAAGAATAGCGCTTGCAGTTTATAGGTTTATAAACTACTAAGTTATTTAATACCCTAATTAACTATTATGTATTAAAGTATTTCTTTATAAAGTAAAAGCTTACTTTCTACTAGATACGCTAAGTAATAAGCGTAGTAAACTATTATCTAATACTTATTTATTATTTTAATATAGTTAACATAGTAGCTAACGCGCTCTCACGTAAGTAAGAGAAATTAAAAATTTAAAAAAATAAGAATAAAGTAGCCTAAACACGTGTCTTTTTTTTAGTAGAGTAAATTAATATTAGCTTTATTAAAACCATAAGTAATAACCTAGCTATATTATTAATAAGAGATATACTAGCTATTAATATAATTAAAATAGCTATTACTAATACTTTTATAATCTTACTACCCCTAAATAACCCTTACTTACTAATTAATTATATTATTAAGGTGAATTATAGTTATGAGAGTTTACAGCCATTCTAAGAGCACGTTTTTTTTAGTAACTACTTAATATAAAAACTTAGCTAGAGCTTTTTTATGTACTATAGTAAGCTAATAGTCTTTACTATACACTTCTTAAAAACTTATCTTATTTAAGCTATTTATACTATTTAGGTAACTACTTACTTAGATAAGAGAAAAATAAGTAAGCTATTTCATAACTACTACTACTAAAGCTATATAAGTAAAGATATAGATAACTATATAGCTATATATAAAGCTTATAAATAGAGCTATGTATCTTATAATAAGATTTTAAGCTTACTTAAATTACTACTAATCTCTAAGTAAGTATAGCGAGACGTCTTTATAAACTTTAAATCTTTCTTTTTAGATAAGAAAAGATATGACTACGCTTTTGTTATTATAGATTAGCTAAGTAAGTACTATTTTTTATTATCTTACTATAAGACTACTATAGCTGCTTAGGTAGTTAATATATATTATTATTATATCTAGTAAGTATTTAGCTTACTTAAGTTAATAGTCTCTAATTATAGTCTTTAGTTCACCTTAGTATTTATAGATGAGCTATATTAACTAATAGGAATTAAATAAAAGCTTTTAACACTATATTACTCTTAAACTAATAAGAATACTAAGGTTTTAAACCAGTACATTAACCAGCGCCTATGTCTATTTATTAACTATTATTAGAATAACTAATTAGACTTATTATCTTATATGGACTAGACTTAAGTAATTCTATTACATAAAACTATAGACTTATTACTTTATTAAATTGAGTTTAGTTACTAGCTAATCTATTACTAGGACTAGGAGAAACATATAAAGGTATTTACTATAGTTTATAAATAGATATTACGTGAGGAAGCGTAGAGCTATGTTAAAGCTTACTATAATATAATAAAGCTAGCTATAAAGATAGCTTAATAAGAGATTGCTTAAGTATAAGAGTAATAAACTTAATAAGCTAATAAGAAGCGCTGTGAGCTAGACTTTTCTACAGAAAATAAGATATATATTATATTTAAAAGCTTTACTATTAGTTAACCTAGCTAAAAGCTAGACCAGCAGATATATAGACCCTATTTTATTATAAATATAAAGAGATATTTCTATTACCTTAAGCTGCTACTGTATATGCGTATGCTTAATATCTTTTATATAAACTACTTATAGAAAACTTTTACTTACTTACTATCTAGCTAAATTAAACTTGAGAAACTGCCTATTAAGGTTAATAGATATCTTAAGTGGCTAGTATAGGAAATCCTTAATAGCTACTTATTCTATAACTAACTATAGTATAAAGTATTTTAGCTAGCTTATAATCCAGATTCTGCCTAGTATAATGCCTAAGGCTTTATAGGCGCCTTATATAAGGTAAGAGACTATTATAAGGCCTATCTAGAGAAGAAAAGGACTACTAGCACAACTAGACGCCTAGTTAAAAGCATATAAAGTAAAGGAGAATCTAGAAGTAATAGAGAAAAATAATAAGGCAACTTTAAAAACAAGAGTAATACAGAAATTAGTAAAGAGAAGATTATAACCTAGAGACTTAAAAACAAGCCTCTTTTAAAGAGAGAGTAATGTAATAGTACTGCTTACTTTACTTACTATAAGCTATATAATATTATAACTAGCTATGCTAACTATAACCTAGTGTAGAACTTAGAATATAACTAGCTTATACTTAGGCTATATACTACTCTATTTAGAGATAAGCCCCCTTTATATCTCTTCTCTTCTTATCTTAGTATAGCTAAAATAGAGCTAACTTATTTTATTAACCTATATTTATACTATAATACGTAAAGACTAAGCCCGTTATTATAAACTTAGTTAAATAATTTAACTTACTATTACTAAACTAAATAGTAAGATGTGAAAGATCTATAATTATAGTACTAAAGTACCTAGTAGAACTAATATATACTATATAGTAAATTAGTAAAGTTATTATAGTTCTTAGCTTAAATATTATTAAAGCATTTAATAAAGTTAACTATAAGAGACTTTTATTTAACCTAAAAGAAAAAAGCATTTTTAAGTAGATTATTTAATATATTAAATTCTTTTTAAAAAAATAAATAACTAAGATTAAGCTTCTAGACTTCTTCTTTAACTATAAAAAAATAAAATATAGTATTCTATAAGGTAGCTTTTTATTATTTATATTATTCCTCTTTTTTACTACACCCCTACTAGAAAACATTATAGAGATAGAGTTCTTAGTATATATGGATAATACCTATTTTATAGTAATTTCTTTAAATATTTAAAAAAGCTATATAATAATTAAAAAAGTATATGAGTAGTACTAAAGATAGGTAAAAACACATAAAACATAATTTACACTAGATAAATATAAAATTATATACTTTATAAGAAAACGTAGTATAAATAATAAAAGATTAGTATTATTTAAAATTAAAGACTTTATAAAAGTACTAGCTAACTTTATATAAATACTAGAAATAATTATAAATAAAAAACTAAACTAGTACTCACACATTAAAAACACGCTTAGTAAGGCTAAAATTTTAGAGAATATTCTAAAAAGACTTACAAATTCCACCTAAAAAGCTAATATAAAAAACTATAGATAATTATATACTATATTAATTTAACTAACCATTACTTATAGCTACAAAATCTAGTATAAACTAGATAGAGTAAAAGGTTTTATCTTAAAACTTAATCTATAAAAGCTTTAAATAGTATAGAACTAGTATTTTTAAATAGTTATAAAAGTATATAAAGCTATACCTACTAAGCTACTAAAAAAAAGGTATAGATTAAGTCTATTAGTTACTTTATAAAGAAACGAATATTATTTACAAGAATATCATGAATATCTTCTCTAATCAGGAAATTATTCTAAGATCTTTGTAATTAAATCTAAAGATAATATCACAACTACTAGAAGTACACGCTAGGTAAAAGAACTAAGAAACTTACTAATATAATAATTAGATATATAATAACGTAGCAGGAATAAAACTCTAAAGAAATCTTAGAAAAGCAAAAAGCTATATACAAAAACCTAGTTAAAAAATAGTCTAAAAAGAAAGTCTTAAAATAATGGAAGAACTATACTAAAAAGAGAAAGAATAATCTATACATACTAGTTATAATATAGGGTAGATAAAGTAAAGCTAATATATAAAGATATAAAGGCCTTATTAAAGCCTAAAGCTTTATTATTATTTTATATTATACTAAAGTGATTAGCCTTAAAGCTTTTTTATATAAAATAAAAGTACTATTAGCCTTCTCTCTTAATTATAACTATAATAGAAGATAGACTATTTGCTATATATTTATATAATATTTATATCTTAATAAAGAAAGAATATAACTCTAGGATATTACAGGGACTTCAGATTTCTAAACTTAGATAAATAATAATAAAATACTGTTAAAGGTTACTAATTAGGTTATGTAAATACTAGAGCTTAATTAATTCTTATAAGTATATATATATAAAGAGAAGGAAAAAAAGAAATTACAGATTACTTAAAAGATAAAAATAAAGAAAAGAAAGAAAGAGAACTACTAAGATTAAACTAAAATAAAAAGGTAAAGAGAATAGCCTGATAGAATATAAATAAAATAGAAGTAAAATAACACGCAGATAATAAGCAAAATTTTATAATAAAAAGAAATTATTATATTTAACTTACTTTAGGAATTTACTCTAACTAGGACTACTATCTTTAGAATAGAGTAGAATTTTAATAAGTAGAAAGAAATAATAAACTCATAAAAAAAAAAAACACAAAATACAGTATAAAGTTTTCATTCTATATTAAATTAGATGTTAAGTGTAAGAGAATATATTTTAGTAAAGTCTAAATATTAAAAAAAATAAATATACCTTAGCCTGTAGATAGACTAAGCTGTTTTTATATATATAACTCTAATAAAAGTCTAAACATACAGAGACAACCAATCTATACAAATATATAATTAGATAAAAGGTTTTTTTTTATATAGTTTTTATAAATACTTTACATAAACTCCTAAGGGATTTTAGTTAGAAGAATTAAACTTATTATTATTATTAAAACTTTACTAAAGTAGTACTAAAAAAATTTATATTTTAATTAACTAAAAAAACTAATATTATGTAATTAAGTTTTAGTTATTTTATATTAAAAATTACTAAAGTTGCTAAAAATAATTTATGTAACTAATACTTTAATAAGTTATTTAATACTTTTTTTTAATAACCCTTTTATACTTTTTATGTTTATTTTCTTAATAACTTTATAATTAATTAACTATATAATTATTAATAAGTGTAAAGTTATATTTCCTTTTTTTATATTTTTATTATAAGTAATTATAATTATATAATACTTTATATTTATAGTTTTATTTTTTATATTATAAAGTTTTTTTATTATACCATATAACCTTTTACTTTTTTAATAATAATATAGTTGTTTTTATTATTTACTAAATATATTAAATAGTAATAATACTATAATTTAAGCTAATACTTATTATACTTAAACTAAAATTTAAAAATAATACTATATTAATTATTAAGTAAATAATAAAGTACTATAAAATTATAAAATAAAACTAAAACTATTAATATATTTAATAAGTAAGTAATATAGATAAGTAGGTGACGTATTTTAAAACTTACTAAAAAATTAAGAATTTGCATTTAAATATCTCAACAACTACTTAATAATAAACTCTGAAAATTTAATAAATAAATAATTATAATAAAAATATATAATACATAATACTATAAAGTCTTAAAGTTAAATATAAATTTATTATTTCTTCTGTCTATAAAAGTAGAAAAAAATATTTTTTATTTTACTAATTAATCTAATTATGTAATACTATGCTATCACGTAATATTATATAAAGATATTTTTTTATATAGTGCTTTAGCTTTATATTTATAATATTAATAATACTTTAAAATAGAAGCTATTAAATTTTCAAGAGCTAGCAATTAATTATTATAAAAATATTTAAGTAAAAGTAAATTTAGAAGCTAAAATACTACTATTTTAATAGCTATTAATTACTAGTTTTTGAAAATTTAATAGCTTCTATTTTAAAGTACTATTATTTACTTATGAAATTTCCATAATTTATTATCAAGTAGTTGTTAAAATATTTAAATATAAATTCTTAATTTTTTAATAAGTTTTAAAGTAGAGTATTTACTTATATAAAGTACTTACTTATAGAATATATTAAACTAAAATTTAAAAGTAAAATTATATTAATTATTAAGTAAATAATAAAGTTTTATTTATACTATTTATTTTATTTTTAATAAAATACTAAAAAATTAAATATGTTTTTTTAGTTAACTTTTTTATTTTAAAATATTAAGTTAAATTAGTTTTGTATTTAATATTTATAGTTTAAAATACTATACTTATTATTTTTTTACTTTTTACTTTTTTACCTTTTTACTTTTTTACTTTTTTACTTTTTTACTTTTTTACTTTTTTACTTTTTTACTTTTTTACTTTTTTACTTTTTTACTTTTTTACTTTTTTAATATGAGTATATTTTATAACTTATTACTATTTAAATTTTTTATAATTTTTTTAAATAATACTTTTTTAAATAATACTTTTTTAAATAATACTTTTTTAAATAAATTCAATTTTAGTTTTATAAATTAATAACTAAATAAAAGTTTTTATACTTATTTTAATAAATTTATAATAAATACTAATTTAATATAAAATTCGTGAATAAAAATACTTTAATTACTATAAAAATAAGACTAAATATTTAAAACTTAAAAAAATTAGTTTCAAATTTTTAATTTTGTATTTTTATTTAATTATAATAATAAAATAAACTTTAGTTTATAGTATAAAAAGCTTTTAAAGCTTTTATTTTAAAAAAAAGAGTACTAATTACCTAAGTATAAATTTTTATAAAAGTTTATTAATATTAAAGTTTTTTATATAAATATATAAACTATATTTGCTACTTTTTATATAATATTAAAAAAGTTTTAGTTTATTTTTTTATTTTTTATTTTACTTTAAACTCTTAATATTATACATTTTAAGTTATTTTACTCTTTTTGTATTAATTATAAACACGTTAACTAATAATTTTAAAATGACTATTATATATAATATTAAATAATTTAGTATTAAATATACTTTTTATAATAAAATTATAATAGTTGTAAAAATATTACTATTAATAATAAAGCTTTAAATACCTTTTTTAATAGTAATTATATTAATATTAATTAACTTATTATAATGTAAAAAAACTATTTTTTATATTTACTTAATAAAAACAATGTATAAATACTATAAATAAAAGGGTTTTATTTGTAACTGAACTAGTAAAAGTTTAAATACTAATATAAATATACTTTATAAACAATTGTAAAAAAAATAGTAAAAATAATAGTAAAAATAATAGTAAAAATAATAGTAAAAATAATAGTAAAAATAATAGTAAAAATAATAGTAAAAATAATAGTAAAAATAATAGTAAAAATAATAGTAAAAATAATAGTAAAAATTATAGTAAAAATTATGTTATTTTTTTAAGTTACTATAGTCTTAAATTTAATTTTAATATATAAAAGTTAAAAGTTTTATAATATTAAGTTAATGTTTTAATTTTACTATTTATAGTATTTATTTAATATAATTTTTTATTAAAGTTTAATTATAATAAAATATTAATAAATTAATTTTTTTTATAAGTATAAAAAGTACACAAAACTTTGTAAATAATATATTAATTATAAGTTTTACATTAAGTATATATTATTATACAAAAATAGCTATATAATATATTATTTTTATTTTTATTATATAGTATTTAATATAATTATAAAACAGTAAGTAAATTTAGAGTTTAAGTTTTTTATATTAAAAATATTTAATTACGAAAGTATTTTTATTAACAGGTTTTAAAGTATTTTTAAAAACTATAGTTTTTAGTTTATTGTTATACTAAAAATACTAATACTAATACTTTTCTAAATATAATAACTAAAATTTTAAGTTTATTTATTAGTTTTTAATAATTAATTACTATTAAAACAATTTACTACAATTTTTTTTTTTAATATAATAAATAAAAAAACCCTATTTTTATTATTAGAATCAAAATTATATATAATAATATTTAAAACAATTTTTATATTATTACTTATTACTTTTACTATTATTTTCAAGTTTTGAAAAATAAAGTACTTACTTTTAAAATTAATATTATTAATAGTTGAAATTATTTTAAGTAATAAAGTTATAATAGTACTTATAATTATAATATATTATTATTATTATTTCTATATACTGCCTGATTCAGTCTCTTTAATGGGTCTATATAGGCTAATTCCTTTTATAGAAAAAACTTATTAATAAGAAAATTTATTAACATGCTATACTAGAGAGGCGCTAGTATTCTACTATTATAGTACTTCTTTTCTATTTTTTTTATTTTTTATATAATCTATAATTTTAGTTATTACGCCTGTATCTTATAAATAATTTTATTTTATTTTTTTTCTTTTACCTTTTTTTTCTATCTCCTACTAATTGTTTATGCTCTGGAATGGGTGGAAGTTATAAACTATTTTACTACTACTTAAGTACTATCTCTTTAGCTTAATATTCTTTTTAGTTATTAGTTTATACTAGCTAGCTATAGTTATACTATAGGAATTTATTTAAAACCTCTATTTTTACTAGCTAGGCATTAAGGCTAAGGACTTTTGTGTATAATAAAAACAGAGTAATAGCTTCTACCTTTAAGAGTTTTTTATAGAGTAAGATTATAGATATTTTCTATAAAATATACTAGATAAACACTATTTATTTTTTATTATACTTTATTATTAGTATTACTACTTTATGTTTACTTACTTTAAGATAAGAGTAGCTATGTATTAGTAGTATTAATAGCTACTAGTATAGTATACTTATAATTCTCCTATATATCTTTATCTCTATTAGTGTTAGTAGTTTCTAGGGTTTTCTCTTATAAAGTAAGCTAGGACTTCTTTCTTATATTCTTTTACCTAATTTTAAAGCTTTTTTATTAGAGTTAGTAGTTATGTTATAGTCTACTATTAACTTACTAGTAATACCTAGATATTATTTAGGATACTTATTATTTTTTTTTCTACTAAATTCTAGCTAGTGTCTAGGGTCCTCTGGAGAGCTATAGTATTTATATAAAGTATAATTAATAAGACTACTATCTCTCTCTTAATAGCTACTATTAGTGTTCTTTTATATACTCTTATTATTTTATAAAAATATTAGTTTTAAGTCTTCTAAAGTAGCTGAATGAGATTTTTTATTATTAAATTACTATTATCACGAGTTCCCCATATCTGGGCACTGTAGAGTATTATTAGGCGGATAATTATTATATATAAAAGATATAAATATCTTATAAACAGGCTTTATATTAACACGGTAATTTATAATATAATTTTAAAAACTACTATACCCTTCTCTACTGCTTTATAAATATATTCTTTTTATTAAAGCTTTAGGTCTATCTAGATTCTAAGTATACACATATTTAAGCTTTAGAGAATAGTTTTATAGCTAGTAATTTATATAATTAACACTAAATCTATGCTATTATAGCGTCTTTTTTTAGTAAAATATATAAGCTAGTATTTCTCTAGTATAAATATAGCTTTATAGTGTTTTGCTTATACTATATATTAATTATATATAGCTATTAGGCGTTAGTAGTTCTGTAACGGTGCTGCTCACTCTGCTCGCTACAGGCCACATGATATCGCAACTGGCTACGCCAGCCACGACCTAGCGCAGAGCTCAGAGCATGGCTAGCTCGCGCTCAGGCCATACACCGCCCTATTTAGAGGCGAGCCCCCTTTGTACCTCTTCTCTCCCCATCTTAGTGTAGCTGAAATAGAGCCAACTTATCCCGTCAATCTGCATTAATGCTACGACGCGTGAAGACCGAGCCCGTCATCACATTACACTAAGATCAATCTAACTCGGCCGGACGATGGTGACACAATATCGAGGTCAAGCCGCGCGATCAACCTAAGCGTTTGATTCGCCAACGACTGCACCTGGAGAATCAATTGCACGACTACGCTAAGTCGTTAGTTCGTCAACCATACGATCTCCACCGGAAAGCCCTACAGCGGTAGGCAGTTGAAACCCTGAGCGATAGCCTGTATAAGCCCTGCACGGCAGGCCTCGAGAGCGACTCGGCAGGTAACCGGAAGACCTACAGCGGTAGGCAACATACCCATTAGATTGGAAGAGAGCTACGAGAGCTCTAGCGAACCCCCCCCCCATCATCTTCTCCACGCCAGAGAAACCGACCCCCGTGAGCACCACCGGCTCATCTTCTCCACGCCAGAGAAACCGACCCCCGTGAGCACCACCAGCTCATCTTCTCCCTGCTAGAGAAACCGACCCCCGTGAGCACCACCAGCTCATCTTCTCCACGCCAGAGAATCAGCCAATTGCTTCACCCTGCTAAGGGCCGGAAGCTCTATACAAATACAAGGACAGATAGGTTAGGACCATGGGAAAGCTCTCCACGCTAGAGATGAGGGTCGATCCCAAGGCAACAGCCACTGGCAATGACTACACGCCTATCCCTAAGTCGCTCAAGTGTGCCGCCACGCACTACCCTGACAACGTGATTGGAGAAGACTACACCATCAAGAAGCTCCGCATCCAGGCACGACACGACAAGAAACCCTTCGTGGCTACTACCAAGAGCACTACCTGGGGAACCGACACCTACGAGCCTCAGGAGATAGAGGTTACGCTTCCTACCCTGATGACCCTCGATCAAGCGATAATCGCTAGCGAGCTAGAGCGTAGCCACCTCAAAGTACTCACACATCGCGACCATGCCGATACGCTAGGAAAAGCGCTCAACACGGCCGAAACTGAGCTTAACGAGGCTAGAGACGAGCTTACTGAGCTTCGTCAGCTACTGAACAACACGCTCAAGCGCGTAGCGGATCAAGAGAACGAGATCAAGACACTAAGAGTACAGACAAAGAAACCCACGCACAATATACACTCCTTCCTCTCTGCAAAGGCCAGCCTAGCGCTATCGTCGACACCAGCAAAGAAGACGCGCTTCACAGCTCTGCCACAGACCCCTCAGAACCAGGCTGGCTATGTCGCTGTAGGACCTGACAATGGTTCTGATACAGGAGATCTCAGTAACCAAACTCCTCGAGCATCACCCTACCTACCCGCCACTCCACTAGCTACGCCTACCGTAGGCAGCCATCAAGGCAACAGCCGCTCAGCACGATTTCCCGACCCGCCAATGCTTAAGGACGGCAAGGACGTCACCTTCGATCAATGGAGGGATGTCTTAGAGGACAAGGTACACGCCAACCGAGACTGGTTCGCTGGAGCCAGCGAGCAAGCTACCCAGGAGAACATCGTCTCTTACATGCGTACGCGTACGGAGGGTCCTGCCAACCAGTACCTCTCAACACTCATACGTACAATAAGAGAGAGTGAGCAGCTAGTCAGCTACCAGTACATAGTAGATCGCCTAGAGAGGACGTACGGCGACCCACACAAGAGACTCAACGCTCGCCGCGATTTCCAGAAGCTCTACCTCAGAGACCCTGCTAACTTTGCTGTATTCCAGGGCGACTTCTTCTGCCTAGCTCAAGAACGCAGCCTGCCTGCAGACTAATGGGTAGAAGAATTCTATGAGAAGCTCCCAGACGCTCTGCGTACGCAGATGGGCATCTACTGACGGCAGTACCGCAACTAGTACGATGAGTACGTAGACCTGGCTCAAGACTTTGCTAGAGAGCTAGCTCTCAGCGCCAGGAAAGCTACCGAGCAGATTAATAGAAGAACTAGGAAGACTCAGCCGCCGCTAATTCAGCAGTCTCGCCTAGAAGCCGAGCGCCTGACTCGCGCAGTAGCTACCGCCATCCTACCAATACCCATCCCCAAGCCAGCTAGTTACTACAATTGCGGGAAACCTGGCTACTTTACAAAAAACTACTAACTACCTGCCCAAGCTATAGCTAAAGCAATTAAGCCTATAGATACTAATAAAGAGCTCTATACGCCTTAGGATACTAGTAATAATAAGGAGTTTCAGCTTGCTGTAGAGGAACTATCAGGGGAAGACTCACCCTAAGGGAAGTCTCCTTCCTAAGGTTACTTTCTAAAGCTACTAACTAGTTCAACTCTTGCTAACTGCTATTTAGTAGACTGGCTTTTACCCTACTCTACTATATTTCTACTAGTGAACTAGCTATTAAGCTAAGCAGTCTTTTTAATACTAAAGCTAGTAGTTTTATTCTAGTACACCTAAAGCACATGCGCGCTATTAAGAAAGGGCTTAAAATAAAAACTTACTAAATAGAATCTATCCCCCTAGCTAGCTACGATAACAGACTAAATGGACAAGTAAATAAGTACTTTTAGGCTAATTTAGTACTAGATAACTACTATTTATTAACTTACTTTATCTTTTATAACACTAGCTGCCACGACCTTATGATTAGCTATAAGCTGTTTAAAGATATAGGCGTATTAATTAACTATAAGAAGCAAGCACTTAAATAGCTAGATAATAAGCTAATTAACTATAAGCGCGATATCATTATTCTAATATAAAATCTATTAACTAAAATTAATCTCTTATACTAAGCTAATACTAACTAACGTAATAAGCTAATAAATATAGTGATTTTATAGCGCATCTATAAGCTACTCTAGCGCTCATTCTAACGTATTATATACTAAAAATTTTTTAGAAAGATAGAAGAGTAGCTTTACCTATAATAGTAGCTAGAGCTAAATAAGTAAATCTTTTATTTTCAGCCTATCTCACGCGAAGACCTCTCTAAAGCAGGCCTTAAAATTAATACTATAAAAGCTATTACCTTTATAATATATACATAGTAAAAAGAAACTATACTAGAGTATACTAGCGTCTATAAAATAGATAAGCTTATTTAAAACTATAGGGACCTTACAAGGAAGCCTTTCTCCTAAGGCTTTAAAAACTTCTTAATAAAACCTTTACTAAAAGGGCCCTATTAATTAAACAAGAACCTTATAGAAAAAGAGGAACTTTAATAGCTTATTAAGTAGAAACTATTTTACTCTAGCTACACTAGCGTGACTTAGGCCTACTTCTTAAAAAAAAACTTAGACATACTACCCCCACATTATAAAGATATTAATTATAATATTAAACTAATAGCTAAGAATATACTAATATTAAGCCTACTATATAGCATATCTCTTAAGTAGCTATAGCTTATTAAGACCTATTTAGATAACTATTTTAGATAAGGAGTTATTACTTATAGTGACGCTTTATATACTTTTTTAGTACTATTTACTAAAAAGTCTAGAAAAGAGTAACGCTTTTATGTTAATTATTATAAGCTTAATACTATTATAAAAAAAAATGCCTATTTAATCCTACTAATTCAGGAGACCCTTGTCTGCCTAGTATATATAAAAATATTTACTAAGCTTAATATATAACAGGCCTTTTATTATATACGTTTAAATAAGAATATAGAGGACCTAACTATATTCTATACTCAGTATGGGAATTATAAGTATTATGTGCTACTATTTAGTTTCTGTAATAGCCCTACTATATTCTAGTGCTATATTAATAAGATACTTTATAGCCTACTAAATAACTTCTATACTACTTATCTTAATAATATTCTAATCTATTTTAAAGACTTACTATAGTATAAGAAGCATGTTGCTTAAATACTAAGACGTTTTTAGAACATAAACCTTTAGATAGATATTAAGAAGAACGAGTTTACTATTACTAGAATAAAGTTTCTAGGCCTTATTATTAGCATAGAAGGGATTTAAAAGGACTCTGAGAAGGTCACTACTGTATAGGAATAGCCAGTACTTACGTTAGTTAAAAGCCTATAATCCTTTCTAAGATTCTGTAATTTCTATAGAGCTTTCTTAAAAGACTATAGATATATTATTTAACTGCTTACTAAGCTGCTTAAGAAGGGCATATAATACGCTTTTAATAAACATAAGCTAGTAGTCTTCTAGTAAGCTAAAGATTTAATACTATTAGATAATATCTTAGCTTACTACTCGCCCTACCACTAAACGCGTATGGAAATAGATATAAGTAATAGAGTTATTATAAGAGTACTATTATAGCTCTAAGAGAATAGCCTTTAATAATCTATAGCCTTTTACTCTAAGACTATAAGTAAGCCCTAAATAAACTATAATATATATAATAAAAAGATATTAACTATAATTTATAGCCTTTAAGAATGGCACTCGCAGCTTATAGGCTTACAGACTATTAAGTTATTTAATACTCTAACTAATTATTATGCGCTAAAGTACTTCTCTATAAAGTAAGAGCTTACTCTCTATTAAATATACTAAATAATAAGCATAGTAAATTATTATCTAATACTTATTTATTATCTTAATATAGTTAATATAATAGCTGATGCGCTCTCGCGTAAGTAAGAGGAATTAAAAACTTAAAAAAATAAAAACAAAGCAGCCTGAACACGCGCCTTTCTTTTAGTAGAGTAAATTAATATTAGTTTTATTAAGGCCGTAAGTAATAACTTAGCTGCGCTATTAGTAAGAGGTATGCTAGCTATTAATATAATTAAAATAACTACTATTAATACTTTTATAGTCTTACTATCCTTAAATAACCCTTACTTACTAATTAATTACATTATTGAGGTGAACTGTAGTTATGAGAGTTTATAGCCATTCTAAAAGTACGCCCTCTCTAGTAACTATCTAGTATAGAAACTTAACTAAAGTCTTTTTATATACTATAATAAGCTAGTAGTCTCTACTATACACTTCTTAAGAACTTATCTTATTTAAGCTATCTATGCTACCTAGGTAACTACTTATCTAAATAAGAAAAAAATAAATAAGTTATTTCATAACCGCTACTACTAGAACCGTATAGGCAAAGATGTAGATGACTATATAGCTATATATAAAGCTTATAAATAGAGCTATATACCTTATAATAAGACTCTAGGCTTACTTAAATTACTACTAATTTCTAAGTAAGTATAGCAAGATGTCTCTATAGACTTTAAGTTCTTCCCTTTAGATAAGAAAGGATATAACTATGCTTTTGTTATTATAGACTAGCTAAGTAAGTACTACTTCTTATTATCTTACTATAAAACTACTATAGCTACTTAAGTAGCTAATATATACTATTATTATATCTAGTAAGTATTTAGTCTGCCTAGATTAATAGTCTCTAATCGCAGTCCTTAGTTCACCTTAGCATTTATAAATAAGCTATACTAACTAATAAGAATTAAGTAAAAGCTCTTAACGCTGTATTATCTCTAAACTAATAGAAATACTAAGGTTTTAAACTAGTACATTAACCAGCGCCTATGCTTATTTATTAACTATTATTAGAATAACTAGTTAGACCTGCTGCCCTATATGGACTAAGCCTAAGTAATTCTACTATATAAGACTATAGACTTATTACTTTATTAAATTGAGTTTAACCACTAGCTAATCTATCACTAGGATTAGGAGAAACGTATAAAGGTATTTATTATAGTTTATAAATAGATATCACGTGAGGAAGCGCAGAGCTACGCTAAAGCTTACTATAATATAATAAAACTAGCTATAGAGATAGCTTAATAAGGGATTACTTAAGTATAAGAGTAATAGATTTAACAGGCTAATAAGAAGCGCTATAAGCTAGACTTTTTTATAAAAAATAAAGTATACATTACACCTAAGGGCTTTACCACTAATTAATCTAGCCAGAAGCTAGACCAGCAAATATATAGACCTTATCCTATTATAGATATAAAGAGATATTCCTATTACCTTAAGCTACTACTATATATGTATATGCTTGACGTCTTTTACGTAGATTATCTACAGAAAGCTTCTACTTACCTACTACCTAGCTAAATTAAACTTAAGGAACCACCTATTAAGGTTAACAAGTATCCTAAGTGGCTAGTACAGGAAATCCTTAATAGCTGCCTATTCTATAACTAACTATAGTATAAAGCATTCTGGCTAGCTTATAACCTAGATCCTGTCTAGTATAATGCCTAAGGCTTTATAGGCGCCTTATATAAGGTAAGAGACTATCATAAGGCCTATTTAAAAAAGGCAGGACTACTAGTATAACTAGACGCTTAGTTAAAAGCATATAAAGCAGAGGAGAATCTAGAAGTAATAGAGGAAAATAATAAGACAGCTTTAAAAATAAGAGTAGTATAGAAATTAGTAAGAAGGAAACTATAACCTAGAGACTTAAAAACGAGCCTCTCTTAAAGAGGGAGTAATATAATAGTGCTGCTTACTTTACTTACTATAGGCTATATAATATCATAACTAGCTATACTAGCTATAATTTAGTATAGAGCTTAGAGCATAGCTAGCTCACGCTTAGGCTATATACTACCCTATTTAGAGATAAGCCCCCTTTATACCTTTTCTCTCCCTATCTTAGTATAGTTAAAATAGAGCTAATTTATTCTGTTAATCTGTATTAATACTATAACGCGTAAAGACCAAGCCTATTATTATAAGTTCTCAGTAATAAAATTTCTCTATAAGATAAGATTTATATTATTAATAAAACTAAATATTAGTATATTACTATTTAATCGCTAAAACTCTTCTAGAAGCTCTAATATAAAAAAGAGAAATAAAATTAATAAAAGTAGGAATCCTTATAAGATACCTATTTATATTTAAATTTACTTATTTTAATACCCAGAGAATGTGATATGCGTTCGTTAAGTAATTAAAAAGCTTTATATAAAATAAACTATTTATTCTAGTAGTCTTTTCTTTCTTAGAATATATAGTAAATGTTTATAAGAGACGTTATTAAAGGCTTTAGCTAAGTTTAAGCTTAGTATTAAGATAACACAACCTAAACGTGCTCTTTATACTGTTTAAATATTAAAAATAAATATACTAATTACTAAGAATATTAAGCGCTTTTACCTTACTCTTATTTAGTTCTATAAAAATAGTTTATATTTTTTAGTAGCTGCTGCTATTAACTCTGCTACTTATTTTTTAATTATCTTAGCTAAAATATTTTCTAGCGTGATTAGTTAGTAACTTTTTAGAAAAAAAGTAGTCCTTCTTACCTTTTTTACGTAAAGTAATTATAATTAATTCTTTAAGGCAGGTTAGTATTATTTTACTTTTAAGATACTAATAAACCGCCTATATAAGCTCCTAAGCTATTAATAAAAATATAATTTTTAGAATTTTATTTAATATATTATTAGGGCCTGGGACTTTTCTATTTAGAAGTTTTATAATTAAATTACTTATCACTTCCTTAAATATATATAAGTTAATGTTAATTTAAGTGTGCTTTAGTTATATCTTATTATTAATATCTTTAAAATCTATTTTATTTATATTTAGAAAAAACTTTCTAGCTAAAATCTCTATTTTTATAGTATTACCTTTAGTGAGGTGGTTGCTAGTAGAGTTTCTAAAATTAAAAAAATAGAAATTACTTTTTATTATATTAATACTTTTTCTACTCCACTTTAAGAAAATCTATAATCTCTTATTATATAATTTTATAGAGTCTACTATAAATTCTTGTATGAATTATTTTTAGTTATTTTTTTTTACTTTTTAGATTTTTTTCTAGAGCTGGTTGGATAGTGCTTTATAGCTTTAATAATTATAGTTCTATTTATAGTTATAATACTAGCACTTTACCTGCTTAATATTTATAAGAAATTAAATTACTTTTAGTATTTATATCTTACACGCTTATAAGCTAGGTTTTATGTATAAATAATAAGACTTAAAAGTATACATAATTTCTTTCTAAAAGGCTTCTAGAAGTTCCGGGGCTGTTATCCACTTAAGGATTTTAATATTTTAAAGGAATTCTTTTATATCTAGTTTTTTAAGCGCGTAGCGTTTATTTTTCTTTTATAAATAAATAATAGTATTTATTTAAATTTATATTAATATATAGTCTCTTATTAGAGTCTACCTGTCTTCCATTCTATAGAAGCTAACTTTTTTATATATTATATCTAATAGAAATATAAGGTCGATAATACTCTCTTTTTATCCCCTTTTTTAAGTTAGTTTATTTTATAGTGTGGTAAGTTAAAGACCTTATACTTTTATTTTAAAAAATAAATATTTTATTTATATTTTACTTACAACATAACTTTCCCTCTATATTAAATAGTATATATTAAAGTTTCTAAAAAATATGACTTTTTTTTCTGCTTTTTTAATAGCTTTATTCATTTCTAGCTAGGTCCTAATCTATTAGTAGTTTCTATATAGGTTATAAATATTAATAATAGTAGTTTCTAGTCTCTTTAAGCTAAACTAGAGTGCTATAATAAATAGACTATATTATTTATATCTCTAATACATATTATTAACGTTTTAGCTAATTATAAAGTATATTTTTATTATAAGGTCTTCTTTATATGCTAGAGCATATTTATGTAGGTAGTATATTAATTTAGTATATTTATTATACGCTAGTTCTTAAATTATAAACACTTAGTGCTTTATTTATATTATTTTATTAAAAAAAAAAGTAATATGTATTTTAATTTACGTTTTTATAGTTATATTAGATAATAGTAAGTTTACTTATTTAAAGTAGGTATACAGTCTTCTATATTAGTATTAAAATTATTATTTATTTTTATTTAGATTAGGTATATATTATCTGTGTTTAGTATAAGCCTTAATTATAAAATATTTCTATTTATAACTTTTATATAAAAGCGTCTACTTAATTCTTTTTTTAGTAATAGTTCTTTATATAAGTTACCTAATAAGGTAATCTATTTTCCTCTTTTTCTTATTATAATAGTAAAGTTATTCTGTATAGGGTTTAATTATTTTATTTATTTTTTCTTTACAGTATAAATATAAAACGTCTGCTTAAAAAAGGCTATTTTTTTTACCTAGATTTTTTCTAAATAGCTCTAGAATATCTTACACTCTTTTTATTACTATACTTTATAGACTTTTCTATAGTTTACATAAAATACTCTTTTTTAAGAATATTTTATTATGTTATATAGGCCTGCGTAATGTCTATATTATTTTTTTTTTCTATATACACTTTAAGTATAGCCTTATTAGCTATATTAAAAATATTATTTAATAATTATATTATTATTAAATAGCCTTGCTTTAAAGAGCTGGAAGTTAATAACTAATTTATTTTTTATAATCTTCTATTAGATCACCTGTGTGGGTATCTTAATAATTAGAGTTTTATAAATTTTTTTTAGTTTTTCTTAGCTGCTTTTAGTGTTTCTATGGCATATCTCCTATACCTTAGAGTTATATAGCCATTAAATTTAGGTAATAGCTATATCTAGTACTAGTTATTTAATAAATTTATATATAGCATATATTAGCTTAGAGTTATTTGTTTTTTTTTTAATCAATTTTTATCTTAAATAGAACTCCTAGAATCTTTAAGAGATAATTTTTCTTTAGAATTTTAAGTCCTAGCGTATTTAGTCTATTTATAATTTAGTTTTTTATTATTTAGAATAATACGTGAACGTTGATATTACCACTCTTTAGAGTATTTACAGTAAATACTTTTAGTATTATTTTTTTTTTAGCTATTTTTAGTATCTCTCTTAGGTCCTTTCCCTAGGAATTCTTAAAATAAATTCAGATTATAGTTCTTTATAATGTAGTGGTTATGTTTACTATATATAATATCTAAGCAGTAATAGTTCTTAAGTTTTATTTTATAATTAGAGAATCTCTAGGCGGTTTCTTTTATATATATTTTTCTAATTTTATTAATTCCAGCTTTAATCTAGTTAAGCTGTGTCTTATTTTTATTTTAAGTAATTTAATAATATATCTAAAGGTTTTAAACGCGTTATAGTGCCTTTTTTATATTAGTAAAAATCTTATAATATGATTTTTTTTCCTTCTTTTTACTAAGATCGTTCTTAATTTTTTTAATAGTTTTAATTACTTTCTGCTAGTTTTAGTTAGGCTAGTGTTTATCTTTTTTTTAGTATTATCTATTTACTTATTAGTTACTTCCTAACGTATTATAGTTATAGTTTTTATAACTATAGAGATAAGATTATAACCCATTGTCATCACCCATACTCTATAGATAGAATATAAGGGGTTTATTAAAGATAATTAAGTATAGGGAATTAGGTTCCGCCGTCTATTTTCTTTTTAAGTAGTTTTTAGGCTTATTTAGCTGCTATTACAGCTTTTTTCTACTTTATTATATAACTTCTATTATTAATTATAATATATATTATAATAAAAATATACTAAATTTTAATAAAAATAATTATAAAGCTTTTACTAAAATTACCCAAAAAAACTTAAGTTTATTTGTTTTAATAAAACTTAAGACTTTAATCACTATTTTTAATTTTAACTAAAATTTTAATTTATTGTTATATAATAGTATATTACTTAAAATTTAATAAAAAATAAAGTAGTTTAAATACTAGTTTACTACTTTTAAGCTATTAACTAAATTTTCTACTATTTACTATAATAAAAGTAATAGCTACTATTAGTTTTATTTTATATATAACTATTTTTAATTATATTTACACTATTATATAATTTTAATAAAATAGTTTACTAATACTAATATTTAACTATAAATACTTACTACTAATATAATAATATATAGTAAAAGGTTATACTATTAAATAAAAAAAGTAGTTTAAAAACTATAAAGCTATATTTACTAAAAAAACTAAAACTTAATTTATTACTTATATTAAGTACTTAATATTAATTGTTAACTATATTTTTTTTAGCTAAATATATACTATTTAAAAAAAGAGGTAGTAAAAATAATAAAACATTTTATTATAATAAAAGCCTTTTTTAATAACACAAAATTATTTTAATATACTTTATTTTTTGCGTATATTTTTTTTAAATATAATTATATAAATAATATAAAAAAACCTGTAAATAAAATTAAAAGTTTTAAACTTTATATTTTATTATAAATTTAGTTATAATTTAATATAGTTTACTTATATTAAAATAATAATAATAATAATAATAATAATAATAATAATAATAATAATAATAATAATAATAATAATAATAATAATAATAATAATAATAATAATAATAACTTAGTAATTAGTAACAACTTATAAATAAGTATTACTATATTTATAATAAGTAAACAGCTTATTTATATAATTTTAGTATATATTATAAAGTAGCTAAATAAAGAAAAAAAAAGTAAAAACTAAAAAGCTAAGTATTACTAATACTATTTAGCTATAAACTAAGTTAAAATAATTTATACTTTTAAGTTTTTATTTACAAGCCTATTAAACTATAATAGCTATTAAATTACTTTATATAATTAAAAACATTAAACTTTATAGTAATATAAAGTAAAGTAAAAATAAAATAGTAAAAGTAACAACTTTAAGGCTAAAAGTATTTTTAAGTATTAATATTAATAATAAAGACTTTATAAAAGTAGTTTTTATACTTTTATATAATAGAGTTTAAAAACTTAATAAATATTATTAATATTTTATTAAAATTATGTTAATAAACTACTAAAGTATACACAAAAACGTATATATAGTTATATAATATTAGTATTATAGTATAATAATAGTATAAATAATTTTAACTAAAAAATGAGTTTTAATAAAAGTTTAAAAACACAATTATTATGTTTTAACATATATATTTAGTTATTTAAATTAATAGAAAACATTTTTTAAGTATATTTCTTTTTTTATATTATATTACATTATATAGTATATATATAATATATAAGTAATTTATATTCTAAAACTATAAGTAAAAATAGCTTTTTATTCTAATATTATTTAATAGCTTAAGTATCTAAATATAAAAACTTTAAATACTTTTGTTACTAAATTATATTCTTTAATTATTTATAGCTATAATAAAAAGGCTTAAATTAAAGCTTTAGACTAAATAATACTTAGTTATATTTTATTAATTTTTTAATAAATAATAAATAAAAAGATTTTCTTAGTAACTATATACTTTTAAGTATAACATAAATAGTTATTAAAATAATTATATTTATAAAAACTTAGAAAAAGCTAAAAATAAGTATATAACTTTATAAAAATAATACACAAAAATAGCAAAAATAGCTTAAATAATAAATAAATTAGAAAAAGTAATTAATACTTATATAAAAAGTGTTGGTATAGTATAACTTAATTGTGTTTTTTATTAATATAATATAACTATTTAAAGTTTTATTTTTATTTTTATTTTTATTTTTATTTTTATTTTTATTTTTATTTTTATTTTTATTTTTATTTTTATTTTTAAAAAAATTAGTTTACTTAAATAGTAAAAAATTAGTTTATATAAACTTATTAAAAGAACTAAATTAAGTAGTAAATAAAAATAATAATATTACTTTTTACTTTAAAAAATACTTTATATTTATTATAGCTAGCATAAACTTATAAGTAATTATAAGTAGTTATAAGTAATAAAGTATTATATTAAAGCTACTTTAATATTAAAAAAAAAGAAAAAAATTATAAAATTTTTATATTATAACTTAAAAGTACCAGTAAAAACATGTTATATAATATATTATTATTATATTACTTTTATTTATTAATTAAAAAAATTAAAAACTACTAACAAAATAAGTATAAATATTTTAAAAAAAAAAAGTAAGTAAAAAGTAAGAATATTTTTATAATTATTAAAAAGTATTTTAAAAAAGACCTTACTACTAATATTATTATATAAATTAAAATAAATTTAACAAAAATTATTAATAAGTTTTATAAGTAAATACTTTATTTTATATTACTAATAATACTTCATATGTTAAAAGTAAAATTATAAAAGCTTTATATTTATTTAAAGTAAAAACTTAAGTAAAAAAAATTATAAAAGCTTAATATTAGCTAAAGCTAATTTAAATACTAAAAGAATTTTTTTTAAAAGTTATTAAAAGTTTACTACAATTTGCTAAATAATAATAAACGTGTTAAAATACGATTTTTTTTTATAAAAAATTAAGCTTTAATTTATATTATACACTTAGTATAGTTAATTAATAAAAACTAATAATTTTAAAATTAGTATATACTATTTATTTAAGTATTTCTTATAGTAAAAAGTTTATTAAATTTATTAACTTGCTTATTTTTAATAATAGTGTTAACTTAACTTTTAAAAACTAAAATAAGTAAATAAAAAACAAGCCTAAACTTAATACTAACTAATATAAGTATAATAATTTAAATATTATAAAAGTAATTTAAATTACTTATATTTAAACTTATATTATTAATAAAGTAAGTAATTTTCTTACTTTTTTTTTTAAATACTAAAAAAAACTATAAAAAAACATAATATAGTACTTTTAGAATATTTTTAAAAACTTTAATTAATATATTAAAATATAATAAAAGCTTAGGTTTTTTAAATTAAAGTTTTTTTAATAATTTTAATTAGTTTTTAGTAAACTTTATATAGTTTGCTAATTTTACCAAAAAATTATAAAATTAGTAAAAGAAAAAAGCTTTTATATAATATTATAAAATAAGCTATATATATATAAAGTAAATATGTTTAAAAGTATTATACTTTTAAAATATATTATAATAAAACTTAGTACATAGTACATAAACTAGTTGTAACGGCCTATTATATAATATATTTACGGGAAGTATTACTACGTGTTATTATGTTATTATATTATAGATAATATTACTAGTTACGTGTTATACTTTTATATGTATACTATAAGTATTTATATAATTCTTCTCTACTCTTTTTTTTTCTTTATACTAGAGTAGCTCTAATATAGCGTTTTATTACTTATAACTACTTATAATTACCTATAGGTTTATGCTAGCTGTGATATTACTTTAATATCTCTATTTTTTCTTTAGCCTAAAAAGGTGACATAATATTAGTTAAACTAAGTACTTAAATATAGTTTACAATACTAACGACTTTTTTATTTTTTTTTAAGTCTTATTATACTAGATAATCTTTATTTGTACTATAGATAGTATAATAAAGTCTTAAATTAGTAGGTAGTAAGTAATTAACCTATAATAAACTTTTATTACTTTTAAATCTTTAGTTATTTCTAAAAAGTAGTAAGCGGTTGGCTTTAGGAGCTTTTACTAAAATACTTATTTACTAATCATCCTCAAAAAACGCACTTTCTATAGGCTTTTATTAAAATAATAATAACTAATAATCTTCTAATAAATATTATTACGTCTGTAGTATACAGGCAGTTAATAGATATATATATAATCTTAATATATATTATAAAGTAGCTAGTATATATATAAGAATAATCTTAGTGCACGTTAAAAGGCAGCTGAGTAGAGAAAAAAAAGTAAAAGCTAGAAAACTAAACACTATTAATACTATTAAGTTATAAACTAAATTAGAATAATTTATATTTCCAGGCCCCTGCTTGCAAGCCTACTGAGTTATAATAGCTATTAAATTACTTTATATAGTTAAAAACATTAAACCTTATAGTAATTCCTGTAAACTTTATAGTAGTATAAAGTAAAATAAAATAGTAAAAGTAACCACCCTAAAGCTAAGAGCCTTCTTAAGTATTAGTATTAATAATAATATTATTCTTTATCTAGAGAATACTTTATTTCATCTCTATATATTAATAAGAGAGCTTGAAAATGACTGATGAGATAAGCTTAGATATTTAGAAAAGTAAGTAAAAGATAAGAGTATTTCTATAACTATTAAAAAGTATACTAAAAATAGATAAATACTATTTACTAATATTATTATATAAGTTAAAATAGATCTAATAGAGATTACTAATAAGTTTTATAAGTAAATTTTCTATATTAAAGTACTAAAGCAGCAGACTAATACTTTATTCTATATTATTAATAATACTTTATATACTAAAAGTGAGATTATAGAAGCCCTATGTCTATCTAAAATAGAGACTTAAGTAAAAAAGGCTGTAAAAGCTTAACATTAGCTAAAACTAATTCAACTACTAAAAAAAGAAAAAAAAAGTAATTTTTAAGGTTAATAAAATTTTATTACAGCCTACTAAGTAATAACAGATATGTTAGGGTACTAGAATTTCTTATTTTTATAAAAATTAAGCTCTATCCTATATTATACGCTAAGTATAGCTACTAGATAAGAACTTAAGACTCTAGAATTAATATACACTACCTAGTTAAGCGTTTTTTAAGGTAAGAAATCTACTAAATTCTTTAATCTACTTATTCTTAATAATAACGTTAATTTAACCTTTAAGAACTAAAATAAATAGATAAGAAATAAGCTTAGGCTTAATGTTGACTGGTATAAATATAATAACCTAAATATTATAAAAGTAGCGTGAATAGCTTATCTTCAAATCCGTATTACTAATAAAGCTAGTAATTTTCTTAATTCTTTTCTTAATACTAGAGAAGATCTAGGAGAAGACGTTACTATAGAAAACATAATATAGTACCTTTAAAACATTTTTAAAGACTCTAATTAATATATTAAGGTATAATAAAAGCTTAAGTCTCTTAAGATAAAGCTATTTAATAATTTTAACTAGTTTCTAGTAAACTTCATGCAGCTAGCTAATCTCACTAAGATGTTATAAAATTAGTAGAAAAAAAACCTTTATAAAATACTATATAGTAAGTTATGTATATATATAGAAAGTAAATACACTTAAGAGTACTATATATTTAAGATATATTATAATAAGACTTAGTATATAGTATAAAGACTAGCTTAATTTAATTATAAATATATAGAGTATAGAGTGTTACTCTAAGCTAAAAGAAATTTATCTAAAAGTATTAAGAAAAGTAAATCTATATTTATTCTTAATATTAAACTAGTAATTACTCTAGCCTTATTTACTAAGTAAACTTATTATAGCTATAGTAAACCTAGTTATTATTATAAGTTACTAACTTATAATTATAAATTATACTAGTAATAAGCTATCTAACTAATTATATAATAGTAATTAGTTTCCTTACTTTCTAATTAAAAAGCTTATTAGACTTAGTAGAAGTTAATTAACTTAGTAAAAATAAAAGAAAGTAATACAGTAAGTTAAGATTTAATAGAATAGTATTAAACTATTTTACTTAAAGTATAAATCTTAATTTTAGAGTAACTATAAAGAATTAAAAGTAATTATAAACTGTCTAATGCCTTATACTTATAGTAGATTCTCTATACGTATATTATATACTATCTAGTAGTATATTAGATACTACTAGAGACTATTAAAGTTACTAGAGATTCTATTATCTTATTTTATCTCTATCTACTAAGCTCTTTCTTGTTATGTGACAGAATACTTTAAATCTCTTTATATAGTTTTATATCTCTGTTCTTACTTTTTAGCTTATGCCTTAGTCTACACTAGTATATCCTATATCTACTTATAATTCTTTCTTTTAAGTTTAAATATATATTTTTATTTTAAAGCTTTATTAGCTGTTATTACTAGTTCCTTTAGCTTTTTAAATACAGTTATTTTTTTATTACAGTTTATAATATTATCTCCTTCTTTTAAGTTTTTATTTTGGAAGATAGTTTTTTCTTTTTATAAGTAGTATAAAGGCAGTAGGTCTTTTACCTTATATTCTAGACTATAAGATCTTTAACTTCTTTTCTTTTCTGTCTAATTTTTTAATAATAACATATCTTAAGTTATCTCTAATATATACTTACTGTTTAGTTTCTTAGATTTATAATATACCCTATCACATGCTAACACTTTACTTAAACTGTTTCTATTAAGATAATAATTATTTTATAAACTTAAGCTCTAGTCATTACTCAGTCTATACTAACCATAATATAAAGTATAATCTAATTATATTATAGTTAGAATAGAATTATTTTAATTATAATAAAGTAAAGCTTTATTGTTAGCTTAACTTTATTAAAGATTAGTATTTTAAGTTTTATATTTATAAACTACAGCTTCGTCATAAGCTCACGTAAGTAGATTTAAAAGAGAAGAAAATATTTAATTAGGAGATAGCCGCAATTCATGAAATCTAAGCCCTTAAAGAAGAAAAGACTTATTCTTAGGGTTAAAAAACTTATATACTATAATCTATAGTTTAAGCTTCTTTCTAGCCTATTACTTTGTCTTTTTTATCTTTTAGTTTTAATTAAAACGCGTTATAGTTATTCTATTTTTAGAATATAATTTTAGAGTAAGCTTTTTCTAGCTCTTCTAATAGTACTAGTTAATTAGCTTTAAATTATTCTTTAAGTTCTTAATTAACTCTCATGTATTATTATTAGGTCTGTAATTCTTTTATCTAATTAGATATTTCTACTAATACCTAAACTATTAGTAGTCTAAGATCTATTAAACTTCATACTTAATAGTATCTTTCTTAAGTTTAAGTTTTATCTATAGTTTAGCGTTCTATATTACTAGTTCTAATCTTAAAATATAAAAAACTAAGTAAATTTTTATGTCTTTAGGTAATTATAGTTTGTAATTTATAAATTCTATTTATCTTTTAACCTTAAATAATCCTAATTTAATGTAATCTAGTTTTTTTAATGGTTGTTTTATTTCTAGATTTTTTTATAGTAGGAAAATTTTATCTCCTTTCTTAAAAATTAGTCTCTTAACTTTAGATTTATCTTTCTGTTACTTACTAAAGTCTCTTTTCTAAGTAATCTTTTCTATTATTTTTTAGTAAAGTTATTATAACTTTTTAACCTTTACTCTTATTAGTTCTGATATTTTATTTAGTTTCTGTAGTTCTTAATAAGCTGTAGGCTTATAACTATAGTTTATAAAAAATAGTAATTTCCCTGTAGTTAATAACTTTACAGAGTTGTATATAAACTTAGCTATTAGTAATAAGTTAATCTAGTTATCTTATTATTTATTAATATATATCTATAGGTATTATTTTAATGTCTGATTTATTTATTCTGTTTATTTATTTATTTATAGGTAAAATGCTGTTAAGAGTTAGTACTTAGCTCCTAGTTTTCTAATAAACGTCTTTTAGAATATTAATATGAATAATTTATCTCTATCTATAATTAATTCTTATAGTAATCTATATTATGTGATTAGTAGCTTAATAAGTATAGTTACTAATTCATCCGCTTTAACTTCCATATGCGTTGGTTTAAAGTATATGTATTTTATAAGTCTATTTATAATAACCAATATCATATCATATTATTAACCTTAAAAGGTAGTTATTATTAGTATTCTTATAATAAAGTCTATTATAACTAATTCCTATAGTAAGTCTAGTAAAGGAATTAGTTATATAAGTCTATATTCTTTATATCTTATTACTTTATTCTTTTTGCACTTGATGCATTCTAAAAGAATAGTTCTAACCTTTTTTTATATTCTAGGAATTCAAAAATGCCTGTTGATTCGGTCTATAGTTTTTTTTATTTCTTAATATCTCTATATTTTAGCTGAGTATTAGTCTTTAATAAGCTTAGTCTATAATACATCTAGTATAAAAATAGTTCCAGTTTTATATTATTATAGTCGTCTATAGTTGTATTCTCTAACTTATTTTTATTATATATTCTTAATAATAACTATAGCTTTAATATCTATTTATAAGCTTTTTAGGAATCCATCTAGTTTTTATCTAAGTATTATATTATAAATCTCTAGTATATTCTTTGTATAGTCTGCTTATTAACTGAGTGTATTAGTCACTATATTCTCTTTTTCTAATTTATAAAGTATTTAAAAGTTGAACGTAGAAACTAGTTTCTATTATCTAACTTATTATTAATTTAACTTCTTAGTTGTTATAAATACTATTAGATTCTTATAATTTAAATATATAATAATCTAGTACTTAGCTCCCTCTAAGTAATATCTCTATTTCTTAAATACTTAGACTATTACTAATAGTTCTTTATCATAAATGTTATAGTTTAATTTAGTAGTTATAAATTTATAAGATAGAAAGTCTACTAAATATTTATATCTATTGTTCTGTATTTATAATAGGATGACTCTTATAGCTCTATTTAATATATCCGTATGTATCTCTATTTAAAGTCATAAATTAAACATCTTTAATATTAATAGTTATTAGAATATTTCTTTTAATATTATGAAAGCGTTTTCCTTGTGTTATTTTCACTTAAACTATTAATCCTTTTTCAGTAATTCTATTAAAGGTGCTATGATTTTTAAGTAATTCTTAATAAATTATCAGCAGAATTTTATAAATCTAAGAAAAGAATAAACTTTTTTAGTGTTTATTAGTATTAGCTAAGATAGTATATCTTTTACCTTATTAGAATTAACTGCTATTCTGTTTTAAGATACTAAGTATTCTAAAAACTTAACTTCCGTCCTATAGAATATATATTTCTTTATTTAAATATATAGCTTATATTCCTTAAGCTTTTGTAATATCTTTTTAGTATACTTAATATATTTTTTTAGCATTCCGTTTATGTATATAAGTATATTATTAAGATATGCTATTATAAATACGTCTAGGTATTTCCTTAGCATATAATTAATAATTATCTAAAATATTACTAGTGCGTTAGTAAGTCTAAATAGTATAACTAAATATTTAAATAATTTATATCTTATTTTAAATACTATTATCTACTTATGTTTTTTAGCTATTTATATATAATAGTATCTATTTTTAATATTAAAGAGACTAAACTATCTAGCTCCTCTAAGTTTATCTATAAGTTCTAATATTAATAGTATAAGGTAATAATTTTTTACTATAGTTTTATTAAGATGCCTATAATTAATATATAACTATAGTTTACTATTTTTTTTTAGTATAAAGAGTGTTAGTAAAGCTATTTTACTTTTACTTATTTAAATATATATATATTTTTTTTAGATTATTGTTTAGATACCGTCGTAACTTCTCTTATTAATTAATAGATAGCTAGTATAATGGTTCTGGTTTTAAGTTCATTTCTTCCTTAAGCGTAATTTTATAGTCTTAGTTCTAGTATTCTAGTAATTAGTCTTTAGCTTTCTTAAAGAATTATTTTCCAAATTCTTCTTAATATTCCCTTAGTATAATGAATTTGGTATTGTGAAGTATTACTTTTTATATTTATATTATTACTTATTATTACTATTTATAGTAATTATTTCTAATTTCTATGGTTTTTTCTTTCTAATTAATAGTTAGATTCTATCATGCTAGCTAGTCCCATTCTAAGATAAAATCTTTACTATCTAGATTTATGATTTTAATATAGCAGTTATCTCTATAACCTGCTACTTAAATAGTTATATTTTATATTTTAAGATTAATTAGATATTTTCTAAATATTATTAGACTATCGTCTACGCGTTTTACTTATATAGGTTTATTTAAAACTCTAGTTAGTATCTAGTATCTCTATATTTACTTATTTAATATAAGTATTTTACTAGCCTTACTATTTATAAGTGCTAGTATCTAATTACTGTTAATATATATATTTATATATAACTTATTTTCATGTTTCCTCTAGTTTAGTTGTGTGTATATAATTAATATATTATTTCTAACCTTTAGTTCTTAACCCTTTAGTAGTTTGGTTGTATTCTATTAGTCTTTTAGTTTTTTATCTACTACTAACTTCTTAATAGTAGTTATTTCCTTAGTATTTCTTTTTTAGGTCTGTAGATTAGGCATCTCTAAAGTTAATATACTTCTTTATTTAGTATTTTATATGTGTTTTTAGCCTGTTCTCTGTAATCCTTATATTTCTATTCTAAAAAATATTCTTAATATATAAGTTTTTAATACAGTTCTGTGACTAACTATCTTTTTTAATAGTATTTAGTTTAATATAATTAGTATTCTAGCTAGCATTTATCTTATAACAGATATTTATATTTATCAGAATTTAGATTCTGTACTTTGTTTTTTAAGTTTATATAAACTAATTCTTACTACAGATTAAGTTTCTTTTTATTTATTAATTATTATAATTTTTTTTATTCTTAGTTTTTTAACGTATACTGTGTGTTTATTTTCTGTTAACTAAAGTACTTATTAGTATTTATATATTCCATCTCTTAAAGTAACCTTCTAGTGTTTAGTAATATAATATTTCTCTAAGTAGTATTTTAATCTATATATTTAATAATATCCCCAGTATATACGCTATATAATTATTATAGATATTAATTTCTTATCTTTTATTATCTCTTAATCTTTTTATTGTCTGAATTTTTAATTTTTTTTATAGAATAGTCCACCTTCTTATTCTATGATCTTATAGAATCTTTATATTTCTTTTTTAGTTTCTATATTATGTTATCAGACTACTATTTCTTATATTATAGTAATTATATTACTAGGTTATCCTGCCAGGTAATTCTTAACTTACTAATACAAAACCTTATATTTTTATTTAAGATATATATGGCTTCTATATATCTAGTATTATTTCTTTTAGATTCTTTTTATAATTATTTCTTCTATTACTATGTCTTTTGCTTATTCTACTCGGATTATGATAATTTTAATTTTCTTAGGTGCCTTAATCTAAGTATAAGCTTTCCTAATATCTATTTATTATTATTTATAGTCTTTAATAAAATGCCTTTATTTTCTATATTTTAAGTAAGCTATTTTTGTGTAGTATTTTATTCATTCTTTAGTTTACTTTTCTTACTATTTATTAATATATATTTTCTTAATATTAATATCTATTACGTTATACGTCTAGGTGTCTTTTCTATTTTTTTTAGATATATAAATTACTAATCTCTTTTATACCTTTTTTTTTTATTTCTGCTGATATTAGTAGTTATTAATAGTTACTATTTATTTAATAATTTTAAGTAAAATACTTAGTCACTTTTCTTTAGAGATCTTATTTTTAATTCTATTTTTTAATTCTTTATAGTATATCATAACTAATAGTTAGTCTACCTAATTAAGTCGTGATTGGATTTATTTGAATTCTATTATATAATTAGCTGCTAATGTGTATTGCTTAAGTCTTTAAAACTTTTAAATTATCTTTATTTCTTTATTAATTTCTCTAAAGACTATAATTATTTTCTTTTTAAAGCTTTTATAGTTTCTAAAAGTTCTTTTAATGTTACTATTACAGTCTATAAGTCTTACTAATTCTAGATTAAGGTTTTTATTAGCTAGATAGTTTTTTATTAGTAGCTTAAACTATCTTATAGCTTTTCCTATTATATTTATACTAACTACCAGAATCTAATCTTATTTAATTATAAATAAAGATTAATTAAACTAATAGTAGAGATTTATGGCTGCTATAAAGATCTTAAGTTTATCTTAATTCCTATTAAACTTTATAGGAGGTTAGATTTTTATTGTTTTTTTTTTTTAGTAATTTTACTTATTACTACTTACTACTATAAGTTAACTAAAGTATTACGTAGTTTTATAATAGTTATTTTCTATTTTTAAATAATTTACTACGCACTCTTCTGCCCTCTGGATGTACTTTTAGTTATAAATAAAAATTCTACTATAACTTTATCTTCACTACTACTTTCTTTTAATAAATAAAGTTCTTATTTATCCTTATAGTAGGTTATTATAGACCTTATTTAAATAATATAGTATTAGAGTCTATCTAAGAACTTTTTCTATTTTTTTAAGATAGTAGTCATAATGTTATAAGTTACTAACTTATAATTATAAATTATACTAGTAATAAGCTATTTAATTAATTATATAATAGTAATTAGTTCCCTTACTTTCTAATTAGAGAGCTTATTAGACTTAGTAGAAGTTAGTTAACTTAGTAAAAATAAAAGAAAGTAATACAATAAGTTAAGATTTAACAGGATAGTATTAAACTATTTTACTTAAAATATAAATCTTAATTTTAAAGTAACTATAAAGAATTAAAAGTAATTATAAACTGTCTAATGTCTTATACTTATAGTAGATTCTTTATATGTATATTATATATTATCTAATAGTATATTAGATACTACTATAGGCTGTTAAAGTTACTAAAGATTCTATTATTTCATCTTACCTCTATCTACTAAGCCCTTTTTTATTATATAATAGAATACTTTAAATCTTTTTATATAGTTCTATATTTCTATTTTTATTTTTTAGTTTATGTTTTAGTTTACGCTAGTGTATCTTATACCTACTTATAATTCTTTCTTTTAAGCTTAAATATATATTTTTATTTTAGAGTTTTATTAGCTATTATTATTAGTTTCTTTAGCTCCTTAAGTACAGTTACCTTTTTATTATAGTTTATAATAGTTATCTCTTATATAATTACTTAATACCTAAGAGAATTAAGAATAAAGTAGTTAATTAAAAAGAGTATATTAAGTACTTAGATAACGTCCTAAAGCCTACTAAAAGCTTAGAAAATAAATTACTTTAGGTAAAGTCTTTTACTTAAAGATCTCTACTAAAGTATTTAGTATATTTATATAACTAAGTAATATAATTAATAGTCCTGTTTTATAATAAAGTATTGAATTATTTTTAACAGCGTGGTAATTAATATCTCTAAGTTACTAAATATAGAAACTAGAAATATAGTCTTTGTCTATTTTTAATTTTATTAAGTTATTAAGAAGTGTTTTAAGCTTATATTCTATTATTTATATAAAAGCATTCCTATAACAGGACATAATAATTAATAAATAAGTATAGTTAATTAATTCTTTTTAGCCTAATTAGTAATTAATAAGCGTTATATTACTATATAGTTTATTTTTTACGACACTAGGCGTCACGACCTAATTATAGGCTAAAAATAGTTTAAATTAATAAAAATAATACTAGATTTTCTTAACTAATAAATAGTCTGGCTGGATGACGCTAAAATTGATGCTAAATATAATATTATAGTATCTTATAATATGTTTATAAGACCTATAATTAATTTAATACACTAAAAAAATACCAACAGGCGAGATAAGCTGCTAGAGGTAGTAACTATTAAACTTTTACTAAAATAATAAGCTTTTATTACGCTTTTATAAAAATAATAAGCTTTAATCATATTCACGCTAATATATACCTTATAGTAAATAAATTAGTATAATAATTTATATAAGATAGATAAGTAGCTATACCCCTTATTACTTATTAAAACTCTATTAATAATTAGAAGAAAATAAACTAGCTTTATGTAATATAGTAGAGTAGAAATTAATCTCGCTTTATTTAAAAAACAATCGTTTCTATATAGCGCTAAAAGAAAAGGTATAGTAATTAAAATAATTAGCTTATATAAAATTAACTAGTTTATTAATAACTAATATTAAAAGGATGTACTAAAGGACGATGCTGAGAAACTATAAAAGTTTATTAAAAAGAAACTTCTTATAGCTTAAAGTAATTTAGATTAGGTATTTTTATAAGTAGTGTCTAATACCTTACTACTATATTATAATAGTATTAACTATAATATTATCTTAAAAGAAAATGCTAGCAGAGAGCTTTCTTTAAGCTTTTTTTATAATATATTATTTAAGCAGCTAGAGCTTATTAAAGCCTATTTTTAAAATTATTTATAAAAAGACTTTATTATTTTAAGTAACGCTTCTTTTATTATATTAGTACTTTTTACTAAAAAGTCTAGAAAAAAATAGCGCTTTTATATTAACTATTAAAAGCTTAATATAATTACTAAGAAAAACTATTACTTATTTTCTTTTATTAAAGAGACTTTAACTTGGCTTTTTTGTATATATATTTTCACCTAATTAGATATCAGGTAAGCATTTTATTATATTTGGTTAAAAAAATTAGTAAAAGATCTTACTATATTCTAAATAAAATATAGCTTTTATAAATACTATGTATTATTATTTAGCCTCTATAATAAGCTTATCTTCTTTTAATAATATATTAATAACGTTTTATTTAACTACCTTAATGACTTTTGTACTATCTTTATAGATAATATTTTTATCTACTTTAAAAACCTGCTAGAGTATGATGTATATATCTGTAAGATTTTTAACTAACTAAATAAAACTAGCTTATAAGTAAATATTTATAAAAGCAAGTTTAGTATTATGTTTATAAAATTTCTTAGATTTATTATTAGTACGTCAGGAATTATTATAGATCTAAAAAAAAATTACTATTATTAAAGACTAAAAGCTACTAATAATGCTTAAAAGAGTATAATTTTTTTTTAACTTCTATAATTTTTATAGACCTTTTTTAAAAGACTATAAATAGATTATTAGATCTTTTATTAAGCTTATATAAAAAGACGTATAATATTTACTAGGTGATGTTAAGTACTATGCTTTTAAAAAATACTCAAGCTTTAATACTTTTAGAGAGTGTTCTAGCTTATTATTTATTTTTCTATTAAATATAAATTAAAACTAACATAAGTGATAGGGTTCTTGCTAATATAATAAGCTAAAAATAAGATAATAAAGCTTAAAAGCCTATAGTTTTCTTTTTAAGAGTCATATAGGAAGCAGAGATAAAGTATAAAATCTATAATAAAAAAATACTTATAGTAATATAAGAACTGAAAATATAGTAGTTATAGTTAGTAAATCTATAAGTAACGCCTTTTATAGTAATTATAAACTATTATATTCTAGAATACTTTAGTACTAAGTATCTACTTAATTAATAATAAGTTTAATAAATAAACACTCTTACTAACTACTATCTTTATATTATTTATTAGTTTAAATTAGTTAATATAATAGCAAATGCCCTTATACGTAAGTATAAGAATTTTAAGACTTAAAAAGTAAAGAACATTACTACACGTACGTAAATTCTTATTAATCTAGTAATAGCTATTACTTTTTTTAATTTAGTATCTATACTTACGGACAGCGTTTCCCTTATTCTAGATAATAAAATACTAATAACTAAGAATAAAGAGAATTATAAGGCTTCTACTTAAGACTAGATTCTGTATAAGCTTATAAATATTATTTTAAAAGCTAATTACTTTAGTAATATTCTCCAGCCTTATAGAAAGCTAGCAGAGTAAAATAAGTAAAACTAGAAGCTAGAAAAAAAACTTATTAACTTAATAAGAAAAGCTTATAGTCCCTAACGCCAATAATATAAAAATATATCTTATTAAAGAGATTTATACTTACTAGGTTATAGCTTATTTAAAAAAAAAAGAAGACTAAATAGCTGTTTTTATTTTAATACTACTAGCTAGGTCTATTATTTAATGTTAATATATATATTATTAACTATAAAATCTACTACTATATATATGTCTTATATAATAAAACTTTAGACTTATTATATCTTTTACTAATAGATAAGCGCTGCTGGTAGTATATCTCTTTTAATTTTAAGACATTCCTAAAAGACAAGAAAGGGCGTGATAATGCTTTTATAGTTATTAATTATCTAAGTAAATAAGCATTCTTATTACTTTATATAAAAGAAATTATTATATTAAAAGTAGTTTAGTTATATTATAAATATATCTAGCGTATCTATGGCTTGCTTAAGATAGTAATATCAGATTAAAACCCTTAATTTATCTCTATATTTATAAATAAACTCTATAAGCTTACTAGTGTAAAGTAAAAGCTCTTTATAGCTTATTATCTATAAACTAATAGAAACATAAAAATCTTTAATTAGTATATTAACTGAAAACTAAGACTATTTATTAATTACTATTAAGATAACTGGTTAGACTTACTACCTTTTATAGATTTCACTTAAGCTATCTTATTTTATGAATTTATAGATTTATTACTATATAAGATAGAGCTTAGCTATAAACTCTATTTATATTTTAACTAGCGTAAGCATATATATAAATTACCTATAGTTTATAAATAGTTTATTTATAAAAAAGCTTAGGCTTTTACCTCTAAAGCTTATAAAACAGTTAAATAGGCATGTGATAACTTAGTAAAAGCTTAAGTTTATTAAATAAAGCAAGCAAACAAGCACTATTATAAGCTAGATTTTAAAGTTAGAGATTAAGTATATATTACTAGAAAAGAATAAATAACTAATCACTTTAGTGCTAAGCTTAATCTTTAAATAATAAAACTATACTCTATTACTAATATAAAAAAATATTTCTATATTATTAACCTGCCTGCTTATATAAAGATGTTAAATATTTTTTATACTAATTATTTATATAAGGACTCTAGTAACTTTTTATTTAGCTAAAACAAAGTACCTAATAACCCTATTAAGATTAATAATAAGCTAGAGTATGAAGTTAACTGAATTCTTATAAGCCATATCTATAAAAGCGTTCTGTAATATAAAACTAACTAAATAAGTTATAACTTTAATAATATATAATATAACACAAGAAGTTTTATCAGCGTACTATATAAAGTATAGAATTTCTATAAATAGTATCTAGATTATATTAGATTACCTATACAACTAAAAAACTAGCTAAGAGCTTATTAATAAGGAGAGATACTAGAATTAATAAATAAAGATAATTTAGTAGCCTAAAAAAGCAAACAGGTAAAGATAAGAAGGAAGAAGTAATATAAAAATAAATAGTCTATAATTTTACTTTACTTTTTACTAATTTTTGTAACGGAATTAAAAACAATTCTACTCTCTTTTAGAGGGGGGTAATATAACGGCCTGTTATATAATATATTTATAGAAAGCATTACTATATATTATTATATTATTATATTATAAATAATATTACTAGTTATATGTTATGCTTTTATATATATGCTATAAATGCTTATATAATTCTCCTCTACTCTCTTTCTACACTTTTTTCTTTTTTTTATACTAGAGTAGCTCTAATATAGTGTTTTATTATTTATAACTATTTATAATTATCTATAAATTCATACTAGCCGTGACACTAGTTTAATTTAATTATAAGTATATAAAGTACTAAGTATAGCTTTAAATTAAAGGTTTACTAAAAAAGTATTAAAAAAATAGGCTTATATTAGCTTTTAACTTTAAACTAGTAACTACTATAACTACTTTACTTACTAAGTAAACTTATTATAGTTATAGTAAACTTATTATAGTTATAGTAAACTTAGTTATTTTTATATAATTACTTAATATCTAAAAAAAATTAAAAACAAAGTAGTTAATTAAAAAAAGTATATTAAGTATTTAAATAATACTTTAAAACTAAATAAAAGTTTAGAAAATAAATTGCTTTAAGTAAAAATTTTTACTTAAAGTTTTTTTACTAAAGTATTTAATATACTTATATAACTAAGTAATATAATTAGTAGCTTTACTTTTATAATAAAGTGTTAAGTTACTTTTAATAGTATAACTATTAATTTTTTTAGCTTATTAAATACTAAAGCTTAAAAGAATAATTATTTTTAACTATACTAAGTTATTAACAAATATCTTTAACTTAAGTTCTATTATTTTTATAAAAAAGGATTTTTATTACAAAGTATAATAATTAGTAAATAAATATAGTTAACTAAATTCTTTTATTAGTTTAATAATAAATAGGCATTATACTATTATATAGTTTATTTTTTATAATACTAAATGTTATAACTGTCACGGCTAGTATAAACCTATAGATAATTATAAGTAGTTATAAGTAATAAGGCGCTGTATTAAAGCTACTCTAGTATAAAAAAAAAGAAAAGAAAAAAGAGTAGAAAAAAAGAGAGAGATAAGGCTTTTATAGAGTATTCTTAAGATATATATAAAAGTATAGTATATAACTAGTAATATTATATATAACATAATAACGTGATAACACGTAGTAATACTTTCTATAAGTGTATTATATAACAGGTCGTTATATTACTCCCTTCTAAAAAAGAGTAGAATTGTTCTTAATTCCGTTACAAAAATTAGTAAAAAGTAAAGTAAAATTATAGACTATTTATTTCTATATTACTTTTTCCTTTTTGTCTTTACTTATTTGCTTTTTTAGGCTGCTAAATTATTTTTATCTATTAGTTTTAGTATCTCTCCTTATTAATAAGCTCTTAGCTAGTTTTCTAATTATATAGGTAGTTTAATATAATCTAAATACTACTTATAAAAATCCTATACTTTATATAGTACACTAATAAAACTTCTTATTTTATATTATATATTATTAGAGTTATAACTTATTTAGTTAGTTTTATATTACAAAACGCTTTATAGATATAGCTTATAAGAATTTAATTAACTTTATACTCTAGCTTACTATTAATTTTAATAGGGTTATTAGGTGCTTTGTTTTAGCTAAATAAAAAGTTACTAAAGTCCTTATATAAATAATTAGTATAAAAAATATTTAACATCTTCATATAAGCAGGTAGGTTAATAATATAGGAGTATTTTTTTATACTAGTAATATAATATAGCTTTACTATTTAAAAATTAAGCTTAGTGCTAAGGTAATTAGTTGTTTATTCTTTTCTAATAATATATACTTAATCTCTAACTTTAAAATCTAGCTTATAATAGTGCTTGTTTGCTTATTTTATTTAATAAACTTAAGCTTTTACTAGGTTATTATATACCTATTTAACTGCTTTATAAGCTCTAAAAATAAAAGCCTAAGCTTTTTTATAAGTAAGCTATTTATAAACTATAGATAATTTATATATATACTCACGCTAGTTAAAATATAGATAAAGTTTATAGCTAAGCTCTATCTTATATAGTAATAAACTTATAAATTTATAAGATAAGATAGCTTAAGTAAAATCCATAAAAAATAGCAGGTCTAACTAGTTATTTTAATAATAATTTATAAATAGTCTTAGTCTTTAGTCAACATATTAATTAAAGATTTTTATGTTTTTATTAGTTTATAAATAATAAACTATAGAGAGCTTTTATTTTACACTAATAAGCTTACAGAGTTTATTTATAAATATAGAGATAAATTAAGAGCTTTAATTTAATATTACTATCTTAAATAGGCTATAAATATGCTAAATATATTTATAATATAGCTAAACTATTTTTAATATAATAATCTCTTTTATAAAGGGTAGTAAAAATACTTATTTATTTAAATAATTAATAACTATAAAAGCATTATCACGCTTTTTTTTGTTCTTTAGAAATATCTTAAAATTAAAAAAGATATACTACCAACAGCGCTTACTTATTAGTAAGAGATATAATAAGCCTAAAGTTTTATTATATAAGACATATATATAACAGTAGGTTCTATAGTTAGTAATGTATATATTAATATTAAATAATAGACCTAATTAGTAGTATTAGGATAAAAATAGCTATTTAGTTTTCTTTCTTTTTAAATAAGCTATAACCTAGTGAGTATGAATTTTTTTAATAAAATATATTTTTATATTATTAGCGTTAGAGACTATAAGCTTTTCCTATTAAGTTAATAAGTCTCTTTTTAACTTCTAGTTTTATTTATCTTATTTTTAGCTTATTATACTAGCAAGAATTTTATTACTTATATTAGTCTTAATTTATATCTAATAGAAGGATAAATAGTAAACTAGAATACTCTCTAAAAGTACTAAAGCTTTAGTATTTTTAAAAGTGTAAAGCTTAACATTACCTAGTAGATATCATATACCTTTTTATATAAGCTTAATAAAAAATCTAATAATCTATCTATAGTCTTTTAAAAAAAGTCTATAAAAATTATAGAAGCTAAGAAAAAATTATACTCCTTTAAATATTATTAGTAGCTTTTAGTTTTTAATAATAATAACTTTCTCTATATTCATAATAATTCCTAATATACTAATAATAAATTTAAGGAATTTTATAAACATAATACTAAACTTGCTTTTATAAATATTTACTTATAAGCTAGTTTTATTTAGTTAATTAAAAACCTTATAGACGTGCACCTCATGCTCTAGTAAATCTTTAAAGTAAATAAAAATATTATCTATAAAGATAGTATAAAAGTTATTAAAATAGTTAAATAAAATATTATTAATATATTATTAAAAGAAGGTAGGCCTATTACAGAGGCTAAATAGTAATATATAGTATTTATAAAAGCTATATTTTATTCAGAACATAATAAAATCTTCTACTAATTCTTTTAACTAAATATAATAAAATGTTTACTTAATATCTAATTAAGTGAAAATATATATGCAAGAGAGCCAGGCTAAGATCTCTTTAATAAAAGAAAATAAATAATAGTTTTTTTTAGTAATTAAATTAAGCTTCTAATAGTTAATATAAAAGCGTTATTTTTTTTTAGACTTTTTAGTAAAAAGTATTAATACAGCAAAAAAGACGTCACTTAAAATAATAAAGTTTTTTTATAAGTAGTTTTAAAAGTAAGCTTTAACAAACTTTAGCTACTTAAATAATATATTATAAAAAGAGCTTAAAAAAAGCTCTCTGCTAGTATCTTTTTCTAAAATAATATTATAGTTAATATTATTATAATATGGTAATAAGGTATTAGACACTATTTATAAGAATACCTAATTTAAATTACTTTAGGCTATAAAAAGCTTCTTTTTAATAAGCTCTTATAGCTCCTTAGTATCGTCCTTTAGTGCATTCTCTTAATATTAGTTATTAATAAACTAGTTAATTTTATATAAGCTAGTTATTTTAATTACTATATCTTTTCTTTTAGCGCTATATAGAAATAATTGTTTTTTAAATAAAGCGAAATTAATTTCTACTCTATTATATTATATAAAGCCAGTTTATTTCCTTCTAATTATTAGTAGAGTTTTGATAAGTAATAGAGAGTATAGCTACTTATTTATTTTATATAAATTATCACGCTAATTTATCTACTATAAAGTATATATTAGTATAAATATAACTAAAGCTTATTATTTTTATAAAAGTGTAATAGAAGTTTACTGTTTTAGTAAGAGTTTAATAGTTACTATCTCTAACAACTTATCTTACCTATTAGTATCTTTTTAGTATACTAAATTAATTATAGGCTTTATAAATATACTATAAGGTATTATAATATCACGTTTAGCATTAATTTTAGCATTATCTAGCTAGACTATTTATTAGTTAAAAAAGTCTAGTATTACTTTTATTAATTTAAATTATTTTCAGCCTATAATTAAGTTATAATGTCTAGTGTTGTAAAAAATAAACTATATGGTAATATAACACTTATTAATTACTAGTTAGACTAAAAAGAATTAATTAATTATACTCATTTATCAATTATTGTGCTCTGCTATAGGAATACTTTTATATAAATAATAAAACATAAACTTAAAACGCTTCTTAATAATTTAATAAAGTTAAGAATAAATAAAGACTATATTTCTAGCTTTTATATTTAGTAACCTAGAAATATTAATTACCACGCCGTTAAGAGTAATTTAATACTTTATTATAAAAGTAAGATTACTAATTATATTACTTAGCTATATAAATACACTAAATGCTCTAGTAGAGGTCTCTAGACAGAAGACTTTATCTAAAGTAATTTATTTTCTAAGCTTTTAATAGGCTCTAGGACGTTATCTAAGTACTTAATATACTCTTTCTAATTAACTACTTTATTCTCAATTCTCTTAGGTATTAAGTAATTGCGTGAGAGATAACTAGATTTACTATAGCTATAGCAAGTTTACCTAGTAAATAAGACTAAGAAAATTACTAGTTTAATATTAAGAGTAGGCGCGGGTTTACTTTTTTTAATACTTCTTAATAGACTTTTCTTAGCTTAAAGCAGCACTCTACGCTCTATATGCTCACGGTTAGATTAGACTAGTTCTCATGCCATATACTAAGCCTTATTATAATATATCTTAAAAGTATAGTACTTCTAGGCGTATTTACTTTCTATGTGTGTGCGTAGCTTACTGTATAGTATCTTATAAAGGTCCTTCTTTCACTAATCTTGTAGCGTCCTGACGAGATTGGCTAGCCGTATGAAGTTCACTAGGAACTGGTTGAAATCGTCAGACGGCTTTATTCTAAGAGACCTGAGCTCTTATCACGCCTTAATGTGTTGGTCAGGGTCCTCAAAGACGCTCTAAAGGTACTGTATTACTTCTTTTACAGCAACATCTTCTTCTCGGTCTTCTCTGGCGTCCAGGAAAGGGTTAAGAAAATTGCTGGCTTTGCTGGCGATGCGGGTCTGGATGTAAGCCACTTACGCTGCCTCCATAGCGTCTGGATTGTTGCATTTATACCAGTCAGCATTGAGCCTAAGCTTGTTTCTCATCTGCTTGTTCCAATTCTTGAAGGTCGGGTTAACGCCGTTATTGAGAATAGGCGGGTTAGGGAATTTGGCAGACCTCTTGCCCTGGGAGACACTTAGCTGGGTGGCGTACACTAATCCTGGGGTTCTTAGTTGTTGATTAGTTGCACCTGGCGTATGATATAGGGCAGGGCTTAATCCTCCCTGAAGAGAAGGGAACCTGGCATTCTGGCGTGTCTATCGTTTGCTTAGTAGGCTGCGACGGAGTTTCATCAGCCTCAGAGATTGCTTCTTCTTCTTCTAGTGGTTGAATCGGCTTTGGCTGCTGTCGAGCCTTCACAGCCTTCTCTGCTTGAGTCTCTACTTTGGATGGGCGCAGAGCTTCTGCAATCTCACTCTCAGCATGTAGGGCATCGTTAGCAATGCGGAACAAAGTGTCGGCCTGCTGCTCTAGTGCTTTAATGTAGAGAATTTGCTCATGAAGCTCGTTGGCAATCTCTGTCGGGTCCATTTCGGTCCATGTGGCGATATCAGTGGTAAGCGTTTCTCCATCCTTAGTACGCTTCTTAATGGTTATGGGGATGCTCTTGTCTCTTGCTTGCTTTTCCAGACGTCTGAGTTTGCCTCATCGGTCGTCTTCAAGCTCTCTTATCGATATATAGAAGTGATGTGGGGTGTCCTCAGGGTAAAGAGTGATGTCGTCATTGATGCCGATGCTTGAGAAGGCCCTCAGCTCCAGGGCGGTTGCTTTCACCATTTTTGCCTTGCCTTGCACCACTGCAGAGTTCACAGGAATTACTACGAGGTTTAACGTTTTCAACTACACAAAGCAACCTGATGGCTACTATAACTCAGCAGGCTTGCAAGCAGGGGCCCGGGGGTGTAGATCGTCCTAACTCGGTTTACAACCGGGCAGTGCTAGCAGTGCTTGGCTTCCTAGCTCTTGCTCCTTCCTCTCCACTCAGCCGCCTCTTGACGCGCACTGAGATTGTTCCTGTGTGTGTACTAGCCGCTTCGTGACGCGTGCTAAGATTGTATGTGGGTCCCTTCACACAAAAGGATTACATATACCTATCGCGTACTGAGGCTGTTAGTGGATAGGCAGCCGATAATCGTGCGTCTTTTGTAAGGCATGTGGCGGGGTTCACGTGCGCTTACGGGGACGTAAGCCCGGCTAGTGAGGGGGTGATGTGACGATTGTCACATGTCCCATGATGTGGCATGAGACTAGCCCCTTATGAAGCTACAATGTTTGGGTTGATATATGTGTTCCATGGTAACGAACTCGATCTTGATCTAGTTCGTGCGCTATCCTTTTGGCTCAGTGGAACAAGTCATCACAATAACTTAATTATTAATAAGGTATTTAAACAGCAAAATAACGCTAGACTATAAGTTAATATTTATAAAAGTAAGTTTAATATTATGTTTACTAAGTTTCTTAGATTTATTATTAGTATATTAGAAATTGTTATAAACTTAGAGAAAATTACTACTATTAAAAATTAAAAGCTATTAACTATACTTAAAAGTATATAGTCTTTTTTTAGCTTTTATAATTTTTACTAAGTTTTTTTTAAAAAACTGTAAATAAATTACTAAACTACTTTTAAAGCTTATATAAAAAGGTGTATAGTATTTTTTAAGTAATACTAAGTTTAAAGTATTTAAAAAAGCTAAAGTTTTAGTATTATTAAGTAGTATTTTAGTCTACTATTTACTCTACTATTAAACCTAAATAGAAACTAATATAAGTAATAGTATACTTACTAGTTATTATAGTTAGTAATAAGTAAGAGTTTATTATAGATAATAATTATAAATAGTAGGTAATAAACTAACTAAAAGAGGATTACTAGCTATTAGTAAAAAAGTATACACAGAAATTTAATACTAAATAGAAAGTAAAGTAGATACTCTAAAGGGAAAAGCAAAAAGCAGAGCTTTTAGCTAATATTATTAAAATAATTAATAAAACTAATAGTAAAGAAGACACGTAACGTCTTATATATATAGTTATAAATATAATATAAATAATTAAGACTAATAGAAACTAAGTAACTATAGTAGAACTAAGTAGTAAGTAAATTATAAATAAAGAGTCTACTATATAAAGAGCATTCCCTTTAGCTTTTAAATAGTTTTCTTTTTTATACTTATCTTTTTATTTTAGAGTAATTTTCTAAAATTCGTTATATAATAAATTAGTTAAACTATACTCTACTACATTTTTATATTATTAGAATATTGTGTTAGTAAGTTATTATATAACTTTATATTATTACTAAAGTTTTAACATAAATTATATACATACTTACTTACTATATTAAAAAACCTATATATTATTTTTATAGTGTGGTAATAAAGGCTATGTATATTTACTATATATAATAACCTTAAGTACATAGGAACTAAAAAAGAGTTTTTTAGTAAATCTTTTATTAAACTGCTTTTAAAGACTTGTAATAAACTATAACACTAGTATAATAACTTAAAAGTAAAATAATAAACTTTAAGAGTTTATAGACTTTTACTTAAAAATTATATACAAAGCTAAAATGTAGTATAAAATTTATAATAAAAAATACTAGTAGTAGTATAAAATTTAGAAATATAGTATCTATAGTTAATAGATTTATAAATAATATTTTTTATAGTAATTACTAACTATTATGCGCTAAAGTACTTTACTACTAAGTATTTACTTAATTAATAATAAGTTTATTAAGTAAATATGTTTACTAACTATTATCTTTATATTACTTATTAACTTAGCTTAGTAAATGTAGTAGCTAATATCTTTATATATAAATATAAAAAACTAAAGACTTAAAAAAAATTACTACATGTATATAAGTTCTTATTAATTTAGTAATAACTATTACTAGTTTTAATTTAGCTTATATACTTTTAACTATTATTTTCTTTATTTTAAATAATATAGCATAAAAAGTAATACTAGTAGCTATAAATAGTACTAAAAAAAAGCTTAATATATTTATTTAAAGTTAAACTCTATATAAGCTTATAAATTATATCTTGTAGAACTAATAGCTAGAAAAAAGCCTACTAACTTAATTTAAAAAGCTTATAATTTATTTATATACTTAGAAGCCTAGCTAAAGCCTATTAATAAAAAGAAATACTAGAACTAAAGTATTATAATTTGTTACAAGTTCTTAAGGGCGGTTTGGTAAAGAATTTATTAAAAATACTTTTTTTAGCTTTTATAACTATTTTTATAAGTAAGTGGGCACCTTAAGTGAGTGGGCACCTTAAAAACTTACTAAAAATTCAAGAATTTACACCTCAATATCTCAACAACCACATTATAATAAATTCTAAAAATTTAATAGGTTATTTATAGTGCTTAGAAATAGAGGTTTTTTAATTTTTAAGATCTAATAATTAATAGCTATTAAGATAGGAGGTTTTTGGCCCCTAAATTATTAAATATTTACCTTTTCTTAAATATCTAGTTTACTACTAATTTCTAGTATTTAAGAGTTTAATACTCTCTTTTTAGAAGCACTATAAATGGCCTATTAAATTTTTAGAATTTATTATAATATAGTTATTAAGATATTGAGGTGTGAATTCTTGAATTTTTAGTGACATCAGGAAAAAAATTAATGGCATTTTTATAGCATTTAGCTGTATTTAGTGGCTATTTACGCATTTTACGCACTATACTCTATAGCTTATAGTCTTAACTCTAAAGTAGTATTAAGCCGCTAAATGTAATACTATCTTATAAGATACTATAAAATACGTGATTATATTCTCTAAAGCTTTTATTACCGTTTATAATATTTACATGATTTGTTTATTATACATATTATGTATATTATATATATTATGCATATTTTATAAATTTAACGCTTTCTAAGATACTATATATCTAGTTTATTTCTTATATATAGTACGTATATTTTAAAGCACAGTTCTAAATTACTAGCTACTAGTAACTTACTATATAAGGTAATGAAATACTATATAAGCTTTATTTACTTTTCTCTTTCTAATTTACCTAAAGTACTTTCTGTGTTTATTCTAATATTAATATAGAATTAGCTCCTACATTAAATTAAATTTAGCTCTTATATTAAATTAGAATATTAAGAGGGAGATCTCTTTAAACCTTTTTTCTCTTTATAAAGAGCCTAATTTAAATTCAATATAGAGCTCTTAAGGTAGCTTAGTATAAGGCTTAAGAGATAACTTAATATATAGCTTTAGAAATAGCTTAGTAAAGATAGCTTAGTATAGAGCTTTAGAGATAGCTTAATATATAGCTCTAAAAGCAGCTTAGTATATAGCTCTAAAGATAGCTTAGTATAAAGTTTTAGAGATAGCTTAGTACAGAGCTCTAGAGATAGTTTAGTATATAGCTTTAAAAATAGCTTAGTATAGAGCTCTAAAGGTAGCTTAGTATATAGCTTTAAAAATAGCTTAGTATAGAGCTCTAGAGGTAGCTTAGTATATAGCTCTAAAAATAGCTTAGTATAGAGCTCTAGAGATAGCTTAGTATATAGCTCTAGAGATAGCTTAGTATAGAGCTCTAGAGATAGCTTAATATAAAGCTCTAAAGATAGCTTAATACAGAGCTCTAGAGGCAGCTTAATATAGGTCTAAATACACGTTAGTAAATAGATTAGTAAAGGGCTTAGTAGACCTAAATATTAGCTTAGTATAAATATATAAAGAAAGGAGAATAGAGAGAAGAAAATTCTATTAGAGCTAAATAAAAAACTAAGTTTAGCTTTTTTTATATAAAAAAACTTAGCGTGTATAGATAGAAAATAGTAACTTTACAGGCTTACAGCGCCTATAGATATTAGTAATAAATTTTAGAAAGTAGATAGGCAAAAACTAGACTATTATACAAGTAAAATAGTATAGAATTTAAAAGGAGAGTATAGTATATTATAGTATTTAATAGCATTTTATAGCATCTTACTATATACTGATAGTTAAAGTCGTAATTAGCTGTACTTTCTAGTAGAAGAGTTATAGAAGGAGTCACGTTTAGTAGCTAAATACTACTGAGTTATAAGTGGAGTAGCATTTAGCAGCTAAATACTACTAAATACTTGAAAATACCGGAAATACTAGAATAGCGCGAACATAAAATCTTTAGCCGTAAATTACAACTTTAAGTTAAAGTTATAATTAGCTGTAGTTTGCAGTAGAGTTATAAGTAAAAAAGTATTTAGCAGCTAAATACTACTAAATACTTAAATAAAGTTATAATTAGCTGTAGTTTGTAGTAAAGTCATAGGTAAAGTCACATTTAACAGCTAAATACTACTAAATACTTAAAAATACCGGAAATGCTAGAATAGCAGGAATATAAAATTCTTAGTTATAAATTTTTTTTCTAATGGAGTTTTTAAGGTGTCTACTCACTTAGGGTGCTCACTTACTTATGAAAATAGTTATACCTAAAGTTATTACATATAGTAAATATACATAGCCTTTATTACCATACTATAAAGACAATATATAAGTTTCTTTAATATAGTAAGTATGTATATAATTTATGTTAAAACTTAGGTAGTAATATAAAGTTATATAATAACTTACTAACACAATATTCTAATAATATAAAGATATAGTAAAGTATAGTCTAACTAATTTATTATATAACGAATTTTAGAAAATTACTCTAAAATAAGAAGATAAGTATAAAAAAGAAAACTATTTAAAAGCTAAAGGGAATACTCTTTATATAGTAGACTCTTTATTTATAATTTATTTACTATTTAGTTCTACTATAACTACTTAGTTTCTATTAGTTTTAATTACCTATATTATACTTATAACTGTATACGTAAAATATTACGTGTTTTTCTTACTATTAATTTTATTAATTTCTTTAATAATATTAGCTAGAAGCTTTGTTTTTTATTTTTCTCTTTAAAGTATCTACTTTATTTTCTATTTAGTATTAAGTTTTTGCACATGCTTTTTTATTAATAGCTAGTTATTTTTTCTTAGTTAATTTACTATTTTTTATTTATAATTATTACCTGTAATAAACTCTTATTTATTACTAACTATAATACTTACTTTCTCTTTAAACTTTTAACTTAAAAGTTTTTTTTATTTTAAACTTTAAGAATAAGAAAAGTTTAGGGCCTGTTTAGTGCATAGTTTTAGAAATTAAGTTTCTAGTATAACTAGTACTTAGGTAGTATACAAGGGTTACTTTTTAAGTCTTTAGTTAAATTATTAGTAAAACTAAAGACCTATTTAGCGCATAAATAGCCTAGAAATCTTTTTAACTATTTTAAATTATAACTATTTATGTACTAGCTCTTTACATTATAATATTTAGTAATTTCTTAGTAATATAAGTACTAAAAGCCTTATCTCTTATTATTAATTATATAAGGTAATTGTTCTAGCTACTGCTGCTTTTTTACTAACTTAAAATAAATCTTAAATATATAATAGTAATTAAGAAATAAGCTAAGTAGTGTTTTTTAATTATAATATAACGCTTAGTAGCTTTAAGATATCTAATATCTAATAGACTTCTAAAATAAAACAGGCTTTGTTAATAATTCTAGTATAAAAAATTATAGAGAATAGTCTTTAGGTAGATTCTAGGTATAAGAAAGATACTTAAAACATAGCTTTTAAAATAGTTTAGAAAGTTTTTACAGATAAGTTAATTACTATAAAGTATTATAAAACTAAATATGATATTTATAAAACTAATTATAAAATCTACTTAGCATTAAAGAGGCTATCTAGTTACTCTATAACTAAAACTAGAATTATAGTTATAAATAGTAAGGTAATAAAGAATTATTTTAAAGCTTATTTAAGAGCTTAAAAGTTTTACTATAAACTATTAGATTTCAAAAAGCTTTATTAGTAGTTATTTAATAAAATCTTAGTAACTAGAAAAAACACTACTAGTATTAATAACTTACTTACTAGTAATAATAATAAGATTTTAAAGAAGTTAGTTAAGTGAGATTCTATTATTACGCCATTACCCTTATTTTCTAAGTCTTAAGGTAGTAAGAAGACTTATTTAGTATAAAAATAAATTACTATTATTAACTCTCTATTAGCATTAAAATTTAGACGTAAAAAGATAATAGTAACTGATTAATTAGAGCTCTAAATATAGAATATTACGAACTAAATAAATACTCTAATTAAGGCTATAAAAAAGAATAATTAAAAGTTAGCTATTAGGCTATTTTAAAGGGCGTTTAGAGACCTTAATTTTTAACTCTAATTTATAATAATTAAGCTATTTAAGAATTAGTTTTTCGCTAAACTGTTTATAACCTTAAAATCTAGCTATCTTTATAAGTAGTGGATTTAATAACAGCTCTATAAGCAGCAAAATGCCTTAGAACTTAGTAAAGAGTTTAAAAATCTAATATAAGGCTTTAATTAGGAGGAGTAGGAGGCTTAAATAAATATTAGTATTTAAATAAAAAAGCTATTAATATAAGAGACTATATTAAAAACTAGATAACAGTAAAAAGATTTTCACGCTAAATTAAGTAATTTTAAGATATTTAATATAAAATGCTATAGATTCTAAATTTCCTATAATTTTACTAGGAAATTAAGGTGAAATTAGAACGCTTTATATTAACACCTAAATTAGAAAAAATTAATGCTAAGAAGAAGTAATTAAATTTAAAAATCTATTATCTTAGCTTTTTTAGCTTTTTAAACTTTATATCTATATACTTTTATTTATTACCTTATAGTATTATTACTAAAGCTCTTTTATAATCTCCTTATACTATTTGTTTATTAAATAATTATTAATAAGCTTATTTACATTAATTTTAAGCTACTCCTTATTTTCTAAATCTCTTTAGCGATTTTTCTAGGCCTTAGATAGATAAGAGATAAGATTCTTAAAATCTTTATCTATAGCATAATATTAATTAATATAATTATAAATAGTAATTAGTACATAAATTAGCTTAACTTAAGTCCTAATTAAGAACTTATACTAATAATTAAATATTCTTTAGTAGCGTTTAAAGACTCTAAAACAGCACTTAACTATATTTTAAAAACTTAAATAATAATAATTAAATAGCTTCTTCTTATTCTCTAGCTGCTTAACTATAGTTATAATCTCTTATAAATAGTAATAAACTTCTTAATAGAGCGTTAAGAGTATATTACTATTTAAGTACTTAATATTAGTAACATAATAATAGCCTTTTAGAGTACTAAAACTTTTTATTATTATATTATTTAATACTCTAGCGTCATGAGCAAAGCTTTTTTAGTTAAATAAAATATAAAAAAAGTTTATTTTAAAATTAATAATAGCTAACATATTTTAAGTTAGGTCTCTATAGTAATTATAATAGCATTTTTATTTACTAATAAAAATATATATAAAAAAATAAAAGCTATCTAGAGCTTTTATATAGTTAATAAATTCTAGTTATCTTTTTAAGTTATTATAAATCTCCTTAGGTATTTTATTTAAAGTAGGTTTAATAACTTCTTTATATAAATAAAGCAGGGCGTTAAGAACCTTATAGAAAAGTATATTATATAATTAGTTTTATACCTATTTTTATTATTTTAGGATATTCTTTAATAGTTTACTAACTAATAGTTTTTAGTAAGTAGCTAGTTTTATATATTATATTTCACTAAAAGCACTCTTAAAAGTAGATATATAGAAAAGTAAGAACCTTTTTAGTAGTAGAAATTTTGCTATTTACTATTAGCTTTTAAGTCTCTAAGAACTCTATAAGGCTCTTAAATGCTTAAGGCCTTAATTAAGTCTCTATATAAAGTTATTATAAGTTACTAAAATAGTTCTTTAGTTAATTTACTTTTTTTAATTAATCATAATCCCACTTTCTAACGCCTGTTGGCTTATAATATTAATTATTTTAATAAGTTATAATAGCTCTAACAGCTGCTATTATACCTATAAATATTAAATTAATAATATTATTAAGGGCTTATATATTATAACTACTTAGCTAGTTACTAAGATTTTATAATTTTTAATTATTTTAACTATCCCAGAGCTTAGTGCGTTACGTGTATGAAATTTAGAAAATTTAATACTAATTTAGACCCTAAAGCTAGTAAATAATTACTAAAGATTTTAAATTATCTAAAGAGGTAAATTATAGGTTATATAAGCACTAATAAGAATATAAAATTATCTTATTTTAGTTTAAAACTAATATTTTTAGGAATACTTTTAAAAACTTCTGTGCACTAAATATAGTATTAAAAATACTATTAAATCTATCTAATTAATAGTTTAAAGCTAATTTAGATCTTTTAAACTAAGATTTAATATAATACTAAATAGGCTTTTATTCTCTTAAAGATATTATAAGCACTTTTAGGATTTTTTTTCTTTTTATTTCTAATAATACCTAAGGTCAAGTTTTTAACTATTTATAATTATTATTTTATAAAATTAATTTAAAATTATAACTATTTCATGCCAACTTTATATAATTTATATAAAAAGAAGGATTTTTATTATCTTATAGATTTTTTATCTAGCTGTTATTTTAAATATATTAAGTATTCTTAAAAGTACAATCTAGTAGTTTTTATTTAAGAATTTAATAGATTTTTTATAGAAAAGAAATAACTCTAAAAGTAGCTAGAGTATATTTAAAATCTTAAGCTAGAAGTTTAATTTTATTAGTAATAACTATATAAGCAGCTTACTTTAGTTAATAGTTATAAATATAAGTTATTTACCTATAAGCTTACTTTAATTAAGAAGATATAAAATTTAAAAGAGAAAAAAAAAATAAAAAACTTTTAAATTATTATAACCTATAATATTTTTATCTTCTAGTTTTATTAATTCTTCTCTAAATATTTTTTTTTAACTAAAAGGTTGTGTAGGCTTTCTTTTAGAATTTAGTATTACTAAAATTTTTAAGTAAAACTATTTAATTATTTCAAAACATTACTTTACGTTCTTAATAGATTTTTAGGTATTTTCTTTTAGTTTATAGTTTCTTTACTTAACTAGGTATTTCCACTAATATTTAAATTATTATAGCTTTTAGATTTTTTTAACTTTATACTCTAATTAGCATAGCTCTATGTCTATGTTTATTACTATTAATACGTCTAGTAGTATTAGTTTAAGTAATAATATATAAACTACTAAGTATATTTTTATATTCTGTAATAATCTTAGTTTATAATTAACTAGTTTAATAACTTTATTTATTTTAAAAATTTAATCTAAACATAATTTAGTTTTTTATTTAGTTTTTTAATTTTTAAATTTTTACATAGCAGGAAAACTTTGTCTCTCTTTTTAAGAGTTAGTTTTTTAGTTCTTAACTTATTAATACTTTCTATAGTTTATAAGTTCTTTAAAGTAATAATTCTACTTAGATTTTTATATAAGTTTTTTTAGCTATCTAGCTTTATCTTAAGCTTAATGTAATTTACTTTTTAATTTATATAATATTTTATAAGCTAACGGCTTATACTCGTAATTAGTATAAAATAGTAATATATTAGTTATAAATAACTTTATACTATTATAAGTAAACTATACTAAAGGTAATAACTTAACTTAATTTTCTTAAGAGTAGTTAATATATATCCTTAAATATTATTCTAGAGTCTAATTAGTATGCTCTGTTTACCTATCTATTTAAAAATAAAAGCTTATTAAGAGCTTATTTTTTAACTCTAATTTAGTTAATAAGGTTTTTTAAAAGTGTAATATAAATATTTTATTTTAATTAGTAATAAACTTTTTAAGTAATTTGTGTCTTAAGACTACTATCTTTAAAATTCTATATACTAGTTTTTTTACTAATAAATTCATAACCGTTAAATTAAAATATATATACTTAGTTAGTTTATTTATAATAATAAGTATTATATTATATTTTCTATTTATTTCTAGTTTCTTAAATAATAGTAATTCTATAATAAAGTTTATTAAAACTAACTACTATAGTTGTTTTAGTACTTTTAATAGTTATAAAAGTCTATAGAGCTTATATTATACTAGTTTATTCTTTTTATATTTTAGATAAGTTTTGACTACTTTCTTTACTTTTTATTTCAACCTTTTAATATAGAAATTCCTGGAGATTTACTTTATAGTCTTTTTTATTTCTTAGTATCTATATATAATAGCTCTGTAATTTTCTATAATTAATTTCTTATATAGCTTTTCTAGTATATAAATAAATTTATTTACATGTGTGAGCCCTAATTTTAGGTCTTTAAAATTTTATTACTTAAAATCCTAAATTCTTATTATCTAGTAATCCTTAACTCTAGTAATTACTATAATTTTTAGATAATTATAGCCTAAAAATTTATTTAATCCTATTAATAATACTATACTTAGTATTAGTTTACGTTGTTTTACGTGGTTTAGTTATTAGCTAAGTATATTTACTACTTTATTTTCTAATCCCTTTTAGTAGAATATTTTAAAATTATAAATAACTAGTATTTTTAACTAGTATATTTGTTTTTAGTTTAGCTTCTTTATAGTAGTAAAGCTTATTAAGTTCTTATAATCTAAAATAACTTCTACTTAATACTTAGCTCTTTTAAGGTAAATTTATTACTTCTTAAATGCTACTACTACTACTAATAGCTTTTTATTATAAATATTATAGTTTAACTCAGCTTCTGTAAGTTTCTTTAATAAATAGTTTATAAAATAAAAGTGTTTATTATTATATTATTAACTATAGATTACTTCTATTACATAATTAGATATATTTGTTTTTAGTATAATAGGTAATTTTAGGTTAAATATTTTCAACATTAGTACCTAAGTGAACTTATTCTTAAGTTTCTTAAATACTTACTATTATTCTTACTTTTAACTAAATTTATTATCTTTTTTAGTTAACTCTATTAAAGGTGTTATAATTTTTAAATACTCTTTTATAAACTTTCTATAGAAATTTATAAATCCTAAAAAGGACTATATTTTCTTAACTATTATTAGTATTAGCTAGTTACGTATTTTTGCTAACTTCTTTAAATCTACTAAGATTTCTTTTCTTAAAATAATAAATTCTAGGAACTCTGTTTCTGTAATGTGGAATTTATATTTTTCTAATTAAATAAAAAGGTTATATTCTTAAAACTTTTTTAAGACCTTCTTTACGTGTACTTTATGCTTTTTAAGTATTTTACTTATATATACTAGTGTATTATCTAGATATACTATTATAAATACATCTAAGTATTTATAAAATACATAATTAATAACTACTTAAAAAGTTACTAGTATATTTATTAATTTAAATAACATAATATAATACTTAAAGAGTCTGTATTTTGTTTTAAATACTATTAACTATTTATATTTTTATTTAATTCAAATTCTGTAGTATCTCTTGTAGATATTAAATAAACTAAACTATTAAGCTTTTTAGAGTCTATTTATTAGCTTTTAGATTAATAATAATAGGTATTAGTTCTTTATTATAATTTAATTCAGTTATTTAAAATCCATACATAATTATAGCTTTTTATTTTTCTTAAGTATAAATAATATTAGTAAAGATATTAGGCTTTTACTTAGTTATATTCATTTCTTTTTAAAATTCTTTTTAATATACTATTTTAATTTTTTTTACTGTATTCTTAATAGAGAATATATTAGTTCTAGTTTAAGCTCTTTTTTATTCTTAACTAGTATTTTATAGTCTTAAGATTAATACTTTAAAAGTGCATTTTCCTTTTTCTTACTAAATAAATATGCAAATTTCTTGTATTCCTAAAGTATTTAGACTTTAGTAGTGTTTAAGGCTTTCTAAATCTATACTATACTAATATTCTATAGTTATTATTATTACAATTATTATATAGCCTTATATAAAATTCTTTTTATTCTAGAGTATTTTTTTTTTTTTTAGTTTCTATATTTATGCTACTTTTCTTACTAAATTATGCTATTAAATAGCTTTTTATTACTAATCTATTATTAAATTATATAATAAAAGCTAATTTTATTCTAAAATTATGTCTAGCTCTTTTATGTCTAGAATATTAATATAGTAGATATTTCTATAGCCTACTACTTCTAGCTTTATTACTATAGTCTTTAAGTTAATTAAACTCTTTTTAAAAGTTACTACACTATTATTTACTTACTTTACTTTTACTAAATGTATTTTTTTCTAGTATGATACGTTATTTTATTTAATTTATTAATTCAAAATAAATATTTTATTTGCTCTATTATTTACTAGTACTTTTAAAGATTTTCTATTTACTCTTATATTAAAATAAAGATATGGTTCTTATTATACTTATTATAATTTAAAAGTTCTAATAACTATATTATTAGCTTAAGCTTTTTACTAGTAGCTATTTAGTTTTTTAATGTAGAATTATATATACTATACTTCTAATTTCTATTATTTAAATTAAAGTACTTTTATTTAATGTGTATAAAGTAATAGTTATAGTAGTATACTAAATATAATATTTTACTATACTTTTTTTTTTAGCTTTATTTCTATAAATTAAATATTTCTATTTTAGGAAATATTTTTTATAAAAGAGTTTATAGTACTATATATTGTTCTAATGCTAGCTAATTTTTTTTTTAGTATCTACATTTTAATACACATTCCTTTTAATGTTATTATTTATATAAATAGTCTTATTAGCTATCTTTACTTTTTATATTAACTATAGTATTTAGCGTTTTTAGAATTTATTTATTAGGGTCCAATTTTTTTTACTATTTTTTTACTATTTTTTTATATGCTTTTTATTCTTTTAGTTTCTTTATCTAAATTAGATATATTACTTATATATACGTTTTTTTTATGTAGTTAACTAACTTACAAATTTAATATTCCTAATTCTTTAGTTATTAAAAGATATTAGTATTCTTAATTTATATAGTAGGTAAAAGTGGTTTTATTTTATTATATTTATTATATTTATTTTCTAGCTTAGTTTCTTATTTTACTTAAGTTAGTTCTTTTTTTAAATTTTTAAAAGTATACCATTTTCTCTACTAAATCTTTATAAGAAATTAAAATACTATTTTTTTTGTAAGGCTATTATGCTATAGAAATGCTACTTATTTTAATTAGTTCTTTAAATTATAAAACCCTTCTCTTAACTAATTTCCTAATGCTTGGTTGTGTAATTTTTACCTAAATATTAATTTAATTTATAAATTTAATATACATCTCTATTTAGTTACTACTAAATAGTTATTATTATAGTCTTAAAAGCTTTATATATTAAAAATTAAATTTCCTAAAATAGTTATTATTCTTTATTAATTTCTTATAGTATAAAGAATTAAGTATTTAGGTTTACTACTTAGTACTATTTTTTTACTACTTTTTATAGTATTTTCTTAAATTATTACTAACTACTTATAAGTTTATACTTTATTTTCTAATGCCTTTTTTTATAATTTCTTTTATAGTACCTGTTAAATTCATAAATTTAATACTAATTATTATTAAGTTTTTTACTAATAACTTTAACTAATAAGGTTTTTTTTTACTATAAGTTTTATTCTACAGTCTTAGTTTTTATTCTAACTATTATAATTCTTACTTTTTTATTTAAGTATTTCTTTATAAAGTGTTTAATATTACTATACTTTAAACATACTTTCTTATTAAGTTATTTTCTGCATTTTTAAGTTATAAGCTATTTTTTTTTAGCTTTTTTTATAATTTAGGCTTTTTTATCTAAACTTTATTAATATCTATTTTATTATATACCTAACTTTATTATGTTGACCCTTTTTTTTGGTTATTATTTAACTCTTTTTATATTTTAGTTTACACTTATACTACTAGTTGTTAATATATATAGCAGATTTTATAAGAATATAAAAGTTATTTAGTTAATTTTTTTTAGCTAGTTTATTCTTAACTTAATTATTAAATTTAGTATAATAAGCTACTATTAATAGCACGTTATTTTAATTAATTCATAACTATAATTAGTAAAATTCTGTAGTGTATACTAAAACTAATTTTATTTACTTAAGGTCTTATATTTTGTGTTTTATAGTTCCTTTTTCATTAATTTCTCCAAAAACTATAGTTATTAAGGTTTTGAAATTATTGTAACTCTTAAATTTTATTTTTATTTTATTAGTTATATTAGTTTCTTTAGTTTTCTTATTTATATAATTTCTAGCTAAGAGCTTAAATTAATTTATAGCTCTACCTTCTATATTTATACTAGTTATAAGAATTATATTCTAATTCTTAGAAAAGGTATTTTTATTAAAGTAAGTGTATATTTCTATTTTTATTAAAAAGCCTTTAAGGTGTTTACGTGTTTTATTAAATTTTCTTAATAATTATACCTTAGTACTTAATACATAAACTCTTATATCTATTTAGTTTTTTAATTTTATAATTATTTATTATAACTTTATAATCTGTATCTGTTGTTACTATATAATTTAAGCTATAAATAATACTAGTACTAAAGCTAAACTACTTAAGCTTACTATTATTATATACTATTTACATAACTTATAAGTACTTATAGTGTTATAGTTTATTACAAGTCTTTAAAAGTAGTCTAGTAAAGAATTTACTAGAAAACTCTTTTTTAACTTTTATGTACCTAAAGTTATTATATATAGTAAATATACATAACCTTTATTACTATACTATAAAAACAATATATAGGTTTCTTTAATGTAGTAAGTATGTATATAATTTGTATTAAAGCTTTAGTAGTAATATAAAGTTATATAATAACTTATTAACATAATATTCTAATAATATAAAAATGTGGTAAAGTATAGTCTAACTAATTTATTATATAATAAATTTTAGAGAATTACTCTAAAATAAGAAAATAAGTATAAAGAAGAAAACTATCTAAAAGCTAAAAGAGACGCCTTTTATATTATAGACTCTTTATTTATAATTTACTTACTACTTAGTTCTACTATAGCTACTTAGTTTTTATTAGTTCTAATTATTTATATTATACTTATAACTATATATATAAGATGTTACGTATTTTTCTTACTATTAGTTATATTAATTATCTTAATAATATTTACTAAAAGCTCTGCTTTTTACTTTTCTCTTTAAAGTATTTACTTTACTTTCTATTTAGTATTAAGTTCTCGTATATGCTTTTTTACTAATAGCTGGTAATTCTTTCTTAATTAGTTTACTATTTTTTATTTATAATTATTACCTATAATAAACTCTTACTTATTACTAACTATAATATAAAGAATAAGGACAATTTAGTAGCTAAAAAAAGGCAGAAAAAAAAAGAAAAAGTAATATAAAGACTAAAAGCCTGTATTTTACTTTATTTTTTTACTTATTTTACTACAGAATTAGAGGTAATTCTATTCTTTTAAAAAGAAATAATATAATAATCTATTATATACTATATTTATATATAATGCTGATATTTATTATAATTATATAATATTATATAATACTTTTTTACTAGCACTTTAAGATCTTTTTATAAAAGCTTTAATAACTTTTTTTTCCTTTATACTAATATAGCTTTAAAATAGTCTATTTTTACTTATAACTACTTATAATTACCTATGTAAAATTACTAGCTGTAATAAATTATATATTTTATATAAATTATTTTTATATACTTTAACTTCTATTAAAAGTATATATAAAAGTAACTTAAATTACTTATAAACTAAGAAATATTTAATTTTAGTATTTAAGTTTTACTAAAATTTACTTTTTATACTTAATATTTAATTTAATATAAAATAAAAACTTTATATTATATTTTATACTTTTTGTTTATAAATTTACTAAATTTTATTTATTTATTAGAATTTTACTTTATATATAATTACTTTTACTTACATTTATATTTTTATATACTTTTAATAAAATAGTATATTAATATTATTATTTAATTAAATACAAGTATTATTAATATAATAATATGTAGTAAAAAGTATACTATTAAAAAAAAAGTATAAATTATAAAATTATAAAATTATTATTATTAAAGTTTTATTTAAACTTAATTTTAAATAGTTTTTTTTTAAAAATATTTTTAGTTTATTACTTTTATTTAGTATTTAGTATTAATTGTTAATTTAAAAAACTAATTAACTATAATGTATTTTATAAGCAAGTACTTTATATAAGTAAGTACTTTACTTTAAAACTTATAAAAAAAATTAAAAATTCGCATTCAAATATCTTAACAACTACTTGATAATAAATTCTTAATTTTTTAGTAAGTTTTAAAGTAAAATACTTGCTTGTGTAAAGTACTTATAAAATATATTATACTATTTTTAAAAAAATTATAAATAAAAGTATATTAAGTAGTTTATATATAAATATTATATTTTATTATTTATTTTATTATTTATAATATATTATTATATTAAATATAAATTACTATTTAATATAATAAGTTTAAATAATTAAAATTTTTTTTACTATTTTTACATAAAGTATATAGTTTTAAAATTTTAATAAAATTTTAATAAAATTAATTTTAATAGTTTAAAAACTATTTTTAACTTATTTATATAATATATTAAGTAAATTTTATTACATTAAAATTTTAAAATAAAGTTATATTAATTTTTTCTATATATTTAATTATTTAATTTTATATAGAACTATATATAAACCATAGTTAAATAAATATTAATTTAATATTTTTATATTTAGATCCTTTTTTTTTTT